>CM062808.1:283525273-284239968 GCA_031772625.1 Pinus tabuliformis
ATTCTAGAGGAATATGGGTCCTCTCCACACTGTGATGATAGATTGACATCTGACGTGTCCTGTGAATGATCGGAAGTATAAACATCCAAAAATGGGTTTTCACAGGGGAAATCAACATTGGCAAAATCACAAGGGATATCAGATGAAGGAGATGAGACACGGCTATAAGGGATTCATCCTTCACCGCGGGTTCTTCTTTAGATTCCTGCACACACTCATCATGAATGATGGCGCAGGTTGGCTGCATAACACCAACTCCGTCGACAACTTGATCCTCGTTCACAATAGGTGAGGAGTCTGGAATGGAAGAACACAAGACAGTACAATCCGGAGGATCAATAGAACGTGAGGATGGAGGTCGAGGGAACGAATCCACGTGAAAACCAATAGGCTTGCAAGCCAAATCTGCGCAGATATCAAGCGCGGGTGGGGTGGGCAGATGTGACAGTTCAACAGAGGTATGTGCATGATCTCCCACATCACTCCATGGTGGTGGAGCTGTTTGATGAGGTGAAGGCAGACAATCACTTGTGACAACGACTGTGCCTACTCATGATTGTGCAATTCCATCACCAGAGTATGAGCGGGATTCGAGTGATTTCAAGAATTGTGGATTTTCAGATATGTAGAGAAGATACTCAAATCTACCATCGAGAAATTCCCAATCAATATCATCTTCAAGGAACCGGTATGCAAGATTACAAAATCATTTGTGAAACTATTCAATGGATTCATCGAGTGCTTTTCGTAATTTTAGAATTTCTTTGTTGAGTGCTTCACGGTCAAAGTGATTGAAAGCACGGTCTATCTTTGTGATCACATGAGCAAGAGAATGAATATATTTTTCGGGAAGCATGGCACACCAGTGCATTGGGTACCCTCAAAGCGTGTAGATGAACAACGCGTAGCTCATGTATTCTTTAAAGAATCCATGTCTTTTGCATGAACCTACAAAGCTGACCGTGTGCCTAACCAAGGCTATGTGACCTCCACCATCATATATTTTATGAGACAAGTTATCCGAGAGATTTTCTGAGATGATGAAATCGTTTCCATAAGACATACACTCCGGAAGAGCAACTCGGTAGTTAGTCGTGATAGATATGTAGAGATTCAAAACAGATGTGAGGACTTAGCTTGTCATTTTGCCCTCCTTTTAGTGCCAAAATTTTGACGGTGTTGGACCCGCCAACATGTAAGGGGATCTCCCCAGTAAGAAGTCCCAATTAGACCTCAGTCCTTTTGGTGTAGGAGTCCCAGCAGTGGGTCATACAGTAATTCCTTGACAACGATTTTGCACAGAGGCAAGTAAGATGTCTCTGTTGGTAGCAACAGTGTGTCAACTACAGTAAGACAAGGAATGTGAATGAGAGGTTTCAAACACACTAAGGGTGAGGTGAGTACGCCCCCAAGGAAACTTGTGATAACACTCGACTTGGAATGGAACACACGAGCAAAGATACATCACAACATGGAAGGAAAGTTAGCGAGCACTCCAGAGTGATGGTTAAACCAACATCACGCTTCATAAAGATTTGTACATACTTATACAAAATAGTCTATATATGCATGCGTAAGAAAGAAAATATATATATCATTTAGAGAAAATCAGATAACATAGAATACAATACAACATATGCATGAAACGTGATGGATTTTGTTATATTAAGGAGTGTAAGTTCCGGTCATACAATACATCCATGTCCAAGCACTAGTTCCAATAGTGGAACATTACAGCCATAACCGCCTACTCCTCCAAAGAGATGTAGCAGTGGAGAAGCCAAGGCTCATTACAATATTGTCCAAGCTCTCTCAAAGATAGTCTTATCAGAAGCTTGGCTGACCAAAAGCCTTTATAATGAGTTATGAGGTTCTATTTATAGTAAAGGGTGGGGTTGACCCTTGACATCCCCTTTTTGATAGTTCATCTACCCTCATGACTCTTCATCTACTCTATGACTGTTACATCCAACTATTGACACTTGAACTTCCACTTGCCATGCAAGACATCACTGACACTCGGTCCGTTGTGGTGAGACCAACTCTTTGACATGCTTGTGATGGTGAAGGTGGTGAGTTGATGCCAAGCTTGGTCATTCGTGATGGTGTGCATGCACCCCATGGTAACATTTTGCTGAAGAGAACTCTTGCCTCTGTTGCATTCGGGTGCACTGGTGTGGCTTCTTCATCCAACTCGTTTGCTAGCATGCACATGGTCTTCTTGGTGCAACTGAATCATAAACACACTGATGCATAGTGTCTGTGCTGGTCTTCCAGTGTGTGCTGGTGGTCATGCGCATCAATTGTCAACTACATGCTTAGCTCCAGTCGAACTTGCTTCTTGTCTTCGCCTTGGTGAGTGTGCTGAATGGGTGGATAGCATGTGTGCGCACAATGACATGCATGATGTTGAATCCCTTGCATGTGATCAACAACACTGCTCACCATGTGTGCTCCATGCTAGCTGTTGGGATGGATCTATAACTTGTATAGGGGCAGTTTCATTTGTGAGTGCATGTTTCGCCCCGTGTTGTTCTTGTTCCTGCTAAAACTCATTTACTTGTCTGTGAAACTCATGTTCTTCCTTGAGTTGTTGCTTCAGTACATGAAACTCCTCCTTTGTTTCATTCTCTGTCTTCACGCGATCACACACCATCACCTCATAGCCTAAGTCTCCAAAGTTGCTTTCATCATCAGTGGATTTGCTTGAGCTCACAACTTTGTTTTTACTCTGTGTTGTCGACAACATTCCTCTTGCATTCATTGCATCCAGTATGCTGCCTTCAGCTACTATTCATGACGTTGCTCGTTGTGATGTTGTTTTTCTTCATATCTTGATGTCCTCATCTACGAACAACTTGATGTCTTCATGAGTAGGCAAGCTCATAGACACTTGATCGACTGCATTCCCTAGTGTGCTCTGAATGGTGTCTTTGATTCTTCTCTCCTGGAAACTATTGTACATGTGCTACTAAGAGGTAGATGAACACCTGCGATACTTGGAGACATGGCAACACTCATGGCAAGCAATCTGTCAGTCGAAAACCAAAATGAACTTGAAAATTGACTTGAAACATACCTGTGTGACTGATCATGAAGGTCGTGCAATTTCCAGCAAGAGGTCGGGAAACTGACTTCCAAGACTACACAAGGCATAGTCTGGGCTATTGGGAGGCTGACTGATTGCTCGAATTGTGCAATGCACAGTCTAATTTGGCTGCTAACTGCTGGAATTGCACAATGCACAATCTCAACTGGCAATGGTTGTAGGCTTAGTGACTGCATTGCGCAATTTTCTGGGCCAGCAGTCACTGTCCCTCAGAATTGCGCAATGCAAGACTGGAGGATAGTCACTGGGAAAAAATGCTCATTTCCTTAGAGAAATACAAATCCTTCCCTCTCCGTATTGCACAATGTTGTCTTGGTCGGATAGAGTCTGGGTCAAGGCTACCCAGACTCGCCGACGGGCAACTGAAAGCGAATGTGAATGTGAATGCATGGCAATACTGAGTGTAAACATAAGTGAATGATCATACATGCAAATGGTGAATGATAGATTCAGAAAATGGAACAACATGCATGTGGGTGAGGTGAGTCACCAAATCAACAACCATTCGTGAAAAATAGTTTCATGCATGTGACAATAGTGAGATGTTAACAAAAACTGAAACGGTGCTAGTACAAGCTAGTATGTATCAAAACGACAGCAAGCGCTCACTAAAATCAAGCAGACATCATTCATACGAAGCGAAACACAAAAAGAGTCAGAAATGCAACACAAGACATGGGAAGCGAGCTTACCCCAAAAAGGCTGAGACGGATGTGTCGACGGCTCCTAGATGCGATGTGCGATGTCAGAGCTGCAAGGTTGATGTTAGGAATGAGCTCTGCAGCATTTGGTTCATGGTTTTTTATAAAATCAAAGATGTGATGCGCATGCCACAAATCTAGGAAGAGCGACACTTGGTGGGAGGTTTCTGAAATGATCCTTGCATGTAACCTCCAACTGCCAAAAATAGATCCCTGAAATAATGTATGCCTTTGCATGTTGCCTTGGGAGAAGCAGCCCATGCATGCAATTCTATTTTCCTCTCTCCCAGACGGAACTGGTCAACTCAGCTACACATGAAAGATGCTGCTCAATTTGCTGGGAGAAAATCCGCATTTTTGGTTAGGAGCTGGGCTGGCTATTGAGAAGATTTGTGCAATTTATGGGCAGTGCAGCTGACTTCTGCCCAGATTTGCGCAAATTTTGGGCTGAGCAACCCAGCTGGGAAGGATTGCGCAATTTTCTGGGTGAAGCTTGCTCAACAAAATTGTGCAATTTTGGGGCCTAGCAAGCTGCTAGCCAGGATTTATGGAGGGAAAGTTGGTTTCCCTCCAGATTTGCGCAAATCCTTGAAGGAGCTGCTTAGCCTGCTGCTGGACCAAGTCGGGATGAACAACCTCTGAGGGGAATTCATCAAGGTTTGATCGACAGGCTGTCTCTCTACAAGAAAATCACTGGAGCTTGTGTACTTGACGAAGCGAGATGTGTTGTTATGAAGTTTGGTAGGGAGGCTCCAAAAAAAAGCTAAGATAAAATTTTAGAGGGTGGTTGTAGCCACTACAACAGAGCCATTGCTCGCTTCTCAATGAAAATACTATAGACTCTCAAGCTTATGTGGGAGATCCAAGGTGAAAAGTCCTTTGCATGTACAAATGAGGGGTATATATATTGCCAAGGGTGAAACTGACCCTTGTGACTGCTAGACTTCCCCCATGACTGTTTGACTTACATGACTCTTCGACTAACATGACTATTTGATTTCATCCGTGGGTCTCTTGGATTTCCATGTTACATTACATTGATTAAACAATTATGAACCAAAGTAGTGATGTGGCCAAGGCGACTCACGATAAAACTCGACATGACGCTACAGGTATGCACATGTCGGCGGTGTTGTCCGTGTCGAGCTGTTGTGTTGCTGAGTGATGAGTGTGATCATGGTGTACCACAGCTTCACCTATGCATGGATGAGTGCACAGAGTCTTCAATGATCTTGGTGTTCGCTTGATAGTTCATGCATGTGCATGTGTCTCCCTTCACTTGCTACTTTGTATGCTTCGTGTCTTCGTCCAACCGCGAGCAAGTCTTCAACATGCACTCTATTGGTCCCTATAATACTAGTGATTACCCCATTACTATTGTAGTTGTACCCCTTATTAATATTGTTGTGCCCTATTGTCCCCATATTGTTATTACTGTACCCCATAGAATCCCTCTATTGTTATTTTTGTGGCTTTATATTATTATTGTTAGGTCGGCTGGGTTATATTGTGACTCCTTAGACTCCTATATATAGAAAGGAGGTTTTGTCATTTGAATCATGGAAGAATTATTCATTTGTGTGATGTAAAGGAGGTTTCCCCCTCGAAGAGGCTGATTATAAGGCGTTCATCTATCTTTTCTATCTTTTTGTGAGCTGGTTTCATAACATTTGGTATCAGAGCTTTGGATTCTAGGGTTTCGCTGCTCTAAACAAGTCATCGTGGCATTTTCGCTATAAATTTTTTTCTGCGATCTTTCAGAAGCTAAAAGTAAAACCCATTTGAGAAGACATTGTGTTGAATCTTGAGTCCAAATTTCAGAGCTTTTCGCGCTATATTTGCGGAGATATGTTCTGAGGAAGTTGGTCTTTTTGCAGACTCCTGAATTACATTCCAAGCAGGTGACCTGGGGAAAATCGTCATAAATTTCTCTCTGAGCATTGGATTGAAATTTCGTAAAAAGGTACAGAAAGAGGACAGACTGTAGTTTCTTTTCTATATTTTTCAGGGCCAAAGGTCGAAACAGTGACTCGTGGCACATCGTACAAGTTCACTCTACTGAACTAGTCTATAATCAGGTCACTGTGGGCGATTTCGCATAACTCTTCCTTGGAGAATCCAATTTGGATCACACTGGTGACATCGGAAAGAGGACATAGAGGGCTACTACAGATCATAATTTCAGAACTGGATTATTCGAAAGTACAGAGATACATCAGAGGCAATATCAAGCTCCTACCAAGTGAAAAAAGGTGTGTAAATTTCTTTAAATTTTTGCTTAAGCTTGGTTTGAAAATTTATTTTGAAGGAATTCAAAGGGCATAGTAGAGAGTTATTATCAGTAACTGATGCCCCGAGGAAAGAAAATGCAAACACCTAGTAAGCAACCTGAAATCTCTAGCATGACTCATGAAGAAGAGGAAGAAATGTTACATGATATATCAAAATTACAAGACTAGGTGCAACAAATGTCACTCTCACAAAAGCTAATAGAAGCTAAGATAAAAGGCATGGAAGCTAATATGGATGATTTGAAGATAGATTTGAAGACAGATTTGAAGAGAGACATGGCAGATTTGAAAACAGATTTGACAAATTTTCTACAAGAAGTACTTACTAATGGTGAAAAGGTAGTAAAGGAAACTCATGATGCGAACAAAAGAAATGTTAATCATGATTTCATAGACTCTAATGTGGAATCAAAGACCCGCCATATTCCAAAAATCGATATGAGGAAGTTTGATGGCAAGGATCCCGCAACATGGATATTACAGATGGAGCAATTTTTCGATCTCAATAATAAGCAAAACACACAAAAGGTACGTATTGCAACTTTATATTTGGAACCAAATCAGTTTGTATGGTATCAATGGCTTTGCTCTCGTAAACAAATTATCACTTGGGCAATTTTTACGGAAGAATTGACAGCACATTATGAGGATACAAAAATCAACACTTTTTTAGCCAATTGATAAGTCTCAAACAAAAGGGTTCAATAATGGAGCACATTGAGGAGTTCCAAAAATTGAACATAAGGGTAAAAAATATTCCAGAGGAGCATAGGATTGATGTGTTCATAGGGACTTTAAAGGATAATATCCAACATGATGTTCACCTTTGGGAACCTGATTCATTAGAGAAGGCATTCAGGTTAGCAAGAAAAATGGAAAGCAAAATTATGGAAATCAGGAAGCATACCACTCATAACTATAAAGATGGAAGTGTTGTTGCCCCTAGTCTTCCACAACCTATAAGGTTGACACCACAACAATTGGAAGAAAAAAGATCAAAAGGGCTTTGTTACAGTTGTGATAGCAAATACACTAAAGGTCATAAGTGTGCTGAGAAGAAATTATTCTACATAAATTGTGAAGAGGAAGAAGAAAAGGAGAAAGAAAGGTGAAAAGAAGAGGATATACTCCAGGAACAAAGCCTAGATAAATAAGAAAATAATCCGACCATATCCTGTAATGAATTGGTGGGAATTACCACTCCTCAAACCATCAAGATAGAAGGACAAATCAAGAAGAAAAAGGTAATAGTGTTGATTGATTCAGGAAGTACCCACAATTTTATTCATTGTAAGGTAGCAAAAGAATTGAATTGCTTCTTATATCCAGCACCAGAGTGTCAAGTGATGGTTGCAAATGGAGGAACAATAAATTGCTCTAGAAAGTGTCATAATATCAAGCTATCCATGGGAGAATATGTATTGACTAGCCCAATGCTTTCCATTCCAATGGGAGGTGTTGATGTTGTACTAGGAGTCCAATGACTACAATCCTTGGGTACAATAGCTTTCAATTTTCAAGAAATTTTCATGAAATTTTCTATGGAAGGAAAGGAAGTTGAATTAAGGGGTATTGTAGGGAAACCGGGAAGATAATTAGCTCTAACGGTATGACACAGCTTCTAAAAAAGGAACAAAGAGGTGTAATTGCACAATTATTTTCACTAGATGTTTCAACATTGGAATCATATATTTCTCCAGATCTCCAAAAAGTCTTGGACAATCATTCCAAGGTATTTGAGACTCCCAAAGGTCTCCCACCTATTCGTGATCATGATCATGCTATTCATCTAATTCCAGGAAGTGTTCCTCCAAACATTAGGCTGTACAGATATCCCTATGCCCAAAAGAGTGAAATTGAACGTATGGTTGCAGAAATGCTAGAGGCTGGTATAATTCAACCGAGTCAAAGTTCTTTCTTTGCTCCAGTAGTATTGGTGCACAAGAAGGATGGATCATGGCGCATGTGTCTGAATTATAGGGAGCTCAACAAGCTCACTATTAAAGATAAGTTTCCCATTCCTGTCATTGATGAATTACTGGATGAATTGCATGGATCAATTTACTTCACCAAGTTGGATCTTCGTTTAGGATATCATCAAATTAGAATGAAGACTGAAGACATTCCGAAAACAACATTTAGAACTCATGAGGGTCATTATGAATTTTTGGTCATGCCTTTTGGCCTTACCAACGCACCTTCAACATTTCAAGGTTTAATGAATTCAATTTTCAAACCATTCCTTAGAAAATTCGTGTTAGTATTTTTTGATGATATACTAATCTACAGCAAGTCTTGGAAGGATCATGTTGAACATGTTGACAGGGTGCTACAACTATTGGAAGAGAAACAATTATATGCAAAAAGATCCAAATGTTTCTTTAGAGTACAAGAGGTGGAATATCTGGGTCATATTGTATCTCATGAAGGAGTTATGGTAGACCCTAACAAAATTAAAGCCATTAAGGAATGGAAAATCCCCACATTCATAAAGCATCTGCAATGATTTCTCGGGTTGACAGGGTATTATCGCAAGTTTGTTAAGAATTATGGGAGAATAGTAGCACCTATAACAACATTATTGAAGAAAGATGCATTTTCATGGACTCCAGAAGCAACAAAGGCCTTCGAACATCTTAAAGAGGCAATGTGCCAAGCACCAGTCTTAGCTACACCGAACTTCACAAAAACCTTTATTGTGGAATGTGATGCTTCAGGAAATGGAATTGGTGCCGTTTTAATGCAAGATGAAAGACCCATTGCTTTTGAAATTCATCCAATCAAGGGAAAGTTTTTACACAAAGCTATTTATGAGAAGGAAATGTTGGCAATACTCCATGCACTTAAGAAATGGCGACCCTACCTAATGGGAAGACACTTCAAGGTAAAAACGGATCATGATAGCCTTAAATACTTTTTAGAACAAAGATTATCCTCTAAAGAGCAACAAAAGTGGTTCACAAAGATGTTGGGTTATGACTTTGAAATCATCTACAAAAAAGGGAAGCAAAATGTGGTGGAAGATGCAGTCTCAAGAAAGGATGAGGATGTGGAAGCATTGTTGTGCGCCATTTCTATTATCCAATCAGATTGGATAAACAAAGCAAGGGAGGAATGGAAGAATGAAGAAGAATTGTGGGCACTTATTCGAAAGTTACAATAAGATTCCAGTATGTTTGAAACATTTAGCTGGAAAATGATTCGTTATGGTACAAAGATCGCTTATACCTTTGTAAGAATTCCTAGCTAAAACAAAAGATTTGTATGGAATTGCACACTTCTCCCTTAGGAGGGCACTTAGGATTTTTAAAAACTTACCACAGGGTTAAGAAGGAATTTTTTTGGGATGGCCTTAAATTAGATATTCAAAAATTTGTGGCGGAATGTTTGGTTTACCAACAAAATAAAGTTGAAACAATTAAGACACTGGGTCTATTGCAACCTTTATCCATTCCAAGCCAATGTTGGGAGGAGATTTCAATGGATTTTATCACAGGTTTACCCAAGTCTGAGGGAAAGAGTGTCATCATGGTGGTAGTTGACAGACTTACCAAGTATGCACACTTTTGTGCATTATCACATCCATTTAAAGCCAGTATAGTTTCTATTGCATTTATGGAAACAATTCAAAAGCTACATGGAAACCCAAAGATTATTGTAAGTGACAGAGATCCCATTTTCACTGGAAATTTTTGGACAGAATTATTTTCTTGTCTTGGTACTCAGTTAGCTCATATCTCATCTTATCATCCTCAATATAATGGGAAAATTGAGATAGTAAACAAATGTTTGGAAGGATATCTTCGTTGCTTTGTATCTGATAAATAGACACAATGGGTCAAATGGTTGCCTCTGGCTAAATGGTGGTATAAAATTTTCTTCCATACAGCAATAAAAATGACCCCATTTATGGCACTTTATGGGTATCAGCCACCATCCATCACATCATATTTAAGAGAAAATTCTAAGGTTCAAGCAGTGGAACATGACATCGAACATCAACAACAAGTCCTCCAACTCTTAAAGGATAACCTCGTGTTGGCATAGAATAGAATGAAACAACAGGCAGATAAACATCGCAGCAAAAGAAGTTTTGATGTAGGTGATTGGGTATTCCTACGGCTACAACCATATAAGCAAATGTCCCTCAAGAAAGCTAAGAAGGATAATAAATTATCACCAAAGTATTATGATCTGTACAAGGTGTTGCAAAAGATTGGTACTATGGCATACAAATTGGAGCTTCTTACAGCTTCTTGATTGCACCCAGTTTTCCATGTTTCATGTTTAAAGAAGGTTATAGGCAACAAGCTCCCAGTTCAAACAATATTGCCAGAACTTGACGAGGAAGGAAAAATTATATTGGAACCGGAAGCAGTTACAGAAACAAGAATTCGATAGCTACGAAATCCATCAATTTCATAGTATCTTATCAAGTGGAATAACTTATCCGCTAAAGATTCCACATGGGAGGATGAGAATTTTATACAGAAGCATCCACAACTACTGAAGCATTGACGACAACAATTTTTTGAAGGAGAGGGGCATGTTGGGTCCCTATAATACTAGTGATTACCCCATTACTATTGTAGTTGTACCTCTTATTAATATTGTTGTGCCCCTATTGTCCCCATATTGTTATTACTATGCCCCATAGAATCTCTCTATTGTTATTTTTGTGGCTTTATATTATTATTGTTAGGTCAGCTGGGTTATATTGTGACTCCTTAGACTCCTATATATAGAAAGGAGGTTTTGTCATTTGAATCATGGAAGAATTGTTCATTTGTGTAATGTAAAGGAGGTTGCCCCCTCGAAGAGGCTGAATTCTAAGGCGTTCATCTATCTTTTCTATCTTTTTGTGAGCTGGTTTCATAACACACTCCTTGTTCATCTCGTTCGTTGTTGCACCATGTCTCATCCATTTACCTATTTTTGCAGTCACTCATGATGAAATGACATCAAATCTAGAAATCCCTTATTCTCCCATGATGCATCATCTTTTGTTTTAGGGTGCAAGTGACTGGGAGAGAGGAAAAGGCTCTGAAACTGCAAAAAGCAAATTTTGGGCCGACATGCAGGGCTCTGGGGCACTGTCAAGAAAAACTGCGCAAAGGTCCCTGAGAGGCTAGGTTGAGCAGTCCTTGACAACAATGAAATTCTGTGGGATCGGGCTTAGCTGGGAGGTAGAATTGCACAATTTTTCCAAGGAAGGCAATGTGGGCAGCAGGGAGCACTGACAATGAAAACTAAGTAGATTCTCAATGGACGTTGGGAGTGGGCTGCAGGAGCTTGCTGTCCAAAACTGCACAAAATTGGGAGGTAGTCATGTAGAACATGTCTGTGCAGTTTTTGGGCTAAGCGGGGTGCCAGGCAGTTGGTTGAAAGTCCAAGAAAACTATGCAGTTTTCAGGAGGAGCAACAGGTCGGCTGACAGGGGAACTAGCTGACAGAATTGCGTAACTTTTAGGGACAATGCAGTGACAGGCAATGGGTGCTTGTCCCTCATGTCTGCACAATTTCTTCATTCAGTGGAGGTGGGCATGCTGACAACTTCTGCGTAATTTTTTGGAGTGAAGCCCAAGGTCACTGCCCAGTCAAACTCAATGGTTGACCAGCGGGAGGCTTGATAGATTCACTTGCGGGAAACATAGATTGAGATGGCTTCTTGGAAAACTTCTACGCTATTCTGGGTGAGATTAAATCACATCGATTCCAGGATTTCACAGTGCAGACTGCCTAGGAGGCAGCCTCAAGCTCTGCACAATTCTAGGCAACAGTACTTAGTCACTGAGGGCTGAGATTGTGCAATGCATCTTAGTGGAGGTCCAGTTGATGGAGAATGGTTTGGTCGACAGATCTTTGGTAAAATGGCCAAGTGTGTGAGCGAGTGAACTCGTGTATACATTACCTTGTGAACACACACTCAACATGACTCGATGACAAGACACCCTAAACCACAAGACAACATATTCTCATTGTGACTAACTACGAGACTACCTAATGGTGAAAGTGACAAGTGCGATGCTTTGGATAGACCTTAGGACAACTGTGACGACACTTGCACGACAATGCTTACAACATCATGTGTGAGTGTGACATATGTTTACATAGGGAACACGACTCAAGCACAAATATTCAACATCACCCGAACAAGGTCACAAGCATGACATAACAATCAACATGTCGAAGATGATAGTTGGTCAAACAAGTGAAAATGAAGCAAGACATGTAGAGGAAGAACATGAAATGACTTTTTGAGTTCGTGCACATGCATGTTACTGAGGACAAGATGATATGACAATGACAAGCAGTCCTGCAGACTCACTAAGAGGTGCACTGCGAAAGGTGTTCTTTAATTACCATACTTACCCTTGAGATGATCATGCATCCGACAGAGTTTGTAGGTGGTCCTGATCTTCTCCATTACTCAGACTCTTGGTCCTTCTCCTCAACTCCTTTGGAGTGATATCAGCATGTCACATTTTCCTATTATCACTAGGCGATGGATCAATGCAGTTTCAGCGAGAAGTGATTGTTGTCAGGATGAGGCCCGAGGAGGCCCATCGATGCAGTATCTGCATGCAAGACCGACAGGACAACTTGGACAACACTGAGTAGTTTTGAGGCACAAGACACTGCTACGAGATGGGGGTCCTAGGAGGACACCTTTGTGTAGTTTCTGAATGGAGGGAAGTTGGACTACTCTACACATTTCTGGGAAGCAATGTTGGCTTCTTGACTGCTCTACGCATTTCTGGAGAGCAGTGTTGGCTGCCTAATTTCTCTGCACATTTCTGGAGAGTAGTGATGGCTGCCTGAATTCTCTACGCATTTTTGGAGAGTATTTTTGGTTGTGGTCTTTGCGCATTATGGGGTTTCATAGACAAGGGAAAAATATTGATGGTTGCAAAAGAAAAGTGCACAGTTTTGGGAGGTTGGATGAGGCTAAGTTGCTTGGGAAATTGGCTAAGTGTGAGATTAATGAAACATGTGTAAACATTGGTAAGACTTGACTGTGATCACACACCAACACTTAGTGATACAATGTAGACCATCCAGAATGTATAAACATACTTTGCTTGATGTAATAACCTCCATGACAAGAGTGCATGTAGTGAGTGTGAAACATGTCAATGTGATGACACCCACTCATACGCACACAATTCCCTTGAACAAAAACAACATTGCCTTTAGATGACAAACAACAACCCCTATGCCCATAGATGACACATGCTACATAAAGATGAGAACAAGGACAACTCTTAAGATCAAGGAGGCTTGATTGAAATCATCAGCTTACCAACAAGTGACCAAGGATGATTGATTGCAGGATCCAAGATAGGCTCTAAAATTTTCATGCGAGCAAAAATTTTGGAGGGTGGTTGTAGCCGCTATAACATGCATGCGATCACACCACCAACAATGTTGTTGAACTGACATCCTTGGAAAATGACTCATTTAATGCCAACAACAGCAGTAGCACCGGATCCACATTGTGGGAGATTCCATTCTAATCATTCAAATGAGTCATAAGATCATCAATGGATCGGTTACGCGGAAGCTAGCCAGGAGTTGGCGCCTGGAAGCCCAACTCGAATGCATTCAACATCTTCTGGATAACTTCAAATATGCTTCTACAGGACATGTTCTATGAACAAGGAATAAAGTGGCGTGTTGAAAAGTGTGCAACAAGAAATGCTTGTTGAGAATGCAACAAGATGATGGAGCTTAGTGGAAAGGAGTCGCCTTCACTAAGTGGTCTCGTAGGCAAGTTTTGGCGCAAAGTCTATTTTAGAATATGTCTATTTTTAGACATATGGATCATGGTCTATGAGTTGCAGTTTGTTGTTTATGGATTATTGGTCATGTTGGGAAAAATAGATGGACTTCTATTTTTGGATCACAGTAGGAGTGATTAGAGTCTATTTTTAGACTGCTAGTCAAAAATACAAAATTCAAATATTATTGTCTCATAATAATATTTAGACTATAAACTTTATCTTATTCTCTTGGAGCACTTCAGTTTGAGCTACAGATGTGGCACATGCAGCTATCAGAAGGAAATGGGTTTTCTTTGTCTGTTAGTTGAGCTATTGCATGCAGGACATCAGTTAGAACTCATGTGGTTGAGTTTTGTGGAGTTGGATGAGCAGTTAGTGGAGTTGTGTTCAGTTTGACTTAGTTGAACTAGTTGTATTTTAGTCTAACTGATCAATAGACTAAGTGATGAGTTGTGTGAATTAGTTATTAATTAATTCACTAATTATTAACTCATAATGCAACTGAAGAATACATCAGTTAACTCAGTGCATGTACAGTTCAGTGGAGACAGGTGTTAGAGGTTGAGATGGCTATCAGTTGTGCATGAGATTGTGCACAATCAAGGGATTGAGTATTCCAATGAGTATTGCCTAGTAATTGCCCAGTATTATAGCCTCTGCTCACGTCTTCCCAGTGTGAGTGATTCTTTGGAGGTAAATATGAGTTTGGTTAATCCATTCTCATTCATTCTTGAGCAGGTATTGAGCAGTGGAAGCAGGCAAGCAGTGGAATAGATTTGGAGATCAGATCTGAGCAATATTGTGTGTAACAGGTGGAGATAGTGCTGGATACTTGTGAGAAGTATTGACTATTGTAATGTTACATGTTCTCAATCATTAATATACAGATAGTGTGGGGTTTTCAGCTGTAAGCTTTCCCCGGGTTACATACTGTGTTAATGTGTGCATGCTCTTGATGTTTTATTGTTATTGATGCTACTAAATTGATGATCAACGTAGAGAAGCTTATGTATTGTGTATGTATTCCGCAATAGTACATGATCATGATAATCTCCATTGAATATGTGTTAAATTATTCAAAATTTCAGAACATGTAACAAACATAGTACAATACTCCTCACAAGTATCCAGCACTATCTCCACCTATTACACACAATACAACTCTGATCTGATCTCCAAATCTCCCCCGCTACTTTGCCTGCCTCCACTGCACAATCCCTGCTGAGAATGAATGAGAATGGCCGATCCAAACTCCTATTTACCTTGTGAAAATCACTTACACTGTAAATCACGTGAGCACAAGCTATATTTCACTTGGTATTGGCCCACACTACGCAGAGATCATTGGCATAACTCAATCCCATGCATGTGCACAATCTCATGCACAACTGATAGCAATCTCAACCTCTAACACCTGTCTCCACTGAACTATACATGCACTGAGTTAACTGATGTATTCTTCAGTTGCATTATGAGTTAATAATTAGTGAATTAATTAATAACTAATTCACACAACTCATCACTTAGTATATTGATCAGTTAGACTAAATATAACTAGTTCAACTAAGTCAAACTAAACACAACTCCATTAACTGCTCATCCAACTCCACATGGTATCAGAGCTAGATGATTTGTAGGAAAAATTTCTACATGGTATTGGAGTTGGTTGATTTGTAGAAAAAGTTCTACAGGATATCAAAGCGGGATTGATCATCAGATCTATTATTCAGAAATTGTCTACATTTTATTTCTTCAGGCAGAGTCTATAATCGGGCCAGGTAGTTCTGGATTCATCCTTCTTTTGGAAGGTGAGATATCTGGTGAATGCCCATACAGTCGATCTCTGTACAAGAAATACTTTGTTCTCACGAATTTTAGATCAGAAGTTGTTGAGTTTTGAGCTGGTGAAATGGCGCTCAAGGATAAACTCAGAAACATTAGGTGTGAGAATGGAGACAGTATGCCCCAGTATCTCACGAAGTTCACACCAATGCCAGGATGAGCTGGGAAGTGTGGGGGTAACTATTGAGGATGATGATATGGTGAGTCTAGCACTCCTTGGCCTTCCTAAGAGTTGGCATAGCTACCAGGACTCGGTGAATGGAAGGGAGAAATTGCCAGGATGGGAAAGAATTTGGTCGGATCTTGTGCAAGAGGAGATTAGAGGGCGCACCAGAGACAGTTCTTCATCTATGCATGATGAGGAGAACTGTGCCTTAGCGAGTAAGGTGAAGAAGGGGAAGGGGAAGGTTTCTCTTTCCGAATATAGTTCTTCCAATGATGGGAAGAAGGTTGACAAGTCGAAGGTGAGATGCTTTCGTTGTCATGAGTTGGGTCATTATGCTACTAATTGCCCAAAGAAGAAGTCCAAGAAGGGATCCGGGGAAGGATCTGAAGGTGAGGCACTTGCTTCACAATTTGAGTTGGATTTCACACTCTTCGCATGCATGGTTTCATCCATGATGGGAAGTGGTTGGTTTCTTGACAATGGAGCTTCTTTCCACATGACCAGTGACAAAAGTTTGTTCAGTACTTTGGAGGAGAAAGATCTCCAGATACTCATAGGGATGGGTAATGATGAGAAGTATAGTGTCTCAGGTGTAGGCACAGTTATTTTTCAAAGGGAGCATGGAGCTCGTCTTACCTTGACCGATGTCAAGTATGTACTAGGACTTAAGAGAAACTTGGTGTCGATCGTGATGCTGGAAGACAGAGGCTATGATGTAGTCTTCAGTAAGGGAAAGGTTTTCCTTAGACACATCATCACTAGACAGGTGAAGCAGATTGGTTCATGGGTCAAGAACCTGTATGCTCTTGAGGTTCAAGATGTATGCAAAGCCTTGAGCAGCGAGGCAACTGATGGAGACTTGGTGGTTGAGAGGGAGCGTATTTTACCTCTCAACATGCAGAGCCAAAAGAAGTCTCAGACGATTGTGGAGGAGCCACGATTGGTGCAGCTTCAGGAGGTTGTGGAGCAGCCACAACAAGGGAAGCTGAGAGGAGATCGAGTAGAGACATCTACTCATGCAGAGACCTCCAGTAGGGGGAAACTTCGAGCCAGGTGGGCTGAGGGATCACATGCAGCGATACCTCCAAGTTGGAGGTGGGGTGATGTAGATTGATCGTTCCAAGGAGGAGGGGCAGGATCCTTGAGGTACCCAACCTCTTGGATGAGACCTTGCTACGAGAGTCCCAATGTGTAGTAGCAGGAACTGACTGATTGGATAGAGACAGATGCGGATGGAGCGGCAGAGAGAGCGACAGTGCAGGGCAAGGATAATTTTAGGGGCGAATGTTCGCCCTTTGGCGAAATTAAGGGGTTTTAAATTTTTAGTGGGCGAATATTTTGTATCATATTACATTTTTACAAATCACCTCAAATAGCCCACCTTATTTTAAGGGAGAGGGTAAAAAAGGTAAATTTAGCCCTTGAAATTAGGACTTACAACCTTCTATTCGCCCATTTTCAAGAATAGGTTTTATTTAAGTGAATCCTATGGGCCAAATACCATATTTATAAAAGAGGTATGGTAAATTAATAAAAATATAAATAAATGAGAGGTATGGTAAATAGATAAAATATTTTTTATATTTACTCCATAAGTCACCTTATATACATGTAAGGGTGTAAACAAATAAAAATATAAGTAAATTGGAGGTATGGTAAATAAATAAAACGTCTTTTTATACTTACTCAAAAGGTATGGTAAATAAATAAAAATATAAATAAACTAGACGTATCGTAAATAAATAAAACCTCTTTTTATATTTAGTTCATAACCCTCGTTCTATTTATGAAGGCTTAAGAAAGAGGTTTTATTTAAGTGAATCCTATGGGCCAAATACCATATTTGTAAAAGAGGTATGGTAAATTAATAAAAATATAAATAAACGAGAGGTATGGTAAACAAATAAAACATTTTTTTATATTTACTCCATAAGTCACCTTATATTTACGAACACTCAAAAAATGGGTTATATTTAGGTGAAACCTATGGCCAAAATACTATGGGACAAATACCATGGACTAGATTGTTATTAATACCATGCAAAAAACCATTATTAACCCTAATATTAGAATTAATAAAAATAAAAATGACACATGGTATTGACCCATGGTATTCACCTGGAATGTAGCCTATTTAAATGGGGGAATTAAACCAGCATGTAGCCTATGCTAAGATTCACTAGGACTTTACAAAGTTTTATTATTTAGTGAAAGACTTGCCAAGATCTTACAAGATTTTATAATTGAGTAAAATATTTGCCTGGTGAGAGATTCGCCAAAAAATTATATATACATATTATATTATTGATAAAATCGCCTTCCATTTTTCCTATATACCATGGAGATTCGCCCATTTATTATATTTATAAATTTGGGGGGGTTCTTAAAATTTTCCTTGGTGCAGGGAATCCCAAGACAGCGCATAGCATGCAGGCTGCAGCAATGCAAGAGGCACAAGTGTTTTGCACAGTGCTAGGTGGCACAGAGAGGTGTGCAATGGTGCGAGATGCATGGAGATGTTGCAGTAGCGCAGATGTCAAAGAGGGAGCACTTGTCAGCAGCAGGTAGAGCTTCAGCATCAGAGTATGTTCCTAGCCCAACAGAGTGGTCAGTTGGGAGTGTTTTTGTTCCAAGTGTTGTTGGAGCAAAGTGGACCGGGCAGATGTGTTGCATGCAGAACATTCCAGAGTTTCAGGATCGGGTTTGAGAGGAAGCCTTTCTTGTTGAGAGGGAGTGTTGAAAAGTGTGCAACAAGAAATGCTTGTTGAGAATGCAACAAGATGATGGAGCTTAGTGGAAAGGAGTCGCCTTCACTAAGTGGTCCCGCAGGCAAGTTTTGGCACAAAGTCTATTTTTAGACTATGTCTATTTTTAGACATATGGATCATGGTCTATGAGTTGCAGTTTGTTGTTTATGGATGATTGGTCATGTTGGGAAAAATAGATGGACTTCTATTTTTGGATCACAGTAGGAGTGATTAGAGTCTATTTTTAGACTGCTAGTCAAAAATACAAAAGTCAAATATTATTGTCTCATAATAATATTTAGACTATAAACTTTATCTTATTCTCTTGGAGCACTTCAGTTTGAGCTACAGATGTGGCACATGTAGCTGTAAGAAGGAAATACGTTTTCTTTGTGTGTTAGTTGAGCTATTACATGCACGACATCAGTTAGAACTCATGTGGTTGAGTTTTGTGGAGTTGGATAAGCAGTTAATGGAGTTGTGTTCAGTTTGACTTAGTTGAACTAGTTGTATTTAGTCTAACTAATCAATAGACTAAGTGATGAGTTGTGTGAATTAGTTATTAATTAATTCACTAATTATTAACTCAGAATGCAACTGAAGAATACATTAGTTAACTTAGTGCATGTACAGTTCAGTGAAGACAGGTGTTAGAGGTTGAGATTGCTATCAGTTGTGCATGAGATTGTGCACATGCATGGGATTGAGTTATGCCAATGATCTCTGCGTAGTGTGGGCCAATACCAAGTGAAATATAACTTGTGCTCATGTGATATACAGTGTGGGTGATTTTCACAAGGTAAATAGGAGTTTGGATTAGCCATTCTCATTCATTCTCAGAAGGGATTGTGCAGTGGAGGCAGGCAAAGCAGCGAGGGAGATTTGGAGATCAGATCAGAGCTGTATTGTGTGTAACAGGTGGAGATAGTGCTGGATACTTGTGAGGAGTATTGTACTATGTTTGTTACATGTTCTCAATCAATATAATATACAGATAGTTGGGGTTTTTAGCGAGATGCTTTCCCCGGAAAATATTGTGTTGATATGTGTGATTGATGCTTCTATGTGCGCATGTTATTGTTTCTACTTCTGTAAATTGATGATCAACGTAGAGGAGCTTATGTATTGTGTATGTATTCTGCAATAGTACATGATCAGCATAATCTCCATTGAATATGTGTTTATTATTCAAAATTTCTACATGGCGGATTGGCTTTCCAATGAGGGATCACTAAATCCACTTAAAGAATTCATTATTGCTTGGAGGGAGTCGAAGAGCAAGGAAGATCTCAACCCAAGTGAACTCCAGGCTCTCTAAGATCTGTTGGACGAAGACTTAATAGTCCCCGATGGGGGTGGTCACTCGGCACAACACATGGCAGTAGGGCGGCATACAGAGCCTGTCTGGCCTTCACGAACCTCTTTAATGTGCCATAATGAGCAAGGCTGGCATTAAGTGCCTACAGGCAGGCGACTCTCTCACTCACGGCGAAGATATATTCCATGATAGGATAGGATATATTGCATTAACTAGAGACTTGTCATAGGATAAAACTGCCTCGAAATATTAGTATCATGAAACACACAAAACATAAACATAAGATGGCTATTATGAGTGATCTAAATCTGATAATGAAATTTGAATAGGCTCTTTTGTGCCTTCATGAGTTTTTCCCATCACAGGAGGTATGCCAAGGTGCTACTGTATTCTCTTTAACGCGAATCTCAATAATCATTTCATCTACTAATACATGCCGATGGTTTGCATGTGTTGATCATGAAATGACCCCTAGTATGCTTAGTCTCATGGATCCAACCAGCCCATTCTACTAAGGCCTTTGTATCTGAGAGAGGGGCTCTATGTGTGAATGTTTCTCCCTTAGCTTAAGCAATTTATTTGTGGATGGGGCTTGGCATAAGGTCTTAGTATTTCCCAGAGATGTCCTCCAATTGATGATGCATGTAGAAGTGCCCCCTTAAGGCTCATTCCTGATAATAATTTTCCCCCCTCCTAATGTGTGTTCTCCGACGAGGCATTGGGCCTGAGACAATTGATTTGCAACCTGGAGTAAGTATTGAAGATGGCTAGTGAGATTTGAACCACAAAGAATCTGTAGCACCAAGTATCTGTTTTGGCCAGGGGGTGACTCAACAAAACTACTAGCTAGGCCTGCACTATAGATGGAGGTGCAATTATCTCCCCACACCACTTCCTCCAAACAATTTGTCTCCACCATATACCAATCTTACCCTAAATTCCCCAAAGTAATTGTAATTGCTCTGCAAAGAAAATGGACCAACAATGTGAACATCTAGGTGACAATAGGTGTTGGAAACACAATTATAAAACCAAACTCTAGGTACTAAAGAGCCATCGTGAAACTCGGGATTGATGGCAGGGCTCCTAAATGCCCTCCTACCCCGCCCCCCCCCCCACATCTCATAACCAAATAAGCTCCAGCACAACTTCCCTCCCTCTACCATGAAAATTACACAAATGGTTGAATCTCGATGTGGGATAACACAAATAAGAAGCCAGATAGACTGCCACGACGAAGAGAGGGATTGAAAATTATGAACACCATTCCCTCCCAATCTTCCAAAGACACCATAAAATGGGTTACAATAAAACTTCACGAAATATATCCAAATAAACTGAAGCTTATAGAATTGAAACATAGAAAGTAAAAAGCAAAGAGACTACATGACAATTAAGTGGACTTATCTTAGTCAGTAGCTTCAATGGGGATGGGCTCCTTGTTGTTGCCTAGGGAGAAACTTTGTTCAAGAGGGATGCTCATGATTTTGTTGATACCACCCAGCTTGTGATCGATAGCTACCATTTTCCACTATATGTGGCCCAAAGATGGGAGAATATCTTCCCTGCTCTCATTTATGTCTAGCAAAACTCTTGCAAGTAAGAACTTGAGATGCCAAATATATCCAAAGTGTACATGTATTTATTATAACACCCTCTTATATGTCCTACGTTATGAACCCAATCCACTACTTTCGCCAATATTTCAATGTTCATGAGGGTGTGTATCTCATTAGCCAATTCTCTCTCTGCGTCAACAATTTCCTCTTAGATTGGATAAGGAGTAGCTTATTTATAATTGAGCCACAAAACGTTTAGCTCTCAATTCTGATTCAGTGCACCCCATTTCCTAATAATATGCCACCCTACGATGCACTCAAACTCTCTAACATGGCATTGTGACGACGACGACATTATCAAGGAAGCCAACGATAGGAGAGATAAGGGAGAGTGAAAGAAGTGTTGGGGCAGAAGGAAGTACTTGTTACTCACCTTCAGCTGGTCATTTGGAGAAAGAGTGGACGTCTTATAGCCGATGTAGAATGAATCAAAGTGAATTCCTACATGATCTAGGAAGCACTGAGAGGTTTATGAAGGATCTGCACGGTGACATCATAGTGAACCAGGTGGATAGTTTCCTTGTTATTACCCACAATCAGGCAAGACGCATGGTTCCCAATAGTTTATTTGGTTTGTTATAAACCAACAAAATCCATAGATTTAAGAAAGAAACGCATAAATGGCTTGTCATATAAACTGCAATGCCAGGAATACATAAGAGATATGTAATGAAAGGACAGAGTGGATTGGGTCAACTAGTGGACCATTCAAACATTTTATGGTGGCGGTCCAAAACATTGGAGAATCCCATCGGAAATCTGATGTCACCGTGCAAATTACAATTTGTGGAGGAGGAAGGAAGGTGTTGAAAATATTGAAGATCCCAATGCCCATCATCAGTATGATGTCACCATGCAAATAGGATGGAGGGAACTTGCCCACATGTTAAATATATAATATGATGGTCTTTGAGGGTGTTTAGATAGACTCCTGTTTTTGCAATTCAACTTATTATGCATCACAACTTTACGTTGGAATTTGGGGAGACATCGACGCATCTACGAAGACTTTTTAGTATCGTACTCTAATGAGGTTGAAAATTTGTTGGTGATTTTTTTTGGAAATCTCGGTTATAATTGTCAAGTTTTAAGATATTGACATTTTTAATGGTTTTGAATCTATTTACACCATTAAAAACAACATTCAAACATTTCTACCATCAATTTTTTAAGGAAAAAATAGCCAGATTTCAGCAGATTTTGGGTCTCTGGAAAAATTTGCCACTCCATAAACAATGCCCATTTTAATTATGCGACATTTTATAGTAATAATTTAATTTTAAATTGATGCAGATATCAAATTTCTGGTACCTGTGTTTTGGGATGTCTCTATCATTAACAACTCACAAATATTTTGGAAAGTCAACATTAATTTGGAAAAAATACTGCTAAAATAAATATTTGTGTTGTGAATCAAATACTTATAAAGAAAATATGCCAAATCTAAATATTGGATGAAATAAATATTTATGTTTTCAATTAAATGTTTTTTTTAGAAATTGAAAAAACTTGTGTTGTAAATAGAAAATGTTCTACTAAATCTTTCACTTATTTTCAAGGAAAACAAAATTTTATTCCTAATATATTTAAAATAAAAATAAATATTTATTTTAAATTGGAAAAAAATAATTAATATAATTTTAATAAAAAATTATTAAAACTAAGTGGTTTTAAATTTAAAACGTAAAGACACTCTGACACTGATATTATTGCATTTTCTTAATGTGCTCTCGTAATTTACTGCACTAATCCACCAATAAATATATTTATAGAATAGGCATGTGCATAAATTATGAAACTTAAATATATGTTTAACCGCTTAAAACAATTGATTCCACCGATATTCATATATATGGAATAGGCATTAATTGGTAGAATGGAACACACGAAATATTCTTGTAAGCCCTTAACATAGGCTGGTTACAAATGATCGCTAGAAGGAGGGCTTGAACCTCCGACCTTGTGGTTAACAGCCACACGCTCTAACCAACTGAGCTATTCCAGCTACGGTTTTGCAAAGTAGGCATGTGGAGAGAGATTTTTATTTCCCTATCCATTTAACTCCTTAAAACAATTCGGATCCAGTACTTGATGCAATATTCATTTAACCCGCAAAACAATTATTCGTAAAACAGCGTTACCCAGGGCCACATTAAAATGCAAATGCAATGCTTTCCTAATAATTTATTTATTATTTAATTCATATTTTTAGATTTATTATAATTTAATAGTTAAATTAATAATGGGATATTTATTATTAATTATTATTTACAAATATAATATAAGTTAATCGGGAAATTTAACTTTAGATCTCAGCAATTTCATATAAAGACAATTATTAAATAAGTTGTCTCAAATATATATATATATAAAAGTAACGTTCACGTGAAATTTGAATGAATATATATTTATATATTTATGCTAATATTTATGAGTGCATTTGAATTCACGATTGCAAAGAAGACTTTAAAAGTACACCCACAAAGAGTGTGTTAGCAATACAATCATTCAACATCTATTCAATATCTCGTGGGAAAAACACATTTTCTGAAAAAGATTTTAGAATTAAAGTTATTTCATAAAAGAATAATACTTATCATAAGAAGAGGACAAAACTCCCAGTTAGGGTTTATGACCCCATAAACTACTTTGAAATGACTTGCATACAATGACACAACCTCCCTATGGTTGTCAATTGTTGTCGGTGGAGTTGGGCTAACTTATGATGTCCGTGGAGGGAAGTGTGATAGCCCCATGAAAATTCCCCTATTGTAAATAATGTAACCATTTTGGGAACTTAGAGGAGCTACCCACTGTCATCATAATAGCTCCCTCAAGTCTTTAGGATGACTCTCCTTTAGTACAAGGGACATTTCCGTGAGTAAATTTATGATATACTTTATAAGAAATATATGGCTAGTTGATTGCTAAGACTAATGCCAATCTAAGGGTTATAGAGTCAAGTAATACAGACAAAGAGGGATTGAAGTTATGTAGGAAGACAATCTAAGGGTTATAGAGTCAAGTAATACAAACAAAGAGGGATTGAAGTTATGTAGGAAGACATAGTCAATCCATACACTAATGTGTGATGAATAGTCTAAGTAGATTACTTAGGTTATATGAAAGTATTAAGGACCCTTATGCAAGGTGCACCATGAACACCATGAATTTGTAGCAAAAAGTTAATGTGCAACCATGCAATGGACAACACTTTGGTGCATATCTTCTAATGCTTCATGGGCTTTTCATTTCAACCATTCTATCCTCATTGAGTTTGTTTAGCAATGAGAGAAGACATTTTATTCCAAACTCGTAGATTCTCACCATTACTTCATCAAGCTGTTAAAATATAGTGTCAAAAAATGTGTCCTTACTTAACTCATTCAACAACATGTGATCCTTAAATTGTCATGGATATTCCACTCGACAACTCATCACAATATATCTGATAAAACTATATTTAAAAATATGGAATCTACAATATTAGGGTTTTATTTCTATTTAGATTTATGGATCTGTAGATTATTGTTTATTGTGTATGCATACAAATTAAAATTTATGCACGAAATAGAGAACAATGAAATAAAAGCTCATAAACCACAATTTGACACAAGATATAACCTAAGAAGCCCTTTCGGGAAAAAAACTAGCTAGAAGCTCAGCCCGTTCTACACTCTTTCTCTGAATAGAAAATAGTTGTGAGTAAAAAGAAGTACGGCCTGTGACCTATGGGCTATTACATTGCAAAAATCATTTTTATGTGCTCCCTCCCTATCCCTCTTAGTTATTTTTCTCATCGATGGAAGAAATGCACTAGAAAAGAATGGGGAGTCTTTTCCTCCTAGTGGCCCAGTGATAACACAGACCAATATCCTACTAGTGGTTAGGTTTGACTACCTTAGCTCTTAACTAGAGTTACAATATGGACTCTTCTAGAGTCTTCTTCATAATAATAACATGGTTAGCTTGTTTTCCACAAGTTATGGGGGTTGACGTGGAATCCTCTTGAATTATGGTGGTGAAAACAAGAAGGTCAACTTCCGAGTGGCACCAATTTTGCATACAAACTCTCATTGATGTGATTCTTGTGTCATTGCAAAAGTCTTTGTGTGTAGAATATGAAAAGAATAACGTTGTGCTAAATCGAGGATTTTTTACACACAAAAACGTCATTTGCTCCCTCAAAATGCTCCTGAAATGTTTTAGACCCCAATTTGCCAAATTAGATCCCGCTAATAAAATTGGTCGTGTGAGTTGATTCCTCTACTTTTTTCACTTTGAAAGCATCAATATGGATGACAAAAAATATAATAATCCAATTTGAATCAACATGTGTAAGAGTTCCTATAGGGAGATATATCCTTATTTTGTAAATTGCTACAACACTATGACTAATATATTCTAGAATTCTTGAACTCAGTGAAGTACTAATGAAAGTACTCTCTCTTAAGATTAAGATTTACAACAAAAAGCACTCACATCTAGTCCTAAATATGCCCATGTAATTATTTGTGACCAACAAAATTATATTTTAAACTATTCAAAAATATATTTATCTTCCCAAAGTCTTGTTTTCCCAAATATAATCACCTTGTATTTATATAAGTAATTTGATTATAACTTTAGAAATCTCCATATTAAGATGCCATTTCAATCCATTTCCCAAAAATTACTCTTCAAAACTTTCATACATTGAATATTTAAATTGCAGTTCCATATATTCACTTACTAGAAAAGATCTTGGAAACACTTTGCAACCTCTAAAATTGCCTATGCTTTTTGAAAGAAACACTTTTCATTAATATTTTAATGAATTTTCTCTTATATTTTAGAAAATGGCCGGACTCAGCTCTCATGTCTAAATAATTTGAAGGTAACTCATGATCATCACTCCTATTGGTACTCATCTTTTTAATATTTCCATCTATAAAACTTCTCTACATAGTGAGACTTGACTTGTCCCTGTTTTTCCACATTATTATTAATTAGAAATTTGCATCAAAGGGCATCTTGACGATCAAAGCATTATTACTTATAACATTGGCATAAAAACTTAATCACAATGAACATCTTCACGATCACAAGCGTTATGTTTTGGACGTTATTGAAAATGATAAATTTTATGTACTTTTATAACGCACGCACTAAACCATTCGCATATTGCCGTTGAAATTTTTAAAAATACCTTGCAAATTTAAAAAAATTTGAGTTTAAGTTTTTTAATCTGTAACATAATACCTTGCAAATTTAAAAAAATTTGAGTTTAAGTTTTTTAATCTGTAAAATTTGAATGTTTTAAAAGTTTTTCAGTGTGTTAAATTCATTTAATATATTTAAAAAATTATTTTAAGTAACAAAAAGTCACATTCTTATCTAAATTATATTAAAAAAATATTTTGTTTACAAGTTACATTATATCGTTAATAAATATCAATTTGTATAAAGAGTTTTTCGAAAGAAGTCATATTGAAGATAATCTTCAATGTGACTTTTTCCGAAAAACTCTTTATACATTATGATATGGGTCACAAAAGCTTGAATTTGAATAAATATCAATTTATATATAATTAATTATAAAAAAAAATGGCAAAACAAAAAATTGGAAAATATATATATATATATTTGTGTTGTTAATTAAATGTTTTTAAAAATTGTGTTGTCCATGGAAAATGTTGAAGCAAATATTTCATCCATTTTTAAGGATAAACTAGATTAGATCTATCCCAACTCCAAATCTACCAAGCCTTCAGAGGGATCAAATCTCTTTTCACTCTAAAACATGTTTTCACCTCAAAGATTTATTTAAGTTGGTTTAATTATTAATAATTTATCCAAGATTGGCCACAAGAATAGCTTATATAAATTATTAAATCAATTTAGATAATTATTAAAAATTAGTTAAAATGGATCTAAGGTAGTTTAATTATTAATAATGAATCATTATAATTATTAATTTTATTAATTTTGTATTATATTATATTATTTTTATGTAATTTGACTTAGTTATAATGTTTTAATTGATGATGATGATGCTGATAGTGGTTATCGTCCACTGAGACCAAACTTTGGTCTATCGAACCTAAAGAAATGAATTATTTAGTTTGATTTAAGATTTTATTCCTATGCTCAAAAAGCTTGGAGAGAAGCCTCTCGAGCTCACTGTAATTTTGACATCATAAAAGGCTAGGAAGGTCAGTATTGCAACAAAGATTTTGAAACTGAGATCTAATGTGGTTGTACGCGGGGCACTCTAAGAGGAAGTGATTTTCATCCTTGACGTTCGTATTCTCACAGAGATGGCAGAACCTTTCCATCCATGGTGTTTTAGGAACTGCCCAACGACCTGTTTCACTATGGAGTTCATGAGAGTTCGTTCTAATCTTGGCTATATTAATTTTCTTCTTTGAGCTAGTTAAAATAGAGAGAAACTTTTGATCTTCTAGGGTGGGGTTGATGACCTCCTTATAATATCTTGATTTTCTTTTAGCTGCTAAATCTTTCTCACACCACATTTTTCTTTGAACTTAGAAGTAACAATATTTTTTATGTTATTAATGTTTTGCAATGCAACATTCTCGTCGATCTCCCAATGGTTTAACCAGGCCCTGGTGTCTTTATACCAACCTTGTTTGAGCCTTAGGTGGTTTTGGAAGGAATTTAAAGCTAGCTTAGGAAGTCTATGGTCTCCTATGCTATTGAGTTTGTGCTTGTACAACAGAAGCCTAGTCATAGCTAGGCTCTCGATAGGGGAAAGACCCACTTCTATAAGGAGAATAGGATAGGGTGTGTTGCTTTTAATTTTGAGGTTATACATTATAAAACGCTTTTGGATTTGCTCAATCTTTCTCCAGGATTCTCTAGAGATGCTACAACCCCAAACCTCACATCCATATAAGATAAACGAAGTGACTAAAGTTTCAAAGAGGAACTTATTTCTATCCCACATTACGAGGTTTGTCATTTTACAATTATTTTCAATACCAAAATAAGTTTTCCATCCCCCATTAATCCTTTTCTCAATGCTATAGTTCTAGTTGAGCTTCTGATGAATATCAATTCCTAGGTACTTGTAGGAAGACACTTCCTCCAACTTACTATTGTCATACATAAAATTAGCGTAAGTGTCCTTCTTGGATTTGATAATCATAACTTTTTTTTTTGTCAGTGTTAACAATCATACCCATGGTAGAGCAGAAATCCTCAAGTCTAAGTTTCTTATCAAGATCAGATGGGAACCTTGCGAGAAGAAAAATATCGTCAACGTAGAGAAGAAGGATGATGACTATCCCATCTAAGATCATGCCAGCACATCCTGCTTCCTCTAAACAATCTTCTAGCTTGTCGATGTAAATGCCAAATATGGTAGGGGAGAGGGGGCAACCTTGTTTAACTCCGATATTACACTTAATATCTTTTGACCACCCCTCGTTGCTTTTTAACTTGGTAATTACATTCTCGTATACCTTATAGCGACAACTCTCAACTCAAAAGGAACCTTTAGCTCTTCTAATCTGTTCCAAAGGTTGTTTCTAGGAACCATATCAAAAGCCTTTCTAGAGTCCACAAAGCAACAAAAGAGATTGGATTTATCATTGCATCATTCCTCCACAATGATCTTAAGCGTAACGAGGTGGTCTATTGTTGAGTGCTGATTTCTAAAACCCGCTTGGCCTTTAGCCCGCTTAACTTCACTTTCAAGCCATATGCTCAACTTCCTTTCCAACATAATACCATATAACTTGGCTAGGAGAAGGATGATCATAATTGTCTGATAATTAGAGGGGTTATTTGTATCCCCACTTTTAAAAATAGGGATAATGAGGCTTTGAGTCCATGGTTTAGAGAACCCTTGCTTGACCTCTTGATTGAAAAGCTTGTGAATGTGGGGGATGAGGACAGGACCTCCAATTTTTAAGATTTTCGCCTGGTAACCTTCAATGTCCTTAGCTTTCCCATTAGTCAAGTGATTAACCCCAAAATCAATGTCTTCTAATGAGAAAAATTCTTTCATTGTGAGCATGGTTTCAAAGTTATCCATGACATTTGGAGATTCATAAAGCTTTTTAAGATAGGAATTCCAGTTGTGTAAAGAAATTTTATTATTATCTTTAGTTTTCCTAGGTAGAATCTGCCTCCAAAATTTCTTAGGAGCTACCTTAGAGAGGTGTAAGAGATTCTCTTGTCTTTTACGAATATACTACCTTTTTTTCCTTTTAGTTAGGGCTTTGTATATTTTTATCTTGCCAATTTTAAGAGATTCATCAACAACTTCCTTAATTGCTCTCCTCTCACGTTTACAATCTTTGTCATACCATGGGTTGGTTTTGTTATTTCTTTTATTACTTGAAACTTCAATTGAGAACTTGTTAATCGAATATGAGAGGGTTGTAGTAAAATTATGGTAGATATCTTCTATGTTTTCTATACTAGATAAAGGAAGCAAATTAGTTTTTAATTCATTTAGAAAGAGATCTTTTTTATTTCTATCAAAGATTAACGTCTTTTGGCTATAAGGATTATCTTCTATGGGATCTCTATGCATGACAAAATTGAGAGTTATAAGTAAAGGCCTATGATCAGAGTCAGGCTCGTGGTTGTTTAAGATGTCAAAATTTGTTATTTCGTTGTATAGAGGGAGATTAGAGATAACATAGTCTACCACGCTGCTATCAAGCCCATGGATGCAGGTCATCTGGCTAGAATTATGCCACTTCTTTAGACCGTTGCAAATTATGAGAACCTGAGCACTACAGAGCTTGACTAGCTCCGACCCAAACAAATTCTACCCGAGGTATTAATAATTTTTATCTTTATTGTTATGTAATTTCATTGCGTCAAAATGTTTATATAACATAACTTTGCAACATCTCTTCCATGATGGGCTGAAGCAATAAAATTTTATATCGTGTAGTCTAATTAATAAATAAAATGGTTTTTTCTAGCACTTTTTTGTTGTTGATGATTTTGCCTAAAATTCAATAGAAATTTAAAAAATTATATGTTTAAATTATTTAATCTACAAAATTTAAATATTTCAAAGAGCTTTTAGAGTGCTAAATCTATTTATATATTCAAAAATAAAAATTATATTTCCCAAAAAAACATTTTATTTATTAATAAAATTGATCCAAACTTTATTTATAAAATATTTTTTAAACCTATTTCATATTAAATACTAATATAATTTTAATAAAATTAAAATTAAAAAATACTTAATTTTATTTAAAACATTAAACATTCCATTTAATTCTAATATTATTGAATTTTCTCAGTAAAAAATTTGCGCATGTAGAAAATGTGCATTTCCATGTGGAGAAAATTTTACATTTCCAAATACATTTAACCCTGTAAAACAATTGGGATCCAGTACTTAGTTGAATAGAATAGGCATCTCCACGAAATTTTGCATTTCCACATTCATGTAACTTGTAAAATAGTTATTTTCATAATGAGTTGTCTTTAGTGTGACTTTTTAGAAGTTTTTGCGGTGGAATTTTTAGCTCTAATTTCCATTGTAATATCCGACAGGAATTCATTGAAATCACAAGTTTGATCAGTAAACCTGCACAATGGAAGTGCCCTAGGGGTTTTTCACGGTGCTGAATCCATATCCAGTCAAAAAACTAGTTTAAATAACACAAATCAAGATTTCACCACAATTTTTTCCGCCAAATTAAGGCATCAGAAACTCCAAAAGATCGCACTAAAGACAACTCCTTTACCTAAAACAACTTATAAAATGGAATGTTTTTTTATCATTTATTTATTATTATGTCATTGTTAGTCATATATATGATTTGAGCAAGAGTAATAATTTAAATATAAGAGAAAGAAACCAAACTCTTTAATATGCAATGATGCTGAGAAAAACTTTACTGAAGAATCCTTTTAACATGCAATAGTGCAATTTTTTTAATTTTATTTTTTATAATTGGTGATCTCGGTCAGTGAGCTGCCTCAATACCTGTAACGCCTAACCATAATTTAAAATAAAAATTACATATAAAAATATATATCATGTCTGATAACATACGAACCATGGTCGATGCAACTACGGTGGGAATGACATATATGCAATCATTAAACATATTTATAATAAAGGTCATGGTCAGTACAGAGGTTGGTTTCATTTCACACTTTTTGAGAGAACGTAAATGTACATTCAATTTACAGGATTGAAAATCCGTTGGGAATCCTCCGGGCTAACAGAGCATATTTATACCATTGGTACCTTACCGTATTGGCGCTTGACTTTGGTAACACGTGGCATGCTGAGATTTAAAGGGTTAATACACTTGTTTGTTCATGCCAGCGGCTTTACTCCTCCATCGTTGATCTCGAGCCTTAGATCGGATGATGGGAAGTTGTTAGGGTTTATACCTATAACTGAATCCTTGTGCTCGAACTATGGAAACTTCATTGTCACCTTTGTTCTTTCGTTTACTGTTGCTCTGCAACACGAAACTTTCCACTGGTTCTAGTTTGCGTTAATGGTTGAACTAGTGAGGACAACGGAACCCTCAGAGCAGGTATACCCTACCCTGGAACCCAGTTACTAAGTTTTTTTTCCATTTTTCAGGTTTCAGTATTGTTTTCGTTTTCAGGGTTTCGGTTCAATGCCTGTTAAAAAAAAACTCTCTGTTACACAGGTATGGCCCAAGAGGCTTTGGCAATGGCGGGAGGACGACAACATCAAGACTTAATTGAATCAGGTAAGGTTTTTTGGTAAAGATTCTAGGGCGCCACTTCCTTTCGATTTTTGGTTTAAGGGATGAGGGCTTTCACCTCTAGTTCTTTTCACTTAACTCATTTCCAGCGAAGAACTGAGCCTTCATTTGTTTTTGCAGGCAGACAAAGCAACAATGTCGAAACTCTGTTCCAGGTAAGACCCAATGCATACAAGATAATCAGTTTTGAATGAATACTGAGTGAGGGTTTCACCTCTGCCAACTCACGAGTTTTGTTTGTCCTCCGTTTACAGGTATACAATCTATTTAGGCGGTTTCATTACTCGTTTTACGGTCATGCAATTCAAAGGAACTTATCGAACCTCGGTTTATCTCTAGGTTGGAGCTGTTCTCTTGTTTATGGTTCTCGGTCGAGTCGTTTTATAGTTTTGGATGGGGTTTCTCCTGTGTAGGCGATCTTATATTATGGATTACTGTTATGACTTAGCTATCTTAGTCTGTTGGTTGGTCAACAAGCTCTGTCTATCGAGACATTTTCTTCTTTTAAACTGTGAGGTCAGAATAGCTAATATTACACTTGGTTGTTGCCGACAGTGGTATTAAGAATCTATTCTTCGTTCTTTTGATGCGTAATGAATTGTAATATTTTCTTTGTTAAGATAAAAGACCGGGTACGCCTTCCAAAGGTTATCCCATAAATTTTCACTATTTCAATGTTATCATATACATGAAATGTTTTCGGGTTATTTAGGTTTCTTGAATGTCTGATTCATTCTCTTTAACCTTGGTGTATTAGTTTTCCAAACTATGTTTTTACAGAGATACTGCTTCAACTTGATGTAATACTCCTATGATAGGATTGTTAATCATCATTTGAAACTGCTTGTTATTCTACTGTTAAAGGCCTGGAATGAAAGGCATTCTGATGCCATTCGGTGTTTGTTGCGTATTAACTGTCTGTCAATCTTTTATTTCTTTAATTTTCTACTGCATTGTTCTTTTAGACAATAAATGTCAATACTTTTCATTATTTATATAAGGAGCTATATGTACCATCGGTTCTAAGACATGAATGATTGTAATTCAATATACATTAATCATATGGCACTGGCAATTATTTCATTTCCTATTCTGCACTAATAATTGTTCTATACTTAAATAGCTTATCCGTTCCTCACTGATCTATTAACTAAATTCAGGGCCACCAATTCGATAATAAGCTCTCTGTTCTACTTAGTTAATTTCCTGTAATTATCATAAAATATCTATAATGCAACCTATAGTTCTTACAGTAAGAATTAGTTAGTTCTGCAGTCAAGTAATTCATATTCATAGGACATTAATAAATTTTCAGAGGTCTACTACCTTACTGTATTTGTTATGTTGTAATAGAACATGTATTCGAAAGGTCTCACCTCCCAACCACGAGTCTGGAAATCATGTCTAGACTCCTCCAAGCACCTTCTGTCTTACAAACTGGCGTTTATCCAGTTACAGTCAGTACAATGGCCTCAAGACTCCTGTCCAGCCTTAACTTTTGTACTCCCTTGATGACTGTGTTCAGTAACCTTCCTACTGGTCCCTTCTGTCTTACACATTGGCTTTTATCCAGTTACAGTCAGTACAGTGGCCTCAGGACTCCTGTCCAGCCTTGACTTTTGTACTCCTTTGATGATTGTGTTCAACAACCTTCCTACTGGTCCTTTCTTCCAATTCTAGGATCGTTCTATTGCCTCTCTTACCCTCTCTATATTGCTTTTCTCAGACAAAAGATAACTGTTTCCTTTAATAACAAAACTATTTTGTTTTAGTCTTATTAAAGTATCGTTACTAAAATTTAGATAATCTCAATGTATGGATCTGATAATTCAATTTCAGTCAATTAATATGTAACATCATAGTGTAATAAAAATTTACTAAATCATTAAGTAAAAATTAACTTGGTAGTTTCAACAATTTTCCTTATGCAACTTGGGGTGTTACATTACCATTTTAGTCTCGGAGAATGGATAGCATAAATCTAAATGTAGCATAAATCTAAATGTGCCCTCTGTTAATTATCATTCAACGTAATTAAAATGGATCAAGCGAAGTAATTTAATTATGGTTTTTATTAATATTCGAATGCCAAAGGAAGATTTCATTTACTTTTTCAGTATTATGGAGCATATTGTTATATTTTATTTAGTTTTAAGTGTTGAGAAATCATCGTCTTTATATCGTTTAGAGAATTCAGATCTGTAAATTTTCATATTACTATTAAAAATAAATATTTAAAAATAAAAAAACACAAAATTTTCTCAAAATTAGAACATTTAAACCATAGTATTTCAATGGAATGTAATTCTACGATAGATTCAATCTAACGCATGAGCATTTCAAGACATGAATTAGGGTGTCACAATACAAACGTGGCTGGTCATATTTATTCCTGAACCGAAACAAGTGAATGATTGGGAAAATCCCTTGGTCAAATTTAAACCACGAAAAATGATGTTATGTTAAATTTTATTAATATATTTTCTTTCTTTTTTTTTTTTTTCAAAAGGTGGAAAAACCTATCAAACTCAGTTTGTCAAACCAACAGTGAGGACAGCCATCTCTGGCTGCTATCCGCGAATGTCAGTTGACACATCACTGTTATCAAGGAAAACCACGCCACCTGAAATAACCCGCTGGTGGTCCGTAAGGGAGCAGGCTTTCACTCCTGCCAGATGCCTTTGGGTCTTGGGCCGTTAACCTGTTTCCTTACGTCCGAGGAAGACGAGCTCTTAGCCAAGCAGAAGCAGTTTTAGGGCATACTCCAGGCCCATTTATTAATATATTTTCACATTTGATTGACTAATTAAATTTAATATATTTTCACATTTGATTGACTAATTTTAATAATTTTCATATTTTATTGACTCATTTATGTTAGGTATAACTAATTTATATGTTTTATAGTTTAGTTATTTGTGAGACCTCTAGACTTTTTATTTCTATTTTTTTTATTTTTATTTTTCTTTCTATTACGGTTGAGTAAAACTCATAAATAATTTGGTTATTGGGGTGTTATTAATTATGAATAATAATTAAGTTAGGTTATAGAAATATTACCACGGTCTCTAAGAAAGATCTAAGGAATTACTAATGAACCTCAATAACTCTCTTTTCACCAAAATGTTATCAGTTAGGAGCAATTATCCCTTACCAGCTTTCCCCTTACAAAAGGGAAGGGAGAAAGAAAGGAAGGGGGTTGGCAAAAATGAACGAAAATAATGATTTCTTGTGTTCAGTGGGAAAACCCTTAAGAGTAACTTCTCTGGAGGAAGAAACATTTTGCAGGTTGGACTTGGAGTTCTGAGGCCTAAGCAATAGAACTGTTGCCTTGAGAAACTAATTTAAGGAACAAAGAGGAGCTTGGGGGAGAGTATTGGACGTAATTTCCAACATTCTCATTAGAAGGGTGGAGAGGTTCATCTGACAGTAAATTAGCCTTTCGATGGCAGATAAGTGTTATATACGTATTTGTGATTATTATCTGTTAACTGTAGGAATTTAAACAGTTAAATAGGAAACACAAACTTGCTAATATTGTCTCGTAGAAGTATAAACCCGATTGACAATTATTATTGCATACTTTTATATTATTTGTCTGTAGTATGAAGTGAATGGATTGAGAAAGTTAACATTTAAATTAGAAACAATGATTTTGTTGCAATTACTTAGTTACAACTAACATGGGTAATGAGTTTCAATTCATGACTACAAAGGTATTATAGTCCAATAGAGATTTTCGAAGGATGCAGGATGGAACAACCTCTGTTGTCTGGACACAGTAACTATGCTTATAGACTAAGAATTATGTACTTGTTTAAAACTATATGACCAAATGAAATACGAAATAACTCCTCTTGTAGAAAAAAAAGAACTTTTATATAAGTAAAGATGTATGGGAGACAATTTGGTTACGTGCCATTCTTGGTGAGGAATGTAAAAATAGGCATACCTATAGGAGGATAGTGGGTGTAATCAAATTCTATGTAGTCTATCAAAACCCTCACATCAAGATTACTCTACTTGAAATTAATTGCTGAATACACTTCTATAAAAAACTAGGACTCTAAACATATATTTTGAGAAACAAGCACTCTCGTGGATAAGAGACCATTAGGAGCTATGCATGCATATAGTACTTTTCAAGAAGTGACATATACAAATGCTCATAGCCACAGAGTTTTCCCTCAGTAGACGAAGTAACTAAAGAAGGAACCTCACATAATAATCTTTTCAGACCATCGAAATAGAAGCCAAGTCTGTAATTTGCAGTGGAATAATTTGCAGAAGATAAACAAGAAATTTATATCCAATTAGAAAAAGAAACAAGGGTTCGACCGAGTTAAGGTCATCTTCCAGATTGAATTCCGTCGGCCAGTCTGGGGTGGACACCGAGGAACGATGTTCTAGTAGGATGGGTTAACTTGGGTAAACAACTGTAAGTAATCCAAATGTATGCCAAGCAGAATCATAAGCTAGATAAAGGTAAACAGATTCGTTGTTGCTAAGAAATGTAATAAAAAGACAGAGATATTATGTAATTGTATAAATTAACAAATAACTAAACTATTAATATAGCTGCGAGGACGTGCAAACCCTCAAGTAATAGAACCGTCTTTAAAAGATAATGAAGTCGTCACCTTACGAAACCTCCAAATAATACAAGAAAGGGTTTGTAACTTGAAATTTGAATCTAAAAGAAAACCCTCATGCACATAGCTCAAAAGCTTAAATGCAAAGCAGACCAAGATAGCCAACCTCAAGGAAGGAATTCATACCCATTTAAAAACATTGTAGAGAAGCTTGGATCCTTTGGTAACTGGTGTTTGGGGCCTGGGCACTCGCACCCAACTCCTTGTGGGCAGAAGCTACCCTGCATCAAAGTGCCAAAGTGGTTAAACAGCGCGGTAGAACAGGTAAATTGTCAACATCTGAAGGGAAAACAAATGCATTTAAACACCTTACCATCTCGAAGGTTGGGAGAATTTTTGTCCTCGGCATCATAGGTATCAGAGATGGTTGTAGTCGCGGTGCCTACAGAACAAGGTACCCCTTTTAGTTAAGCTACACAGTAAAGAAAACCAAAAATAATAGTAATAAAAACTAAAAGTCTGGAGCTAAAATGATTAAATCCTCCTAATGTCAGTCTCACTTGTATAGCGTAGACATCCATGAAGCAGCAATGTGAAACTCACGGAAAAAACGATTGAAATCGTTAAAGTTCTGGGTGAATCCTCCATGATGTATAGCTGGAGAAGAAAGGGTTGCCTTAGGGAGAATAACGTTGACGAAGCCAAGGTTTCACAAAGCAGAAATCTAAGAACTAGACCAAGAAAAATGACCAAAGAGCAGGGACATGATACCAGTTCGTTAGCATAGCACTCTAGATTCTGGTGGGCCGTCAGATCCAGATCTTCAATCAGACGGCGTTGCATCCTACAGATGGCATCCGAAGGAGAGGAGCTCGGCAGTTGGCGGCCATCCAACCGCAGGCCATCCAGGCAAGTTTTAAAATAATTAATGAGAGCACTATGCATATAGTAAGACTTCATTCCAATAATTAATAAACATGTACAATATATGTGAGGGCTTAAATATAAATATATGTGTGATATGATCGAGGCTGGTACGTTGTAATCTGCAGATTTAATATAACCATATGTATGAAATCAAAAAGTCCACCATTATGTTGATTGTTAATACTTGTGTAATTCTTAGAATCTCCAAATTACAAGAATGATGAATTTATCATAGGTCATGGTAATTTTTTTTTTTTTCTTTATTTATGCTTATGGTTAATGAGTAGGTGTTACAATTAGTATCATATTCCTAAAGTTACTACACTGAGGCCTGAGTAAATGAACGTAGAGATAACAAAACAATTATGATGCACAGAGGAGCAGCAGACGCAATAGGAGACAAGGGGTAGGATCCACCCCCTTCATTGGAATTACAGGATGTAACCCAGAAGTATGGGTACAGATGGGAGAAGCAAATCCAAGTACCAATTAAACTTTATTAGAAACAATCCAGCAGTTACGATAGAAATGTAGAGTCTGCAAGATGATAACGAAATATTACGTTTGGAACAAGAAATGATTATGAAAAGTCTATTAGATAGGCAAAATTAGAGGAATCTAGGCTCCATTCTAAGAGAAGAGAACATGATCGAATCACGCAGTACACAAGAGGAATGTCTAGATTTTGAAGGGGGACAAACCGACAATGAAGAAGAATCTGATAATGTCTCCAGTAAAAAGGGATTAAAGAGGAAGAATACGGAACTCCAAGAGGAGTTCAAAAAGATCAAACCACCAATATATAATGGTGAGGCCGAAGAAGCGGCGAAGGCCTCATTAGTTAATATGAATAAATATTTTCAAATATATGAATATGATGACAATTTGAAGGCAAGGTTAGAAATTTATTAGTTACAAGGCAAGGCCAACCTGTGGTGGGAAGAAATCAAAACAGTCAAAGAAATCAATGAGCAAGACATCACTTGGGAACAATTTCAGAAGCATTTCAAGGATAGATATTTGACTGAGTGGTTTTATGACGACAAAGAAAAATATTTTCATGACTTGAAACTAAGACAACAGTATATGGATGAATTTATAACCATATTAAGTCCAGTGCTTTATCAACAACTTACCTGCCTTCATGAAGGAGAAATTGGAGTTTGATAATCTGAAAACGATAGACGAAGCAGTCCAAAAGGCTCGGATCTGCTACCATCAAATGAAGCAGAAGGGTAAGGTTAATAAAATTGGCCAAGTAAGAAAGGGCAGATTTTTTTTATAAATAATAAGAACATGAAGAATACGAGTACCATATATCCAGGTGGAAAAGGACCAAATGGATTTGCTAACAGAAATCAGCAGAGGTACAAACCTCAGAAAGAAATAAAACAAAATGAAGCATCAAGTAAGCTAGAAACGATTTAGATTCCTAAACCTCTCTTGTAGTGATGGGGTTGCGAGAAACCCCATTACTACAAGAATTTCCCTCATAGAGGGAGAGAAGAACTTGTTGCAAATGCTCACGAAGCTTCTATTATTGTTGATATGGCACGGAACATGCCCCGAATTAACGCAGCATTGGAAGATCACCAAGCAGATTATCAACCCTCGATGGTGGAACTCGAAGGTAAAATATCCAATCACCATGTTTCCATTTTAATAGATCCAAGTGCTAGCTTGAGCTATGTCAGTCTCAGAAGAGTTGATTTATGCCATCTAAAAAGTTTAAAATTTAAGAACCCATGGTTGGTTTAACTAGACACAGGTGCTAAAAGAAGAGTTAGTGCAAAAATAGAGGACTGCGAAATAAAACTGGCGGGACAACATATTAAGATAGATTTAAATATACTACCATTAGGTTCCTATGACGTCCTGATAGGTATGGATTGGTTGGAACGACAACGGACCTTAGTAAACTGTAAGGATAAGACCATTGATTTTCTGTCAAATGATGGTACCATAATAGAAATTCATGGTGTTAAAAGAGAAATCAAATTATGACCTATTACAACCCACCAATTAGCAAGATGCATGCGTAAAGGCTGTCAAATCTATGCAGTTCAAGTAGGAATACAAACTCCAAAGATAAAATGACAAGCTTAGAGAAAATACCGGTGGTCCAAGAGTTTAAAGACGTGTTTCCATAAGATATTCCCAGACTACCACCGAAGAGGAAACTTGACTTTACCATAGAATTGGTCCCTGGAGTTGCCTAGTTTCCAAAGCCCCCTACAGAATGAGTGTTCCTAAGTTAACCGAGCTAAACATACAGCTCCAGGAGCTATTAGATAAAGGTTATATTCGACCTAGCGTATCCTGTTGGAGAGCCTTAGTTTTGTTCATAAGGAAGAAGGATGGTACTTTGCATTTATGCATAGATTTCAGACAACTGAACAAGTTAACCATTAAGAATAAGTATCCCTTACCTCAAATTGATGACCTCTTTGATCAAGTTAAAGGAGCGGTGGTATTTTCAAAAATTGATTTAAGATCAGGATATCATCAGATTCGAATTAAAGATGAAGACATATACAAGACTGCATTTAGAACATGCTATGGCCATTATGAGTTTGTAGTCCTACCATTCGGACTCACTAACGCTCCAACAACATTCATGAGTATGATGAATGGAATTTTCCATCCTTACCTGGATAAATTCGTTCTTATATTTATTGATGACATTCTGGTGTACTCCAGAAGTATTGAGGAACATAAAGAACACCTTCGGATAGTGTTACAAACTTTAAGAGAAAACCAGCTCTTCGCCAAATTCAGCAAGTGTGATTTCTTTAAGGATCAAATTTAGTATCTAGGACATGTCATATCCTCTGATGGTATAGTTGTTGATCCAGAGAAAATTAAGACCATCATGAACTAGCCTGTCCCAACCAATGTGGCAAACATACACTCCTTTATGGGTCTTGCTGGTTATTATAGGAGATTTATAAGGGGGTTTTCTAAAGTCGCTTATCCAATTACCTCCTTGCAAAAAAAGGGAACAAGTTTCAAATGGTCCAAAGACTGTCAAGAAATTTTTGAAAATTTAAAGCATTACTCACCACTGCACCAGTATTAAAGATTGCAGATCCTGAAGAAGATTTTATGGTCCGCACAGATGCGTGCAAAGAGGGTGTAGGTGGAGTTTTAATTCAGAATGTTAAGGTAATTGCTTAGGAATCTCATAAGTTAAAAGAGAATGAACATAAATATTCTGCTTACGATTTGAAGTTAACTGATGTAGTTCACGCTTTAAAGGTATGGCGACACTACTTGTTGGGGAAAAGATATTTTCTCAAGACAGACCACAACAACTTAACTAGTTTCTTTAATCAACCCACCCTGAATGCATGCCAAGCTCGGTGGATTGCATTCTTAAGAGAATTTGATTTTGAAATCAAACATTTAAAGGGGAAAGAAACAGAGTGGTAGATGCATTAAGTAGGAAGCTGCACCATATCTACGAGATTTCATTTAGTCAAGTTGAATTCAAATTTGTTGATCAATTAAGGGAAGCAACTCAAAAGGATCCTGAATACAACTATCTCTGGCAACAAGTAAAATATGCACAAAATTTGGCATAGCGAAGAGAGTATAGTATTAACTCTGAGAATATATTGATGTTTCGAAATCGTAATTATGCTCCTAATCAGTTGTCATTAAATCAAATCATGTTAGATGAATTTCACAGGAGTCCTTATGCTGCTCACCCAGGCTATCAAAATCTTTTCTCTGCTATCAAGAAAAACTACTATTGGCCTGGTATGAGAAAGGACATTGTTGAATATTTAGCCAAATGCCTGGAATGTCAGCAAGTCAAAGTTGAATATTAGTATCCTGTTGGGTTACTGCATCCCTTACCCATCCCTGAATGGAAATGGGATACAATAACTTTAGATTTTATAATTGGTTTACATCGATCTAAAAGGAAAAATGATTCGATTATGGTTGTGGTAGACAAACTGTGAAAGTCTGCTTACTTTATACCTATCAAGTCCACAGACCAATCAACCCAAATAGCAGATATATTTATGAAGGAGATTTTCCTGCTCCATGGCATGTTTCAAGTCATAATATCTAATCGGGATGTTAAGTTTACCTCTACTTTTTGGAAAGCATTATTCACCGTGTTGGGTACAGAAATTCACTTCAACACCGCTTATCACCCCCAGACTGATGGACAAACCGAAAGAGTGAATCAAGTGGTAGAGGACATGTTGCGCATGTATGTGATGCAGCAACCTGGAAAATGGGAAGAGTATCTACATTTGGTAGAATTTTCCTACAACAATGGTTATCATGAATCGCTTAAAATGAGTCATTTTGAAGTACTCTATGGAAGGAAATGTACCATCCCTGAAAATTGGAACAATCTTGAGAACAAAATGATATTAGGACCAGATATATTGGAGGAAATGGAAAGAACCGTGAAAAAGGTTCGGCAAAATTTGAAGGCCGCTCAAGATAGGGAGAAATCGTACGTTGATAAAAAGAGAACCTACCGAGAGTTTCAAGTAGGATATCATGTGTATGTATGAATTAAACCCAAGAGAAACACATTGAGATGGGGAAAGTGTGCCAAATTGGACCCCCGATTCTGTGGCCCTTTCCAAATTATAGACAGAATAGGATTAGTGGCCAATCAATTAGCCCTACCCAGCCACATTTGGATTCATAATGTATTCCATGTTTCCCTTTTAAAGAAGTATGTGTATGACCCCAAACACATCATGAATTGACAAGAGCTTCAGGTAAAAAAAAATATGTATATAACTCAGGAAAATCTATTTGTTATCTGTATATAATGCTTATGTGTGTATCAGTTATATAACAGTTGTGTTTATGGCAGGTTGAACTGGAAGGATAATTTTTGGTTGAGCCCCTGCGAATACTCGATCAGAGAGAAGTAACATTACAGAGGTGATATATCATCCAGGTTAAAGTGCAATGGAAGTTCTTCAACCTGGAAGAAGCCGCTTGGGAGGATAAAGACTTTATGCAGGAGGTGTACCCAGAATTATTTTAGGAACAGATGAAAGAATGAACACTGGGGACGGTGTTCCGCTAAGGGGGGGATGCTGTGACACCCCCAAACCTTTTAGTTATTTTTTGACTTTTCTTTTTTTACTATTACGATTGAGTAAAACTGATAAACAATTTGGTTCTTGTGGTGTTGTTAATTATGAATAATAACTAAGTTAGTTATAGAAATATTACCATTGTCTCTAAGAAAGATCTAAGGAATTACTTATGAACCTCAGTAACTCCCTTTTCACCAGACAATTATCAGTTAAGAGCAGTTATCCCTTACCTGCCTTCCCCTTACAAGAGGGAAGGGAGAAGAAAGGAAGGGGGTTGGAAAAAATGAAGGTAAAGAAAGATTCCTTGAACTGAACCAGTGTTCAGTGGGAAAACCTTTAAGAGTGACTTCCCTGGAGGAAGAAACATTTTGTAGGTTGGACTTGGGGTCCTGAGGCCTAAGCAATAGAAATGCTTCCTTGAGAAACAGATCTGAGGAACCAAGAGGAGCTTGGGGGGAGAGTATTCGATGTAATTGCAAAGATTCTCATTGGAAGGGTGGAGAGGTTCATTTGATAGTAAATTAGTCTTTCAATGGAAGATAAGTGTTATATACATATTTGTGATTATTATCTGTTAACTATAGGGATTTAAATAGTTAAACAGGAACGCAAACTTGCTAATATTGTCTTCTAGACGTATAAATTTGTTTGACAATTATTATTGTGTACTTCTATATTATTCGTCTATAGTATGGAGTGAATGGATTGAGAAAGTTAACATTTAAATTGGAACCAATTATTTTGTTGAAATTACTTAGTTACAACTAACATGGGTAACGAGTTTCAATTCATGACTACAAAGGTATTATAGTCCAACAGAGATTTTCGAAGGATGTAGGATGGAATAACATCTGTTTTCTGGACATAGTAACTATGCTCATAGACTAAGAATTATGTACTTGTTTAAAACTATATAACCAAATGAAATACAAAATAACTCCAAATGTATAAAAACAAGAACTTTTATATAAGCAAATATGTATAGGAGACATTGTGGTTACGCGGCCATTCTTGGCAAGGAATGTAAAAATAGGCATACCTACAGGTGGATAGTGGGTGTAATCAAATTATGTGTAGTCAATCAAAACCCTCACATCAAGATTACTCTACTTGAAAGTAGTATGTTGAATGCACTTCTATAAAAAACTAGGACTCTAAACATATATGCTGAGAAAACAAGCATTGTCGTGAATAAGAGACCATTAGGAGCTATGCATGCATAAATTAATTTTCAAGAAGAGACATATACAAATGCAGATAGCCGCGGAGGTTTCCATCAATAGATGGAGTAATTAAAAAAGGAACCTCAAATAATAATCTTTTCAAACCATCGAAATAGAAGCCAAGTCTGTAAGAAGACAAACAAGAAATTTATATATATATATATATATATAAAGAAACAAGGGTTCGACTGAGTTAAGGTCATCTTCCAAATTGATTTCTTCGGCCAGTATGGGGTGGACATCAAGGAACGATGTTCTGGTAGGATGGGTTAACTTGGGTAAAGAACTGTAAATAATCCAAACATATGCCAAGCAGAATCATAAGCTAACTAAAGGAAAACAGATTCATTGCTTGCTAACAAATGTAATAAAAAGAGATATATTATGTAACTATATACATTAACAAATAACTAAATTGTTAATACAACCACAAGGACATGTAAACCCTCGAGTAGTATAACCGTCTTTAAAATATAATGAAGTCGTCACCTTATGAAATCTCCACATAATACAAGCAAGGGTTTGTAACCCGAAATTTGAATCTAAAAGAAAACCCTCATGCACATAGATCAAAATCTTAAATGCAAAACATACCAAGACAACCAACCTCAAGGAAGGTGCTCATACTTGTTTAAAAACATTGTAGAGAAGTTTGGATCCTTTGGTAACTAGTGTTTGGGGCCTGGGCACTCGCACTCAACTCGTTGTGGGCAGAATCTACTCTGCATCAAAGTGACGAAGTGGTTAAACAATGTGGTAGAACATGTAAATTGTCAACAACTAAAGGGAAATCAAATTCATTTAATCACTTTACCATCTCGAAGGCTGGCAGCGTTTTTATCCTCGGCATCAGAGGTGGTTATAGTCGCGGTGCCTACAGAACAAGGTACTCCTTTTAGTTAAGCTACACAGTAAAGAAAACCCAACATAACAATAATAAAAAACGAAAAGTCTGGAGCTAAAACGATTAAATCCTCCTAATGTCAGTCTCACCTGTATAACGTAGACAACCATGAAGCAATAGTGTGAAAATCACGGCAAAAATGACTGAAATCATTGAAGTTTTGGGGTGAATCCTCCACGGTGTATAGCTGGAGAAGAAAGGGTTTCCTGATGGAGAATAATGCTGACTAAGCCAAGGTTTCACAGAGAAGAAATCCAAGAACTGGACCAAGCCAAATGACCGAAGAGATTCTAGTGGGCCGTTGGATCCAGCTCTTCAATCAGATGGAGCTGCATGCTACAAATAGCATCCGTAGGAAGAGGAGAGTGGTAGTTGACTGCCATCCAACCGTAGGCCAGCAAGGCAAGTTTTAAAAGAATTAATGAGAGCAATATGCATACAATAAGACTTCATTCCAAGAATTAATAAACATGTACAATGTATGTCAGACCTTAAATATAAATAATATAAATATATGTGTGATATGATCGAGGCCGGTACGTTGTAATCTACGGATTTAATATAACCTTATGTATGAAATCAAAACGTCCACCACTATGTTGATTGTTAATATTTGTGTAATTATTAGAATCTCCAAATTACGAGAATGATAACTTTATCATCGGTCATGGTAAATTAAATTTTTTCCTTTATCCATGTCTATGGTTAATGAGTAGGTGTTACATTATTAAATCAATTTTATATATATATTAATTATATTAAATTTCATATAAAAAGTGAAATATAAAATAATCGTGCAAATAATAACAAAGTTTTAGATTCTTTAATTTTTTTATAAATTAAATATATTTTTAACATTACAAATTTAAAGATTTAAATAAGAATCTTAAAATTAAAATTGAGATAAAACTTTGTAATTTTTAAAATTAAAATTAAAGTTTATAATTTAAAATAATAGCTGAAATCATTATTATAATATAAAATTTTCAAGATAAATTTCATTTCTTTTTAATTTAAGTTTTCAAATAAAAAATATATATGTATAGATATATAGATATTAATACATTTTTATTTATTAAACTATAATTATTATGGTACTTTTTTATTTACACAGTTTAAATATAAAAATAACATTATAAAAATATTAATATTTTTTTAACAGAAATGGTTGAATTTTATTAATAAGAAGAGGTTGGGCATGCCAAACAACCTCGAGTACAGACAAATGCGAGAATTCAGGCTCAAAAGAGGCCTCCTATCCTTGCTTTGCTATGGTCCTCTTTTCTTTGATTCTTTGGTACTTTCTTGGGTTAAGTTAAAACCCACATAAACTAAGTTCCACGGGCCCAATTGCAAACCCGCATAAATTAAAATGATTTTGTTTAAAACCTGTCTTATCCCCCGTACCTGGCCCCACTGTAGGGTTAACCGCCGCTGATCTCGACAGGCGACAACCATCAGCTCTTCTCCTGCCCAGATCCGACGCATATCGCATCCAATGATTTTCGAACCTTAATTCCTCAAGAGTGCGCGATATGGATGGTTTTGTATTGCCATGCATCGGCCCCTGAGTGGAATCGCGTCCATTTCATAAAAACTGTTGAGCAGCTAAAAGCGGTGCGAAGCAACTCGCTTACCACTCCCAGCAGAATAACTCCCCTTCTTTTGCAATGTGCGACGTCTGTTAGATCAACTCTGCCCAAATCTGACGCTTGTTGCGTCCCTAGCTAACCAAGCTTTAACCGGGACCCATCTCCGTACCCAACCCCACTGCAAGGATAAGACCCTGCCATGAAAAGCGCATGATTACCGTCAGATCTTCCCTTGCCCAGATCTGACGCTTATCGTGACGAATTTATGTCTGACCTTTATCACCACGGGGGCATGCGAAAAGGGCAGTTTTGTTCTTCCACGCGTCAGTCTGTGAGTTGCATCACGTCCAATACGAGAAATACTGCCCAACAGCTAGAAGTGGTGCGATGGTATCTGCTTACCGCTCCCCGCATCTTTAACCCCCCATCTTTTCTAGCTCGCGATGACTGTTGGATCTTCCCCTGCCTTGCGTCTTTGCCTCTTGTCCATCAAAATCATCCTCTAAATGAAATCCAATCTGCGCCCTATTTTTACTCCTATCACAACTGGCCCGTGCGGAAAGCCGAAAACCTGTCGAGAAGTGAGCCCGCCTTTATTCTGTGGGATTCTGTCTTTGAATGACTCTCCTTGTCTGTTAAGGGATTGGGTGCCTTTCCGCGTCTTCATCATTTTTCACCAACATACCTTGGGCTAGGAGATGTCCTTTGTTGGCCATTATATCGGCTTCTTTGTTCTGAGCTCGCAAAACGTGGTAGAATGAGTAGGATTTGAAGTTTTGAGTCAACTTTCTTATTCTTTCTAGGGTCTTGTTAAGAGCAGGGTTGTTGAGTTGATCACTCTTATTAAGGGTTCTAATCAAGATTTCAAATTCCTCGAAGATTTGAAGGTTTTCCCCTTTGTTCCTTTGAGCCAACTGACAAGCTTTTAGCAGACCTAGGATCTCGGCCTGGTTGTTGGTGTTCTGTCCTAAACCCCAACTATAGCTGTCTTGTTTTTGTCCATATATGGAGTAAATTATTCCTGCTTCCCTTGATATCGAATAAAATCGTGACTTTTCCCTGATTTTTCCACCATTTTTGGAATTCCACCTCAGAGATTCGGAGACGCCACTCTCGATTATGGCTAGTCAAGGAGATATTCTTCTTGATGCTTTCCCGTCTCAAGGATTCACCTAGCCAGCTGAGCTCTTCAGGGATTAGGTCGCTGTTATACTTATGAGGTCTATTTTCGAGAGTTTCTAGCAGCAAGGGTTTGGCCTTGGCAGTGACTGTGTTGGTGGATTGAAGTCTATTGTTGAAGATGCCTTCATTCCTAGCCAACTAGATTCCCTAACAGATATATTTTGGGATTGCACTCTAGATTTGTCCAATTTGATTTGTTGTTTAAAGAGTGTGGATAGCGATCTTCCAAGTTGTGAAAAGACTAACCATTGAAGACTGCTGGGGGAATTGGATGTTGAGCCCCATGGTAGCTTACTTCTAGACCTCTTGAAAAAAGGGGCAGTCTATGAGTAGGTGATCGATCGTTTCCTAGTCCTTGCAATAGAGAGGGCATCTGTGTGGACCAATGATTCCTCTTTTCTCTAGGTTTTCCCTAGTCAGGGTCCTATGCATGAGATTCCAACAGAAGAAGTTGATTTTTGGGAGCCTAAATAGGTCCCATACATGCTACCAAAGCTTTGTATAATGGATCTAATGTTTTTGTTCTTGGAGGGCTGCAAAACCTAGCCTGGATGAGTAAGATCCAGACTTCCACCAACCCCACTTGTCCCTCGAATGTAGGTGCATAAGAGCCAGACTAGTGATTCTATCCAATAATTGATGGAGTTGAGGGAGCATCCAATCAGGGGGGTGATGTAGGTCCTAGTTACTCCAGTTCCCTTTTGAATCCCATGTGCAAATGTCAGGAATATTGTGGGTACCTTTTTGGATGAGCCAGTTACGCAAGTCTGCTATATCTGGTGCAAGCTTTAGGGGATCGAGACCCATGATCTTTTCCTCCCACAGTCTGATTCTTTTCCCGTTTCTTGGAATTCTGTAGAGTTGTTCTTTCAATAATTTCTAGCCTTGGGTGCACAACTTCCACAACATGGTTCCTTTGTGAGAAACTCCTTCATCCATATTCTTTATTGAGAGCCTGTGCAGATATTTTTTAATTAGAACTTGACTTACAGGGTGTTTTTGTTTTGAGAATATTTTCCAAAGGATCTTCCCTCCCATTGCCAGATTGGCCAACACATGATCTCTTACTTGAAGTCCACCTTCAGTTATTGGCCTTTTCACTATGCCCCAGCTTACTATATGGAATTTTTTTTGGTTCCCCTTTCGTCTTTGCCATAGGAAATTTCTAATCAACTTTGCTAACTGATCGGTGATCATTTTTGGAGCTAAAAGGAAAGATGCCTGGAAGATAGGAAGGGATGAGAGGAATAACTTGACCAAAGTGAGCTTCCTGGCTGAGGTAAGCCATTGTCCTCCCCAAGAAGTCATTTTTTCCTGATTTTGCTGATAATTTCCATCCACTGAGGGGCCTTAGTAGTACCCAAGGTTAAAGGCAGTCCAAGATACTTGATTTTTTCCCAAGAAACATATCTGATGAAGCCTAGGGCTTGGGAAATCCCGAGAATAGATTGTTGGTCTACAACCCAACCATACATTGCACTTTTTCTGTTATTGACCATAGCTCTAGAGACTTTGCAGAATCTTTGGATTACTTCCCTGAAGGCTCTTGTTATTTTAATAGAGGCTCCTCCCAAAAGGATAGAGTCGTCTATGAACAAGGCATGGTTGATTGGGGATGTTCTTAGTATCGCCCTAATGCCAGGAAGTGTCTCTTTAAGCTTCTCATTAGAGAGTTTTCGGCTTAGAGACTCTGCCATCAGAATGTATAGGAAGGGGGACAGAGGGTAGCCTTGCCTTATTCCCCTTGAAGCTTTGAAGTAGTTTGCAGGTCTCCCATTTATTAGAGGGGCTATCCATGGTTCTCCAATACATGCTTTAATCAAATTAACAAATTCTGGGCTGAAACCAAATGCAGAAAGAACTTGTAGGAGGAAGGAATGTCTTACTCTATCGAAGCTGTTCGCCATGTCTAGTTTGATGAGAATACCTTGCTCTTTGTGCTAGTGGCTAGAGTGGATGATTTCCTGCACAAGTATCACATTATCCAAGATATACCTTACTTTGACAAACCCTCTTTGATTGGGAGAGATGAGTTTGTCCAGCAGAGGTTTTATTCTATTAGCAAGTAGCTTGGTGAGAATTTTGTAGGACGTGTTGCAAAGCGAGATTGGTCTGAATCTGTTGAATGTCTCCGGGTTGGCTTCTTTGGGAATTAGGGCTAGGAAGGTGGAGTTTGTGCTTCCTCCCACTTTGGCTTTTCGAAGGAATCCTTTGATCATTCGGTACAAATCAGCCTTGATGATATCCCAATAGAGTCTATAGAAGTGTACTGAGAATCCATCTAGTCTAGGGGCTTTGTCTGGTTCCATATTCCATATGACATTGTTGATTTATTCTTTAGTGAATGGCTTCAGGAGAGATGCATTGTCCTCCTTGTTAACCATCCTTGGAACGTGCTTGAGGAAGTCATGAGCTTCCTCATTATCCTCCACGCCTTCTTCTTTGAACAGAGGTTTCCACCTCTTTTATCAGAGTTGTGCCTTTAAGAACAGTCCCATTTGGCGAGGTGATTTCAACAATGTGGTTTCTAGAGAGGTGGGTACGAATTTGCTTGTGGAAGAAGGCTGTATTCTTGTCTCCAGACACAAGACAGAGATTGCGTGACTTGAGCCTCAGATATTCTTCCTCTTCTTTAAAAGTCCGGAGGGTTGATCCAGGTGGGATGTTGGTGGCCACCCACCTATCCCATTTGGACCCCCACAACTGTCTCTTTCAGCTTTTTCAATTTCCTAAATTGTAGCACAATTTACTATTTTTAGCAGTTTTTCAGGTCCTGAACTTCCGGAGCCGTTTTGAGGCCCTAAACGACGTTTTTTGGGAAATCTGGGGCAAGATGGGTCCATGGACCGATGTTGCCTCCCAAAGTGGTAGTACTCAGATAGATTTTTCTAACGAGCTATTGTACGCGTCAAACGAAGATCGTATGCCAAAGTTACGACCCCGGGAAATTGAAGTACCAATTTACCCAAACGGGGCCCACAATTTGGCGTTTCATCTTCTAGGGTTAGGTTTTGGGATGTGAAGGGTTTTCCATTGTTTCTCAACAATAAATAGACCTTCGAGCCTCATTGTAACACAGTTTTTTGAATAGTTCAAAGGCATGTAGCCGCCACATCTCTTCTCAAAGATAAGCTACCATCGCCCTAGCTGATTTATTTCCATTTCTGTTTGTAAGCACATTTCAGTATTTTACAGTAATGAAATGAAGTATTATTTCCGTTGTATCTTTGTATTTATGGTTATCTCACCTCTGTATTTATGGTTATCTCACCTCTGTATTTATGGTTATCTCTGTAATTTGTTGCGTTCTTGTTTAAATCCTGATCAAGGGTGCTGATTTGGTGTTCTTGTTCCCTATGAATCTCTGCTCTAGTTATGTCTTGAGTCTCGAGGCCCATTTGGATATCCAGCGGCTACTTTGTGCTTTGTTTTCTTTGGGTAGTGGGGGAGACTGTGGGATTTTTTATCCATTGCTTCAGGGCTGTTTTTTGGGCTTTTATCTTTTGCTCCCAAACATAGTTGGGTGATCCTTGAACATGAATGGACCAAGCCTTATTCACTGTATCCAGAAACCCTTCCCTGTTTTCCCATAGTGGGTTGAACCGGAAGGGGATTGGTCCTAGGTTTTCTTCTTCTTTGATCAGTGGGAGGATGGGTTTATGGTCTGAATTCCACTTTGGTAGTATTTTTGTGGAAATGATTGTTTTCTTGGAGAAGAAGGAATATGTTCCTCTTGGCTGAGATATGCTCTTCCCCTATTCTGTTATTTGTCCAGGCGTATAGCCCTTTTTTTGGCTTGAAGTTCATTAAATCCCATTGTTGAATCAAGTTTTCCACTAAAGGGAGGAAGCGGTCCCTGCTGCTAGTTCCTCCTCTTTTTCCCTTTGGGTCTAGGATTAGATTATATTCTCCAATAATAATTATATTATTAAGGGAGTAAGCTTCCAAAAAATCAGTCAGGGTTTGCCAGCATTGTTCCTTTTCTACATAGAGTATAGGAACATAGAGATTAAAGAGAGCAATGTTTATCTTACTTGGTAGGTGTCAGAGTTCGGTGTAAATCCAGTGCTACGTCTGAAAGGAGCTTTCAAGTTGGAATTTTTCAGCCTCCCAGAGAGTGGCTAACCCACCGCATGTACCTCTAGCACTTACCACTTTTCCAGCTTTTGTTTTCCATTTTTCTTTGCTGAGTTCCAGAAGGGCTTCTCCTTCTATTTTAGTCTCTTGGAGCATGAGGATCTCAGGAAGTTCTGACTTTAATAGGCTCTTGACTGCTTCAGCTTTTGATGGGTTCCCCAGTCCTCTACAATTCCAAGAGACTAATCGCATTATTTACTGGTAGGGGTTGGGGCAGCACCTCCCTTGGGAGGCCTGGTTCTAGTATTTCTATCGATAGACATCTCTATAGTGGCCTGACTACCTTGCATTTTTTGTCTCTCTGCTTCTTCTTCTCTAGCCTCTCTATGAGATTTCCTCCCCACTCTTTTCAAGGGCCTCTCAGATGTTTCATCTTCCGAGGATCCCGATGTCTCAGGGGTCTTCTTTCTTGTCATATCTGCATAGGAAGGGGAACTAGAGGCACCTTTTGGGGTTTGGACTGGTTCCTCTTGCCTTTTGCTTTTTTCCATGTTGTTTGCCTGTTGTTCAATCTCTTTATCTGCTAGATCTTGGGTTTCTTCTGGTGTGCTGAGAATATCGAAGGGGTTGGTTGATATGTCTGCTATTGGAGGGACTGAACTTCCTTCTACTTGGGCTTCTGGAGGACCATCCCTCCCAGTGGCGGTGGCTTTACCTGCCTTCCCCTTACAAGATGGAAGGGAGAAAGAAAGGAAGGGGGTTGGCAAAAATGAAGGAAAAGAGAGATTCCTTGAGCTGAACTACTGTTCGGTGGGAAAACCCTTAAGAGTGACTTCCTTGGAGGAAGAAACATTTTGCATGTTGAACTTGGGGTCCTGAGGCCTCAGCAATAGAACTGCGTCCTTGAGAAACTAATATGAGGAACCAAGAGGAGCTTGGGGGGAGAGTAATCGACATAATTGCCAAGATTCTCATTGGAAGGGTGGAGAGGTTCATCTGACAGTAAATTAGTCTTTTGATGGAAGATAAGAGTTATATACGTATCTGTGATTATTATCTGTTAACTGTAGGGATTTAAATAATTTAATAGGAAACACAAACTTGCTAATATTGTCTGGTAGAGGTATAAATTTGTTTGATAATTATTATTGCATACTTCTATATTATTCATCTGTAGTATGGAGTGAATGGATTTAGAAAGTTAACATTTAAATTAGAAACAATTATTTTTTTACAATTACTTAGTTACAGATAACATGGGTAACAAGTTTCAATTCATGACTACAATGGTATTATAGTCCAATAGATATTTTTGAAGGATGTAGGATGGAATAACATCTGTTGTCTGGACATAGTAACTATGCTTATAGGCTAAGAATTATGTAGAAAAACAAGAAATTTTATATAAGTAAAGATGTATAGGAGACAGTTTGGTTGTGTGTCCATTCTTGGCAAGGAATGTAAAAATAGGCATACCTACAGGTGGATAGTGGGTGTAATTGAATTATGTGTAGTCAATCAAAACTCTCACATCAAGATTACTCTACTTGAAAGTAATATGCCGAATACACTTCTGTAAAAAGCCAGGACTCTAAACATATATTCTGAGAAAATAAGTATTGTCGTGAATAAGAGACCATTTGGAGCTATGCATGCATATAGTACTTTACAAGAAACAACATATACAAATGCGCATCAGTAAGCGAAGTAATTAAAGAAGGAACCTCAAATAATAATCTTTTCAGACCATTGAAATAGAAGCTAAGTTTGTAAGGAGACAAACAAGAAATATATATAAAGATAAAGAAACAAGGGTTTGACCGAGTTAAGGTCATCTTACAGATTGATTTCGTCGGCCAGTCTAGGATGGACACCAAGGAACGATGTTCTGGCAGGATGGGTTAACTTGGGTAAAGATCTATAAGTAATCCAAACGTATGCCAAGTATAATCATAAGCTAGCTAAAGGTAAACAGATTCATTGTTGCTAACAAATGTAATAAAAAGAGATATATTATGTAACTATATACATTGACAAATAACTAAATTGTTAATACAGCCGTAAGGACGTGCAAACCCTCGAGTAGCATAACCCTCTTTAAAAGATAATGAAGCCGTCACCTTACAAAACCTCCACATAATAAAAGCAAGGGTTTGTAACCCAAAATTCAAATCTAAAAGAAAACCCTCATGCACATAGCTCAAAAGCTTAAATGCAAGGCATACCAAAGCAACCAACCTCAAGGAAGGCGCTCATACCCATTTAAAAACATTGTAGAGAAGTTTGGATCCTTTGTAACCGGTGTTTGGGGCCTGGGCACTCGCACCCAGCTCCTTGTGGGTAGAATCTACCCTGCATCAAAGCACCGAAGTGGTTAAACAGTGTGGTAGAACATGTAAATTGTCAACAACTAAAGGGAAATAAAATGCATTTAATCACCTTACAGTCTCGAAGGCTGGGAGCATTTTTATCCTCAACATAAGAGGTGGTTGTAGTCGTGGTGCCTACAGAATACCCCTTTTAGTTAAGCTACACATTAAAGAAAACCCAAAATAACAATAATAAAAACTAAAAGTCTAGAGCTAAAACGATTAAATCCTTCTAATCTTAGTCTCACCTGTATAGCGTAGACAGCCATGAAGCAGCAGTGTGAAACTCATGACAAAAACGACTGAAATCATTGAAGTTTTGGGTGAATCCTTCACAGTGTATAGCTAGAGAAGACACAGTTTCCCGAGGGATAATAACACTGACGAAGCCAGGGTTTCACAGAGCAGAAATCCAAGAACTGGACCAAGCCAAATGACCAAAGAGCAGGGATAGGATACTGGTTCGTGGGCCGTCGGATCCATCTCTTCGATCGAATGGCGCTGAATGCTACAGATGGCATCCGTAGGAAGAGGAGAATGGCAGATGGCGTCCATCCAACCACAGGCCAGCTGGGTAAGTTTTAGAAGAATTAATGAGAGCACTGTATGTACAATAAGACTTCATTCCAAGAATTAATAAACATGTACAATGTATGTCAGGCCTTAAATATAAATATATGTGTGATGTGATCAAGGCCGGTACGTTGTAATCTGCAGATTTAATATAACCATATGTACGAAATCAAAACATCCACCATTATGTTTATTGTTAATATTTGTTTAATTATTAGAATTCTCCAAATTACGAGAATGATGACTTTATCATAGGTCATGGTAAATTAAATTTTTTCCTTTCTCTATGTTTATGGTTAATAAGTAGATGTTACATTACTAAATCAATTTTATAAATATTAATTATATTAAAGTTCATATAAAAAATGAAATATAAAATAATCGTGAAAATAATAACAAAGTTTTAAATTCTTTAATTTTTTATAAATTAAATATGTTTTTAACATTATAAATTTAAAGATTTAAATAAGAGTCTTAAAATTAAAATTGAGATAAACCTTTATAATTTTTAAAATAAATTTAATTTTTAAAATTAAAATTGAAGTTTATAATTTAAAATAATAGCTGAAATCATTATTATAATATAAAAGTTTCAAGATAAACTTCATTTCTTTTTAATTTAAGTTTTCAATATAAAAATATATATATTTAATACATTTTTATTTATTAAACTATAATTATTATGGTTATTTTTTATTTACGCGGTTTAAATATAAAAATAACATTATAAAAATATTAATTTATTATTTTAATTAGATTAATTTTTATATATTAAAAATATTAATCAATTTATTGGACATTAAATATACTGATTTTTTAATATAAATTAAGTAATTATAATTAATTTTATCTTATCCAAGTTATACATAATTTTTTGGGAAATATTGAAAAAAGTTTGAAAACCACATAAAAAGGTTAGAGGATAAGTCAATTTTAGGGGTTATTATTTAACTCTAGACCATCTTGTTTCACTTGTGGGTGAGTGTTGTGATAATAAAATCAATCTCTTTCATTTTTCCATTGATTTAATAAAGAATTTTAACATAGTGGTAAAGACCAATCTTTAGAATAGGTTATAAGAGCTAAAAGTTCCTTAGTTGAAAATTGTTGTGGTGAGGATATATGGGTATCATTGCCAAATATCAGAACACTAAAAGATGGTTTGAAGAAATTTTCTATAATATAGGAGTCACGCAAATTGGTCCCTATTCCATGCCCCCTCTCGTATATATTGATAAGCTATAATATTGGTTAGAAGATGTTGGTTGACATAACCCAACACTCATTGGTATAGTCATCATCCTTCTTCTTCATGCCAATGACATTGTTCTTTTGGCAAGGAATCCCTATGACCGCTAAGGAAGTATCTAAGAATCTTCAAGGACTTCTACTCTAGTATGGATATGATTATGAGCACTTAAAAAACAAAGGTTATGATGATCGGTTCTAGAAAGATCGCTTAAGACACTTTTGTATATGACAACAATAGTTTGGAGGAAGTGCTTTCATACAAATATGTTGGAATTGATATTCATCACAAGCTCAATGAAACTATAATTCTAAGAAAAGGATAAATGAAGGGTAAAAAGCTTATTATGGGCTTGAAAAAAAGTGTTAATTAATTCATCTTTCATTGAATAAAAAAAAAAAAAAATCATGTTTGATACTTTTGTCATTCTTGTTATCATATACTGATGTGAAGTTTGGGGATGTAATATCTCTAGAAAATCCTATAGAAAGATAGAGTAGAACGAGAAGAACATTATAACTTATAATATTAATATTAAAGGAAATAACAATATCCTATCCTTCTTAAAAAGCCAAGCACTTCCTCCATTGGATGCATGACCATGGTTAAGTAATTAATTTACAAGAAGAAGATAAACAACATGGATGACAAGATGCTCCAAAAATTGCTTCTATTCTAATGGAATCACTAGGAACTCAAGCTAGGATGGCATCAAGATGCTAAGTCTTGGCTAAACCATTGGGGAATACAATAAGATGCCATTTTGTAGGATAAGGATAATATTAAAAATATTACTAGATCTAAATTGAAAAAGAATATGTGATGTGATAAAGAATTAGAAAATAAAAGGATATATATATATATATATATATATATATATATATATATGAGGTGGTCAATCCTAGTCTAGAAGATCAGAAGTATCTCTTAGTTCTAACTAGCACAAGGAAGAAAATCATAATTGCTAAAATGTGAACCAACTCCCATAGGTTACATACTAAAGCTAGGCATTGGACAATTTCCAAAACACTTTGCAATGCGAGAATCTATCATCTTTTTGACACTAAGAGGGTTGAATAATTAAGACACTTTCTCTTAGAGTGCTTTGTGTATAGCCAAATTAAATTTCAATTTCAAGGTATTTGTTACAATATCAATCTTCCTAACCTCCCAAATCACCAAAATTATGAGGATCTTAGAGCACTTCTCTTAATATTTTTTAAGTAAGAAATGAAGTTTAAATTTTTTTATAAATTCTCTTACCTTCTTTAAAATCCAACGAATCAACTTTGATTTCATAAATATTAATTATCATCAAGATTATAATATCATTTATAATAAATTAAATAATTATAATTTTGAAATCTCATTAATTTTTTTTTTTAATACAATTATAAACATTTTTTTAATACAATTATAAACATTTAAATAATCTCTACTTGAAAGTAATGTAGAGATAGGAGAAAGTCTTCCCTGCACTAGTTAAATCACTGATATTATTGCATTTTCTTAATGTGCTCTCATAAATTACGGCACTGATCCACCAATAAATATAGTTATATATATGGAGCAGGCATAAACTGATAGAATGGAACACACGCAATATTCCTGTATGAAACAGTAGGATTCCACCGATAGTTATATATGGAACAGGCACAAACTGATAGAATAGAACACACGCAATAGTTCCGTAAGCCGTTAACGTAGGCTGGTTAAAAATTATCGCTAGAAGGAGGGCTTGAACCTCCGACCTTGTGGTTAACAGCCACACGCTCTAACCAACTGAGCTATTCCAGCTACAGTTTGTGGGGCAGGCATGTGGAGAAAGATCTTTGTTTCCCTATCCATTTAACTCCTTAAAACAATTGGGATCCAGTACTTGATGCAATATTCATTTAACCCGCAAAAAAATTATTCGTAAAACAGCGTTGCCTAGCGCCACATTAAAATGCAAATGCAATGCTTTCTTAATAATTTATTTATTATTAAATTCATATTTTTAGATTTACTATAATTTAATAGTTAAATTAATAATAGGATACTTATTATTAGTTATTATTTAGAAATATAATACAAGTTACTCAGGAAATTGAATCTTAGATCTCATTACTTTCCTAACAAGATAATCATCCATATATATATAAAAATATAATTAACAAGATAATCATCCAAATATATATATATATATATAATTTTTATGAGAGATTTGAAAGGCTAATATTTATGGGGGATTTGAACCCATGATTGCAAAGAGGACTTTAAAAGTACACCCAGAAAGAGTGTTTTAGCAATATAATTATTCGCTATCTATTTGATATCCCGTGGGAAAAACACATTTTTGAGAAAAGATTTTATAATTAAATTTATTTTATAAAAGAATAATATTTATCATAAGAAGAGGACAAAACTCCTAGTTATGGTCTATGGCCCCATGAACTGCCTTGTAACAACTTGAATACAACGACACAACCTCTCTATGGTTGTTAGTTGTTGTCGGTGGAGTTGGGCTAACGTATGAGTGCCCATGGAGGGAAGTGTGATAGCCCCATGAAAATTCCCCTATTGTAAATAATGTAACCATTTTGGGAACTACCCACTGTCATCATAATAGCTCCCTCAAGTCTTTAGGATGACTCTCCTTTAGTACAAGGGACATTTCCCTAAGTAAATTTATGATATACTTTATAAGAAATATATGGCTAATTGATTGCTAAGACTAATGCCAATGTAAGGGTTATAAAGTCAACTAATACAGACAAATAGGGATTGAAGTTATGTAGGAAGACATAGTCAAGCCATACACTAATGTGTGATGACTAGTCCAAGTAGATTACTTAGGTTATATGAAAGTATTAAGGACCCTTATGCAAGGTGCACCATGAACACCATGAATTGGTAGCAAAAAGTTAATATGCAACCATGTAATGGACAACACTTTGGTTCATAGCTTCTAATGCATCATGGGTTTTTCATTTCAACCATTCTATCCTCATTGAGTTTGTTTAGGTATGAGATAAGACATTTTATTCCAAACCCGTAGACTCTCGCCATTACTTCATCAAATTGTTAAAATATAGTGTCAAAAATATGTCCTTACTTAACTCATTCAACAACATGTGATCCGTAAATTGCCATGGATATTCCACTCGACAGTTCGTCACAATAGATCTTAGTTATTTTTCTCATCTATGGAACAAATGCACTTGAAAAGAATGGAGACCCTTTTCCTCCCTGTGGCCCAGTTAGTTATTTTTCTCATCTATGGAACAAATGCACTAGAAAAGAATGGAGACCCTTTTCCTCCTTGTGGCCCAGTTATAACACAACCCAATAACCTACTAGTGGTTAGGTTTGACTACCTCAGCGCTTAACTAGAGTTACAATATAGACTCTTCTAGAGTCTTCTTCATCATAATCACATGGTTAGCTTATTTTCCATGAGTTATGGGGGCCAACATGGAATCCTCTTGACTTATGGTGGTGAAAACAAGAAGGTCAACTTCCGAGTGACATCAATTTTGCATACATACTCTGATTGATGTGATTCTTGTGTCGTTGGAAAGGTCTTTGTGTCTAGAATATGAAAAAAACAACGTTGTGCTAAATCAAGGAAGATTTACCCCAAAAAAAGTAATTTGATGCCTCAAAATTCTCCTGAAATGTTTTAGACTCCAATTTGCCAAATTGGATCCTGCTAGTAAAAGTGGTTGTGTGAGTTGATTCTTCCACTTTTTCCACTTCGAAAACATCGATATGGATGACAAACAATATAATGATCCAATTTAGATTAACATGTGTAAGAGTTCCTATTGGAAGGTATATCCCTACCTTGTAAATTGCTACAATACTATGACTAATATATTCTAGAATTCTTGAACCCAATTAAGTACTAAAAATACTCTCTCTTAAGTTGAGATTTACAACAAAAGGCCCTTAAATATAGTCCTAAATATGCCCATGTTGGTGAAATCATTTGTGACCAACAAAGTTATATTTTAAGTTGTCTAAAATGATATTTATCTTCACAAAGTCCTCTAGCTTTACCTTTGATGTTTTCCCAATCGCCTTTTTTCCCTAGGAAAAATTGTAATTTCATTAGTAAAAGGAAATTACATTTTGTAGATCCATGTGAGCATATTCCAGAACATAACAGAGTCTGTCATCATCAAAAAATGAGATAAGCGTTCAAAAAATTGTTACCTTTGTTCCACACAGGGAGGTAACAATGACTGTAATATACTGTAAGGAGAAAAACTGAAAAGCCTATCAAATGATAAATATATACATATGATTTTAACAATAATCAATAGAAAATTAAATAGTGATATCCATGAAAGGCCAGTGGTAGTATTGATAGTGTTCTCCATCTCGCTATTCTCAGATCATCCAGATGATCGGATCCCTGTTCGCTGCTTCTTTGGATAGGCTGTCAGCAGCTGTGTTCCACTCCCTGAAAATGTGTTTGCATGCAAAAGAGTCAAAGGATGAAATCAATCTCAATGCCTCATCTAGTATATGTCTCAAAGTAAAAGCAGAGCATCTAGAGGTTCTATTCAGCCAATCACAAACAACTTTGGAATCCCCAAATAATTGTAGATCTCTACAGTGTTTCTCCAATGCAAATTATATGAAGAATTTAACAGCTAATAATTCTGAAAAGTTATTAGTGCCTCTTCTGAATCCCATGAGCATGTTGTATGAATGGTGTGGGCTGATATGTAGAATGGATCCCCCACCACATCTAGTCACCTGTGCAGCCCCATCGAAATAGGCTAATGGCTTGCTATGATCAATTGATTCAGGAATTATACGTCTATACCTCGGGGGAGATGGATCCTCTGGAATGAGGGAGAAGTTAGCCAAGACCTTGGCTACGATAATAGTCCAGTGAGGGGGAAGGTTCTAGAAAATATGTTTATTTCGGGCGATCCAAATGGCCCAGCTGATCAGAAGAGGTATGTTATGCTGCTTGGTGGCTGTGACAGAGGTAAACCAATTCTTCCAGGCCTCTGAGATAGATGCACCAGTCCAATTACTTTGTGGAGTAATAGCAGGTAAAATAATATTCCATAACTTATGTGCTTTAGAGCATTCAAGGAACAAGCGTTGGACTGATTCGTTATTGCATTTGCAGAGGTAGCACTGGTGAGGTCCAAACTATGAGCGCTTGAGTAAGTTATCACCAGTTAGAACTTTGTTCCTCAGAGTAGACCACATAAGCAGCCTGGTCATGGGGGGGGCCTTAAGCTTCCAAAGATGTTTCCACCATGCTTCAGTGGTTTGTGGTTTTTGGGATTCTGTCAGCATTAAATATCCATCTTTGGGAGTGTATCTCCCTGTTTTTTAGAGGGCCCATATGATCTCATCTTCTCCCTCAGTAATACGGATGTGTGCTCCAGTAAGTGCCTAAGTATAATCATCCCAGAGTTGCGCCCATTGAGGTGGGATATTTAATTGGTGAGAAGATTTCCAGGCCTGATGTAGAAAGGTGGAAATTTCTCCATCTGCAATATGAGCCAGATGAGTGATATTATTATCCTATAGATGATTTGTGAGTTCAATAGTCAGCATGTGCATGTTCCCACATCCGATCCACGAGTCTATTCCAACTCGTAATTTATCTCTTGAGTGGATTCTCCAAGTAAGTCCAGCTCTGATGGGATCAGAAGCCTTAATCACAACCTTCTAGATAATTGAAATCCCTGTAGTGCTTCTTTGGGGCCTCTTAATCCAATCCAATATCTGCATCAGGGGAATGCATTTTGATGTGGTCACCTTCGACCAGAGGCTGTCAATGAATACTAAATACCATCCAAGCTTAGCAACCAGAGCATAAGAGAAATCGTCAAGTTTCTTTATACCCCATCCCCCCCATTTTTTTGGCAAATTAAGGGCATCCCATTTGACTCAAGCAAAAATCTTGCTCGGCTGGCTCCCCTTCTAGAGAAATCTGCAGCAAAGAGCTTGTATTCTGGTGATAATAGCCCTAGGAATCCAAGCCAGTGACATCCAATAGACAGGAGTGGCTTCCAAGACACTCTTAATGAAAGTGAGTCGGCCAGCTCGAGATAGGTATTTTAAATAATAGATATTGAGTCTTTTCTCCATTTTAGAGATGAGCCATATCCAGTCTTCTATCTTGTAGCCCAAGGGCTTCAACTTATACCACAGGTTTTTCAGGCCATCTTCAAGACTCAGATGAGTGAACCGGAAGCGATGAAGTGCAAAATGGATCTCGTGTTGTGTACATTCAGCTGTAGTCAGAGTTGATTTAGTATCATTAATTAGCATACCTATTGCCACTTGAAATAAGGAGAAAGTGGCTTTAATATTAGTAAGATCTCCAATACTGCCATTGAGAAATATCAGAACATCATCCACAAAAAGAACATGTGTGAGCATACAATCATCTGAAATTTTAATCCCCGTGGTCTCCCTCTTCTATGCTCATCCTTAATCAACCTGCTAAGTCCCTCCATGACAAGGATAAAGAGTAATGGTGAATGTAGACAACCCTGTCGCAAACCTCTTTCAGAAAAGAAGAAAGGGGATGCACTTCCATTTATCAGGACGCTGAAGGGAATGTTAGTTATACAACTCATGATCCATTTGATATATATGAAGGGAAAACCTAGGTGGGTTAATAGCATTCTAATGTATAACCAATTAAATCTATCAAATTCCTTAGATAAATCAACTTTAAGGATCATACCTTTGCATTTCCTCATATGCAGGGTATGTAATACTTCATGTGCAGTGCCCACAGCCTCATGAATTTGTCGATCTTGGAGAAAGGAAAATTGTTCCGGAGAGATGTGTTTGGAAAGTATGGGCCGCATCCAATTGGAAATTATCTTTGCTATAATCTTGTAGATGCAGTTGCAAAGAGAAATAGGGTGATATTCATCATAGGAGGACGGGTTATCGGATTTTGGTATGAGCGCAATGAAGGTAGAGGTGATGGATGCCGCTATATTTCCACTGTTCCTTGTGTCCTCGATGACTCTTAGCAGATCTTCACCTATGGTTTCAAAAAAGGCCATCCATCAGGTCCAGGGCTCTTATCTCTTTTAAACCACTTCAAGGTGGCCTCTAGCTCACCCAAAGTAACCTATTTAATCAGATCTCTTTCCTCCTCTTGCTCCACAAACCGTGGAAATTGTTCCAAAGAGATGTGTTTGGAAAGTATGGGTCGCATACAGTTGGAAATGATCTTTGCTATAATCTTGTAGATGCAGTTGCAAAGAGAAAATAGGGCAATATTCATCATAGGAGGACGGGTTATCGAATTTTGGTATGAGCACAATGAAGGTAGAGGTGATGGATGCCGCTATATTTCCACTGTTCCTTGTGTCCTCGATGACTCTTAGCAGATCTTCACCTATGGTTTCAAAAAATACCATCCATTAGGTCCAGGGCTCTTATCTCTTTTAAACCACTTCAAGGTGGCCTCTAGCTCACCCAAAGTAACCTCTTTAATCAGATCTCTTTCCTCCTCTTTCTCCACAAACCGTGGAAAATGTTGTGCAACTCGTATGATGTCTGCTAGATTTGCTTCCCGAGGGGCACTATAAGCTCTTTTGAAATGAGAGGTTGCCAGTGAAGCCAGTTGCGGAAAGGTGTTGACAGCTTGTCCCTATTCATTCTGAAGCTGCCATATTGTATTTATCACTTTCCTTCCATTTGCAAACTTGTGATAGAATTTGGTGTTTGCATCCCCATCCTGCATCCAAATTTCCCTACTTCTCAATCTCCAGACTTCTTCACGATCCTTAAGGATTTTCCCTCTAGCTGTGTATAGGGATGTAATCCTCTCCTTATGTTCATCTGAATTGTATAATCCTCCCTGTTCATTCTCAAAGACAGTCAGCTCAGATTCTATCTGCCTCAGGGAGTGGTCATCATGTGTCCTTTTATTGTGTTCCCATGATCTGGAAATATTCTTTAGCTCTGCAAGATTGTGAATAAAACCATTTGTGATGTGTCCCCTGCCCTTGGTGGGTTTGCTTTCTAGAAATCAGTAACCATGCTGACATATGATGCTTCCTTGAGCCAGGCAGAACATAATTTAAAAGGTCCCTTGGGCTTAGCCCTGCCCCCTTCAATTTCCATATAAATAGGTAGGTGATCAGAGATTCCACCCGATCCTACCCATTGTCTGATGTAGAATCCCAAATCAAGTACATTCTCTTTGACTAAGAAACGATCAAGTCTGCGGGCCAGGCCATTCACCCTGGTTCGATTATTTCTCCAGGTAGCTTGTATCTTAGCTGTAGGGATGTCTATTAGGTGATGGGAATCCAAGGTGCATGAGAAGTAATCCGAGAGAGGATCTCTCTACGCTCGGTGTCCCCAAGACTCAGAGTGTCCAATTGAGATCCCCTCCAAGTATCAAATGATCTGATAGAAATAAATTTGAACCTAGGAGTTTATCCAAAAAATCGGGTCTGTGTTGACAAGGCCCATGAATATTGAAGATTCTGAAATCCATTGCCAAATCTGTTGATTGAATGTCAGCCCCGATATGTCTAGCCCCTCCCCAACAATTGAGCAATTTGATAGTACGAGAATTATATCCCAAAGCAATACCCCTGGATCTTCCATGTGCATCCAAACAAATAAAACACCACCCAGGAAACATTCTCTCAAGGGTAAGGGTAATATCAGCAACAGGACCAAGAGTCTCCTATAGAAAGATTATGTCAAGCGAGTTGGTTGCAAATAACCGACGGAGTGCTAGTTTTTTGTCAGGCCTAGCAAGCCCTCGACAATTGTAAGAGATAATCTTCATGGAGGGGGTTCAGATGGGGTTTCTCTTCCTCTAAGCATCCCAGGAATAGTAGACTGCTTACCCGAAGCTATCTCATCACTAGCTAGACATTGAGCTTTAGAGAAGGAGGATGGTCAACCTCTATGGAGTTTATGCGAAGGGGGGGAGGGTATGATGTCGAGCTCGATATGATCCAAAGCCTGACGCTTGGATTTTGAACGGGTCAGATATCCAGATGTTGGGGGGGCTTGTGTTGTAGATGAGGGTGGAGGCGAAGGGGAAATCGACAGTGAGGGAGGGGTGGGAGAGAAGACGGGGTGAGTGGAAGCAAAATTGCAAGAAACCGGGATAGAGGCAACAGGAATGGAAGCAGAGCCCATACCAATAGATAAACTAGATGATAAGATATCATGTAAATATGAGTTGTAAAGAGATGATGAAGTGAAAGAGATGCTCTTACCCGAAGTGACCGAATCTTCGAAGGCTACCAGGGTTCAGGCTGGAGGTGGGGGAGGAGGTCTAAGGGGAGGCCTGCCACGCTTCTTCATGGTATCCTGTGTAGATTCCATCACATTTGCTGCCGAGACTGTCTGTGCTTTTGCCATCCCTTTTGGAGATTCTGTATTCCGGGGCTGTTCCCCCTGCAAATGAGCCTCATGTCCCAATGGATCCTGAACCGGTATCTTTTTGCTCGCCCTTCTATTTAGGGGGAAATCTTTGAATAGATGCCCCACCTTATGACATCTCCTGCATCTAAATGGGACTCCCTCATAGTCCAGAATCTGCTCCTTGATGCATTTCTCAACTGGATGTTAATGTGTTCCAATAAGCCATCAGTGAGATCTAGGTGAACTAGTATCCTAGCAAATTCCATATGCCTCGTGACCTGAAAGGAATCATGAAAAGTGAGGTAGGTGCTAATAGCATTCCTTATCTGCTTGAAAACATCCTCCGTCTAGAAATTTAGTGGGAGTCCTGAGAGACGTACCTAAATAGGCCTAGCATCTACCCTTTCTTGTTCTGGGTTGAACATCAGCGACCATCTCCTAAGAAGCACTGGCGCTTGATCGATATGCCAAACTGTGGAGAGTACCCAGTTGGTGTGTGCTAGGCAGCTGAACCAAAGTGCGAACCATCCTTTAACAAATGTTTGAACCTTTGGGGGGTCTTTCAGATGATGACCCCAAACCTCTGAGGTCCATTGTTGTAGCCGTTCCACACTAAAATGTCTGCCTCGAACACGGCCTACAAGCACTTTCTCTGTTGTGTCCATGGAGTCCAATAACTGTGTGTCCTCAGTGAGCTTTAGGAAAACCTCACAATTCCGTAGCTTTAGACACCTTTTCCTCCTTGAACCCCCGTGTATTCTAGCAGCAGATTTTTCAGATTCCGAGAAAGGTCGAGCAGCCGATGAGATTGGGGGTGCCCTAGTTCCCAATGGGGCCATCGATGGTATGGAGGCGAAGATGCCAGGGATGGGGCCAATTCTAGTGAAATTTCCTAGGGGAGGAGCCACTGAGGTCAGATGGGCAGACGAGACGGGCACCTGAGAAGTAGATACCAAGGGGCGGATTGCAGAGGGTATGCAAGAGATAGACGAAGGCGGGTTCGATCCCTGGACCTCCCCAAGGGTTTGCTCATTAGGGTTAGTCAGTGGATCTGTAAAGGCTAGAGAGTTTGGTAAGAGCAGTTGCGAAATGTAGTTAGATAAAGATGGGGCGTCTTTAGGCAGAGTCACAGATGGAATGTGAGAGCCAGAGACCGCAGGAAGGGCTTCAACTTCATCGAAGAGCTCGCTATCAAATGAGAAATATCTTGTCGTTGTGGTCCTGGGATGCGTCCAGATGGGCACATCCTCCGAAGGATTTGCGGAATAATCTATTAGCTCATCCATAATTGTCATAACCGCAAGTTGCCAGCTTCTTGCAGAGTTGATGTTACAGGAACGAAGGTAAGTCGGTGAGAGTAAGTGGTTGTCCAAATCCAAGCTGCATGAAAACCATAAAACCGGATGATCATGCCCGATGTTGATTAAAGGGGAAGGAAAACAGAGAGATGCAGGGGAGAATCCGTTACGGGGGCAATCGGTAATGCCGTACTGCGATCTCTGAAAACCGCATATGGTTCCTGCAGTGAATCCTTTCCATCATTTTACTTCCCTGCCATTTTTCCTAATCACATTAATCACATTGTATTCGTATAGGTGATATTAAAATGCCATTTCAATCATTTTCCCAAAAATTTCTCTTCAAAAATTTTCTACATTAAATATCTAAATTGCATTTCCATATATTCACTTACGAGGAACAAATCTTGGAAACACTTTTCTACATTGTAAAATAATTGCATTTCCATATATTCACTTACTACAACTCCATCAGTAATGCAATACAGAACTCCATCAACGAAGGAAGTGGAGTGGGTCAACCAATGAACCATTTAAACTCTTTACCGTGGCCGTCCAAAACATTGGAAATCCCATGAGCAAACTGACGTCAGTGTGCAAATTGTAATTTGTAGACGACAAGGGAAAGTTCTGAAAATATCGGAGATCCCATCATAAATCTGACATCACCATGCAAATTAAAATTTGTGGAGAACAGGGACAAGTTACGTATTGAATGTATAATTCGAAGGTCTCTGAGGGCCAGAGTTTTTGCAATTCAACTTATTATGCATAACAACTTTACTAAACTTCAAGGAGATGTCAGCCCATCTAACGAAGATTTTTTATTTGTTTGTTTAAGTTACGGTGCATTTCATAATAATAATTTAATTTTAAGTATATATCAAATTTCAGGACTTGTATTTTAGTACGTTTTGATATTGGTGAATGGATAAATATATCTAAAAGTAAATATGGTTAAAAAAAATGTAGTCTAATGTTGTAGATAATGGAGAATATGTAAATTAGGAGAGAGTCAGTTCCTAGAGCCTTAGATTAGGAATTAATTCCTATTTCTTAGGTAGTTGTTCTAACTTCCCTACTTGTGTGAAAATAATATATATTTTTTATTGTAAGATGACTGATGTAGAGGGTTCTACCAGAAGCATGAGCTTCAGGGTTGGTGAGTCAAAGTCAGTATGATTTGATAGCTGAGTGAATGTACAGGTGATGGGAGAGAGGCCCCTGGTGGCTGGTGTGAAGAAATCCTCGTATCATGAGGAGGAGAAGCATCACAATTTTTTTTAAATTTTATTCACATGCATCATCACTCTTTCTGAACGAATAAGAGCAATGATCATCGCGGATTCCACAGGGAAAATGCATTGATTTCTCATTTCCTTACACCCATCTTCATCATCGCCGCCAGAAATCACGAATCTAAGAGGAGAGATTGTGTTTTCCTGTGAAAACAAAATCGTGTGAAGGAGCCTGTCGATATCAGCATTTAGCATGGTGAGAGTGGAACCAAGGAGCCCGCCGAAGGAGCCCTCAAATGATGGAAGTTGACGATGTTTTCATGGTTTCAAAGGGTGCCTTGCACTTCGCTCAAAACGTGGGAGACATGGATGCAGTTGCTATCAACGCACTTAGCAGCCAAAATCCAGGGTTTCTATACCTGCCCTTTGCCACTTTCGCTTCCACTCCGGGCATTCCCCAAGATATTCTGGCCAAGTCATTTTCCTTCACTGCAGCGCAAGTAGACCAAATCAAGAAGAGCCTGGGAGTAGGTTTAATCGGATGCCGAGCGAAGGAGCCTGCCATGGGTGGAGTGTTTTTGCTGTGTGGGTAGGCGCAGCGGAAGCGTGGAGTAGTCCATGTAATTAGTGGATGCGTGGTTGGCTTGTCGTGAATGGAGGAGCAGAGGTCGATGTAGAAGGTGTGTTGCAGCGGTGGCCTGCATGAAGGAACCGAGGTGCCAAAATCGTGGTGCAGCAGTCTAGCATCTGCAATAGTGGGGCATCGTGGTGAGGATCGGTGGTGCTGCCACCTAGGATCGGAGGTGCCTGCAGGTGCATGAGGAAGACAACAATTTCCAATTCGAAGGCCATAAAAAGGAGTCAAAGGTGGGCCTTGAATTTCAAAGGCCGACTTTTTTTTTTTTTTTTTAAATAGTTTGGGGCTGTAACATACTTTTATAATTTTTTTTTGGGTTATATCAAGATTCCTCTGCTAGTTTTTTAAAGAAAAAATCGGGATTATAAACAATGCCATATTCAAAAATGGTTTTTTTTTAACAAAAATGTTGGGTGCATTTGACTAAGGTTGGAGTCATTTTTTCTAGTTTTTTTTTTTAATAAAAAAAACAAAGGGGATCTTTTCCAAGGAATTGTTCTTTTTAAGAAAATACCCATTTTTTTTCGAAATTTCTCCTTGGATTTCGAGATAGGTTAATTTTTATTTCTTGAGGGATACTTATCAAGATGAACAATCAAATGGTGGAGGCTTATCTGAACGAGAGCAATAAGATCGACGGTTCCAAGTACTCCAATTGGAAATTTTAGTTGCATACCCAGTTGGAGGGGCAAAACGCATGGGTGATTGCAATTGGTGATGAGTTGAAGCTGAACCTAGCTACAGGTGGAACAACATCAACAATCTAGGGCTGGGAAAAGAGAGAGAATAAGGAAAAGGTGCTGCTCAAATTATCTGTGAAAGATTGCATTATTCCTCATATTCGAGAATGTAAATCTGCAGCAGACATCTGGACAAATCTCAAAGACGTGTACGAGATCAAGAACACAAATCACATACTATTTTTAAAGAGCAAGATTCTCTCCATTAAAATGGAGGAGAATGAATCAGTAGTAGCGTTCATCTCTCATATCAAGGGGCTTAAGAATAAGATGGGCGACATTGGCGAAATAGTATTAGACATTGATTTGGTCATAATTACCATGAATGGTATCAATGACGACTATCATCTGTTCATCATTGGGTTGAATGCGAGAGAAAAATCCCCCAAGTTTGAATAATTGACAGGGATCCCAATGCAGGAGGAGGAAAGGCGAATGACCTTGAAACCCCAGACCTCAGATCTTTCCCTAATGGCAAAGAAGAAGCCCTTCATAGGAAAGGTAAATGCAACACACAAAAGTGGAGGAACCCCACAAAGAAAGCCACCTCCATCTCAAGGTATGTCTTCAAACAGAAGTGATTCAGGACTAAAATATTTTTATTGCGGTAAAATTGGTCATATAGCTAAACATTTCTGGAAGAAGAAGTTTGATGAAGGAAAATAGAAACACAAGAAGCATGGATGTCATTTTGTTGATGAAGAGTAGAATCAAAATCTAAGACTATTTGTATCTGATTTTGTGCTTTCTGCTGAGGACGATGAAGCAAAATCTTGGTTTGTGGACTCAGGAGCTTCCACCCACATGAGAGGAAACATGCATTGGTTTGAAAATTTCAAAGAGACCAGTAGTGGAGCAAACATCTATCTTGGTACCAAATCAAAGGATATGGTAATGTTTCTATTGTTTTTCCTGATGGAAATATTAGGCATATTCAAAATGTAATGTATGTACCCGGAACAAAAAAGAATCTGATCTTTGTTTCAATGGCAACGAATCAGAATCTTAAGGTAGAGTTTTTTAAATCTTATTGTGTTATTAAATATCTGCTAGATCGTATGAAGTCAATTGCATCAGGTGTTCGTGTGGGAGGACTGTACAAACTGAATGTGAGAAGTGTGCCACACCAAGCATTGACATCATTAGCTATGATTGCAGAAGATTTATGGCATCAAAGATTCAGCCATATTAATTTCAATGACCTACAACTAATTCATAAACGAGTTATGGTCAATGGTCTCCCTGTTTTAAAGAATTTTCATGTTGATTGCGAAGCATGTGCTCTTAGGAAGATGCACAAAGATGAGTTCCTTGTAAATGTAGATAGAAAGAAGAGAGATATATTAGAGTTAGTGCACACTGATTTATGTGGGCCAATGCAGACGAGGTCATTGGGAGGTTCCTATTATTTCTTATTGTTTGTTGATGACTGTACGAGATTCACTTGGGTATATTTTCTCAGAAAAAAGAGTCATACCTTTGAATACTTTAAAGAATTCAGAAGCATGATTGAGAAGTAGATAGGAAAATTCATCAAGATTCTCTACTCGGACCAAGGGGGAGAATAAAAGAAGGCTAGTTTCATAAAATACTGTAAAGACCACGGGATACTGCTTCAGTTTACAACACTCCATAGTCCTCAACAGAATAGGGTTGCAGAGAGGAAAAACAGAACCCTTGTGGAGTGTGCTTGCAGCATGCTAAAAGGTAAGAATCTGTCTAATGGATTTTGGGTTGAAGCAATAAACACTGCAGTGTATTTGAAGAATAGGAGTCCAACAAAAAGGTCTTGATTTAAGTGTTGTTGAACCCTCTAGTTATAAAGAATCTAGTCAATATAGTGAATGGAGGGCAGCCCTAGAAGAGGAATATGAATCAATACTTAAAAACAAAACCTGGGATCTAGTTGAGTTAGTTGAAGGCAAACAACCCATAGGTTGTAAATGGTTATACAAGCCTAAATTTAAAGCACATGGGAGTATAGAAAAATATGAATCTAAGTTGGTTGCAAAGGGGTACTTGCAGAAAGAAGGTATTGACTATGAGGAAAGCTTCACCCCTGTAGCTAAATTAAACACAATCAGAATGTTAATTTCTTTAGCTACCAAACATCATTGGATGATTCACTAGCTAGATGTGAAATCTGCATTCTTAAATGGTGAATTAAAAGAAGAAGTGTATTTAGTGCAAACTAAGGGGTTTGTTAAACAGGGAGAAGAACATTTAGTCTGTAGATAGAAGAAATCATTGTATCAACTAAAACAGGCACCCAGGTCATGGTATGACAAAATTGATTCATTTTTCCTACAACATAGTTATAAAAGAAGCAAGAATGACCCTAATTTGTACACCATGTTTGACAAAGAGGGGCAGATTGTTTTTATTTCTTTATATGTAGATGATCTAATCATTACAGGTAATGCAGATGAACTCATTAAAGAAATCAAAGAGAAGTTGTCACAAGTTTTTGAGATGAAAGACCTTGGATAGCTACACTGTTGGTTGGGTTTGCAAGTCTCGAGGGAATCTGGCCAGACTTTTTTGTCACAAGGTAAGTATGTCATGAGCTTACTAAAAAATTTCAGAATGAATCAGTGCAAAGATGTAGCAGTGCCTTTACAGCCGAATACCAAACTTTAGAATGATGGTGGTTCTAAGGTGGCAAATGCAACATTGTATAGAAAACTGGTTGGGAGTCTAATATACTTGACTACAATTAGGTCAGATTTGGCTTATGTAGTCAGTGTATTGAGCCAATTCATGTCAAAGCCTCTTGAGAGTCATTGGGTTGCAGCAAAAGGAAGCTTAAGGTATCTACAAGGAACCTTAGACTTTGGTATTATTTATACTGATTCATTCGATGTTAGATTGACAGGTTTTTCAGACTCTCACTAGGTCGAAAATCTAGATGACCAATGATCCATAATAGGTTATGCATTTAGCATTGGGTCTGGGGTCATTGCATGGAGCAGCAAAAATTAGAACACAGTATCCTTGTCTTCAGCAGAAGCTAAGTATCAAGTGATGTGTGAAGCAACTTGTAAAGTAGTTTGGTTGAGGGGACTTCTTCATGATGCTGGAGAAGAATTGAAGGTTGCAACAATTAACAAATGTGAAAACCAGAGCTCTATCAAACTTGCAAATAATCAGTATTTCACAAAAACACAAAGCACATAGATACACTATTTCATTTTTTTAGGGAGAAAGTTTAGTCAAAAGAAATTCATATTGAATATTGTAATACATGTGACAATGTTGTTGATATTTTCACTAAGCCTCTTGGTAGAATCAAGTTTGAATTGTTTAGGGAAATGTTAGGAATAATTGTGAACCCCTTTCTCCATTAAGGGGGAGTGTTGTAGATAATGGAGAATATGTAAATTAGGAGAGAGTTGGTTCCTAGAGCCTTAGATTAGGAATTAGTTCCTATTTCTTAGGTAGTTGTTCTAACTTCCCTACTTGTGTGAAAACTATATATATTTTTGATTGTAAGATGATTGATGTAGAACGTTCTGCCAGAGGCACTCTCTAAGTGGAGCTCCTCACCTGTGAGCTGCCCAATTTATTAATAAAGTTGATTCTTTAGTTTTTAACATCTAATTTATTGAAGAAATGATTTTTTCACAATATATATTTTTGGTTAATTTTAACTAAAACAAGGATGAGATTTTTAAAATTTTGAGTTTAAGTTTTTAAATTTGTTGAATTCCGGTGTCTTAGGGGTTTTTCTCAGTATGTTGAATCCATTTATACATTCAAAAATATATTTTAAGCAACAAAAAGTCACATTCTTATTTAAATTGTATCACCAAATTTCGGTCAAAAAGGCTATTTCATCTCTATGTAAGATTATGTCCTTAAAAAATATCAATTTATATATAAATTAAAAAATATATATATGGAAAAAGAAAAAATTGAAAGAAATAAATATTTGTGTTGTTAGTTAAATGTTTTTAAAAATTGTGTTCTATGGAAAATGTTGAAGTAAATATTTCATCCATTTTTAAGGATAAATAAGATTAGATCCATCTTAACTTTGAATCTACCGAGGGTTGAGAGGGATCAAATCTCCTTTCACTCTAAAAGATGATTTCACCTCAAAGATTTATCTAAGCTGATTTAATTATTAATAATTTATCTAGGAGCAGAAGATTGCCCACAAGAATAGTTTATATAAATTATTAAATCAACTTAGGTAATTATTAATAATTAGTTAAGATGGATCTCAGATAATTTAATTATTAATAACGGATAATTATAATTATTAATTTTGTATTATATTATATTATTTTTATTTTTATGTAATTTGACTTAGTTATAATGTTTTAAATTATAATTATGTCAAGTCCCACTAGCACAATCGGTTGAGGATGGGCCTCCTCAAGAAGGCGACCCAAGATCAAACCTTGTGGGGGATGGTTGTGCCCTGTGTTAAGGGGAGAAGATATACTTAAAAATCAATGGTGTGTCCTAGATCGGGTGCCAACCCCCTGCACACTTTTGGGTCAAAGGTCAAGCCTGAAAGATCACAGACAACTTGACAAACAAGCAAAAAAATGTTAATAATTATAATTTTTTTTTATTTTTATTATTATGTAATTTGACCAAGTCAAAATGTTTATACAACATAACATAATCTTACAACATCTCTTCCAGCAATAAAATTGTATATCATGTAGTTTAATTAATAGATAAAATGAAAATTTTAGGATTTTTTTGGTTGATTTTGCCCAAAATTCAATAGACATTTTCAAAAATTATATGTTCAAATTGTTTAATCTACAAACTTTAAATATTTCACAAATTTTTTAGAATACTAAATCCATTTATATATTAAAATTTTTTAAAAAAAAATAGAAATTATATACTGAATTTCCAAAAAAAAATTATTTATTAATAAAATTAGACCAAATTTTATTTCTAAAATATTTTTTAAATAATATTTATTTTAAATATCTATATAATTTTAATAAAATTAAAATTAAAAAATACTTAATTAAAATTAAAATTAAAAAATACTTAATTTTAAATTTAAAACATGAAGACATTCCATTTAATTCTAACATTATTTGCATTTTCTCGGTGAAAAATTTGCTCTTACTTTACATTGGATTTATAGAATAGGCACATATAGAAGTTTTGCATTTCCATGTACATTTGACCGCGTAAACAATAGAATTCCACGACCATTGTTTTGTCTGCTACCTTATTTTGTTTGGGGTTGCTACTTGCTCGTTTTTGGTCTCGGGTACTTGCGTGGCGCTTGTGGTGCTGCTTCAAGAGGTTGTGAGGTTGTTGTTTGGAGTTTAGTTTGCAATATTGGGCCCATTTCTCTTCCCCGTGTATTCCCTTTGTTATGCGTCTGCAGCGGTCCCTGTGGTGCATTTAGCTTGGCTTAGTGCTCGTTATGGCAGTTTCATGCTCCGAAGGGTTTTATCAAGTAAATTGGTAATTTTTTGAGCTATACTGGTGATTTTTGCTCATTTTATGCAGGTTTTTGGAGGTTTTTCGCTGTCTAACCCCATGGTAGGCCTGTCTTGCAAGTCACTGTGTGGTTTGTAATTGGCACTGGGGTTCTTGTGGTACGCTGGCATGGAGGAAGCAGTTAAAGAAGGTAGGTCACTGTCCTACCAGCCTAGGAGTACCTGTGTTTTTTAACACATCAAACTTGTTGGATTATTGTGCTTTTGTGCTCATCTTCTTGTGTTTTTGAACACTTTCAGTTTGTCTAAATTGTGGGTTTTGAGTAAATTGTGGGTTTTTGGTGGGTTGTGTAAATAGTGGGGTTTAAAGCATGTAGACTTTGTAAATTGTGGGGTTTGGGGGTTTGAAGCATGAAGAATGCATTATCGTGTGGCTCGACAATTTGTTCATTCCATTTTGTTCTGTCATGTGGCTCTATATGTTGTAATGAGAATTTGTTCATGCCATCTGGCTCTATTGTGTCATTGTTGTCCTAGTTTGAAGCACGAAGACTCTGTCCTGTTCCCTAAATTTGAAGCCAACGCTCTGTTTTACCTTTGTTTTACTAGATATTTTAACACTTAGTAAATTTAAAAATATCTTTGTAAATCTGATATTTTTATATATAGTGTTTAACCGGAGAAACAATCTCCATCTCACATGAATATATTTCTCATACTTTAAAATGTAATGAAAAGAAATATTTTTGTTCTGGAAATTCAGGTTTTACGTTTACCGTGCATTAGTTTGTTTCACCTTATCTATTACTGTGCATTATTTCTAAGTTTTTATTATGTGACTTTACTATCACATGAAATCCTTTCGCTCTATTTTTTTTCTTACTATGCATAACTTTTGGATTTTATACTTTGGTTTTATCATCAAGTGAATTGATTTATTTTTCCTGCCCAGTGGAGATATTAGTTGGGTCCTTTACTTCAATTGTCACTACATTTTAGAAGAAGATTTGCACATTTGGATCTTCAAGTTCTACATTTAGAAGAATATGTTGCCGTGTGGCTCGACAATTTGTTCATGCCATTTTATTATGTCGTGTGGCTCTATATGTTTCAATGAGAATTTGTTCATGCCATTTGGCTCTGTCGTGTGGCTGTTGTCCTGGTTTGAAGCATGAAGACTCTGTCTTGTTACCTAAATTTGAAGCCATCGCTCTGTTTTACCCTTGATTTCTTGAACTAGAAGTAGTAGACATTTTGAAATTAGAGGTACTTGAATCATTTGCTTGGGATGGATTTGGAGAAACTGTCTCACAATTAGAGATGTCATCATCTAATTTATCATATTATTTAATTCAACTCTAATTGATCAATTATTTGTTTGCATTCCGTTCTGAGATGTATCTTAATTGCTCCGAGCATTTGAGGTTTTCACCACATTAAATTCCCCAGGTAATTATACATATCCCAACTCATTCACTATTTCCTCTCTATTTAGAACATTGGCTTCATCTTCGTCCTCTACATTTTTCAAGCATTTAGCAACTAGAAACATTTTCTTTTTGGAAATCACTCGTGAAACACCTAGGCCTATTCCATTGATGTCATTTGGCTATGTTGTAGAAACTGTCGTTGGTTTGACGAAACTATATGCTGATTCAAAGTTTTTATTGTCAGTGTGTTAATTACTTCTAGTTATAGTACTTTCTAATTGAGTTTAAATTTAGAAAAGTGTTAGTGTTATAAACATGTCTCTATAAATTTTGTACTACTTTCTAGACGATTCTCCAAGAAATTTTTCATGATTTGCTATGAGTCTTTTGATATATGTAATTTTGTATTCTCGGAAATTCAAGCAGGAGGAATTCATGTTGGAGAGCCTCGCCTCTATTATATGTTATTGTGTCTCTATTATATGTTATAGTGTGCATTACTGTGTGCTGTTGTGAATTATTTGTGGGTTCAAATACTCTATTGTGTGCATTACTCTGTGCCATTGTGAATTATTTGTGAGTTTAACTACTCTAATTTTTTTTTCCTTATTTATCCCTCATGTGGTGTCAAAGCTAGTGATATCTTCCCTGCAACAAATGCTAGAAGCATTGTTAGCTAACAGCCCAAGCTGCAGAAGTTGTCTCGTGGAGCGGCTAAAGCCATCCATATTTTTTACTAGCTATAATTTTTATTTATTTTCTGAGCACAAGGGGGTTTTAAGTTAGTAGTAAATATCTAAATGTTCCCTGTAGGTCTCAAGGGTTTGATTAAAGGCCTTTTTGGAAATGATTGGTGAAACACCTAGGCCTATTCCACTGATGTCATGCGGTTATGTTGAAGAAATTGTCTGTTGATTCATGATTCTTGAATTTAGTTTATAATGCCCATTATACTTGTAATGGCCATTAATTCTGAGGCACAAAGGGCTGAAATTTCTTTAAACAACATGATAATGAGAAATCCCAAACTCAAAGCTAGCAAAAATATATGCATTCTGTCAGGAATATACTTTGTCATAAAGAATTCCACCATACTATGAGTTAGATTTAGGGATTGTATGTTGTTGTATAGAACTGTGTGATTCAGTATAAAGCTGTTAGCAATATAAATTGTTAGGATTTAGCAATTAGTATAATGTATAGAAGTTAGTATAATGTTGTTAGCAAGATCAAATTTGCACTGAAAAAATTTGATCTTGTTTTGCACTCATACTTAACAGGGTTAGCAATTTCATATGCTAATAAATCTAGTATGAACGTATCTACTGATTCATGACATTTTTATACTTGTAATGCCCATAAAGAAGATTGTCTTTCATAATGCTATTAACTTTAATTCTGAGGCACAAAGGGCTGAAATTTTTTCAAACAAAACATGATAATGAGAAATCCCAAACTTAAAGTTGGCAAAAATATGCGCATTCTATCAGGAATATACTTTGTCATAAAGAATTCCACCATATTGTAAATTAGCTTTAGGCATTGTATGTCGTTGTATGGAATTGTGTACCCGAGACCAGAAACGAGCAAGTCGCAGAGGCCCAAATAGAATAAGGCAACCAACGAAACAATGATCATTCAATGCAATGAGGAGGGGACTTAACTTGCCCTAAACCATTTGAACCAGTCACCACACAGGGAGGATAGGTGTCATTTTCTGGAGGAAAGGTATTATACGACACCTCACCTAGTTTATGTGGAACTAGACCTGGTTTACGTGGACCTGTTCGCCTAATGGCATCCCTCCCCTAATGTTGTTAGCTGTATAATGTAGTTTAGCAATATAAATTGATAGCAGTTGTCAGCAGTATAATGAATTTAAATTGTTAGCAATTATTAGGAGTAAAGTTTTGTTATCTTTTTTGTTTGTTAGTGATTCATTGCTTTAGATTCATTTCTTTAGGGTTAGTGATTTTCTCTAAATAAAAAAGCATCTTTTGATGATTGAAAAAAACATAAAAACCTGACATCGAAATAAAAATATTTTTCAAATTAGAATTCAAATTCAAATTCAACAGAGTTTAGATTCTTGAATTCAATTTATCTAACTTTGATCAAATTATCTAAACAAAGTTCAATTATCTATAGATCATATTATCACAACAAAGTTCAAATTCTTGAATTTTTTTCATCTACCTTTGTTCCTTGATCATCACAATGACCATTACAAACATTCTCAAATCAAGTAAAATTTGATGTAACTGTGTAGAAGAGAATCGTCTTTTTCATCATTTTCATTCCTCAATCTGATGAACTAGATAATCCTTAACTTTGTAGAAGTGTAGCTTCTACTATTAAACCAATAAACATATTGCATCCTTACAAAATTTACATTACAAAAATAATTGTTATTGGCATTCATTTTATTCCTAGTTGGTAGAAATATGAGTTGTTAGGAAGAGCTATTCCTTTTTATTTTTGTAACAACTTTGACATAACACAATTTCTTCAACAAACTAGCTTTCTATGTCCTCAAATCATTGTTCTTGGCATTCATTTTATTCGTAGTTGATAAAAATAAGAGTAATCAGGAAGAGCTATTCCTTTTTCTTTTTTGTAAGAGCTTTGACATAAGACAATTTCTTCAACACAACTAGCTTTATGTGTCCTCAAATCATTGTTCTTGGCATTCATTTTATTCCTAGTTGGTAAAAATATGATTTATCAAGAAGAGCTATAGAGAGTAAGGCTTCTTAGTTGTAGTCTCTTTATATAGTTAGTCCCTTTCAAATTCTAAAATTCTAATTGTTTAGTTCTAGTTATTTTTGTTCTTGCAAGTGAAAGCCTAAGTAAAAGCCTAAGTCATACTCTATCCTAATTATTATAACTAAACTATATAAATATATCTTGACAACTAATTCCTTCTTTCACTTATCTTATAAAAATCATACTATCTAATTATAGTTCCTCTAAATACTAACATAAATACAAGAAAGTAGCTCCTTTCTATTCAGGATAAGATCTTTCCTTACAAATACATACCCTATAAACTAAAAAGCTCCTAGAGTTTATATAAAGAGGAAGTAACAAATTGGTGTCGGTTATATTTGACTTTCCTTTTCAGCTTTAAACCATGAATGGATTTCACAATCTCACAGGGATCACTGGTATCTCCCCTCTGATGATACAATGATAAAATTAGTGTAGGTCACAACTTTCAACATGAACACTTTTATCCTTATATATTTCTCTATACAAATATGTTCAGAATCTACACTTTCTTTCTCAACTCAGAACCCATACAACTTGTTACATTTAATTCATATGGTATATGATTTCTAGACATTGTAAAGACAAGTTTATGTAGGACCTTGACAGACCTTAACGAAGATAATATAACATTTTCTCACATCTATTATAGTTTTGGTTTTCCACAGCTAGTGGTGTACTATATGCCTTCAATGTTTATCCATTATATGCAGAAGCTCAGCATAGTCCATAAATCAATTGAACGGAATTGTGATTTGTCAGTTTTTGGTCCAAATTATCCAACTTATCCAACTTATCCAGCTTCAGTTCTTCTCTAATTGGAATAGCTAGTAATTTAAAATCATATGCCTTTAGTGCTACCTCTCCTCTATAAGTTTGTTCTACCTCCTTAGGTGCATCCCTTCTTACATTTCCATGCCCCCTTGTTGCCTTCTCCCTTTCCAAATTTGGTGCATTCAATATTTGTCATAGCTCATATTTATTTCTCACATCCGCCATGATATTTTCAAACACCATTCTGAGCTGGGTAGGGGACAGGCTAAGGGATGGTCATCATTTAAGTACACTTCCTCCTTCTACACTTCTTCTTCCTCTGATCCAGGTGGATCTTTAAAAAAGTACTAGTGGCATGGTTAGAAGGCTCAAAACTCAAAGTGGCAAAAAATCTATAAACTTAGCATCGAATCGAAGTGCTCATCATCCTAATTCCAATGGTGTGAATGACACTCAAATCCAAGTTCATATGAAGAAGTTAGAGCAAGTCAAAGCTCAAGTTTGACTTGGATAGGTGGCAGGAGGAAGTGATGTGGAAAAAATCTCAGCGAATGGGGAAGTGCCAAGTGGCAGGCCGCCAGTGGTCCTTCATATCGCTGATCACAAAAGGTAGAGGTATACGGATTAAGGAATTGGCCGAGTTGCAATTGCAACATCGTAATTGCAGATCGAAGGCAAATCATAACTTTACAAATGAGCCTCGCAAAGTCTGGTTGCGATGTGATAATCGCATATTGCAATCGTAGAGGGAAGAGATTTACGAATCAACCCTGACAGAGTCTAGTTATGATGCGATAATCACATATGCAATCATAGAGGGAAGAGCTTTACGAATCAGCCCCAACAGAGTCTGGTTGTGATGCGATAATGACATATCACAATTGCAAAGGGAAGAGCTTTACGAATCGGCCCCAACAGGGTCTGGTTGCAATGTGATATCACATATCACACATCACATCGTGCAATATATTGATAACAAGTTGCCAACCCTGGTTCTATGCCGATTGTTATTTGTGATGAGGCTCGATATATTATGAACTGTGTTTAATAGGTCGTCAGGTCCGTTGTTATCGTAGGGTGCCCATTTTAAAGGTTGGGGTCTGTACACTGGTGGAAAACACCAATTGTGATTTGTGATCTCTGCGTCGATGAGTTATCACCACCGATAAAGCTGTCGGGAATACACCGATTCATGTGAAAACAATGTTAAATAAGTTTCCTATGTTTAAATAGGTTTTGTTACCTGCATACTATTTACAGCCCTAGGAATCTCTGTTGGAAATGCTCGCTTGCTAAAGTTTTTCATCCGTTTGGAATTGCCCAGGAATTGAGGGGTTAGCCACTAAGTATATATATTGGACTAACAACATAGGAAAAAGAGGAAGACTGTATGATAGTCAGAACATCGCGTGTAGCAGTAACCCAACCTGGCAGTTGGTCGAAACCTCGCCTTGAGTAGCAGAAAGGTTTCAAGAGGGTGCAGAAAGCCAAATTATCCAAATTGGGTGTTCAAATAGGCATTTTTTCATGATTTTTCACTAGCATTTCAGTGGTACTGTCTGTTTTTGAAGCTGGGCTCTCCATTCTTCATCCATCTTCTAGCTTGGGGGGTATAAGATTGTAAATGAATGTTTCTTTTACTTTATCTCTTTTTATGCTGCTTAATGAATAAAGACCTCCACACTATTGAGAAGGGCCCGAAGACATAGTCCAAATTGGATGAACTCCGTAACAAAATATTTGTGTCATGTATTATTTCTTATCGTGTTATTTCTGCACTGTTTTATGTGCTTTTAAGTTCCATGGTTAATAAACTCTGTTTCATGTAATTTTGATGCATCTATAAGTAAAAGATCTTGGATCAAGTTCAGTATCATAGAAGGTCTTTGTCGATGCAAATTGCATGAGTATATGCTAATCCAGAACAAGCTGTGAAAGGTCAAAGGAAATCTTAAGTCCTTTGATATTGAAGAAGGACATGCACAATGAAGAAGAAACATGGCAAATGAAGAAACGTGTTGGGAAGAGGAACAAAATTTCCACAAGGTATTCTACAATATGGCAGAGAAAGTTGACAAGTTGTTTTCAGAGTATGAGAAGGCACTTGGGCACGAGAAGAAATATGTTAGTGACAAAAGATCAGTACATCATGGAGATGGTGGAGAAGATCCACCTCCCTCTCTGTCTTCTAGTGACGGTTCCGCTTCTTCTTCTGATCATCCTCGCAGACGTCATAGACATACATCTAAGAAACCTTTCCTTAAACTAGATGTCAAATTTGACTTGCCTATGTATGATGGAGAATGTAATGCAGAAAATCTCAACAATTGGATTAGGCAGATTAAGGTCTACCGCTAGATTCAATAGATCAAAGAATATGAGACAAAGATCTAGTTGGCATCCCTTCAACTGAGTGGCACAGCGCCAATTTGGTGGGAGAGCATATTGCAAGGTAGCAAAAATGTGGGTAGCATTCTATCCTCATGGTCAAATTTTGTTTTTGCATTAAAGAAGCAGTTTTACCCTCTGTGATATAAACAAAAAACATTAATGGAATGGAAACACCTAAGGCAAAGCAAGGGTAAAAATGTGCAAAACTTCACCAAATAGTTTAGGAAACAAGCATTGAATTTGATCATTCCATTAGATTCACCAGAGAGTGTAACTAAGTATATCGGTTCCTTACATAGTTACAAAAGGCATTCATTACTATTGTTCGAGCCTTATATTATCGATGAGGCCACTGTGAAGGACATGAATCTTGAGAGTAGGGGAGTGCATGAACAAAATGACCTCCCAAAAGGAGTCGCAACCTCCAAGAGAAGAGAGGCAAAGCCCTCTTGTACACATTGTGAGAAAGAGGGAAACGATGAAGAGAATTGTTGGAAATTGCACCCTGAGCCAAGGCCTAAGAAGAATGACAGAAAGGAGAGGTAGAAGAAAACTGCCACCATGCGACAAGATCGCAATTCTGAATCAGAGGAAGATGAGAAGGTCATAGTTGTGGGATTTTCATGAGGTATACCAATTGACCTGGGGTCAGATTCCAATTATGAAAGGAAAATCACAACAGATGGGTCCATCAATTTGGGTTCTGATTCAGGTAATGAAATAAAAATCTCAATAGATATTGTATCAAAGATAAGAAGACACCCAATGCAGCATGGCTCTAGGAACTTAAGGAGATTAACCAAAGCATTCAAGTAGATAATATTGAGCTAAGGAGACTCCTACAGGAAGCAAAAAATCAGAAACAAAGGTTGCTACCCCAGTTGCAAACCAAGGATGAAGCCTTGGAAAAGCTACAATATAACCACCTTGACGTAAAAAGTGATTTTTTAATTTCATGTACCTTTCCTGATGATGATTTTGTTTTTTTTGAAAAACATACTACAAGCTATTGAAGAAAATGTGGTATCAGGGGAAGGGTCTTGACATTAATGGCCAGGGTATCGTAAACCCCATAAATGTGGAGGAATTGCCTCGTCATGCAGGACCCGGGTATGTCAGGAAGGAAGTTGGGGAATGCTCCAAAACAACCAGCGACCCACCTGTTACCGCTTGGAATTCACCTAGGCTGAGATAGACAAACTCTCAAGGCTACATCAAACCATTTCACCTCGTAGCTAGCCCTACGAGGTATGAGAAGTCTCTCTCGGGTCAGATTCGATAGATCTTTCAATATGATTAGGCTGACCAATTAATAATAAAGATTTTAGGCTAGTAAATTGATAAGGGGGTTGATTTAATGATTTTTTGGGGTTTTTGGTGGCAATTGGTGGAAGTGTAATTCAAGGTGCGGGGATTGAGCACAGTTTTCACAGGGGGATCTAAGGGGCAAGGTAGGAATGAGTGCTGATGCCTTAATTTGAGATGGATGATCAGAGATGATAGAGGAGAAGCTAAAGAGGGCAAACACACAATTCGAATCCTCTCTAGACAGTAGAAAACATTAAAATTGAACAAACTAAAAAGCTGAGCATGTCAAAACATAAGTTCAAACTTTACCACTTCATCTGTCCAATTTAGAAGCATAAGAGAGATGTGAAACACATAAACAAACTTACAAGAACATGTAGAGAACACACCATCAACAATCAGATCCACAAGAATCCTCAAAGATGTCTGTAAAACCCTGGCTTTCCTTGCCTTCAATTGCAGAAATAGATGCACAATATACAATAAAGCTTCCTTACACAAGAGTCCAACCATGAAAATGAGAAGGAGAGAGCATAATATAGACCATCTAGACCATCTAACTCCTTTCCCCACCTCTAGGGGTCGAGCTCAGCTTCCTAGGAGCTGTTACAACTAATTCTAAATCAGTCACTAGATAATAGGCCAGCACAACAACTTGCCTCTAAAAGTTAGGAAGCCTATCCATGCATTAAATATTAACTATTTACATCAAAGAAGCTTCTAGAAGAGTAAAGAAAGATAAAGCCTATCAAAGTGCCATGAAAATATTACATTCATCCATCATCTACAAGTAAAAATGGTCAACCATAGTCAAAACAGTGGTTTTTTGACCGAAAATGGCAATTCTGGCAAATCTGGAAGTTCTGGTCGCGCCCCTTCACAGCTGTTTTTGAGTGGGTTCCACTGGTCCAAATCAGGTGAAAGATGGCTCATTGGAAAGCTTGGCCTGTCTACTTTCCATCCCAAGTGGCATTTCTGAATTTAGAGTTGTTTTCCGCCCTCAAAAACCATTTCTCCCAAGGTCACTTTCTGCAACTCAAAAAGTGGGCAGAAAGTCATTTTTTTGATGTATTTTGAGCTTTTGGAGGCTCAAAACTCAAAACCAGGCTTCTCCCAAGTATTGGTAATTTTTCTCTTTGCATGCCCTTTCCAAAAATGCTAAGTTTTCAAAATTCCGAGCAGTCCTTCAAACTGGTCTCACCCGGGGTGAGACCAGTTCTTGGGAAAAACCTGTAATTTGCACAAAAAATTCACAAATGACAAAATTTTCTCCAAATTTCTTGAAATTTGGGCTGAGAGTTCCCAATCAAGTAACATGCTTAGTCAAAGAGGCTTTGGCCAAAATTTGGAGTGGATTGGGCGTTTTCCTTCGTTTTTGTGCTTTGGCCAACCGTCCTTGGAGCACCTTCATTCTCGCCGGTATTTTTGACATTTCTCTCAAACCATGACACCTGTGTAAAACGTGAAAGAGGTTTTTATTCCTTGGCATGTTGTGAACAAAAACCTCTCTCAGTTTTGTAAAATTCATCTTTGATTGCTCAGAAACAGCTTTTGAGTGAGACTTCTCCCGATGTGTGAAACAAGGGATTTTGTCGAAATGGAGCGAAATGAAGGGGATAGAGGGCTTCTAAATTCTTGGGGAAATTTTTGGGAGTGGGGAGGGATGTTAGGAAGCAGGGGAAAGTGGAATCTCAGAGATTGAGTGAGGGGAAGGGGTCGAAAAGGACAAAACACAGGCCAAACCTAGGAAATTGCCAGGTTGTAGCTAGAAATTAGGGTTTGTGCAAAAATGAGGAATTTGGCGGATCTAAGGGATGGGAAGCATTGGATAAGGTATTTTAAGGATAGGGGAAGGTGTATGAACATCAGGAAACAAGTTTTGCCGATGATTTGTCCGCCCAAGAGAAATCGCCTTCAAAACCCTAGGAGAGGGAATTGAACCTTGCCTAGGCACAACTGAAGCATGGACAAGGTGTGAAATGACTCATTAGACACTGACATGACAATGAAAACCCTCTGAATGATGATAGGCTCAGCTGAATGATGACATGGACTGACATTTGGGCAACTTTGAACAGAGTGAAAGCAAACCCTAGACCTAATGCCCAGTGACCAAATTTTGCTTGAAGACTCACTGAAATGACAAAATTTGACCTTGACACTTCAAAATCACTTTGTAAGAGCATATTTGATCACTGGAGGAAGGCTGTAAAGACTGACACTAACACCACCAATGACAGATGATGAGGGAACCTCATCACATTCTAGTGACAGTGAGGGATCCATGAACACTTATCAGAGGCACATCAGAGGAAAGCGCTCCAAGATGACCTAGAAAGTTTGGAAGAGAAAGAATCGTTGTAGTCACTGCAACGAGGTGGGACACCGGGGAGCCATGTATCATATGCTCCATGCGGAGAAAGCATCGATAAAGAAGCCAATGGGTGAAAATTCTCAACAAACAAATCCACCACATTCGTGGAGGTCTTCTTTATTAAGTAAAATATGGTTTTTTAGATATAGTAGCTTGTTATGGCCACGATTTGTAAATCATACGTTGAAAGCAAATCTAAAACTGATGATGTGTTTTCGATCACTTCAAAACACAACGATGATGTTTGTGGCATTTTCATATGAGTAGTTGAGGTATTGGTTTTTTATTATGTAATCCTTGACCAAAGAGTGTGTGCTATAAACTCTTGGAAAATGAGGGGTTGTTTAAGCCATGTATGGTTTGTATATGATTGCAAAGGATGTACCATCTTTGCGTGCAGGGGGTTGAAAGTGTGGTTTGGCAAGGACATAGGCAGTGTGCTGGATGTGTTAATACTTTTGGTGGAGTACATTCATGTGGGCTTCAAAGGAATGCATCCAAGTAAATCTCGGTGGATGGAGAAGAAAAAAGTGAGGGAGAAATTTCCTCACTTACCAATTGACTGAAATGGCTTTTGAAGGTGCAAAATCTCTTATTCGGGAGGATTGATCTAGGTGGATCTCTAAAAAAGTACCAATGGCATGGTAAGAAGGCTCAAAACTCAAAGTGGTAGAAACTCTATAAACTTATCATCGGATCGAAGTGCTCGTCGTCTTGATTCCAATAGTGTGAACGACACTCAAATCCGAGTTCATATGAAGAAGTTAGAGCATGTCAAGTCACAAGTTTGATTTGGACAAGTGGCAAGAGGAAGTGACATGGCAAAACTCTCAGTGAAAGCGCCAAGTGGCAGGCCGCCATTGGTCCTGCATATCGCTGATTGTAAAAGGTAGAGGTTTGCGGGTTAGGGAATCGGCCGAGTTGCGATTGTGATATCGCAATCGCAGATTGGAGGAAAACTAGAACTTTATGAACTGGCCTTAGCAGAGTCTGGTTGCGATGTGATAATCACATATTGCAATCGCAGAGGGAAGAGCTTTATGAATCAGCCTCGACAAAGTCTGATGTGATGCGATAATCGCATATCACAATCGCAAGAGGGAAGAGATTTACGAATCGACCCTAACAGAGTCTGGTTGCGATGTGAAAATCACATATCACAATCGCAGAGGGAAGAGCTTTATGAATCGTCCCCGATAGAGTCTGGTTGCGATGCGATATCGCATATCGCACATCACACCGTGCAATATCTTGATAACATGTTTCCAATCCCGGTTCTACACCAATTGTGATTTGCAATGAGGCCTAATATATTATGAAATGTGTTTAATAAGGCATGAGGTCCACTGTTATTGCATGGCACCTATTGTAAGGGCTGGGGTTTGTACGCCGGTGGAAAACGTCGATTGCGATCTGTGATCTCCGCGCTGATGGGTTATCAGTGCTGATAAAACCACCAGGAATACGTCGATTCATGTGGAAACAATGTTAAAGTCATTTTCCTATGTTTAAACAGGTTTTGTTACCTGCATACTATTTACGGCCCTAAGAATCTTTGTTGGAAATGTCCACCTACTAAAGTTTGTCATCCATTTGGAACTGCTTAGGAATTGAGGGGTTAGCCACCAAGTATATATATTGGACTAACAACACAGCAAAAAAGGGAAGACTAGTTGATTGTCAGAACATTGTGTGCAGTAGTAACCCAACCTAGCAGCAGGCTGGAACCTCGCCTTGAGCAGAAGGGAGGTTTTGAGAGGGTGCAAAAAACCAGATTATCTGAATTGGGTGTTCGGATAGGCGTTTTTGCACAATTTTTCATGAGGATTTCGATGGTACTGCCTGTTTCTAAAGTTGGGCTCTCCATTATTCATCCATTTTCCAGCTTGGGGGTATAAGGATTGTAAATGAATATTTCTTGTACTTTATCTCTTTTTATGTCACTTAATGAATGAAGGCATCCCCACTCTTGAGCAGGGCCCAGAGACATAGTCCAAATTGGACGACCTCTGTAGTCAAATATTTGTGCCATGGTTTCTTGCTTATCATGTTAATTCCACATTGTTTTATGTTCTTTTAAGTTCCATGGTAAATAAGCTTTGTTTCATGTAATTTTGATGCATCTATAAGTAAAAGATCTTGGATCATCCTCCCCCATCATGAGCAGACCAGTGGAATCAAGAGAAATAAATTCATCTGCTACCTCTACATTATCACCATGATTAAATAAAATTTTAATGTCTATGGGCAGGTCTATAGGATCTTAAACACCTTTCTCATATTATTCCTCATAACGAAATAAATTATTATCTGTTGCATCTCAATTGTCTAATTCCTTCTAGCTCTGCTCTTGCAATCTTGTAGTTATCTCGCCTTAGTTTGATATTATAATAATTTGATTTTCTAATAATTAAAAGAGAATTTCTAAATTAGTGGGTTTGTTATTCATTTAGAAATGCTTCTCTAACCAGACAATGAATCTACCTCACATCAAAATTTTCCCTTTGAATTCATAAAGTTCCTAAGTCATTCCCTTCAGGAGGTCACATATATCCTCCAAGTTGCTTCATTTCCTTCAAAGAATATACATGATCCTGCACTCTCGGATGCATCATTTTCAGGATTGTAAATTTATAAATTTATATGCATCATTCTCAAGACTGTGAAAGGATATTCTTTGCTATTATACTAGTCTGATATTGAATTGCAGGGGTTAGATTTTAATGTTACAGTGGCATTGAAACTGTTTTCTAAATCAATGGATCTGTTATTCATATAGAAATGCTTCTCTAATCAGATCTTGTGATTTGTTTAACAAGTGATATTGGATTTAATTTACCCTTGTTTTTCAACAAAAATAACATTATTCAACAAAAACAAACTTGTATGTCTCCAGCCATGGATGAATAGAATGAATATAACACTGTGCACACACTCTGTTTGTATGTCCCCAATAGCTAATGAGTATAATGAATGTAAGAATGTTTGAACACTTTGATTGTATGTCTCCAACAACTGATGAGTAGAATGAATGTTTGAAATGAAAATCAATAAGAGTTGATGTTTTATAGTTTTTTGATATAGAATTTAATTGGTAGGGAAGATTGACATGGATTGCCATCTCCCAAATTCAAATGTGTGGTCTAGATTGATTTGTACATGATCAAATGGCTGATAATATTTCATGGTTGATCCTTGTGCTTTCTTGTGTTTAATTCCTAAATTGAAAAGGTTGGTGTGTTTAATACTTGAATTGAAAGGGTAGTGGCATTTATTGCATCCTCTGAACTAATTCCTGAATTCAATGTTGTCATTTATTGTCTTCAATAGGTTGAATGGTTAAACACACATGTACATATGGTTGACACACATTTCACCTATTCTTGTGCAGGTATTACTGAGCAATAGCATGTTTTGCTCTAGAGGAAATCAGTGGGTGACTATTTGATGGGATAGGTGTACTCCTGAATAGAGTTCAATGGAATGTTTTGTAGTGCATTTTGACTTATTTGATAATTCAGAGCTAGATGTACTTGGGACATTATGTCTTATCAACTTGTGATGTTAAGGTTTGGTGTTTGACACTTGTTGGCCCAATCAATATATGAGCCCATTTTGAACTAAATTATATAACTTAATAGAAACTATTTGTATATTTTTTATGGTTTATGATGATTTTTTGATGGATGTGTGGGAGCAGTACTATAACTAGTATTGGTCTCTGCACAATAATAAAACTCTCCCCTAGTTTTAAATATTTTATAATTTGTGACCTCGGTCTACCACCTCATTGCCACTTTAGTTAGTCTCCGAGAATGGATAGCAAACATCTAAATGTGCCCTCTGTATGAAGAGTATTTATTTTGCCACTTCAGTGAGTCTCCGAGAATGGATAGCAAACATCTAAATGTGCCCTCTGTATGGAGAGTATTTATTTTGCCACTTCAGTTAGTCTCCGAGAATGGATAGAAAACATGTAAATGTGCCCTTTATATGCAAAATATTTATTATTTTAATTGGTTTACAAATAAAATTATCATTCAATGTAATTAACATGGATCAAGCGATATAATGTAATTATGGTTTTTATTAATATTCGACTGCCAATGAAGATTTTATTTACCTTTTCAGTGTGATGGCCCCATATTCTTATATCTTATTTAGTTTCAAGTGTTAGGCGAGAAATAATCATCTTTATAATTTATAAATTCGTTTTGAGAATTAAGATTCGTAATTTTTCATAATCAAAACACAATTTTTTTTCTCAAAATTAGAACATTTAAACCCTACTATTGCAGTGGAATGTAATTCTAGGATAGATCCAATTTGACGACGCATGAACATTTCAAGACATGCATTAGGGTGTCATAATACAAATGTGGTTGGTCAAATTTATTCCTGAACCAAAACAAGTGAATGATTGGGAAAATCTCTGAAGTACTTGGTCAAATTTAAACCATGAAAAATGATATGTTAAATTTTATTAATATATTTTCACATTGTCTATGTTGAGTGACTAATTTATGCTAGGTATAAACTAAATTAATTTTATAAATGTTAATTATATTAAAATTCATATAAAAACGAAATATAAAAAAATCATGAAATTAATAACAAATCTTTAAATTCTTTAATTTTTTTTATAAATTAAATACATTTTTAACATTATAAATTTAAAGATTTAAATAACAATTTTAAAATTGGGATGAATTTTTATAATTTATAAATTTTTATTTTTATTTTTTTGTCTTTCAAGTTGGTTGTAATTTTTCAAGTTTGATCTATGGCTTGAGGAGTCACCCAGGGCTTGGGCCACACTGGCCTTTAGCTGACTGGATTTTTTAATATGTCTCCTCCACTAGCACAAGGCACAACCACTCCCGTGAAGTTTGACCCTAGGTTGCCTTGTTGACGAGGTCCATCCTCAACCGATTGTGCTAGTGAAACTTAACAAAATAAATTTAATTTTTAAAATTAAAATTAAATTTTATAATAAATGAAATCATTATTATAATATAAAAAAAAGATAAAGTTCATTTCTTTTTAATTTAAGTTTTCAATATAATTTTTTTTTTATTTAATATATTTTTTTATTAAATTATAATTATTATGGTACTTTTATTTACAATGTTTAAATATAAAAATAACATTATAAAAATATTAAGTTTATTGTTTTAATTAGATTAATTTGTATATATTAAAAATATTAATCAATTTATTGGATATTAAATACATTATTTTTTAATATAAATTAAGTAATTATAATTAACTTTATTTTATCCAAGTTATACATAAGTATTTTGGGAAAGATTGAAAATGGTTTGAAAATCAATACATTATTTTTTAATATAAATTAAGTAATTATAATTAACTTTATTTTATCCAAGTTATACATAAGTATTTTGGGAAAGGTTGAAAATAGTTTGAAAATCATATAAAAAGGTTAAAGGATAAGTCTTTTTTAGGGGTTATTATTTAACTCTAGACCATCTTGTTACACTTGTGGGTGAGTGTTGTAATAAAAAAATCAATCTTTTTCATTGTTTCATTGATTTAAGAAATACTTTTAACATAATGGCCAAAACTAATCTTTAGAATAGGATATAAGAGCTAAAAGTTCCTTAGTTGAGAATTGTTGTGGTGAGGATATATGGGTGTCATTGCCATGTATCATAACACTAAGGGATGGTTGGAATAAATTAACTATAATATAAGAGTCACGTAAATTGTGCCCTATTCCCTACCCACTCTCGTATATACATTGATAAGCTAGAATTTTGGTTAGAAGATGTTGGTTGAGATGACCCAACACTCATTGGTATAGTCATCATCCTTCTTCTTTATGCCAATGACATTGTTCGTTTGGCAATGAATCCCTATGACCGCTAAGGAACTATCTAAGAATCCTCAAGGACTTCTACTCTAGTATGGATATGATTATGAGCACTTAAAAAACAAAGGTTATGATGGTCAGTTCTAGAAATATTGCTTATGAAAATTTTGTATATGACAACAATAGTTTGGAGGAAGTGCTTTCATACAAATATGTTGGAATTGATATTCATCACAAGCTCAATGAAACTATAATGCTACGAAAATGATAAATGAAGGGTAAAAGGCTTATTATGGGCTTGAAAAAAGTGTAAATTAATTGATCTTTCATTGAATCAGAAAAAAATAATGTTTAATATTTTTGTCACTCTCGTTATCTTATACTGATGTAAACTTTGAGGATGTAATATCTCTAGAAAATTCTATAGAAAGATAGAGTAGATCCAGAAGAACATTATAACATAGAATCTTAATATTAAATGAATACACCATATCCTATCCTTCTTAAAAAGCCTAGCACTTCCTCCATTGGATGTATGACCATGGTTAAGTACTTAATGTACAAGAAGAAGATAAACAACATGGATGACAAGATGCTCCAAAAATTGTTTCTATTCTAATGGAAATCACTAGGAACTCAAGCTAGGATGGCATCAAGATGCTAAGTTTGGCTAAATCATTGGGGAATACAGTAAGATCTCATTTTTTAGGATAGCGATAATATTAAAAATATTACTATATCTAAATTGAAAGAGAATATGTGTTGTGATAAAGAATTAGAAAATAACAGGATGTTAATTTACTACAAGGAGGCCCCCACAAGGTGTATAATAGTATATGATGAAGGGTATCATTAACACATTCCTTATGTGAAGGTCACTGATTCAAAAACCTTGTGGATCTAACTAGTGTGTGTATATATATAGAGGTGGTCAATGCTAGTCTAGAAGATCAAAATTATCTTTGAGTTTTAACTAGCACAATGAAGAAAATCATAATTGCTAAAATGTGAACCAACTCTCACATTCTACATACTAAAGCTAGGCATTCGAAAATTTCCAAAACGCTTTGCAATGCAAGAATCTGGCATCTTTGTGACACTAAGAGGGTTGAATAATTAAGACACTTTCTCCTAAAATGCCTTGTGTGTAGCCTAATTAAATCTTAATTTCATGATATTTGTTACAATATCAACCTTCCTAACCTCCCAAATCACCAAAATTATGATGATCTTAGAGCACTTCTCTTAATATTTTTTTAAGTAAGAAATAATGTTTAAAAATATATATAAATAGCCTCTTACCTTCTTTAAAATCCAACAAATCAACTTGGATTTGATAAATATTAATTATCATCAATATTAAAATATTATTTATAAAAAATTATATAATTATAATTTTAAAATCTCATTAAAATAATTTTATTTTAAAGATATTTATTTAATATAATTATGAACTCTAAACGTTTAAATAATATCTATTTCAAAGTTAGTTTTATATATATATATATATATATATATATATATATATATATATAAGATTTATAATATCTTTTGTTGTGTGTTATGATATGATGTGTTTTTTCCAAAATTGATATATAAAAACAAGATGTTTTTGTTATATATATATATATATATATATATATATATATATATATATATATATATAATTACACTACACTACATGCAGAAATTACAAAAGTAGTGATATTGCCACTCTCGTTCAATTTATAATTTTTTAATTAATGAAAAATTTATTATAATCTAATGGTTAAATTAGATGTAGGGATATTAATTATTAGTTATTATTTACAAATTTGTAGTTTAATTAATATATGAAATGAGATTTTTCCAAATATTTTTCAGGTTTAAGGTGTTACAACTAGTGGAGTGTATATATATATATATATATATATATATCTATATCTATATCTATATCTATATATATATATATGATTTGTATTTCTTGGAAACAAAGAGTTACATTCCCATTCTTTGAAATCTAGCTTGGTCAGCCACTAGTAAGGCCTAACTAGAAACAAAACTTCAGTGTTTTCAAAAATGCAGTGTACCCCTTAGTTTCTAAAACCAAAATTCTTATGATAGTTAAAAGGCCTCGTGAACCATTTTTAAATTGAAGAATAGAAAATTGAAACATAGAAAGTAAAAAACAAAGAGATTGATGCATATTAGGTGGAGTTATATTAGTCAATGGTTTCAATGGGGATGGGCTCCTTGTTACTACCTGCAGGGAAACTTGGTTCAAGAGGGATGCCCATGTGTTTCTTAATACCAACCAGCCAGTGATCCATAGATACAATTTGCCACTACATGTGACCCAGAGATAGGAGAAAGTCTTCCCTACTCTCATTTATGTCTAGCAAGACTCTGCCAAGTAGTAAATTAATATGCCAATAAATAGCCATGGTGTACATGTATCTATTATAACACCCTCTAATATGTCCTGTATTAGGAACCCAATCCACAACTTTCTCTAGTATTTCAATGTTTGTGACAGTGTGTCTCTCATCAATCAATTCTCTCTTTTCCTTAGTAATTTCCTCTTGAATTGCCTAAGGAGTAAGTTCTCTTAACCAAGCCACAAAACTTTCAGGGCTCAATTTTGCTTAAGTGCATCCCATTTCCTAATAATATGTTGCCTTTCAACGCACTCAGACTCTTTAGCATGGCATGTTGACTATATATATATATATATATATATATATATATATATATATATATATATATATATATATATATGACTTATAATATCTTTGTTGTTTGTTATGATATGATTTATTCCTTCCAAAATTGATATACAAAAACAAGATGCTTTTGTTTTTTTGTATAGATATAGTTTTTTCATGTGCACTTCATGCAGAAAATACAAAAGCAGTGACATTACCACCACGTGGCTCTTGTTTAATTTATATTTTCTTAATTAATGAAAAATTATTATATTTTAATGGTTAAATTAGATGTAGGGATACTCGCTATTAGTTATTATTTACAAACTTGTAGTTTAATTAATACATGAAATAGTCTTTTTCCAAACATTTTTTAGGTTTAAGGTATTAAAACTATCATGCAACCAGCTCACAAAATAAAAGAAGACATAGATCAACGACTTCAAAATTATTCTCTTTGAGGGGGAAACCTACTTTACATTACACAAATGGACAATTCTTGGATGATTCAAATGACAAAACCTCCTTTCTATATATAGGAGTCTAAGGGGTCACAATATAATCAGAGCTAACATAACAATAATAATGTAAGGGCATAACAATAACAATAGTGGGCTTCTATGGGAACAATAATAACAATATGGGAACTACATGGGCACAACAATAAAAATAAGGGGGCTACACTAATAAAAATGAGGGGATATACTAGTATTATAGGGACCTAACATGCCCCTATCCTTCAAAAAAGTGTTGTCCTCAACACTTGAGTAGTTCTTGATGCTTCTGTATAAAATTCTCATCCTCTCATGTAGAATCTTCCGCAGGTAAGTTGTTGACTTCTTGTTTTTTCCTTCCTCGTCAAGTTCTAGAAATATTGTTTGAACTGGGAGCATGTCACTTATAACCTTCTTTAAGAATGAAACATGGAAAACTGGGTGCACTCAAGAAGATGTAGGAAGCTCCAATTTGTATGTCCTAGTACCAATATTTTGCAACACCTTGTAAGGACCATAATACTTTGGTGATAATTTATTATCCTTCTTAGCTTGCTTGAGGGACATTTGTTTGTATGGTTGTAGCCGTAAAAATACCCATTCACCTACATCAAAACTTCTTTCGATGTGGTGTTGATCTGTTTGTTGTTTCATTCTATTCTACGCCAAAGTGAGGTTATCCTTTAAGAGTTCGAGAACTTCTTGTTGATGCTCAATGTGATCTTCCGCTGCTTTCACCTTATAATTTTCTCTTAAAGATGATGTGATGGATGGTGGGTGATATCCATAAAGTGCCATAAATGTGGTCATTTTTGCTGCAGTATGGAAGGAAGTGTTATAACACCATTAAGCCAGAGGTAACCACTTGATCCATTGTGTCTATTTATCAGATACAAAACAACAAAGATATTCTTCCATACATTTATTCACTATCTCAGGGCCCATCCAATTGAGGATGATAAGATGAGTTATGGGCTAATTTAGTACCTAGACAAGAAAATAATTATGTCCAAAAATTTCTAGTGAAAATATGATCTCTGTCCCTTACAATAATCTTTGGGCTTCCATGTAGCTTTTGAACTGTTTCCATAAATGCAATAGCAACTGTATTGGATTTGAATGGATGAGATAATGCACAAAAGTGTGCATACTTGGTAAGTCTATCAACTACCACCATGATGATATTCTTTCCTTCAGATTAGGGTAAACCTGTGATAAAATCCATTGAAACCTCCCCCCAATGTTGACTTGGATTGACTAAAGGTTGTAACAGACCGAGGATCTTAATTGTCTCAACTTTATTTCTTTGGAAAACCAAACATTCCGCCACAAACTTTTGAATACCAGATTTAAGGCCATCCCAAACAAATTCCTTCTTAACCCTGTGGTAAGTTTTTAAAAATATTGAGTGCCCTCCTAAGGGAGAGGTGTCAAATTCCAGAAGAATCTTTTTTTTTGAGTTGGGAATTCTTACAAAGGTATAAGTGATATTTGTACCATAATGAATAATTATTCCAGCTAAATGTATCATATGTACTAGGATCTTGCTGAAACTTTTGAATGAGTGCCCACACTTCTTCGTCATTATTCAATTCATCCCTTCCTTTGGTTATCCAATTTGTTTTGATAATAGAAAAGGCAGAAAACAATGCTTACACATCCTCATCCTTTCTTGAGAGTGCATCTGCAACAAAATTTTGCTTCCATTTTTTGTAGATGATTTCAAAGTCATAACCCAACATCTTTTTGACCCGTTTTTGCTGCTCTTTTGAAGATAATCTTTGTTCTAAAATGTATTTAAGACTATCTTGATCTATTTTTACCTTGAAGTGCCTTACCATTAGGTAAGGAGCCATTTCTTAAGTGCATGTAGTATTGCCAACATTTCCTTTTCATAAATAGCTTTGTGTAAATACTTTCCTTTGATTGGATGCCTTTTAAAATAAATAGGTCTTCCTTCTTGCATTAAAATAACACCAATTCCATTTCTCGAGGAATCACATTCCAAAATAAAGGTTTTTGTGAATTCTAGCATAGCTAAGGCCGGTGCTTGGAACATTGCCTCTTTAAGATACTCAAAGACCTTAGTTGCTTCTAGAGTCCAAGAAATTCATCTTTCTTCAATAATGTTGTTAGAGTTGTTGCTATTCTCCCATAATTCTTAACAAACTTACGATAATACCCTATCAACCTGAGAAATCCTTGAAGATGATTTATGGATGTGGGGTTTCCCATTCCTTAATGGCTTCAATTTTGTTAGAGTCTACCCTAACACCCTCATGAGATACAATATGACCCAGATATCCCACCTCCTGTACTCAAAAGAAACATTTGGAGGTGTTTTCATATAATTATTTCGCCTCCAATAGCTTGAGCACCCTTTCAACATGTTGAACATGATCCTTCCAAGGCTTGTTGGAGATTAGTATATCATCAAAAAATACTAACACAAATTTTCTAAGGAAGGGTTTGAAAATGGAATTCATTAAACCTTGAAATGTAGAAGGTGTATTGGTAAGGCCACAAGGCATGACCAAAAATTCATAATGACCCTCATGAGTTCTAAATGATGTTTTTAGAATGTCTTCAGTCTTCATTCTAATTTGATGATACCCTGAATGAAGATCCAACTTAGTGAAGTAAATTTCTCCATGTAATTCATCCAATAATTCATTAATGACAGGAATGGGAAATTTATCTTTAATAGTGATCTTGTTGAGCTCCCTCTAATCCGAACACATGCACCATGATCCATCCTTCTTGTACAACAATACTGCTGGAGCAGAGAAAGATCTTTGACTAGGTTGAATTATACCAGCCTCTAGCATTTCTGAAACCATACGTTCAATTTTGACTCTTTTGGGCATAGGGATATCTACAAGGCCTGGTGTTTGGATGAATACTTCCTGGAATCAAGTGAATAGAATGATCATGATCATGAATAGGTGGGAGGCCTTTGGGAGTCTCAAATACCTTGGAATGATTGTCCAAGACTTTTTGTAGGTCTGGAGAAATAGATGATTTCGATGTTTGAACATCTAGTGAACATAATTGTGTAATTACGCCCCGTTTTTATTTCTTTAGAAGCTTTGTCATGCTATTAGAGTTGATTATATTTCCTGGTTTCCTTGGTGGTACCCCTTAATTCAACTTCCTTTCCTTCCCAAAAAAATTCAAGAAAATGTATTCAAAATTAAAAGCTATAGTACCCAAAGTTTTTAACCATTAGACTCCTAGTACAACATCAACAACACCCATTCGAATGGAAAGCATTGTACTATTCCATACATATTCTCCCATGGATAACTTGATAATATGGAACTTTCCAGAGAAATTTATGGTTCCTCCATTTGCAACCATCACTTGACACTCTCGTGTTGGATATAAGAATCAATTTAATTCCTTGGCTACCTTACAATGAATAAAATTATGGGTACTACCCAAATCAATCAACATTATTACCTTTTTCTTCTTGATATTTCCTTCTATCTTGAAAGTTTAAGGAGTGGTAATTCCTGGCAATGCCTTACAAGGTATGATGGGATTCATTTCTTCTTTCTCTACGGGTGGTTTATGGTGTATATCCTCTTGTTTTGATGTTTCTTGTTCCTTTTCTTCCTCCTCTTCACAATCGATGTAAAATAATTTATTCTTAGCATACTTATGACATTTAGTGTATTTGCTATCACAAATGTAACAAATCCCTTTTGCTATTTTTTCTTCCAATTGTTGTGGTGTCAACCTTGTAGTTTGTGGAAGTCTAGGAGCAACCACAATTCCATTTTTATAGTTGTGAGCGGTAGGCTTCCTTGTTGCCATAATTTTGCTTTCAATTTTTCTTTCCAACCTGAATGCCTTCTCCTATGAATCAGGTTCCCAAAGGCGAACCTCATGTTGGATGTTATCCTTTACAGTCCCTATGAAGACATCAATCCTATGATCCTCTAGAATATTATTTACCCTTATATTCAATTTTTGGAAGTCTTCAATGTGCTCCATTATTGAATCCTTTTGTTTGAGATTTATCAATTGGCTAAAGAAGGTTGCTCTTTGTATCCTCATAATGTGATATCATTTCCTCTGTAAAAATTGACCAAGTGACAATTTTTTTACGAGAGAAAAGCCATCAATACCATACAAACTTATTGGGTTCTAGATATAAAGTTACAATGCATACCTTTTGTGTGTTTTGCACATTATGGAGATCAAAATATTGCTCCATCTGTAGTATCCATGTTACAAGATCCTTGCCGTCAAACTTCCTCATATCGATCTTTGGAATATGGTGGGTCTTTAATCCAATGGTAGAGTCTATGAGATCATTATTAACATTTATTTTGATCTCATCATGAGTTTACTCTACTACCTTTTCGCGAATAGGAAGCATTTTGAGTAGCAACTTTGCCAAACCTGCCTTCAAACCTTCCATGTCTTTCTTCAAATATTCAATGTTTCCTTTCAGTTTTGCTTCTATATCATTTATTCCATTCTTTAAACCATCCATATTAGCTTCCACGCCATTCTTCAAACCATCCATCTTAGCTTCTGTTATTTTTTGTGAGAGTGAAATTTGTTGCACTTGGTCTTGTAATTTTGATATATCATGTTGCATTTCTTCTTTTTCTTCATGATTCATAGTAGATCTTTCAAGTTGCTTACTAGGTGTTTTCATTTTATTTTTGAGGGCATCAATTAATGATAATGATGCTTTACTATTCCCTTTGAATCACTTCAAACTATTTTTCCAAACAAAACTTATGCAAATTTTTAAAAACACTACATACCTTTTTTTCACTTTGTAGGAGCTCGATATTGAATCTGTTGTATCTTTGTAATTTCGAATCTCCAAGGTCTAAAATTTATTCCTGTGATATCCTCTTGAGTCGTTTCCAACCCCACTAGTCTGATCGATATTGGATTCTCCAGCAAAGAGTTATGCCTAATCGCCCATGATGACCTGATTATAGACTAGTTCAGTAGAGTGAACTTGTACAAAGTGCCACATGTCAATGTTTCAACCTTCGGCCCTTAAAAAAATATCAAAGAAACTAAATTCCATCCTATTTCTTTCACTTTTTACGAAATTTGAATCTGATGCTCATAGTGAAAGTTATGAGGATTTTCTCAAGGTCACATGTTTTAGATGGAATTCGGGAGCCTGCAAAAACCTTAAATTCCTCAGATCATATCTCCTAAAATATAGCGAGCCAAGGTCTGCAATTCATAGATGAGGTTCACCAATATTTCGGCTTAAATGAGTTTTAATTCTAGCTTCTGAAGCTTCATATAAAAAAAGTTATAGTGAACATTTCACAATGTTTTTTTTGAAGTAGTGAAACCCTAGAATCCAAAGCTCTCATACCAAATGTTATGCAACCAACTCACAAAATAAAAGAAGAGATAGATCAACAAATTCAAAATTAGCCTCTTCGAGGGGGAAAACTCTTTTACATTACACAAATGAACAATTCTTGAATGATTCAAATGACAAAACCTCCTTTTTATATATAGGAGTCTAAGGTGTCACAATAATCAGAGCCAACATAACAATAATAATGTAAGAGCACAATAATAACAATAATGAGGCTACACTAATAACTATGAGGGAATACACTAGTATTATAGGGAATTAACAAAAACTATATATATATATATATTGCTTGAAAACAAAGAGTTACATTCCAATTCTATGAACTCTAGCTTGGTCAGTCACTAGCAAGGACTAACTCGAATCAAAACTTCAGTGTTTTCAAAAATGTAGTGTACCCCATAGTTTCTAAAACAAAAATGCTTAATATGCTAGTTAGAAGGCCACTTGAACCATTTTTAAATTAAATATTACAAAACTGAAACATAGAAATTAAAAAACAAAGAGACTAATAGAAAATTAAGTGGAGTTATATTATTCAATGGTTTCAATGGGGATGGGTTCCTTGTTACTACATGGGGAGAAACCTGGTTTAGGAGGGATGCCCATGTGTTTCTTAATACCAACCATCTTGCAATCCATAGCTACAATTTTCCACTACATGTGGCTTAAAGATAAGAGAATGTCTTCCATACTCTAATTTTTTCCCAGGAAGACTCTGCCAAGTAGGAAATTTAGATGCCAATAAATATCCACCATGTACATGTATTTATTATAACACCCTCTAGTATGCCCTACATTAGGAACCCAAGCCACTACATTCGCTAGTATTTCAATGTAAATTAGGGTGTGTCTCTCGTAAGCCAATTCTCTCTTTTCCTTAGCAATTTCCTCTTGGATGGCTAAGGACTAAGTTCTCTTAACCGAGCCATAAAACTTTTAGCTCTCAATTGTGCTCAAGTAAACCCCATTTCCTAATAATATGACACCTTGCGATGCACTCAGACTCTCTAGCATGGCATGTTGACCATCTTGAAAGTGATTCGAGCCTAATTGTAGGCAGAGTTTTCCCCTAGCTCAAAGTTGATCTCTAAGAAAATATTGAACCTTTGAGTAATACATGCACTAAGGAGAGCCTCTCATGCTAGAGGAAGCTAGGAAATATTGGCTTGAAACAATACACTAGTGACCTTATGAAGGTGGGGAGACCCACTCTCAAAAAAGAACATATTTCCTTGATCCTTACCTGGAATAATAAATAACACCAAACCTATAATAATGGGAAAATCAAAAACTTTATTAGCAGGAGTGGAATTGAACCTGAGTAGCTCGCCTTTGAAACCATTTGTAGGTGGTATGCCTAGTAAAATGTAGATTTCCTGGAAGAACCATGTCTAGCTAAATTATTTTTTACCTAAGCCCAACCAAGGCACAATAATGACTCATAAAGGTCTTTGAAGGATATTGGTGGCCAAGGGGGCATGGGAAACAATGCCTTCTTTCTTTCTTTTCGTTTATGACCCCCTAGGAAGAAAATTGACAAAACTGGAGTCCATAATATAAGATTTTCATAATGTTGGAGAGGCATTATCACTATCCACATTAAAAGAATAAATAGAAAACTCTTACAACAACTCACCCCTTCCCCATGCTAATGCGATGTGGCTTGATTATGGGTAGAGAACCTCTATGGAAATAATGTGAGTTAAATCCTCTAAGTTGAGAGTTGAGACATCTCCACACTACATGACATCATTTGAATGCAAACTTAATGAGCCAAGACTGAGTGGTAGGCTCATTGAGTGAGAAAAATATCCTTATGGGTTTTGATACCTTCTCTCACTATATGAAATTAGACTATCAATTGACATTTATAGAGCTTGAATGGATATGTTGTGCACATTGTTGAGAGGTGGTTTGAGAGGCTCTCCCATGCCCCTTGCATGCATTAACTTAAACGATTATGGGGGTGTGCTCCCACATCCCACAAGCATGTGACTTCGTGGGACAATGACAACACCCATCTACCCCTCAGCCCACCCCCTCTAGAGAGAATGTTAAGTTTATATTGAATTTAATTGTATGTTGCTATTCATTAGCTTCAACTTAATTAATTTTATCATTTTCTATCATAAACATAGTGACCGATCAAACAAGAAAATTACGTAGTGCCCGTTTTTTTGAGGTAGCAAAAAATCACTCGATTTTGAAAAATGGTGATTCAGAATACACCTTTTTTTTGGAGCATATTTTTGGCACTTTAAAATTTTTTATGTATCAAGTATGAACACTTCTTTTAAATGTTAGTGATTTTCATGCTAATTTTGAAAAGTGTTGATGCAACATCAACACATTTTTAAGAGGGATTATTTTTGAATCTTTAATTTTTTTATGTATCAAGTGTGAACATTTTTTTTTGTTAATGATTTTCATCTTGATTTTGAAAAGCACTGATGAGTATCAACCCTTTTTGTTTAGAGGGCTTATTTTTTACACTTTAAATTTTCTAATGAATTAAGTGTAGATAATTTTTTTTTAAATGTTGGTGATTTTCATGTTGGTAATAAAACATAAAAATAAAAATAAAAATAAAAAACATGACCAAAAAAAAATCAAATACAACAAATATATAAAAAAAGAAAAAAAACTATAAAAATGTAAAAAAAAAACCAAAATTAATAGAAAAAAAACAAAATATATATATATATAATTTAAAGAAAACAAATTAAACAAAAAAAAAGCTAAAACTATTTTTTTTTTAACTTGAAAAAAAAAACAAATAAAAAATAAAAACCTCATTAGGAAAAAAATTAAAATAATTACTAAAAAAAAAGTTGTAAAAAAAATTAAAATTAAAATAAAATCAATTAAAATTAAAAATTAAAAAATATATAAATTAAATAATTTAAATAAACAAAATAAAAAAAAAATATTTCAGAATTATATTTATAAATTAAAAAAAAAATAAAAAAATTCAAAACAATTAAAAAAATATCAAAATTAAAATTAAAAAAATATATTAAAAAAAAAACTTTTATCCACCTACCATCCTCCCTCTCTCCTCGTTGCACCCCACTCCCTCTCTCCTCCTCACCCGAACCCCCCTCCTCCCCTCTTCCTACACCACCTCTCCCTCGCTCCCCACCCACCTCTCCCTCGCTCCCCGCCAACCCCTTCGCTCCCCTCCCCACCCTCACACACCTCCTCCCCACTCGATCCCCTCCTCACTTGGTCCCCTCCACACTTGCCCGGGACCGCGAATGGAGCGGTGGGATGGGGCAGAGGGAGGGAATTTTTTTTTTAATGTTTTTTTTTTAATTTTTTTTCTACAATTTAAATTTTATAGTTTTTTTTTTTTTTTTTAATTTTTAAATTTAAATATATTTTAATTTTAATTTTATAACATAACTTTTTTTTAGTTTAAATATTTTTATTTTTTATTTTTATTTTAATTTTATTTTTTATTTGTTCTGCATTTTTTTAAAATTTTATTTATTTATTGTTGGTTAAGTATTTAAGATTTTTTTAAATGATGTTTTTATTTTTTATTTTTAACCTACAAAAGGGTTATTTATTTATTCTTAAATTATATATTTTTTTAATTTTTAATTTTAATTTAATTTTATTTTTAATTTTTATTTTACAATGTAATTTTTATTTGTTTTTATGGTTTTTTTTTTTTCATTTTTTTTATTGTTTTTTTGTTTTTTTTGTCATGAATCATCCCCTTGCCACCCCTGGTGGTTGGGCCTTAGTGGTCGGGCTTTTTAAATTTTTTTTTTTAAGTTTTTAATATTCTTTAATGTTGTATTTTATTTTTGTAAGTTTTTAATTTTTTTTTATTTTTTATTTTTTGTTTTATTCTTTGTTTGATTTTACTCTTTTTTTTTTTACATGGTATGGTTAATTTTTTTTACATTTTATAATTTTTTTTTTATGTCATTTCTATATATTTTTTATACTTGATCTTTTTGTCATGTTTTTTTGTCATTTTTTATTACTTGTTATTTTTTTTGCAATATTTTAATTGTTATTTTCTAATATATATAGGGTCAGTGTCGATGTTTGTCTAGCAACCCGATCACATTATGTGCAATTTGATAGTTGATTTTAAATTTTTCGTTATATTGGATCGAGTCTGCCCCATAATATGTTAATTTCATAGTTGATATTTAAGTTTTCATTACAATGAGTTGAGCTCACCTACACTGCGTGTCAATTTGATAGTTGATTTTTAAGTTTTTTTTGCAATGTATTAAGTTGTCTTAAGCTATGATTTTAAAATCGCTATACATCTAGCATTTAAAAAAAATTACTCTTGGTATAATAACTCTTTCATTTAGGTGTTCATTTTTAAAGTTTTTTTAGTCATAGAATTTTTCCATAATGTCATGCTTGAGATATTTTGAAAATTTAAGATTGTTCTGTAGTCACAATCTTTGGTTTTAATTCCATGGTTGAAAAATTGTCAAGATTTTAATGTTTTTCTAAGTCATGATATTTTATCTTTAATGCTAGGGTTGAAAACAGTGACAAGTATTTTTTTTAGCACCATGCTTGAAAATTGTTGGAATTTTAAGGTTTTTCAAAGAAGTGATATTTTAAATTTAATGCCATGCTTAAAAATCGTTGGAATTTTAATGTTTTCAAAGACGTGATATTTTATCTTTAATGTCATGCTTGAAAATCATTGGAAATTTAAAGTTTTTTAGAGTCATGATATTTTATTTTTAACGTCATTATTAAAAAATGTTGAAAATGTACCCTGAAAAAAAAGACATTATTCTGGCATCAACACTTTTCGATTTCAAAGTGTTTTTTGCACCAAACAAAATGGCTTTTATTGTTTTTCACTGTTATTTTTAAAAAATATTAAAAATTTACTGTGAAAAAAAAGGTGATGCAAAATCAACACTTTTTATTTTTGGGTTGTTTTCTCATGTTTTTTTGAGATTTTTGGGCTCAAGTACCCGTTTTGAAGTAAAAATTCCGAGTTGATCAGTAATTATGTTCATAAAACAAGTAGAAATTACACATTTTAAAATATAGGCTAATTTAGAATATAAAAATAAAAACAAAGTGTTACATTTTTATGATTATTATATATATGTTCTTACTTACTTAAATCTATATTTTACTCTTTATGTTATTTTAGTTTTCTCGGTACATATTTTCATGTTTTCTCTCTATTTTTTAATTCATTTTATATTTTATATTTTTATATTTTTTTATCTTGATATTTTTAATATTTCAGTATTTTATATTTTTACTTTATTCTTTTTCTTTTTACATCATTGTCTTAGTGTTAGGCTTTATTCTTATTCGCAATATTTTTTATTTTTCCATATTATTTTTATTTTTGTTATTTTAGTTATTTGTTTATTTATCTTATTATTTTTATTCTTCATACATTATTGTTTACATCATTATGTACATTGATAATACTTTAAATGATGAGTTTCGTTAATGTATAACTTTTATCTAAGTGTAAAGAAAACATTATTTTCATGGGTGGATAATATATTTATAACTTAATTAATTTTATTAATCTATATTATTATTTTCATGGGTGGATAATATATTTATAACTTAATTAATTTTATTAATCTATATTATTATTTTCATGGGTGGATAATATATTTATAACTTAAATAATTTTATTAATCTATATGATTATTGTATAAATTAAGCAATATAAAATGGGGTAACATGTTAACTTAGGTTAAAAGAAAAACGAAGAGCTAAATTGATGTATGACTCACTTTTCCACTAATATTTTTAAGAGAAGCATATTGAGAGTGAAAGTGAGACTATTGATGTTTTATAATGTTTTTAATTAAAATTAACCAACTATATATATTTTTTTGTTTTGTTTTTTTTATTATAGCTTGCATTGTTTTTTATTTAATGAATATATATTTTTTTTAATAAAGGACACATATCAACTCTACATTGAGCATGAAAGGAATTATACATCTCCTCCATACAAGAGTGTAGAATGTGCCTCTCGGCCAAATGAAAACTTAAAAATTGATACTTATCAATCAATTCATCGTTGAGGAGAATAGAAATATTGTTGAGGAGAATATAAATATCTTTGTCACATCAAGGTTTCAAAACTCAGAAACCCTCAAGCACAAATATCTATATGACATAGTATAATACAGGTCTCAAGACCACTTGGTTTCAAGTGTGTATTTTCTTAATGATGATAAATATGACTAAAATCTAATTGAGCATACATATGATATATTTCTTAATTATTCAACCAATCGTCATCTCAAGAAATATGGACTTATAGGTGAATTTAGCCTTAATGTTGAATGTAACTCTTTATTATGGACCTAATTTTCATCGTGAACTGGAAATGGCATGAACTCATTGGAAAAATGGAATGTTGTATGTGCATATGAGTTAGTAGAATCTAACTATTATACTTTTTTCTCTTTTATTTGGCAACATTTCCAGTGAAATTTTCTTGAAATATAGTAGGAATTTCTTAGAATTATAAGTTTGGGTCATGTAATCTATAGAATATAAGTTCCCCAAAATATAGTAGGCATTTCATAGAATTATAAGTTTGAGTAATGTAATCTATAGAATTCAAGTTCCCTATGGTTTTCCAGGGTGTTAAATCCATTTATTCATTCAAAAATGCATTTTAAATGGCAAGGAATTGCACTCTCACCCATGAATTGTATCACCAAATTTTGGTTAAAAAGGAAAAAACATTTAATGGTGAGATTGTGGTCATACTAATTTTTTGTTGATTAGCATCAGAACCCCCGGTCTAATCTTGCTATGAATATCGTTTGTTACCAAAAATTTGGATGTAATGAGAAAGAATTGAAATTGGGAACTTTAATAGTAATGTGACACATGGTATGACAACAATATATGTCAATGTCAACAATAGATTGATCCCATATATCATTCTCTAATCATAAAAATATGTATCTCAAACAAAAATTGTATTTTATTTATTTATTTATTTTATATTAAAAGAAAAGGGTTATATAATGAGGGTGATCTCACAATGGTAGGAGTTAAAGAGAGGGATCATAGCATATGATAGTGAGATGTCTAATATGTTGAGAAACTCCTAATTGTGCTTATATTTATTTTATTTTAATAAATTAGTACTTGAAAGAAAGTAAAGTCTTTAGGATACAAAGATTATAAAGGTATATTTTCAAGATACAATGAGGAAGTTCCATAATTTTGGTAGTAGGATATGTTCTTTAGTAAGCCCAAGAAGCTATTTGTAAATTTTTGAGACCAAGAAACCAGTTAAAGTGATTCACATCTCACTATGTAGAGCCTTTTCTTCTAACTATTTTGAGTTTTAAGCTTCTTATGCCTCCACGTGTTTAATTTCATCATGTTATTTTAATTTTCATTCAAGATTTATACATGTGGAAGCTAGCAATTTGGTACTACTTCCCATGCTATAACTTTGTTTTCATTGAGTTGATGAATGTATCATATATATTTACAATTTTTTTAAGAAGTATTTAGATTTTGGATTCAATATCATGCCTAGCTCTTACATTTTCTTATTTGTTAGATTCATCTATTTATGCCTAGCAAAATCGATCTTCCTCATCTTGACTAAAAGGCATTTCCTTACTATTATATCCAAGATTCATTGTTTTTACTTAGTTCTTCTACACCTAACGCATATCAACTATTTTCCTTTACTATTTGATACTTTGTGCCTAATGGAAATGCCTTTCATTGAAGAGGTTTACAACCTTTATTTCTAGTTAACTGGCACTCTGTCTTTGACCCTTTTTATATGTCTCTTACCACTCTAAATCTAGAATTTTAAGCTTAATTTTCCAGGTTGTTTCTTAGTGACAATGGGAATGCAGTTGTAATTGATGATTGAGGGTTACCCCCTCTAGTCCAAGAGCCATCTTGAGTAATAAATTAGGTTCAAGATGCCTTGGCATAGTTCCTAAGAATTCATTAACATCTCAAGGATAAAACAATAGCTCTAAGACCATACTCCTTTATTGATATTTCATGAATGAATTGGGTAGGAGATAATTATTTTAGTGGTTGGAAAATGCCATAAATATTCTGAAACAAATATTTCCTAGAGATTAGTAAGTATGGTTATTCATCAATTACGGAAAATCATTCATATGCCTCCATAACATTTGGATATCGAAGGGACACCAAATTTGAAAACTTGGGAATAGGGATCTCACTATTGGTGTGATAGATGGGATATTGAAGAAAAAACTAGCTATCTACATCCCATCAGTGTTTCCTAATCAAAAGAAGAGCATATACATCATCATTTTCTTGGATAACATGTTGTTATTCATAAGAGCTAGTGGAAGTATTTAAACATTCTTCTTATTCTAATGGTTTCTCTACCATATTGAAATAATCAAGGGCTTGATCATGTCAGGCCAGTATGATAACTCCTAAAATTGATGTATTTCATTAAGACATAGGTGATTAAATAAAAATGGGATGGTGACCATTAGGATTCACATTCCCGAGTCTCTTTCTATTCTAATTTTGTATTTGCATAGTTACAAGTGTTTTCCCAATCCCATAAGATTAGGTGTCAACATCCTCACCCCCCCTTCATCTAGAGGGATGTTTGTAAGTCCAAGCATCATTCTAAATCTTTCAAACTTTTCTCTTCCAAGAACTTTGGTGAAGATGTATACAATTTTTTCATTTTGTGGAACTATGTTGTAGGTGAATGGTCTTGGCCTCTACATGATGTTGGATCAAATCATATTTTGTATTGATATGATTGTTTCAATCATTAAATTTTAGATCCTTGGCCAATTTAGTTGCAAACATATTTTCAATTAAAAGAGGAGTAGAGTGCACTTGTTTCTCCTACAAATTTTCAAGAATCTTCCTGAGCCACACAGTCTCTTTAGTTGCATCTTTAGTTGTCACATATTTAGTTTCTATTGTGGAATATGTTGGAATTGATTGTTTGCATGACCTACAAGAGACAAATCCTAATCCAAGACTCATAATATAACCTAAAGTAGATACTCCATTTTCCTTATCTCCATCAAGGTACTAATTAGAGTATCAAATCGAGATGAAGCCATCCACCTGTGTATATTTTAGTCCAAAGTCTTGAGTTCCTTTCAAGTACTTTAGAACTCTTTTTGCAGCAGACCAATGACCCTCTCAATCCTTTTTCATAAACCTAGAAAGGATTCCAATAACAAATCAAAATTTTGGTTTGTCAGTGGTGACGTAGATAAGACTTCCTACAAGTTGTCTATACTTGGTTGCATCCTCAAATTCATTTCTTTCTTTAGATCCGAGCTTTGAATTTTGTTCCATTGGAGTGGACAAAGGATTGCATTCAACGATGCTAAATTTGTTCAACAAATATCCAATGTACTTAATTTGAGAGAGGAGTATATATTTTATATGTTGAGCCACTTCAATACCTAGATAGTAGTGAATATGTCCCAAATCAATTATCTCAAATCCTTTCTTCAATTCTTTCTTTATTGATGCAATATAATTTTCATTATTCACTGTCATCAATAGGTCATCTACATATACCATAAGATAGAAAATAGTTTTGCTAAGTTTCTTGAAAAATAAAGTTGCATCATTAAAATCAAAGTGTTTGAAATTTTAGTTTTTGGAGATGCTCAGTTGATTTTTCATACAAAGATCACAATGCTTGTTTTAGGCCATGCAAGGATTTGATGATTTTATATATTTTATTCTCTTATCCCTTCAAAAAACACCTTTTAGTTGAGACATTAAAACATTTTCTTTCATATATCCATTCAAAAAGGATATTTTTACATCCATTTGATGGACTTTCCATCAATTCTAAGCTTCCAAGGCAAATAGAGTCTGGATGGTAGCCCATTTTGTTGTGATAGAAAAAGTCTCCTCATAATCGACCCCTTCTTTCTATGAAAATACTTTTTCCGCGATCCTTGTTTTTTTCTTGTAAAGTGAGCCATTTAATTTATACATGTTCTTGAAGACCCACTTGCAGCCAATTGGTTTGGTTCCAAATGGAGGGTCCACCAACTTATAGGTTCCATTCTTTATGAGAGAATCATACTCATTTTGCATTATTTCTTTCCATTCATCATGGGAAGTATCTTATTTAAAGGATTTTGGTTCAAAATTAGTAGATAAATTTAATTCACAATCATAAGAAACATCCATATCAATAGTTGAATCAAAGTCATCTACATCACCTCCATTATGTCTAGTAGAACTTCTAGTTCCTATTTTCGAACCTCATCAAGATGAAGACTTTTGAGTGTCTTAGTGAGCCATTTTGGAGGACCTTTATGAGATGGTATAGTATGTTTTGTTGAATGATATGGTACTACATCAAGCTTTAGTTTTATAATCCTATCAATCACATCACTCAAAGTGCCTTCTTGACTCGAAGAAGTGGTTGGAACTTCATGAGGGGGAGAGAGTGCTTCAGAAGGAGATTCCACAAATTGATCCAGGATAGGGATCCCCCATTTAAGTTATGGTATTTTATTATCACATTCTTGAATATCTTTTGTATAAATGATTCTATCCAGATGTTCAAGTTATTTCTCAACAGTATTTCCAGTCTTGGAGGATTAAAGAAAAATGACATCTCTAGATAGTATAAAATTTTTATTTACCTCATTATAAAGATGATATGATTTGGATGTATCTCAGTACCCCAAGAAGATAAACTTTAGACTCCTTGCACCAAGTTTGTTTCTTTGTTCCTTAGGGATCAAGACATGGCAAGTGGAACCAAAAATCCTAATATGCCTTACTGAAGGAATGTGGCCATACCACATTTCATAAGGAGTCTTGTTTCTGAAAGAATGAGATGGAAATATATTTTTAATATATACTTCACATAGAACTGCATCAACCTAGAACATTAGCTTTACATTTTTGAAAAACGTCATTGAACAAATCATATTTAGTATAGTCCTATTCATTCTTTCAGCTACACCATTCTGTGGAGGATTATAAATCATTGTTGTTTGATGTTGAATCCCATATTGGAAAATATAGTTTTAAAACTCATTTTTAGTATATACTTTTCCATTATTAATACAAGTAGAGCCAATATGAAATTGTGCATCATTTTGAATCCATGCATGAAATTTTTTGAAAGTTTCAAAAGCTTCATATTTATTCTTCAAGAAAGATACCCAACACATTATGTTTAGTCATCAATAAAAGTCATCATATATTTATTTCGATTTGTAGAAGGAGTAGGCATAGAGTCATACAAATCAAAATGAATTAGTTCAATCTTTCTATGTGTTCTGGAAACAAAATCATGGAATGGTTGTTTGCTATGTTTTCCTAGGATACAAGCATCACATTTCTTTAGTTTCCTTGGAATTGTTGGCAAACCAATGACACCATTTATCTTAAATAAATGAATCATCTCATAATTTAAATTTATAAATATTGCATTCCATAAAAGACTAAATGACAATGTACCTTCATTATATTGAGAACTAAATGCACAGTTTTGTACATGAGCAGACGTTCCTTGCAACTTCAAGAGTCTTTCTTCCTTTATTCCCGTCATGAAAAGTGTGTTTTCTGATGCTTTTCTCACCTCAAGCTTGCCATAAAACATGTGAATGGAGTGTCCTTGCTAGAAAATGTGAACCAAGGGCAATAAGTTTCTCCGCAGATCTACGAGGTAGAGAACGTTATGCATAAGAAAGTCAGGGAGTTCAGGCAATTTGAGCCTAATGGTGCCAAGTCCAAATGGCTTGAGTATTGAATTTTTTGTAAAGTATATAACTCCATCTACATTATCACTAAAGTCTTCAAAAAAATATTTCTCAAATTTCATGTGGTAGCTTGCACCTGTATCAAGCAACAATGCATATTTCCACAAAGAAAATGAAGTATGAAACAAAACTTCAATTACTCTAATATTGCAGTGTTCCAAAAAATCACATTCTTTAAGTTGGAATTAAATAGTGGATATAGAATTTCAAAATGACCAAAAAACCCAATTCTAGTGATGTCTTTGTAGTAATTGTTTTCCAATTATAATGATATATGTCTTACAATATAATGAGCAGATTCAGGTGCTTTACATTTCCCTATGTCTAGTGTTTTACCTTTCTCTTCATTTATTTCTTGCTAGATTATGTCCCAAGAGAGTTTTCATGTGGATGGATCATGTCAATTTCTATTGCAACGAATACAATGGAGGTCAGGTTTTCCTCCTTGATCATTTCCCCCCCCCCCTGGTTATGTTATTGTTCTTTCCATGTCCTCTTTGAACACCTCTTCCTCTAGAAGAATCTTGTGATTGATTCTTCTTTTTCTATGCAAGTCACATAGATTCTTCAAAAGGTTGATCATTTGTCTTCCTCTTCCCAAAATATTTCTCCCTTTCAACAAACTTCTCCATAGAATGCCAAAAGTAATATTCTTATGTTGTGAAATAGCTTGTAAGGATTCAATACAATGATAATATGTGGGGTATAATTCCTTGACAAAATTTGCGAGAGGAATGTCGATTTTAACTCTAGTGGCTTCTACGTCATGCATGATAGCTCTAATTTCAGAGTCTAGGGCCAGAGAATCATAATCCTTCAACTCTAGGTTGAAGGGTTTGATCATAGACTATACTACCTCAAGCTCTAAGTGTGAGGCATATAAATATTTCAACTTCTATAAAGCATCAAAAGAATTTATAATTGGATTTATGTGTCTACTCACCTCTTCATTTATAGATGCAACATTTAGGGCATAGGCCTTGTTGTTCTTGTTCTCCCATATGCCGAGCTCTTTGTTTGATGTGGCCTTTGCAGGTGGATTGTCACCTTCTCCTTCACATATATTTTTCCATAGGTCATTGAAAATGAGGGTATGTTTGATCTTTTTTCACCATTCATGGTAGTTCTCCTCTACAGTCAACACCATGCCGATAATATAGATGAGAGAATGCATCTTTACCAATAGTTTTGAGCCACCATATTTTTATCACCTAGAAGTAAATATGTTGAGAAAAAAGTATATTACGCACACATATGCATCCAATATCGATGACGTTACTTTAGCCTTTTTCATAAATTATTTTCATAAAATATGGAAAAAACAATACAACAAATTTCAAAAGGATTCAGATTCTGCACCAAGAAAGGGTACCAATAAAACAACACAGAGCTCTAGATAACGATGTTCTAACAATACAACAACATCACGGTGCTCTAGATAACAACAACATCACAACGCTCAAGATTGCAATGATCCAACAATACAACAACATCATGATTATTTATATAACAACAACATCATTGTGCTCTAGATAGTGATGCTCCAATAATACAACAAAATCATGCCATTGGAATAAACACAAATTAATGTCTTATGGCCAAAGTGACATTGTTTGCAAAAAAAATAATGTATTTGAGCATACCACTATTGAGGTGTGAGCTTGTAATTTCTCACATTCGTCGTGAGGTCATCAACTTGTAATGAGGATATTATTTGATAATTACATTACCTATGAGTTTGTCTTAGCCGATAGGTCTCTAGTCAGGACCATTATTGATAATGTGTACATGACCTATTACATGTAGTGCCCTAGTCACATGGCTCCATTAAATTTATGGTTGGATTTGAGTTCAAAATCATTCCTTTTAAAGGAATACATGAAGATCTCAACACAGTAACTAGATGAAATTGCTAGCCACTATCTAGAATAATTTCTCTCATATCAAAATGGTGACGAAGACACTAGGGTATACACACCTCACCACTGTCCACAACCCAAGCAAAAACTGAATTCCACAACTAACGATGAATGTATGTATTGTACAATAGGGTATGCAACAACGTGCTACAAAAAGGCACGTTGGATGAAGCATTATGGCAGGGGATCAATGTTTTGCACATTAGAAATGAGAATACACCACATAATGGGCACAATGTTGACTGACATTACAACTTCGGGAAATGGATTTTTATATTGACTGAAAGGCAGATATGGTAGGAAATGTAGCAATGTGTGCAATAGATCTCTATATTGAGATAAAGGAAGATAATCAAGAAGAGGGATAGGTTAAGAAATGATCACTTGAGAAAGGAGTTGTGAAGTCGTAGGAAAAATGCCTAAACTTAGGGATCTACACTCTGATACCATGTCAAGACATGATGATAAGTCCTCAAATTGATGCTTTCATTAAGACATAGGTGATTAAATACAATGGGATGGTGACCCTTGGGATTCACATTTCTAGGTATCTTTTTATTCTAATTTTGTATTTACATATTTACAAGTGTTTTCCCAATCCTAGAGGATTAGGAGTCAACAGATCATAAAATAAACTAAAATGAAATGATTCATCACATACCAAACCCTTGTCCCCCTTGTAATCTATAATGATGACGATTGGAATTTCCTCATGCAAACACATCTCCTTAGAACCATGTGTCTCTCCTAAATTGGAAAATACAAGTATCGCATAGGATGAAGAAGAAGTGTGGTCCTACAAGGATCCTTCAAGAGATAAGGCATGAACTCTATTTGAATATTCAATATATGTTTCTTCTACATACCCAACCTCCTAATGTTCACAAAATTCCTTGATTAAATCTACAAGTGGAGGCATCTCTTTTCTACCAAGGTGGTCAAACCAATCCATTGCTTCATCATAAAAGGAAGACACAAAATTTCATTATGACACCCTCATGTATAACATGAAGACTTTACATAATTTTCATGAAATATGTGACATATTATGTAGTTGAATCAGTATGTCCATGAAAATGCATGCCATATCTATCAAAAATTTATAAGTGAAGTCATTTGGATATCTTAGGATACCCAACAAATCCAATGGAGGATATAAACATTGATCCAAGTATGATGGCTTATTTGTTCACTTCAACCTTCAAAAGGAGGTGTTGATATATAATATAAACAATGAATAGCCATCATACATCACATCAAATTTGTGGAATCACTAAGGTGATATCTTGAAATGTGTGTTGAATGCCCTCACCTTTGTAAATAATAATTTTTTGAATAACAATGTTTCATAATGAGAATATGATCTTCAAATATAAACTCTCTTCAATCAATGTAGTAGATATACGAAAGAACATGAGATAGAATTTTTCCACAATAATGACACCAAAATGTTTCTCAATTCTACACTTCAAGTGGTAAACTCATAAACAAAATTGCAACCAAAAGGGAACTTAGATGGGCCACCCACTATAATTATAATAGGTTCCTCTCTCACTTAGGACGACTCTCCTTTAGTGCAAGGATTATTTCCCTAAGTAAATTTATGATAAAATTTATAATAAATATGTGTCTAGTTAATTGCTAAGATTGATGCCAATCTAAGGGTTATAGGGTCAAGCAATGCAAAAAAAGAGGGATTGAAGATATGTAAAGAAGACATAGTCAAGCCATAGTCTAATGTGCGATGACTAGTACAAGTATATTATTTAGGTTATATGAGAGTATTGAGGATTGTATGCAGGATGCACCATCAATGACATGAATTTATAGACAAAATATAATGTGTAACCATGCATTGGACAACACGTTGCTTCACAATATCTAATGCATAATGGGTTTGTCATTTCAACCATTTTATCCTCATTGAGTTTGTTTACCAATGGGAGAAGGAATTTTATTGCAAGCCCATAGACTCTCACCAAGCATATCATCAACTCATTAAAATATAGTGTTCGAAAATGTGTCATTACTCAACTCATTCAACAACATATGTAAAAGTTCCTATATAGAGGTATAACCCTACCTTGTAACTTGATACAACTTGATGACTAAAATATTTTATAATTCTTGAACCCTGTTAAGTACTACTAGGGGTATTATTTCTTAAGGTTAAGATTTACAACAAAAAGCCCATCAAAGTTAATATGAAATGTGCCCACATTGGTATAGTCATTTATGGCCAAAGAAGATATATTTTAGGTTGTTCAAAATTTTTTTTATCTTCACAAAGCCCTCTAGGTCTACCTTTGGTGCTTTTCCCATGTATGGGCACCTTGTATTCCTATAGGTGACTTGTAGCTTTAGAAAGATCAATATAAAGGTGGCATCCCAATCAATTTCCCTACTTAGCAATTAGACTATGTTACTCTTCAAAACTTTTTGAATCATAGATCCATAAATTTATTTAGTGGAAAAGATGTTTAAATTACAAATCTGTATATTCACTTATTAAAAAATATCTCTAAAAATTCTTATTTGTTTTAGAGAAAACACTTTGAATTTTTCTGAAATTCATATTCGTTTTGGAAGAAACACTTGTCATTTATATACTAGTCCAAACATCCTATAAAATACAAGAGAAAATTTCACTAATCTATTAATTATTTATATAATTAACTCATTGATTATCACTCCCATAGGTACTACCTTCTTAACCTTCCTGATATTTCCATGGATAAAACTTACTCTACATAGTGACGACTTATCCTTTTTTTCACATTATTAATTATAAAATTTGCACCAAATCATACAAAGGACATATTGATGATCACAAGTGTTATTAATTATAAAAATTTGCATAAAACCTTAATAAAAATGGACATCTTGACAATCACAAGTGTTAAGGGAATAAGTCCCCTAGGGATTTGGATCAGAACCCTAGCAGAGTAGGAGTAATCCATAGCAAGAAACAAGCATTCAACTCAGACAACATGATTAAACAAACTAAATATGTGAGGATGAACATACTCGGATGTCCTTTGTTTGGGTAGTTCCAGCCAGGGTTCAAACCCTGTGCAACTCCTAATGATCTTCGAACCTGCAAATCAACCAATTCGAATACACATAGCAGCATATAGATAAAGAATTTTAGTGAAATCAAGTTTATATCATATAAGTAGATGGTTAGTTAGACATTGAAATAGTCATTCATATATAAACCATAACAATAACATCTTATGCATAAACAAAGTCGATATCAGGAACAAGACAACGTTTCTTTTTATTGTAGAAAACTATAATAAAACATGGAAAGAGTTCACTTGAGTCTTACTCTTTCAGATCCAAGCAAAACCGTCCTTCGGGTTCGTCTAGTCCCAGTCTTCAACAACCTCCTTCCATAACCAATACCATGATATCTCCAAGCATGTGAGAGAATATCAACACTCAAGGAAATAAGGGTTTCCTGAACTTGGGGAAGTGCTTGAAGCACAGGGATACTTCAGACTTGATCAGGGGATAATCTCAGTATAGTAATTCTATCATTTCTCTCCTCCTTAAGGCCTTCCCATTGAAGTCTTTTTATACTTCTCCCAAATTAGTTTTTTAGTTGGGAAACAGTTGGGAACAGTTGGGCCACGGGCACTAGTAGGTAATCAACCGGTAAAACCCATGATCTCCGCCCATAATTAAGGAAATTTAATTTTTTTAACTGTTTTAACACATATACGTGGTTTGGGTATAGACTGACCGTGTGTACATGCTTTTAACACAGGGAAAAGTAGCGTATAGGGAGTAAAACACTGTTTTTAAAATATTTGGACGAAGTTTGCAAGGAGGGGTTGCCCTAGGCCATAAACCAAGCATCACAAATACCAAGGGTGTTATTTGGAGCTAACAGATGCCCCCTAATATATGAGGTCAGAAGGGGGACATGATGGCCAAAATGTATTAAGTATATTGCAAGGAAACTTGTCAAAAATTGAGAAGGACTTCACCAGATTTCAGCCTGCCAAGCCAGCAAAAGAAGATCAGAAAGAAACAAATGTTTGGGGCAGGCATAACCATGCTCAGAGAAAATAAAGCATGTCCGCATATCAAGTACAAAAGGATCCACTGTGTATACAAGTATAAAGAACTGAAAGTACATAATGGATCATCTGATCATGATTGAACAAGTACATGTCTGAATATCACATATAAGAAGGTCATCAATGAAGCTAATCACTGATGTCAAAAACTGATCCCAATAGTACCAAATGAACATGATGGAATAAGATGATACTACATCGCAACTCAGATGCCAGCATATAGGATGTCGCTATGAAGAACTGCAACATATAATGTGGAATGGTGTCAACTAGCAACAGGAGCACTTGACAAGTGAACCAAAGAATGCTGATGCAACCCAAGGTCTTCACTGATCGTCGTGGTACATTTCTACACAATGGGAAGAAATGATCTGAAGTCGACCATGTGAGAAATCGTTTGATTACCAGTCATTGATGTATACCGTTAACAAACACAAGAATACTCACTGATAATGATAATGAGAGTCAAGGTACCCAGTACAATCTAACAAGTGTGAATAGATGAGCTGAATTTGAACACCTAGAAGAATCTATCTATCAGGAGACAATGATGGTTTCCCACTGTCAACAGTGAAGGATCTGTCACTGACAACTGCAAACCCCAAGGTACTGCCAAATGGACTCTAGATCTTTTCCCCAGAGTAATGAGTCGTAGTCGATAGGAAAAGATATGCTAGAAGGAAGGCATTAAGGCATCCTTCATCAATCCTTCATCAATCTAGTGCGAGTGTAACTTGTAGGCCAATAATGTGGAAGGAATCGGACAAAAAAAGATGTAATAACCCGACCGAAGCACATTTCCAGCGTACACAAGATGTAGCTAGCGCACGATAGAAACCCTCTGAACCAACGAATAATGAAAGCTGACACAGAGGCGAGGAATGCACCAATAGGGTCAAATGGAAACCAAGGCATTACACGAATCCCAATGTGTGATAATGAAAGCTGATGTCGAACACAAGGGAAACCACTCAGTCAAAGACCCATGATACTAATCAATGCTGAGTACAAGGTGACCTATCAATAATGAAAATAGGGCCAGGGTACGGCTCTAGGCCTATCCTCAGAGCAATATGTCGTCGTCGATAAGGACAAGACCCGCCAGCAAGAAGTCAATGGAGACCTTCTCAAACCAGCATGAGTAAAGGACCAATATAACTGATGTGAAGACAAACAAGACACTGACAACCAAGGATGGCCGACTAAAAAATAGGTCAAGAGACATCGCAGAGAGGCCGACCCAGACTTACTTCCCTTGAACAAAAGCACGACTTAATGATGACTATGTGGCAGCATATGATAACTTTGTATAAGTTTGTCATGCAGGAGGCATGAACAAACTCTCCATATGATTGGAAGAGATAACCAATCAGAGGATAACTGACTCGATAACAAGGTTAAGGCATACCTAAGCAAACTAAATCCCGCCCAAGTGGAGGAGAGAAGTTCTTTTGAGTGCTTTGTTCAAGGGTGACACGACTGACTCTAGCTACCAACAATATATGAAAATGTTGTCTCGTTCTTGCTCTTTTGGAATATATAATTTTTTTGTATTTTTCTTTAAGCTGGAAAAAGAATAAAATAATGCTATAGTATAGTGGAAAGAACGAGTGTCAGTGAAACAGATGATCTAATTCCTAGGATTGGAACATTCCTATTCTCAATGCAAGGAGGCGAAGTTGGTCAAGGACACTCAAAGGGATGTTCCTTCCATGGGTCTGAGGGTGTGTCAAGTTGCAGAAGCTAAGGGATTGCAAGTTTGAGTTTGCAGAAGACATGGTAAAAAAGTGGCTTAAACACGAGTCCAAGTGAAGTCGGCTCAAGGCCAAAAGGTGCAAATGGTCAAAATGAAATGCAGTAGTACAACTCAACACAAAGGAGCCTCTAGGGTATAAGGCTAGAACGAAGCGAAGAAGCAAAGAGGAATGAGTCTTCAACGCACAAGTCATGGCGGGACTAGAGAGGACTCCCGAGCCTACTCAATAAAACAACATGGGCAACCAATGTCAGTGAGGTGCTAACTACAATTCCCATGTAAAGGATGGCTCTACCATCATGTCATGATTTAAAAATCGGTGAGTGAACATGGTTTACTAACCATAACACGATGGGATTGACCCTATGGAAAGTGTATCGACAAATGGAGGCTAGTATGCAAAATGCAACGGAAAAAATGGTTTCCCTAACCTATATATTCCAGTGAGTAAATGATACCTGCCATGTTGGGTCAGCAGTCATGGAACCACTGTGAAATTTCTGAAGAAATGTCCAAAATGTCCTAAAAAAACAACCTATTCCTGACAATCCAAGCTCACAAGTTAAAAGATTCATGAGACGAAAAAAATAAAGTTTTGAAAAAATTTGACATTTTCAAAGCTTATAAAATGACTTTTTCACTCACCATTTGTACCATTTTTGTTGAGAACAAAAGCGATGGAGAAAAAAGAGAAAACTTGCCCCCCAAAGAATTGGACCGTTCAAATTGGATCCAAATCATTAGGTAACCCCCAATTCAAACTTTCATTACTTTATGATTGTTTTTAGAAATTTTAATTGAGATTTGACCGTAGGAATTTATGTTAAAAATTTCAATGCAGCTTATACGCAGGGTGGATATTATAAACCCGCGTACACGCATGCCCTACATGCGACTGTGTATGAAAGGGACCCGCATATATGCGGTTTGAAACTTAAACACAAAAATCTAATGGTTGAAACTTAATTTTCTTTCGGGATGACAATCACATGGAGAGAGATGGAGCATACTACCATTGATAATGAAGTTATTAATGATCAACAAGCCTTAGATGCAATGAGGGGATGCGGCTTATTGAAAATTTTCAAAATGCCAAATATGAAGGCCAACACCCATTTGCTTGAAATGTTAATCCACTATTGGAGTATCGAAGATGATGCTTTTATGATCGATTAAATGCCTTTGAGGATAGAGGTAGAAAATATTTACTTTATCACTGGTCTCTCCCAGAGAGGAGAAGTTGTACATTCGACTGGCCAGACATGAGGCAATATTTCAGTGGAAGACTATGTACATATATACTGTCTGGGGCATCCGGAGAAAATTGGAAGCCAGATTCCAATAAAACATGTAGAGAGCTTGTCCCTAAGGATCTTACTATTCACCATAGCCAGGATAAACGGATCAACCTCATTGCACCAAGCGTCACGACTATCCATGAGCTTGGTCGTGGAGTGTCTCACTACTAGTTTTGATTGGTGTACACCTCTTCTTACCAATATGAAGAGCCAGTTGTCCTCCATTCAGAAAGGACAGACCAAAAATTTTGGATATGGGACCATTTTGTGCTCCTTCTTCTTCGAGAAGGTTCCTAGGCTATGTCCCAGAGTATCAGTTTCTATTAATAGCCCCCGAGATCCTCGGATGGGAAGGTGGGCCGACTTGATGAAGCACCTTGGAGGCGGGGACGTGCCGAGGATTGCATTTGATGATGAGTTCTTCTCTTGGTGGGAACAACAAATCATTGCTGTGGATGGCTATCCCTATGCTGGCATGGATTTCAGAGGATATCCAGATTTGGTTCTACCACCAAATGCAGCATGGGGAGAGATAGGTAACCATTTTTTAAGTTTTATCAATTTCAAGATTTTTTTATGTTTTTTAAATATGAAAATGAACTTAAAGGTATTTTTGATGGGATTAAAATACTGATGTAATGATCATGTTCCATATGTGGGTTCGGTATGACCAAACAGATTTCTACGGCACAGGCATCACAAAAGAGGTGCCGAAGAGGTGGCTGCAGAGACAGAGAGGGGCTTATACGTAGTCCAAAGAAACTTGGTGAGATTGACTCACCTGGTACCGATGGTGGCCGTAGAAGACCTACCTGAGGAGATGCAACACAATGTGGTAGGAGTACCACGAGACTGGGTTCGCATTCTTCGACGTGTGGCCAACGCAGTGGTCACCTTCTTAGCCACTCATCTTGGGCCGAGTCATAGATAGACTGGACATGATTATGGGCATTTAGTCCTGATTTTGTATATTATTTTTGAAACACTTTATGTACACATGGGCGGTTTTTATGATATATATATATATATCTATATATATATATATATATATATATATATATATATATATATATATATATAGTTCCATGATGTTTGTTTTTATCTTGATGAATGATTGATATCACAAAAATTCCCGACAAAATATGCACAAAAATATAATATATACAAAGAAGTAATTGCTCGGCCGAAACCTAAGCAAAATGCCTCTTAAGGTAGAGCCCATCGGTGGGCTCCGCCAGCTTGTTCCTAGAGATGTTTATAGGTATAGTCATTGAGCTAATCAATATACTACCTTCAGAAAATAACTGTGTTGGAGCCAAAGGAACTGTACAAACATCGCTAGTAGGCAGATTGGAGGACCTAGATTCAACTTCATGCAAAGGAGGATGAAAATATGAACGATGATGTAAATCTTCTAATGGTCGATCTAAAACCTTCATTGCTTCGAATATTCCTTCTTCAGTTGGAAAAACTATGTCCAAGCAATCCAAAGCAGAAGTGGAGTTGAGGGTCCAAGTAGGAGCCACATCACCATCTAAATCCTTTTCCGAAGGAGTGGGATGGTAGTCTGTAGAGTTATCGATAGATTCATATCTAAGCTCTGCTGCCGAAATAGAAGATTCTATTCCACCCACCTTCTCGTCATTTGATGTGGTCACAGATGAAGGTAAGGTCTCAGGATTCAAAAAATAATGAGTTCGAACAAAATCTTTCCGTAAAGGCTCCTTGGAGGATGAAACTGTATCGATTCTAGCTGTAGGAGGGGGAAGATCAAATACACCCATCAAGGAAGAATACATCCCAACTCCTAAATTACCTATAGGTTGACGAGGATTATCCACCATTGGGACAGTAGAATACAAAGTTGCATGAGGATAACATGGAGAATAATCCAATTGATCAACTTTAACAATTCTCCCCTCGTGAGGAAAACAAAGGACGCGAAATAGAGTCGAAACTACGACATCCATTTCATAAATCCAATTTTGTCCTAAGAGGAAATTGTAATCGAGGTTGGTATCAATGATTCCTACTTCGACATTAACGACCTTTCCTCCAACACATATAAGAAAGGTCGGGATAATCCCGTGTTGCCTATGAGAATGTCCGTCAAATGCTGTCAAGAGAGTGAATGAAGGAATAGCTGCAGGTGATCCAATTGCCTTCCAACATGACATAGACATTACGCATGTGGAAGCTCCCTCATCTATAACTGTTCAAAAAATATCAGTTTTCCAGTAAGTAGACTTTATCTGGAAAGCCATATGATGAGGAAGTCTCTTTTCGACATTGTGCATATCAAAAGTGAGAGCTAAAGAATTATTTGGATCTACTGCCCCCATTGTTGAAAGAAAAGCACTTCGTTGATCTGGACATGACTGGAGTACCTCTAAAGTAGACATAGCGCAAGGACTCTGAGCCAAATCTTCTACAATGGAGTAGTTTTGGGCTGCCCTAGCATTAGGGTTGATAGTCACGTGCTTGGCAAATCCTTTTGGTATCCAAGGTATAGACTTGACAGAGGGTTGCTCAATATGAGGTGGATCTATAGTTCCAGGAACATATTTATCCTTATATGTTTCTGCTTCACTATAATCCCATGATCGTGTAGCCATATTGACATTAGAAATCATCATGAAAACATTTGAGGAATCATCCCCCTCTTGGTCGCCCCCTGCAGAGGTACCAGGGTTTGAGTTCGCGCCAGAAAGCAACTGCTGCCCTTAGGGGAAAGGGTTAGTTAAGATATCTTGGGAGCTAGAAGACCCTTGTTGCACTAAAAAGCGCTGAGCATCTTGAATTTTCAGGTAGAGATGAGTCAAATGATCTCCACTACACAACTTGCATGGAAATTTAACTTTCTTCTTAGACTCATTTCTACCCTCATCGGCACCATCGCTGGGCTTATTTGCATTACCCTTCCCATCCTGATTCTTCTTTTTACCTCGTCCCTTCTTCTTCCCATCAAAATTTTGATTTCCTTTGGGGTTAGAACCCTGAACGACATTTACAGAAGAAGGTTTGGAAGGTGTAAGAGTAGACGATGCAGTCTGATTGGAAGAAGCAGTTTGTAGAGACAACTACTGCAAATGGCTCAAAAGGTTCACCGCATTCGCATCAATCAATCCAACAATACCATCAGCATGCGGGCCTAGCTTTGGTTTGGCTATATCAACCGTGGATCTAGGAGCATCAGGCAAGATTTCCTGAAGAGTCCAGACTGAGAATATATCAGTTATAACTACTAGGCACGAAAGGTAGCCTGCTCTTCGGAATAAACTCTGGACATAGAAACATCCTTGGAGATCTCAGGTTATAATGATTTTAAAAACCATTCGAGATGGAATTCAGGTGGAATTTCAGCTTTAATGAGCCTCTTTCTCTGTCTCCATTCCTAGATATGATCCGAAATGTGAGTAGTCATGTCCTAATGAAAATTGGCCAGAATTTCAGTTCCGGCTTCGTAACGGACAGGAAACTGAAAATGGTTTAATAAAATGTTAGCCAAATCGGTGAAAGACGTAAAGGTGCCCCTTGGAAACTCTATATACCACTTAGTCACTTTCCCAATTAAAGTGCGCTAAAATAGTCTCAACCTAATCGAATCATCGATTAGGGAGTTAGATGAGCACCATAAATGGAACGTGGTTACATGGTTGCCCGTGTCTTCAACACTCTTCCCTTCGAATTTTGGAATATCCGATGGAATTTTGGTTGGGACCGGGGACCAAGCCAGATTGTATCTAATTGGATCGTTTGTCAACTTAGTCAAGTCAGGCAGATTAAGCATGGCCAGAAAAGGAAGTCATGGAGGACCTTGGGGATTCCACCCAGATTGGGCAGGGTTCCCAAAAGTCTGAAAAGAATGACCTGGATTTTGAAAGGCACCAGGTTGCCTGAAGTAACCGGTAGAACCTACTGAACCAAAAGGTGAACCTTGTGGTCCAACAAAACTCGTAGTTTGACCAACTCCTATCGAAAAACCTCCGTAATCAGCAAAGTTTCCCCCTAACGAATTATTGTAAGGAGCTGATAGCCCCTGGTAAGGGTTCCAAGCATTAGCTAAGGGTGGAAAACTTTGAAATGAATTGACTAAGGAATACGACACATTCCCTTGTTAGCCAAAAAACTTATTCCCAGTTCCTATCCCACCAACCGCAGGGTTTGTCCAACTTTGAAAAGGATTAATACCATGACCTGTGAAAGGAAAAGGCATAGACCCTACCATCGGATTGGAATGTGGTATATGACCACTTCCAAAGGGGAAACCCTGAATAGAAGCCGATCCACTCATCATGGACGTGGAGGCAGTTAATGGTACACTTAATGGAACTGAAGGAATACCTTGAGAGGGCATTCCAAAAGGGAAGAATCCAAAATTGGATGCATTGGCTTGAGAACTTCCACTCATTGATGGAATGGAAGTAGACCCAAATAAGGATGTGCAAGCAACAGACCCAAATAATGATGTAGAGGGGATGGAAATAGTTCCTCCCCCTTGCACTAACATGGGAGTCTGCATACTCGCAGCACTCGTGGTGGATTCCATGCTTCCAGCAATGGTCATTAAAGGGATAGATGTGTGTGGACATGGGCTTGAAGGCTTGTGTGTTGGAGTTCCAACGTATAACAATACGTCTGGATGATTAGAAGGGAGAGGAGAATTCGGAGTCGCAATCGACTCTGAGAGCTCTTCTACCTCAATATTATGTTCCGACTAGTAGAGCACTCGAGAAATAATTGGTGTGTTCCTCTCTAGCTCTGTAGTAGTACCAGGTCTATCTTGTACACTGACGCCCCCAAGCAGAGGATCAATCTACGATGCACCAGCTGCTACTGGTTGAAAACCACTGGTAGAATCGCTCCTACACCTTCTAGGAGAAGGCTTTGGACTCACAGGCGAAAGCCCACGAAGTCTACGGGACCATCTAAGTGATCAGTCAACCACTTTGAATTATTTTAATAAGATCTACTTAAAGACTCAAGAAAATTTAAAGCTAGTCCGACTAGGAGCAAAAAACACACACTAAAATATGTCCTTAAAGAATTCAGCAGTCAAACAACTTCCAAGTATTTCTGCTCCGGGTGATTAGGACTGGACACCAAAATACAAGAAAGTGAATAATAAGGGCCTTTCACTATAAAAAAACCCTATGGTTAGCATCCCTTTTTGCTTCCTTTTTTGCGTTTAGAGCCCATTTTTGGTGCTATTTGTGTCCATTTATAAAATATGGTGTGAAACTTGATGCAAAGTTTACAACGCGTTTTGCACCAAGTCTTACATCAAGTTTAGCACTAGGTATTGTAATAGGTTTTGCACCAGATTTTACACAAAGTTTTACGACAAGTTTTATGCCAAGTTTTGTGGCATCCTTTGCACCATGCTTTGCATCAAATTTTACACCTAATTTTGTTTCACCAACTTTTGCATTCTCTATTGCATCCATTTTTTGTGCCTACACTTGATAAAATTTTGCATCATCTCTTGCATCCTCTTTTCCATCATTTTTTAAATAATTTTTTGCATATTTTTTGCATCCCTGTTGTGCCAAGTTTTGCATCGAGGTTTATGTTTAGTTTTGCATATAATTTTGCATTTACTTTTGTTGCATTGACTTTTACATCTTGTTTTGCATCCATATTTACATCCTCTTTTTCATCTGTTATTGTGTCCACTATTGCATCCATTTTTCTTGTGCCATAATTTGCACCTAGTTTGACACCTCCCTTTGCACCATTTTTTGCTTCTAAATTTGCATCCACAATTGCATCCTCATATATATTTCTAGGTTTTCATTGACTTTTAAATCTATTTTTGCATCCCTTTTTATATCCACTTTTGCATCAATATTTGCATTAGGTTTTGTGTCTCATATTGCATCTACTTTTGCATCGAATTTTGTTGCATCAACTTTTGCATCCTATTTTACATCCATTGTTGCACCCATGTTTATGCCCACTTTTACATCCATTTTTGCATCTTATTTTGAATCTTCATTTGCTTCTTTTTTTGTATCTATCATTACATCCACTTTTGTTATGACACAATTTGTGCGATGTTTTGTACTTACTTTTATACCCACGTTTTCTTCCAAATTTGCATCCATCTTCACATCCTCTTTTGCATAAAATATTGCATCTATTTTTTCATCCACTCTTGTGTTGGGTTTTGCGTCTCATTTTGTATCTTCTTTTGCATGTACTTCCATTGCATCCATATTTTGCATCCAATTTTGTTTCTCCTTTTGCACCCATGTTTGCATCCACTTTTATATCCCTTATAGCTTGCATCTAAGTTTGCATCTTTTTTTGTGTCTATTATTACCTCTACTTTTTTTGTGCTATGATTTGTGCCATATCTTATGCCTATCGTTGTAACCCACATTTTCTTCAACTATTGCATCCACATTTGCATCCTCTTTTGTGTCCATGTTTGCATCAAATATTGTTTATGTTTTTTGCATCCCATTTTGAATCTACTTTTACATCCACTTTTGATTCGTCCAATTTTGCAAATAGTTTTGTGTCCACTATTGCACCCATGTTTGGCCCATGTTTACATCCATTTTTGTATCCAACTTTTCCTCCTTTTTGCATTCAAGTTTGTGTATTTTTTTACATTCGTTGTTGTATCCACATTTGTTTCACCATTATTCATGCTAAGTTTTATGTATACTATTGCTCCCATGTTTTCATCCACTTTTTCATCCATGCTTGCGTCCTATTTTGTGTTTAAGTTTGCATCCACTATTGCATCTACTTTTTCATCCACTTTTGTGTCAATTTTCTATCTTGTTTTGCATCTAATTATGTTGTGTCCACTCTTCATCCAATTTTACGTCTATTTTTAGCCCCATTTTTTTGTTCACTTTTGCATCCATTTTCCAACACACATCATATTTTTGGCATTGATGATATTTATTATGACATTGAAAATTATGAGCAAATGATGACAATTCCCATAATTATGATGATGATGATAATGAAGATGGTGACGATGACATGAATTGCAATTTTTGTGATAATGACAATGATGATAAAGACTATGGGGGTTACAATGACAATGACGATGACGATGCTAATGGCCTTGGCCATTCTTCCCAATTTTTAAATGTTGTGATGGTCATAATCATAATCATTATCTTTGGTGTCGTCTTCCAAGTCATCATAATCTGATCATCATTATCATTATTTTCACCTTGGTCATCACCAACAACAATAATGACATGAATGATGATTATGATGTTCATGATGAAGATGACAAAAATTATGATAAAAATTATATTAGTTATGATGATGGGGATGATGACAATTATAATGACGATGACAATGGTAGTGATGATGATGATCATTGATCATCTCTAAAAATTAAAGTTGTTATTTATCTTGCATATATCATGTGTCCTAACAACCCTTTTTGAGCACTTGTAACATTTTTTGGGTTGATGATATTTCTTACGATACCTATAATTTTGAACAATTAACGACAATGTCCATAATGATGATGAAGACATGAATGGTGATTATGATGATAATGAAATGATGATGATGATGGTGGTGATGATGGCGATAATGAATATGATGACCCTCCCTCTAAACTAGGGAGGTACTCATAATGAGACAAAAAGGTACTCTCAAGTTGAAATATTCATATAAGAAGGGATCTGGATTGATAAGCATCAATGATGATTTACATCATCATAGCCAACATTGTCAAAATAGAAAGGCCTTGACTAACAAGTTTATCTCTCCATTAGATTAGAGCACAATGTTGGGAGGCATAAATTTGGACACCACTGCCTCTCTATGCACTTATCCCACCAGGATGTTCACCAGGTGTGTCCTCACATGATCATTTCCTAATTCACTATCATAATATTTGACACCAGGAAATGTTGTTCCTCATGAATATTCTTATCTTGGATTAATGTACTTGACTTATGGTGGTTAGTCCTAGTCAAAGTACAAATTCTCAAAGAATATTGGTCCGAGATGTTTATCCAATCCACCATTCTCCCCACTGGTGTCTTTACTAGTATTACGACTGTTAGTCCTGGCCATAGTACATGACACATGGATAATATGGTGTCTACCCTCAATCCCTCTCAACCAGAGAGGAGACATCAAAAAGCAGAAGCTTTTCTCAAGAATACCCATCATTTTCATAAAGAATAACATCGTTAATTTTTTTTCATTGCATGATGCCTTTATGATTAAGAATTCATAGATTTGTGGAAAAATATTTCCCCTTTTGTCATTTGTGATGAAATAAAATTAACAAGTGAAAGCCAAAATCATTAAAGATACACTATAATGATTTATCTAAGTCTAAACTCTAAGGTTGAAGTGAGAATTCATGTAAATGTTATATCTATGAGTTGTGTCAAACTTATGAAAACCTTATTCCCTTAGTCCTATATATAATAAAAAGAAAAAGAAATAAAAATAAGGCCCAATGAATGGTAACTCATGTATTTACTCCCTCTTTGGAAAACATATGAATATATGCACTCCTAGTCACACTTGATCACATGTTTGTGATGGTTAAATCATGAAGTCCTCTTTTCCCCTTTCATTTTCACTTCATTATTTAAGCACATAATTGAGGATCTAGGGAATGGTTCATGAGGCACAATACTTGCTAAGGTTTTGCAAATGGGGTAGCAAGCTAAGTGGGCTTGATTATGGGGATCTCTACTTGAATGGTTTATGAGGCACAATACTTGTGAAGGTTTTGCAAATGGGGTAGCAAGCTAAGTGGGCTTGATTGTGGGGAAAACTTCACAGTTAAGCACGCTTGAGCCAGAGGAGTTCTGGGATGGGTGACCTCCTGGGAAGTCTTGGTTACCGGGTGCAAGCCCTGGAAGTGATGATTGATGCTATGTGATTCATTTCACTAGTTTCAATCCCACTTCTTCACCCCTGTGAGCATCACCCGATGCAATGAGTGCTAAGTGAACTATTCAAAAATCATGAGAAATTAGTCAGTTACGACTACCTCTCATGGAAATGGTCATACATGAATGACTTACTTAACGCAGTTGAATCCCAAAATGATATCTGATCTAGGGAATGTTTGTTGCCTAAGGGTTTCATGTCTACTCTTGGTTCATTTATGTCACACTACTGTCAATTTATGTGACAGAGTGAAATACATAAGTTGGTGGAGTTATTAGAACAGTGTGTTAAGTTATTCACCACACAGACATGTATTACATCTCATTGATCCACATGTGTGGGTTGGAGACTCATTGCTTGACAACTTTAATGGAGACTACTTTATGGCTTTAACGGTATAGATTACAAAATATCTTGTTAAACATTGTGATTCATCCTCTCTTTTCCTTGAGACACTTGATAATATTGAAGTCACTCCCAATAATCCATGGATATGGGGAGTATAAATTTCTTGTGCTAGAAATAGAGTTGAGAAATAGAGGTTTTCCATTTTCGATATTGGAGTCATAGACATTGGATACATAGTAGTAGTCCTCAATGTCAATTAACTAAAATTGTATTATCATAATGCGAAAAGAGGTGAACACATTGGTAATCTTGATGTCCTGGTCATTTCAAATAATAACCATTCCACCCAAGTATCTCTAAGCATCAATTGCTACTACTTGGAAATTCCTCCCCTATTTTCTAATTATATGAGGTAGAATCTCACTTAATAGTTTTGTTTCTTATATCAACATTATTGATGGGTTCTTTGCATACCATTTTTCTTTTAGGATTCTTTATTTTCCTTTACTATTGAAGCCCCTCATGTTCCATGAGACTATTTTCATCGAGAATTTACACAAAAAAGAAGTATAATATGACTAAAAAAACACGTCTAAATATTTAAGTGCTTGCACAATTCAAATTCATGACTCCCATATTTCCTTAACCTAGAACCGAATGGTGAACTTGATGGCCTTAAGGGAAATTGACCAATGAAAATCTAAAAAAAGAGGTGACTTTTGAAATATCACATACAATTTAATGTACTAAAAATAATATCCATAACAATTTCATCAATCAATGAATCATTAAAAAACAATATCCAAAACAATTTCATCAAGCAATGAATCATTGCATTATAAAATACAATCTATAAAACTTTTGGAAACGTTTTTCTAAACCATTCTCAAAGGACAACATATTTAATATTAATATTTAACCAATAATGTGGACAATAACACATTTTGATCAATTAAATAACATGTTAATAAGCCTAAAAAATGTCACTAACAGAAAACTATAAAGCATGCAACTAATGGAAGTGACCACTCAAGGCCACCATAAGACAATCAATCTATTAAGACCAAGATTAATGGGAATGAAGATCTACAAAGGACAAAGGCAAACCTATTTTAGCTTTATTGTTTTATTAGGTTCAAGATTAAAATTTCAAGATATAATGAAGAACATAATTAGTTTTATTGCATTAAGAAAACTGAAGCACATTCTATAACTTAGCAAGGAAGAGATGTATAATACCCATCTCAACGACACAACACATAGCATTAAGTTGCTTTCTTATATATAATTTAAACTTCTATCATAAAGTTACAAATTTAGCATGAATGGAATGTTTAAAATCCATTTTTATACAAACAAAATATATTTTTTCTTGTAGAAAAAATACCAAAAGCTAAATATATTTTCTTAGAAAATAAACAATTAATAAAACCAAATATATTAAAAAAAAAACTAAAACATAAGCAAACTAGAATTTGAATTGACATTCTTGTTCACTTTCGGAAACTCATATGGTGGAATGTGATCTTTTTATCCTCATCTTTAGCTTTTTCCTAAAATATAAAAGCATACAAAAGAGGGAAAGAGCAATAAAGCACGGGGAAGCTTTTTCCTAAGCACAAAAACATCTAAAAAGTGGAAAAGGCCATTTTTATATGTGGAAACATTATTCACCCAAAATATTTTGCCCAAATTGAACTAATGAGGAATTTGGGAAATATTCATAGCCTTCAGTTTCCTATATATTGGAGGCTTGGACATTGAGAAAATGATGGGAATTCTTTTATTGTCACGCTGCTGAGATCTATCTTGAGAGGGAGAGTTTTGGAGCTAGGCGTTGGGGGAGGTGCTGCTGCAACTACTTCTTATTGTTGTAACTTTCCTCCAACTCCTTTATTAATATAGATCAATTGTTCTTCCTTCCATATGTTTCTATTCATTCTTTAGTCATTATATTTAACTAATGAATTTATGGGATTTTCGTCTATATTTATTTATTCAATAATATTTATATGTTTCTGATAGTTTCGATTATCAAGATATTATGTTGTGAAGGTTTCTTTATTTTCTCTCTTATGTGTAGGACCAAGCTTTGGAGCTAGCTAGGAGCACTTCCTAGCTACACTAAAAAAATCCAAGAATACTTGCATGGGAGGACTCACAAGAATTCCTTCTATTTTTCTTAATCTATACTCTACATTTTGATCTACTAAGAATCCTGAGCCTTAGAACAACCTTTCTCTTAATTGGTTTGTCCTAGGTTTCGGGATAAACTGAGAGGGTTTTATGTTCATCTAATCGTGCATTAAATCCTACATCAAAATGATATTTAGAAACTGTAATATATTTCACTATGTAAATGAAATTAGTAAGATGAACATATAGAGGGGGTCATAAATGGAAATAAAAGTAAAAATCTAAACAAGAAGCCAAAAGTGGATGTAACTGTGGATGCAAAATTGGGAGTAGAATTTGATGTTAAACTAGACATCAAAACAAGATGCAAACAATGACACAAAAAGGGTTTTAAAGGTGGAACACTAGACACAAATAAGGGAACAAATAGGGCATATGAAAGGATATCAAATTGGGTGCAAACAAGATGCAAAAATGGACACCAAAATGAGGATGCAAAGAATGGTGTAAAATTAGGATGCAAAATTGGGTGCAAAAAGAATATAAGAAAAGACACAAAACAAGATGCAAAATGGGACTAAAAAAGGGTGAAACCAAAGATGTAAAAAATGATGCATAACTAGATGAAAATTCAAACTAAAATATAGGTGCAAAATGAAATTCAAATGTGGACACAAAATGTCGCAGAAAAAAAGGATGCAAATTTGGACATAAAAAATGGTGCAAAATTGGACACAAAAGAAGAAAAATTGGTGCAAAAATGGGTATAAAAATGGCTCAAATTTGGATGAAAATTGAGATGCAACATTGGATGTAAAATGAGGTGCAACAAATCATTCAAAAATTGGTGCAAAAGCAAATGCAAAAGTAGACGAAAAAAATGGTTCAAAATTGAATGTAAACACAAAATGGGATGCAAAGGTGGACACAACACATGGTTCAACATAGGATGCAAATTTAGATACTCAAAAGGATGCAAAATTGGATGCAAGAAATGGTGTTAAAAAAGATGATAAATTGGATGCAACAAATGATGCAAAATATGGTGCAAAATAGGGTGCAAAAAAGGGATATAAATAAAATACAAAAGTGGATGCAAAAAATGGTGCAAAAATGCATGCAAAATTTGGCAATAAATCAAATTCAACATATGGTGCAAAATTGGATGGAAAAAATGGTGTAAAAATGGCAGAAAAACTAGCGCAAAAATAGATGTAAAAATAGGACAAAATTAGAAGCAAAAAATGGCATAAGACTAGATGCAAAAATTGGCACAAACTAGATGTAAAAAAAGGCACTAAATCAGATGCCAAAGATGGTGTAAAACTCGATGCAAATTATGACACAATACTAGAAGCAAAAAATTCCACAAAAGATGAAGCAAAAAGTGATGCAAAAATAGATGCAGAAAATGGCACAAAACTAAAATCAAAACCTCTTGTAAAACCAAATGAAAATCTTGGTGCAAAATATGATGCAACAAATGATGGAAAATTTGGTGTAAAAAATGATGCAAAATTTGGTGCAAAAAAGGACGCTTTAAAATTTTACAATAGAGCCAGATTTAGCGCCAGGCTACTAATCCCAATTGAGAAAAAAATGCACTAAAATTTGGTGCTAAATCTGGTGCAAATTGTCTGTTTTGTTGTAGTGTTTCAAAAATAGATTGGGGTAATTACGCCCCAGGTATACTAGAGAAGGTATCAGAGGTAGTTATTCTAACCTCCAGACAACAGCCTTTGTCGGTGCAAGCCCCCAAGCTTCGCAAGGGTGCGCTCTAGAAGTACCATTGAACGTGATGCAACGTCAACCTCAGGTGCCACAGGATTCCCCTCTGCAACCACCTATGTAGATCCCTAAGATTAACAACTAAAGACACCAACTCGTATAAGAAGTCGGGCAGAATAGTCGTGAGGTAAGATCCGACAAGTAAGAGAGGGGGTATCTCTCGTCCTTATCTTCACAAACCCTCGTGCTTAACTCCCAGCCACGGAGCTTTCCCAGTCTCCCTATTGCTATTGGATTTCATTCTTTATTTAGACTTCTATGTTTTACAATTTAGAGTGGCCTTTGAGAGTTTACTCTCCTCTCACCTAATGCAAGGCCCTACATAAACGTAAAACTTGTTAGTGTATATTGATTGGCAATATAAAAAAGTTCTAGTTTATTTTATTAAGCGCTTGATTTTAAGTGGCTGTTCTTTTTAAGTCAAAGGGAAAATATGGAAATAAAACCAATGGTGTTTTTTATGACACAAAATAAGTTAATGAAAAACTAACTTATATGCAATGCACTTATTTGTTCTTCGATGAAAAGCAACTTCTACTTGGGTTCTAAGAAGCTTCTAGAAAGCAATTTTTATTTTTTTTTCTTATAGCAAACTTCACACTCACACAAAATAAAAGACTATCGATGCTTTAATAATGCAAAACTACCCTAATGCAAGGTGTACATGATAATGCAAAATTCTAGATTACTCTAAAAAGAGATGAAAGCAATTGTTTAAAACTTTTTAATAAGCCAACTTAAATGTTTGAAGAGAATGCAAGTTTCACATACAAATTTTCCTCCAAATAAGCAAGGCAAATCTCGAAAAATCACAATTCACTTTCACAAAACCAAAGAAACCAAAATCAAATTTGGCAAAAGAAAGCAAAAACAATGTTTTTGAAGAACTTTTCTTTTTCAAGAAGCAATAAAAACAACTTTTCAAAAGCACTCAAAATGCTACCAAAGACTCAAAGACCGAAAGCAAAGCACAAGGAAACTTTGTAAGTTACCAATTCAACACGAATGAGAACTTGAACAAAATAGGTGTTTCAACTTGCACTAAATGATCCAAAAGCAACAAAAAGAGCTTGGAGAAACTGATCAAGAAATCAGGAAAGACACACTTTCAAATTCAACAACAAGAAACTTTCGAAAAGCAAGAAAAAGTGTATGGCCACAAAAATGATGGGAAGCAAAGCAAGCAGACCAATAATGAAGTTTGACACAAAGATCGCAAACAATATTATGTCCTAGAAGACTAGAATAATCAAGAAACTCTACAAGAAGCCTTGTGTGTTCAAACACAAATCATAAAACTCACTCAAAAGCAAACCGAGGCCAAAATTTTTTCAAAGCAGGAGATAATTCAAAACAGTAAGCTCACTGGAAAATTAAAATCTGAAGACAGAAACTGACCACTCAGAAACCACACAGACCAAGAAACAAATCTTTCTGGGCAGAAAGATTTCAAAAAAGCATGCAAAAAATTGTATACGCGGTTGTGTCCCTACACAGGTGCGTGTACACGTGATTCTTCCAAACGAAACTTGCCTATACGTGGTTTCAGTTCATGGAAACAAGCGTGTGTACGCTTCTGTAAACAGATAAAGGTGCCTATATGATTTTTTACAAGAAAAATAAAAATGAGGCCTGATGAAAATGATCAAACTTGAAGTTTGAGTTCCTACAGGAGCAGGAAATACAGTCACAGCAACAAAACTAAGAACTGAGCCCTGATTGGCACTAAATAACCCAAACTAGGAATAACAAGATTGTTATCCCTAGTGGAGTCGCCAATTCTGTTAAGGGAATAAGTCCCCTAGGGCTTTGGGTCAGAACCCTAGCAGATCAAGAGTAATCTACAACAAGAAACAAGCATTCAACTCAGGCAACATGCTTAAACAAACTAACTATGTGAGGATGGACATACTTGGATGTCCTTCGTTTGGGTAGTTCCAGTCAGGGTTCAAACCCTCTGCAACTCCCAATGATCTTCGAACCTACAAATCAACCAATTCGAATACACATAGTAGCATATAGATTAATCATTTTAGTGAAATAAACTTTATATCATATAAGTAGATGGTTAGTTATACACTGAAATAGTCATTCATATATAAACCATAAAAATAACATCTGATGCATAAACAAAGTCGATATCAGGAACAAGACAACATTTCTTTTTATTGTAGAAAACTATAATAAAATATGGAAAGAGTTCACCTGAGTCTTCCTCTTTTGGCTCCAAGAGGAACTGTCCTCCAGGTCCGTCCAATCCTAGTGTTCAACAGCCTCCTTCCATAACCAATACCATGATATCTCCAAGCATGTGAGAGAATATCAACACTCAAGGAAACAAGGGTTTCCTGAACTTGGGGAATTGCTTGAAGCACAAGGATACTTCAGACTTTATCAGGGGATAATCTTAGTATAGTAATTCTATCATTTCTCTCCTCCTTAAGGCCTTCCCATTGAAGTCTTTTTATACTTCTCCCAAATTATTTTTTTAGTTGGGAAACAATTGGGAATAGGTAGCTAATCAATAGGTAAAACCTGTGATCTCCACCCCTAATTAAGGAAATTTATTTTTTTAAAGTTCTTTAACACATATACGCTTGTTGGGTATAGACTTACCCGCGTGTACACGCTTTTAACACAGGTCAAAGTAGCGTACAGGTAGTAAAACACTGTTTTAAAAATATTTGGACCAAGTTTCGAAGGAGGGGTTGCCCTAGGCCATAAACCAAGAATCAAAAATACCAAGGGTGATATTTGGAGCTATAACAACAAGAGACATGTAGACGACCACAAGCGTTATGTTTTGGACATTATTAAAAATGATAAATTTTATGTACTTTTATAATGCAGTAAACAATTCACATATTGTTAATGGTGTAAGACAAGTTTTCTTAATACTATGAAACTAATACAATAAGTAATATGGATAATTTGAATGGGGCCAATTTCACCCTATGGAAATAAAAAATGGAGTATATATTGATTCTTAAGGATCAATATTTTCCAATTAAACGAGTAGAAAAGAAACCCCCAACAATGAAAGATGAAGCTTAGAATCCATTGTAAAGGAAGACCATTTCTACAATCCAATAGTACCTAACAAATATTGTCTACTTTAATGTAGTTGGTGAGAAGACAACAAAAGGGATATGGAAGAAGTCGCATTATTTGTATGAGAAAAATATAGCATCAAAGAGTATTATTGATGAAGAAGCTATATAGCCTCAAGATGAAGGAGGGTGCTTTAGTTGCAGTGATACAGGTAGCTTTAGAAACACTTAGTGATCAAAGAGGGCTTAGGAAAGTCTCAAAAATAAAAGTTCCTAGATTTCCAAGAAACCAAGTTCATATTTGAAGAGCTTGTACAAATATTTCCAACAACGCAAACAACTCCTCAATCCCACATTGTATGTGGAATTTATGGCCAGTCAAAGTTTTTTTCAAGCTAGGCCCCCTGACTAAATCTAGCAAAGCGGCAACTAAATTTGGAGGTCAGTTAAATTTGGCATAGCCGCTAAATTTGGAAAAAAATATTAAGGAGACAAATTGGAACTTAACGACGATGTTTCCAGCGGTTGGAATTGGCGAAAGTATCGCCTACTTAAAAAGTTTGGTGACCCCAAAAATTTCATCAATGGTTTTTAACCTATATGTTATTTTAATTAAAAAAATTAAAAAATATATTAAAAAACATGGGTTGGCAAGTTTCCACCCCCTCCAAACTCACTCTCTCTCTCTCTCTCTCTCTCTCTCTCTCTCTCTCTCTATATATATATATATATATATATATATATATCTATAGATATATGACATGACCCAGTGGTTATTGATCACCAAACCGGGGCCGACGGAGATCAATCCTACCCCACCATTGGTCGTCCCGCCCCACGGGTGGCCCCACTCCAACAAACAATGTCGATTACAAAAAAACATTGCACCATAAAACAAAGCCGATTTCCATATATATATATATATATATATATATATCTATATATATATATATATATATATATATATATGACATGACCCAGTGGTTATTGATCACCAAACCGAGGCCGACGGAGATCAATCCTGCCCCGCCATTAGTCGTCCCACCCCACGGGTGGCCCCACTCCAACAAACAATGTCGATTACAAAAAAACATTGCACCATAAAACAAAGCCGATTTCCATGATGAGGCGTTTACCTCGAGTGTTCCAGCCCCTAATGGGATGCTAGTCGTGGGCTAACCGTCATGCCAGGTTGCTGGACTTTGTAAAGTTCACCACCCATCTATTTTAAAAACTGTCATTTCATTCAATGGCCAACAAAGTGGAGGCTGAGAGGGGACGGAACGCCAAGCGGGTGGAACCCAGACACAGTGACCCAAAACTAGGACCCAGGAACAATGCTGCATAGATCCCGAGACATGAGAATATTCTACAAAGAATCTTTTTTATGCTTGTGAGAAATATTTGAGATTCCCTTTGGGTCCACATCTTCACAGTGAAAAAATCATGCCAAATTTATACTCAAACAAACCATAATTTCGCCATGAATGTGATGGCGTGATCAATTTTATGATCTGAGTAGTGGGATTTCAGCAAACTTACAAAGAGGAATCTCTGTCGAATCATGAAGAATATAAAAGATTCCCTAAGGGCCAAATTTTGAAAGTTTTAGAACCAGGCCAAATGTATACTCATTTTAATCTGCTTTTCCCAAGGAGCATAGTGGTGATGTCAGATTTTTCATCTGAGTAGTAGAATTCTAATCAACCAGCGAAAAGGAAATTTTGGGGAATCTTTGAGATTCCTAAGGGTACAAATTTTGACCAAAGCAGAAAGGGGTCGAGTTTACAGTCATTTGACATGATTTCACGCCAAGAATTCAATGGTGCAATCCATTTCTTCAGTATATGTGTGCATTTTTAGGCCATCCCTGGAAGTGGAGGTATAAGGTGCCTTTTATACATGCATGTAATTTTCTTTTGATGAAGATCAATGAAAGAGGCCTCCCCACATTGAGCACGACCCACAGATGTAACCCACATTGGGTGAAATCCATTATCAACTTGTTTGTGTCTCTGTTTCTCATTGTTGTCATTTATTTTTTCTTCCTTTATGTGTATGCATTTCATGGTTACATGCTCTTTTAAAAGAAATTTTGTATGCATCTTTGAAGTGAAAATATTCAAATCAAATTTGGTATCAAAGCGAGTCTTTTGTTGATGTAAATTGCAAGTATATGATAACCAGAAGAAAGCTCCAAAGAGGTGAAGGAAAACTTAACTCCTTTGGTCTACAAGCGAGACATGCAGCATGAAGAAGGAAAATGGTAGATGAAGATGCTCAGTTAGAGGAAAAGAAAAGTTATCGCAAGGCCTTCTATACCATGGTAGAAAAAGCGGACAAAATGCTTGGAGAGTATGAGAAGAAAATGATGAAACCAAAGAAAAAGGAAAGACCAGATCATCATTCCTCGATGAATCATGGAGGAGGAGGAGAAGAGCCTCTTGAACCTCCCTCTCCATCTTCTAGCGAAAGTTCTTTTTCTTCTTCTTCTCTTCATTCTAGAGGTAGAAAACTCATAAAAAACCCTTTGTCAAGTTGGATGTCAAGTCTGATTTTCCTGTGTTTAGTGGAGAATCTAATGTAGAAAATCTAGATAACTGGGTTAGACATGTTAAAGTATATTTCCACATACAACGAATCAAATAGGATGAAGCTAAGATCCATTTAGCATCCCTTCGGTTGAGTGGCATTACTCTCGTCTAGTGGGAAGGCAAACTGCAGAAAGGTGGTAAGAATAGTCATAAAAAAATTTCATCTTGGTCTGAGTTTGTTTCTTCTTTAAGAGGATAGTTTTACCCATTGGGTTATAGACATAGGGTTGTGATGGAATGTTAACATTTGAAACAAAGTAAAGGTCAAAATGTTCAAAATTTTATGGAGGAGTTTAGGAAAAAAGCATTAGCATTTAATGTTTCACTAGACACTCATGAGACATTGATGACATATATAGGATCTTTGCATAGTTATTTGTGTCATTCATTGTTATTATTTAAACCTAAAACTCTTGATGAATCTAGTGTGAAGGTTGTGCATCTTGAAAGAAAGGGGAAGCATGAGTAAGAAGACCGCCCAAATAGGACAACAAAAACTAAGGGAAATGAATCAAAACCCTCTTGTACTCATTGTGAGGAAGAAGGGCATGATGAGGAACATTGTTGGAAAATGCATCCGAAATTGAGGCCAAAGAGAAATGGTAGGAAGGAGAAGAAGAAGACAGTCACAACCTATTTTTCTATACAACAACCCTCCCCATTTCAAAATTTCTCATAAAAAAGATTTAATAAGAAATGGGTACCCTTTAGAATATTAATAAAATCAATAAAATGTTTGAAAATTAAATTTTATAATAATTCATATAAAAACTTGCTGTTAGGGTAGGCTCGGGACATTCAGGGCAGAAGATGTCAAGAAGATGTACCATTTCCCAGATCCCCAGAAATAGTAAAACAAAGCATTTTTAGAAGCTTTCGCTAGGGAGAATGATGTAGAGTCGTACCCTATCAGGCAATGGAGGCATTTCCAAAACAAGCATAAGCATGAATCCTTTGGTATGTACTCTATAGACTCTTTAGCATATCCCTATTACTATGTTGGTGCTATGATATGTTGACACTCTTTGGAGTCTCAAATTCAACTAGGTTTTCCATAGAAATGGTGCCTTTAAAGGAAGCAACAATTAACTCTTATATCATGGATTGGCCAACCATTTTATCAGATAAAATGGCCAACCAAATCCTTGATTATAGAAGAAATAGGTTTGTAACTACTCGAACAATACCCCCATTCTATATGAGAGCCTACATCATGGATACCATCTATTTCAATTCTAACCACCCCATTCTAGGTTGGAAATGGACGCCTTAAGACCCAACCCCTATTCACATTTATCATAAGTATTTGTGGAAGGCCCATTATAAAGATCAAATATATAGAATTTTCCAAGGTTTTGTTTTACCCGTCCATTAGGCCATATTCAACAAACCTGCTCCTTGATTATCCGATGAGGCCAACATTGACCTAAAATCAATTGGCATTTGGCTCGGTGAAGAAATGTACACCTATGTCAGACTTTTTGGTAGCACCACATATCCACATGTTCTCCCCTTGTACATTCCTGATAAGATATTGGCTAGAGAAATATCTTACCAGATAACAGAAACAGGAATGTCCAGGAGCCTCAAAGACTCCAAGAAACAAATGTGGCCTTCATTTCCCCTCTGCTATGGTACTTACACATTGCATGATTTCAAACATGTAGAGAAATAAAAAGAGAAGATAAAAATTCTAAAGTTAGCAGTCATTCCTAAGAGGCAGTATGATCCAAGAGCAGTGGCTTACAACTTCACTAGTTAGGTGAAACTTGCCAAATTTGAACATGAGATAGATGAATATGATGACTTGTTCACTCCGGCTAAGTTATTTTCACCGGTAAAACATCCAGCAAAGATCAAATTAGGAGCAGGGGGAGATATAAGTTTATGAAATTCAGGACACAAAGGTTACAAACACTACCTTTGGATTTATTGGCCACTACCCCTATGGTGCAGAAAGAAGGCCACAGTGAAGAACAAACTACTGAGAAGAGTCCTGAAAAGGAGAAGAGTCTTGAAAAGGAGAAGAGTCCTGAAAAGGAGAAGAGTCCCGAAAAGGAGCAAAGTCCCGAAAAGGAGCAGACAAATGAAAAGACTAGCGAGCTCCTAGATACCGATGTAAATATTGATTCCATCTTAATCAAGGAATGGGAGCAGTTCGATCAAATGATCAAGAACCAGAATGACTCCCAAAACATCATTACACTAGAATTTCCCACAACACAGGAGCCTATTGTTACTAGTACTACAATTGAAGGGGCAGTCGGCATAGTGAACACTCAGTAGGACATTGAAATAATTCCAGAGAATCCTTCTGAAGAGATTGTATTGAAGGTAGAGGAAATACCACCCCTGGATGTATTTTACAGTCCAAAGCATAGGGTTGTGGTCAAAAGACAAAGGAAAAGGAGGAAAATTGACCAGGGAACACTCTCAACTCCTCAAGCTGAACTAATGAATGTGGTATGGAAAGACTCAGAAGTCAACCCTTCTAAGGATTTAACAAAGTTGTCTTAGTATGCAGGTGCCTATACAACCACTACAATGGAAAAGGCTTTCGAAGTTAGCTAATTAATCAAGGAAAAGGATCTAAGGATCACCCAACTTGAAGAGCAAACGGCATTGGAACAACAGAAGATCGGACAACTTGAGCAACAACTAGCAAAGAAAAAACAACAGAATGAGCAACTAAAAGAACAACTAAGTTTGGAGAAGCAAAAGATCGATCAAAAGGCTCTTCAGAAACAACAAAAGTTGTATCAAGAACTCAGCAAGCTTCAAGTGGCAACTTAGTAGGGAAAGAAAACTAAAGAAGAACAAATTACAGAGCTGCAATTACAAGTAGAAAATTTCAAGGGTTATCTGAAGGTTGATGAATTCAAGAAAGAAGCCCTGGAAGTGACTAAAGCCTTATCTCGACAACTAAATATCCTTTGCCATAAGATATCATTGGTTGACCCATTGTGCACTATCACGGCATCACTCATTGAACAGGCAGTTGATACCAGGCTAGAATTTGAAAATGCAGATGATAAGGTAACAAAATTTATCTCTTGGCAAAGTCCAGAAGAAGGCATGGCTGCTAACCTACTGAAAATCCAAGAATTACACAAAGAAATCTTGTCTTCGGAGTGGGAATCACAGTGAATTAAGGCCGAGAGAGCTACTTCTATAGCTAGGGCTACAAGGAACAGTGTGATCAAGTTGGTAAATGACAGCTTGTATCTAACTAACTTGATCTTCGATTTCTCTCCAGGAAAGCTCCCAAAAGAAAAAGCACTAGACGATCAATGGAGACAAGATCTGGACAGCAGAGAAGAACAAATCGGCAAAGTGCAAAATCTAACTCGGGATGCATTTTGGTTTTTCCTAGTAAAGTCGTACAATCAGCAGATGGCCACCAAATGCCTTGCCAATGCTGTCAATCTCATGGTTCCTGAACTTTCAGATGCTACGTACATAGCTCAACTACATTCTAGGCTGAGTCACCCTCCGGAAATTCAGCAAATGCTCTCAATTTGTCAGCTGCAAGTGCAAGAGAAGAAGTAGATACAATGAATCAGTTAAAAGGCTATCGCACTGATATTTTCATAAATCAAATCCCATATTTTCATGTTTGCAGTTTCAACAGCTCAAAGCAATTTTTATTGACAGTTAGTTTTTATTTTATTATTTAAACCCTTTCATGTCTTTGAAGAAAGGGTCCTCAATTTGTATAAGATTTGACTTGAGAAGTGGCACTTTTGTACTTTTGAATATTTTTTTTATCACTAGTGGATCAAGGTTCTACATTTTTGTGAAGAAAATTTTTCAAGACCTACACTTTTGTAGCTTTTGGAATTTTTCTCAAATAAGAAAGTGGAATCGGAGTGTTATTTACATCGGAAAGACTCAAATACATGTGGTATTTTTATCATTTTTCTTTTGTGTTGTTTCCTTATGTGATGAAACATTCCTTTTAAAAAGGTGTTATTGTTGATATATGTATGTTGCTCAAATAATTCTTTATCATGACATTTCTGAAGATTTAGAATTGTTTTACTTTAAAGATATATATCAGCGATATACATTGTTATGAATGTGATATGTTTTATCAATAATTACTTTGTTTAATTTCTTAAACAAAGTAATCATTATCTATGAATGCATCTTTCTATCGATCAATAATTCATCTATATGATTATTTGTCTATTAGAAATAATCAGAATCGCATTGTTAGTACATTACCCGGGTTAGATAAGTATATTTGTATATTTTGAGTTATAGGTTAAAACATTTATCATATTTATTATACATTATAAAACAATCATCCATCAAACCATTCATTATATGGGAAACTAGTCCCATAATATCGAATCAGAGCCACCATCCCAAACAGAAAAGGAGTTGTACTAAGGTCTGGACCGAGTGGTTATCCCTGATGTTGGTGTTGAGATTTTAGAGGCATCAACATTTTTGGCACTAGAAGGAGGGCCTGAACTATGAATGATGAGAAAATCCAAACCCATAGGCCATTCTAAGAGTAAAACCCCCTCACAATCTCCTCCAACTTGTCCTTTGCATTCTAAATCTCCTATTTTTAAGCAAGAAGTTGAAAAGGAAAATACAACACCCACTGCTAAAAACTTAAACACACCTGTCAATTCTTCTCTTGAACCCCCTGAAGTACAGACCTTGATTCATAAACTCCAAGGGTTTTCGATATCCCAAGAATAGTCTGAGTTATCCCAAGGCAGTGTGACTTCGCAATATATTCCATCCCAACCTCTTACTAGAGCACAGAGTGAAAAGCTTGGTATTCCACCAACTGAATTTCCTCCACCATGTAGAAAATGAGCTAGGAAGACACCTTTAGAGTCTGATAGTGAGACTCTTTCTTCATCATCATCCATTCCATCTAAACCATTGCAAAGTCATCCATCCATTTCCCAACTCAAGATCATAGTCCATAAGGGTACAGGTACTTCAACATCCTCTACCCAGGCACTTTCAACTGCCTCTTCACCCTCTTCTGTTGTTAGTTCGAAAATGGAACATAATCAACCTCAACCAAGGCCATGGACAAATCCAAGATTTGTCGCTATACCTACACCCTTAAGTTAATTACCAGCTCATCCTGAAAAATGGTTACCAAAATTCAATCCAGACATTAGCATATTGGCTGAAGAACATATAAACAATTTCATGTTGTCAATAAACTTCAATGGGGTAACAGAAGAAGATGTTGTTAGGCTATTTCCATACACTCTACAAGGAGCAGTTGGATCGTGGTATTTTTCATTACCACCAGGATCCATCAATAGCTGGGATGCTTTTCAGGAGCAATTTTTAACCAAGTTTGGAGATGATAGGTCCACAACGACTTTGATTAATGATCTCTCCAATCTGAAATCTGAATCTAAGGAACCCATCAAAGACTCCAACTTTCAATTTAATAAACTTCTGAATAAAATTCCTGCAACATCCAAGCCTAGTGAAGAAGTCTGAAGCGAATGGTATATCTCTGCTTTACCTTCAAACATATCCATTTTCATTGATAGGGTTTCCAAACCCACATTAGCAGAAAATATGAAAGAATAGGTCGCTATTGAAAAATGTATCATTGCTTTGGAAAAGAAAAGAAATATTGAAGAAAGAAAATCCAAAAAGGTTACTTTCAAAGATGATACAAAAAAGAAAGCAGTTAAAGATCCATATGACATGGAAGGTTTACAAAAAGTTCTGAAAACTATGTCCAATGAAATGGTGGAAATAAAAAAGCAGGTAGTTGAAACTTATACTAAAAAACCATTTAGAAACTTTAGAAGAAATTAGTCAACTAAACCAAAACCACCTAATGCTATATCTAATGCAGAATCAGATCTAGATGATGATGAAGATGAAGACACAGTTTTATCATCGGAGGAAATGGAAGAAGAGGAAACAATTGAATGTCATGGGATGTGGGACTTTATCTTGCCCAACTCTGACAATGAAAGTGAACAGGAAGCTCTCCCAGTAAATACCAGAAGTAAAAATGCAGCAGAGCCTGTTCAAACAAATCCAAAGAAGAAAAATTCAAGCCCTGTTACTAAAGACAAAGCTCCCATGAAGAAAACTCCAGTTGTGCCTACCCAAAATCAACCATCATCCTCCAATCCACCCTCATCATCTAAAACATTAGTAGTCTCTGACTCTATGGATTACAACATTGTGGAGGACATGAAGAAGACTTGAGCAAATATTTCTTTACATGAACTTAGCAAGCTAAAAAATCAACAGAAGTTGTTACTAAAAGAATTGAATGTGGTACCTTCTTCTCCTCTTCCAACTAGTGTATTATCCAAGGCAGCTAAAGGATCAGGAAAACCATCATCGGATAAAGTAGATGCTACTGATGCTATTTTGATCAGAGATAGGTCTAATTCTCATACTCCTCTTTTTCTCTTGACTTATGAAATCTATAATAGAAATCTGCATAATTGTCTGATAGATTTAGGGGCTTCATCAAACATAATGCCAACCTCAGTTTGCTCTAAATTAAACATTGAGCCCTAGAAATCTATTGTTCATATTGTTCAATTAGATTGGACTAAAGTTCAAGTTTTAGGAGAGATTAATTCAGTTACAATTAGACTATAAGCCGATCCCAGAGCAGTTCAAAGAATTGATATATTGATCACTGACATCCCTGAATTCTATGGTTTAATTCTGAGCAGGGATTGGTCTGAGAAACTCCATGGTTACATTTCCACTGATTGGTCTCATATGTGGCTTCCTTATAAAGGGAAACCAAATCAAATCAAAATAGATCGGGAAAAACAAATGACTCATACAGTAATGGAGTTTGAACAATAAAACCAACCTGTAGCTTTCAATAACAACATTCTCGGAAATTACTCAGCTGAGTCATTCTTTGGAAATTCTAATGCTCAACAATCGCCTTTTCCTGTTAATAGTATCACATCACAAATTGAAAATTTCTCTCATACTGATACATCAAGATGTATTAGTATTGTTGATGAACTTGTAAATAAATCTGTGGATAAGCCTTTATTTTTGTCTTTATATTTTGATGGATCAAAATCTAATGACGGTGCAAGAGCAGGGTGTCTTTTAGTTAGTCCAGAAGGGGAAAAAACTATGCTATCATGCAGACTAGAATTTGAGTGTACCAATAACACTGCAGAATACAAGGCATTGATCCAAGGGCTCTATAAAGAAATAGGCCTGAATATTCAATCTGAAAGTATTTGGTGATTCTGAAATTGTCATTAAATAGGTAAGGAACACTATTCATTGTCTCTCAGGTCATCTCAAACATTATCAGTTCCTTGTTCAATATTTCATAACTCTTTGTTTGGCATTTAACATTTCTCGTATTCCTATATCTTAGAATGTAGCAGTTGATTTATTGGCCAATGTTTCTTTTAAGCTCCTTCCATCCGAGGATTATAGTCTAGATAGGTTTTCAATTGAATTATTTTTTCGGCCATCTGTCCCAGACAGTGTCACCAATTGGCGAGTATTTAATCATGATGAAGACATTTTAAATTTTTTGACTTTCGAAAAATCTTATGATGATCAGATTATTGATGAAAGTGATCATGATATTCAGCTAAAACAAAGTCTAAATGAGAATTCTATTCCTAAATCTGTGGTGAAGCTAGAAGATCTCTATGACATCAAAGATAGATTTAAAAAAGTCACTAATGAAAAACTTCAAAGCTCTACTTTAAGGTTTGAAACAGTAAATCTTAGCACTGAGGCCAAACCAAAAAATGTCAATATAGGGCTTGAACTGACATCAGAAGAAAGAGTTGCTTTCATGAGATTGTTAAACAAGTACAAAAATGTTTTTTCTTGGAATTATGAAGATTTGAGAACTTATGATACTTCTATCATTCAACAAACAATTCCAATGATTTCTGATGAGAAACCTGTACAACAAAAGTTAAGGAAAATTCACCCAAATTTGGAAAATCAAATCGAAGCAGATTTGAATAAACTTCTGAAAGCTAAAATAATTTTCTCGGCCAGACATTGTAAATGGGTTTCAAACTTGGTACATGTAAGGAAAAAGAATGGTGATATTAGGATCTGCATAGATTTTAGAAATCTCAATAAATCATGTCAAAAAGATAATTTCCCATTACCAACAATGGAGCAGATACTTCAATCAGTAGTTGGTTCAGAGTTAATGTCCTTTCTTGATGGTTTTTTAGGATACAATCAGATACTGGTGCATCCAGATGATAGACTAAAAACTACATTCAGAACTAAATGGGGAACATATGCTTATCAGAAAATGCCTTTTGGTTTGATAAATGCTGGAGCTACTTTCCAACGAGCCATGGATATAGCCTTCAAAGGTTTGATCAATAGGTTAGTTGTTGTTTACTTAGATGACATAACTGTCTTTTCCAAGAAAAGGGCCAATCATCTACATGATTTAAAACAGATCTTTGAGCGATGTAAAAGGTATGGGATTTCTCTAAATCCCAAGAAATCATTCTTTGCTCTAAATGAAGGCAAACTCTTAGGGTTTATTGTATCCAAAGATGGCATATATATTGATCCTGATAGGATAAAAGAGATTTATGATATTCCTTTGCCACATAACAAGGAATCAATGCAATCATTTTTAGGAAAGATAAATTTTGTAAAAAGATTTGTTCCTGATTTTTCTCATATAGTCTTACCTTTACAAACTATGATTAAGAAAAAATCAGTTTTCAAATGGGGACATAAGGAAAAAGAAGTCTTTGAATCAATTAAACAAGAAATTATTAATGCTCATGCATTGAATACTCCCAATTTTTCTAATCATTTTATTTTGTACACTTTGGCCATTGAAACATCTTATGCTGTTGTTTTAACACAAATCAATGATCATCAAGTAGAAGCACCTATATCTTTCTTTAGTTCCAATTTGCAGGGTGTTGAACTCAACTATTCCAAAGTAGAAAAACAAGTTTTCACTGTGTTTAAATCTATCAAACACTTTAGACAATTTCTCCTAAAAACACACACAAAAGTAATAGTCCCATTCTCTGTAGTTAGGTAATTGCTAGTACAAAGGGAAGTAGGAGAAAAGAGAGCTAATTGGGTAACATCTTTACAGGAGTGTGATATTGATATTAAACCAGTGAAAATTGTGAGAGGGCAAGGTTTTTGTAGGTTTTTAGTAGGAGCTTCTAATATTCCAAAACATGAAGATTCAAATAAGACTCTTCAAGTGAACAAGATAAGTATCATAAATTCTGAGTCTCAGTATTCTGATATGATCTTTTACTTGAAAAATGGATATGCTCCCCCTAATTTCAGTTACAAAAAGAAACGTGCCTTAAGATTAAAACAAAAACACTTTGAAATCATTGACGATGTGTTATTCATAAGAAATTATGATTCAATTTTATTAAGATGCCTAGAAAAAACAGAAGCACAAAAGGTTTTGCAGGAAGTACAAGATAGTCTAGCAGGTGGACATTTTGGAGGAGATACTATAGCTCACAAAATCATACATGTTGGATATTATTTGCCCACTTTGTTTAAAGATGCCCATGATTATGTCAGAGAATGAAAGATATGCCAAATTGCTAGTGGGAGACAAAGGAAACCAGCCTTTCCTTTACAACTAGTAAACATTGAGCAACCATTTGAACAGTGGGGTATTGATATCATAGGAGAGATTGTTCCACATTCTTCCAAGCAACACAGATACATCCTTACAGCCACAGACTACTTTACAAAGTGGGTAGAAGAAATTCCATTAAAGGTAGCCAATTCTGATGCAATCATTGAATTCATTGATCAATTCATCATTACCAGGTTTGGTGTACCTAATGCTCTTATTTTTGATAATGCATCTTATTTTTCTGGGAGTAGTATAGTTGAATTTTCTCTTAAGAGAGGTTTTAAATTAAAATATTTTGAAAATTACTATCCTCAAGGTAATGGTTTGGCAGAATCAACTAATAAGAATCTCATTAATATTATTAAAAGAACTATTGATCAAAATCAAAATAATTGGCATAAATCTTTAATATTTGCATTATGGGCAAACCTCATAACTCAGAAGGCCTCAATAGGTACTTCTCCTTTTAACTTAGTGTATGAGAAAGAAGTTGTAATACCTCCAAACGTAGCACTCCCATCTCTAGCCCTAGTATAATTTATTCAAGAAAAACCTTCTTCCTCTATTCAATTAAGATTTGACCAAATCCTTAAATTGGAGGAAGAAAGAGAGAAGGCCAAAATTACTCATGCTAAACATAAACAAGTCATTAAATCTTCTTTTGATGCAAGTTCTACCAGCACAAAAACGTTACAAATTGGCGATCTCGTGTTGAAATGGGACAAAGCAAATGAAGACAAAGGTAAACATACCAAATTTCAAAATATGTGGCTTGGACCATTTCAAATCATTGAAAAGATAGGCTCATCAACGTTCATACTGCAAAATTTATCAGGAAAGATAGATTCTCTTCCTGTGAATGAGCTTATCTTAAAGAAATTCTTTTCTTAAGAAGGTAACCCCTTCTTACCTGTAAATATTCTTTATGCAAGTTTGTTTATTATAGAAAATAAAGTTGTAAATAGTATTCCATTGACCTTTTACTATTGAAAAGCTTTTTGAGAGAATATTGTGAATACTTTCTTTCAAATGCTATAAACTTTTAAGGAAATGATTACAGTTTTGGAAAGTTGAGTAAAACATTAAACTCTGAAGACATCTTTAAAGTTTGCAAAATCTTCCAAAACCTTAAAAATACAGTAAATCGCTCTAAGTTTTGTAAAGTTAAGAGAGGTTATTCATAAAAAATAAAGACTTTTCCAAGCTTAACATCCATAACTCTAAAATTTTCATCCACAAATTCTTAAGGAGAAAGTCATTCACCTCATCCACTAAGTTTATGATTTTTCAGAGTGTAATCCTAAAATATGTCTGATATAAAAGATAATAGGTCTCATCTTGAGCTTGCTTACCATTATCATAGGGAACTAATTAAACTTACATTACCAATAATGCATATCAAAATAGGGTAATGGCTTATAATCATAAGACAAGGGGTCTCATCACGAGCCAACTTGTTTGGTTCAATTATAACTAGTGAATGGCATTGTCATTAGCTGGCTCCCAAACCAAGACAATGGCTTTTATCTTAAAAAATAAAAATAATATAAAATCAAAAAATATATATATTTGAACATATCTTTAAGGATTTTTCTTTCAGAAGTTATACTCTTAGATGGATGGGATAATGAATGACTAATGGTCAAAAGGTAACCCTATCAAGACTTTAGATGTTTGCTGGCAGCAGAGGCACTACCTGTGACAAAAGAGTAAATTTAAAAGCTAAGTTGGAAGAGACCCCTACTTTATCTTTATCAACCAATCAAAACTTGAAGAAACCAAAAATGTTTTTATTTTTAAGGGATTGTAAAAGAAATTGCGAAAAATTGTCATTTCATTAAGAGTTAATTTTTGTTTAACTATTATTAGATGGTTTTCTTTATCCTCAATTGTTTCCAAACTCAGAAATTTTTAGATATTGCATTATTTTTCAGAGATATCTGTTTCTCCTAGTGAATCGCTAATTGTTTTTCTATACAAAAACCCTCACCATTTCAAAATTTTTCACAAAAAAACTTTAATAAGAAATGTGTACCCTTTAGAATATTAATAAAATCAATAAAATGTTTGAAAATTAAATTTTATAATAAGTCATATAAAAACTTGCTTTTAGGGTAGGTTAAATCGCAATCGCAATTTGCAAATCTATCAAACCCATGAAAGTACTCTTGATTTGAATTTTAATAAAACCTTATCATAAAGCTTTATCAAAAGAAAACAATTATAAAGGGAAAATATCGCATCGCACACATCCTTTATTTCAAGAATGGACTTAAAGTGTTCCATTGAGATCTATCGATGCGATAATACTATCGGTCATCAACAAATCACTCCAAGTCTTCCATAGAAAACCTCTGATGCAATGAGCCAATCACAATCGCACATCGCTAAAATCATAAGACACATCCCAAAAAGTTTCGTTGAAATCTGCAGATGTGATTTTATTATCATGAACCGCACTTCTGACAAAGACAAAACATGAAATATTATGAACATGTGCGGTTTAAAGTTATAAGTCAATTATAATGAGAATTTAAACGATTTATTAATTTTAAAGCATGTCACCTCCCCACACCAGCTCACCACTTATGACAATCTCAAACATTCAAACGAACCATTTAAGCACGACACTTGTAACTCCCGATCTACAATATGCGATTATCGCTAATTGCTGATCAGGAAGTCACACTACCCATTCTAAAAAAGACTGCTATAAATTTGTGATGCAGCATATCATCATGACATTAAAGTTTCATGTTGGAAGTTATGAGGAAATCATTAAGAAGCAGTTACGGTTGAATCTTTCAGGGATTTCATCCATGGTGGCTTCATATATCATAGATCCGTAGCATATATTGCACTTAATTGTTGTTAGTTCAACGCGCTGCGTATTAGCTTTGAATAAGTTTTTCCATTGTTACGTCCTTCTGTTTCATTTTGTAGAGTGAATCCGAAATCTTCAGTCCAGCAAAAATGTCTAAGAGAGCTCGGAAAGCAAAGGTCTCTGTCATAGCGAAAGATGAACCAGCAAAGTTGGTATTGATAGCTGACACTACCTGTGTAGGCCTCAGAAAGACTTCATGGGAGGGCATATATAATTTACTCGAAGCCAAGGATCCAAGTGAAGTTAAAGAAGAAGGAGCAACGACTGGTTCAATTGAAAAATCAAAAAATACTCTTTACGATTTATCTAACTCCTTCCTCCACAAAATAGTAGCTTGCACAAAAGTGTTACCATACAATAACCTAGTGAGATGGGTTATAGAAAGTATCAACATAACCGACAGATCATTCTATATAGCCAATGAAAGGATGTTCGGGACATTTACGGTAGAATATGTCAAGAAGATGTACCATTTGCCAGATCCCTAGAAACAATACAACAAAGCATTTTTAGAAGCTTTCGCTAAGGAGAATGATGTAGAGTCAGACCCTATTAGGCAATGAAGGAATTTCCCAAAAAAGCATAAGCATGAATCCTCTGGTATGTACTCCGTAGAATCCTTAGCATCTCCCTACTGCTATGTTGGTGCCATGATATGTAGACTCTTTGGAGTCTCTGATTTAGCTAGGTTTTCCATAGAAATTGTGCCTTTAATGGAAGCAATAATTAACTCTTATATCATGGATTAGGCAACCATTTTATCAGATAAAATGGCCAACCAAATCCTTGATTATAGAAGAAATAGGTTTGTAACCACCCGATCAATACCCCCATTCTATATGAGCGCCTACATCATGGATACCATCTGTTTCAATTCTGACTAACCCATTCTAGGTTGGAAATGGATGCCTCAAGACCCAACCCATATTCACATTTATCATAAGTATTTGTGGAAGGCCCATTATAAAGATCATATATATAGAATTTTCCATGGTTTTGTTTTACCCGTCCATCAGGCAACATTCAACAAACCTGCTCCTCGATTATCCGATGAGGCCAACATTGACCTAACATCAATTGGCAATTGGTTCGGTGAAGAATGTTCACCTATGTTAGAATTTTTGGTAGCACCATATGTTGGAAATAATACTGAGAGGGGGGGGGGGGGTGAATCAGTATTATCACATTAATAAAACTTTTTCATTTCCATAATCAGATTCATATATGCTACTTCCACAACTTCTTATGATTAAGTTAATTGATCTTCAATGAGTGCATTAGAACATTATCAACCATATAATCAGATAATAGATGTCGTAATAGAGAATAGATCATCACACATAAGGAACACACATGAATACCATGATATAAGGTGGAAACCCAAGGCGGGAGAAAAACCACCTGCTGCAAGTCATCTCAATCTTCTTCTTAATAAGAAAATCCTTTTACAATATTTGTACTGGTGCAGTCTTATACCAGTACGGGAGCTACAACCCCCTTTGCTCTTGTACTAGCCGATCCATTTACTAGTACGCAGGCTGCTACCTGCTACAATGCTCCAAATATCTCCCTTAGCTTTTGTACTAGCTTAGATACTAGTACATAGGCGCTGGCCTACAATCTTCTCTCCTCCAGGTACCACGTTTCATCAATTTTCAGACTGGATACACTGAAGCACAACACATAATCTGAAAGGCCACTTTTCATCCAATTTTCATACTGGACCCAACAACAACATTGAAGCTCATAATCAAACAACCTTCTGAATCACCCAATCACCAGATCCATACATATACAATGATATTATGAGAGTTATCAACCAGATCTAGTACATAAAGATAAGTCATTAATCATGTTGTTATCTGAACTCAATACCAGTAACCAAACATCAGTTATGCACCCAAAACCCTGCAGAATAGTCAAAGGAAGTTAAAACAAATTTTAAGCAGGGACCGCAACTTCACTGGTATAGATCTGCGGATATATGTACTACCTCCGCACCTGCGCCTTCTGTGGCGCCTCCGCACTGCGCCTTCTGTGGTGCCTCTGTGGTGTCTCCGCACTGCGCCTTCTGTGGTGCCTCCGCGCTGCACCTTCTGTGGCACCTCCGCACAATGCCTTCTGTGGCGCCTCTATGGCGTCTCCGCACTGCGCCTTTTGTGGTGCCTCTACACTGCGCCTTCTGTGGCGCCTCTTCACTGCGTCTTCTGTGGCGCCTTCGCACTGCACCTTCTATGGTGCCTCTGCACTGCGCCTTCTCTGGCGCCTCCGCACTGTGCCTTCTGTGGCGCCTCCGCGCTGCACCTTATGTGGCACCTCTGTGGCGTCTCCGCACTATGCCTTCTGTGGCGCCTCCGCACTGCGCCTTCTGTGGCGCCTCTGTGGCGTCTCCACACTGCACCTTCTGTGGCGCCTCTGCACTGCGCCTTCTATGGCGCCTCCTCACTTCCGCAGCTGCAGCGCTCGAGAGATCACCCTTCACAGATTCGCTTTCAACTTCACTTTCATAGATCAAACTTTCAAAACAATAACCCAATATTTCAGATCTTAAGATATTCAATTGCAAGGATGAATTAGCCAAGTGATCTCCTTTGCTTTATATAGGCAAGCTTCTTCCTAAAATCATGGATCAATACCATAGATAACCAATACAAGGGGCCCAAAAACATGGGGCTCAATAATACCAAAGACTAACCACCATGGACCAAAGGTAAGTTCTCCAACATATACGCACTTTTCCTTGCATGAAAGTGCGTACCATGGTCCAAAACCATAGGTTCAAATACCAAGGACTAAGTACCATGGACCAAAGGTAATTTCTCCAACATATACGCGCTTTTCCTCATTGGTTCAAATACCAAGGACTAACTACCATGGACCAAAGGTAAGTTCTCCAACATATAGGCGCTTTTCCTCATAGGTTCAAATACCAAGGACTAACTACCATGGACCAAAGGTAAGTTCTCCAACATATACGCGCTTTTCCTTGCATGAAAGTGCATGAAATTTTTCTCTTCATGAAATAAACTTTTCTCTGCATAAAAGTGCGTGAACTTTTCTCTACATGAAATAAACTTTTCTCTGCATAAAAGTGCGTGAAATTTTCTCTACATGAAATAAACTTTTCTCTGCATATAAGTGCGTGAACGTTTCTCTACACTATAATTTTTTATCTGAGATGAGTGGGTTGCCATCAAGTACAACATATGTATCATAAATCCATACCAAAATCATAATGCCAACACCATAGATCTGCATGTTCTCCCCTTGTACATTCCCAATAAGCTATTGGCCAGAGAAATAGCTTATAAGATAATAGAAACAGGAATGTCCAGAAACCTTAAAGAGTCTAAGAAACAAATGTTGCCTTCATTTCCCCTCCACTGTGGTACTTACACACTACATGTTTTCAAACATACATAGAAAGAAATAAAGAAGATAAAAATTCTAAAGTTAGCAGCCATTCCTAAGAGACAGTATGATCCAAGAGCAGTGGCTTACAACTTCAGCAGCTAGGTGAAACTTGCCAAATTTGAACATGGGATAGATGAATATGATGATTTGTTCACTTCGGCTGAGTTATTTTCATGGGTAGAACATCTAGCAAAGATCAAATTAGGAGCAGGAGGGAGAGATAAGTTTATGCAGTTCAGGGCATAGAGGTTACAAAAATTGCCTCTGGATTTATTGGCCACTACCCCTATGGTGTAGCAAGAAGGCCATAGTGAATAACAAACTAATGAGAAGAGTCCCGAAAAGGAGCAAATTCCCAAAAAGGAGTAGACAAATGAAAAGGCCAATGAGATCCTAGATACCGATGTAAATATTGATTCCATCTTAATCAAGTAATGGGCGCAATTCGATCAAATGATCAAGAACTAGAATGAATCCCAAAACATCGTTACACCAGAATTGCCTGCAACACAGGAGCCTATTGTTACTAGTACTACAATTGAAGGGGTAGTCGGCACAGTGAACACTCAGCAGGACATTGAAATAATTCCAAAGAATCCTTCTAAAGAGATTGTATTGAAGGTAGAGGAAATACCACCCCTGGATGTATTTTACAGTCCAAAGCATAGGGCTGTGGTCAAAAGACAAAGGAAAAGGAGGAAAATTGACTAGGGAACACTCTCAACTCCTCAAGCTGAACTAATGAATGTGGTATGGAAAGACTCAGAAGTCAACCCTTCTAAGGATTTAACAAAGTTGTCTCAGTATGCAGGTGCCTATACAGCCGTTACAATGGACAAGGCTTCCAAACTTAGACAATCGATCAAGGAAAAGGATCTAAGGATCACCCAACTTAAAGAGAAAACGACATTGGAACAACAAAAGATCAGACAACTTGAGAAAAAACTAGCAGAGAAAAAATAGCAAAATGAGCAACTAAAAAAATAGCTAAGTTTGGAGAAGCAAAAGATCGATCAACAGGCTCTTCAGAAACAACAAAAGTTGTATCAAGAACTCAACAAGCTTCAAGCGACAATTTAGCAAGGAAATAAAACTAAAGAAGAACAAATTGCACAGCTGCAATTACAGGTAGAAAATTTCAAGGGTTATCCGAAGGTTGATGAATTCAAGAAAGCAGCCCTGGAAGTGATTAAAGCCTTATCTCGGCAACTAAATATCCTTTTCCATAAGATATCATTGGTTGATCCATTGTGCACTATCACTACATCACTCATTGAACAGGCAGTCGATACCAGGCTAGAATTTGAAAATGCAGATGATAAGGTAACAAAATTGCTCTCTTGGCAAAGTTTAGAAGAAGGCAAGGCTACTAACCTACCGAAAATCCAATAATCACACAAAGGAATCTTGTCTTCGGAGTGGGAATCACAATTAATTAAGGCTGAAAGAGCTACTTCCAGAGCTAGGGCTACAAGGAACAATGTGATCGAGTTGGTAAATGATAGCTTGTATCTCACCAACTTGACCTCAGATTGCTCTCTAGGAAAGCTCCCAAAAGCAAAAGCACTAGAATATCAATGGAGACAGGATTTGGCGAGTAGAGAAGAACAAATCAGCAAAGTGCAAAATTTGACTTGGGATGCATTTTGGTTTTTCCTAGTAAAGTCGCACAATCAGCAGATGGCTACCAAATTCCTTTCCGATGCTGTCAATCTCATGGTTCCCAAACTTTCAGATGCTACGTACACATATCAAGTTCATTCTGGGCTGAGTCACCCTCCGGAAATTCAGCAAATGCTCTCAATTTGTCAGCTGCAAGTGCAAGAGAAGAAGTAGATACAATGAATTAGTTAAAAGGCTATTGCACTGATATTTTCATAAATCAAATCCCAGATTTTCATGTTTGCAGTTTCAACAACTCAAAGCGATTTTTATTGACAGTTAGTTTTTATTTTATTATTTAAACCCTTTCATGTCTTTGAATAAAGGGTCCTCAATTTGTATAAGATTTGACTTGAGAAGTGGCACTTTTGTACTTCTGAATATTTTTTTATGAATAGTGGATCAAGGTTCTACATTTTTGTGAAGAAACTTTTTCAAGACCTGCACTTTTGTAGCTCCTCGGAGTTTCTAAAATAAGAAAGTGGAATCGGAGTGTTATTTACATCGAAAAGCGTCAAATGCATGCAATAGTTTTATCATTGTTCTTGTCTTGTTTCCTTATGTGATGAAACATTCCTTTTAAAAAGTTGTTATTGTTGATATATGTATGTTGTTCAAATAATTCTTTATCATGTCATTTCTCAAGATTTAGAATTGTTTTACTTTAAAGATATATGTCAGTGATATACATTGTTATGAATGTGATATGTTTTATCAATAATTACTTTGTTTAATTTCTTAAACAAAGTAATCATTATCTATGAATGTATCTTTCTATCAATCAGTAATTCAGCTATATGATTATTTGTCTATTAGGAATAATCAGAAATTGCATTGTTAGTACATTACCCAGGTTAGATAAGTATAGTTCTATATGGTTCCATTGTAGTCTAGCTAGTTAGGATACTTGACTCTCACCCGGGAGACCCAGGTTCAAGTCTTAGAAATGGAACCATTTGTTGGCTTGTTGGGGCTTGACCCAGGTTCAGAAGTGATTTAGCCAAACAAATCCTGAAACTACCGACCCTTTCAGCAACAGCCCGCGGTACGCGGACTGAGGTCTCACCTGAGGTAGTATGGGAGGGTGTTGGGACAAGGCTTCCGCACCCTAGGGATGTCTTTATGAGGTCTATGAAGTTTCGCGAACCCAATCTGTATGCTTGCACTGCTACACGTAGCCGTCTGACCTTCGTAACTTGTGCGACTGCTTCCGCGCAACTCTGTAAAGAGCGCAAAGAGGTGCTATCTAGATCCTTTATCCTTACTATGTTATTATTATAGATCTTGACTTAACTGCATGTACCTAATATTCTTATTAACCATTCAACATTCATAACAAGTGCACGCAATCATAAAACTGTAAAGAGGTGCATAAATACAACAGAAGTATAAACACACAGATCTACGAGCAGATGCACAATATTTCAGAATTAACTTGTCTTTTATTAATCCTCTGTTCAAGTACAATCCCAAATCTGCCCTACGCACTTAGTTGCAGGGATCCATGCACACAGCTGTGGACTCTACTAGGCCTCTGCACATACATCTGCAGAGCCTCTTCCTACTACTACAACCCAAGACTCGGACTTACAGACTCAAAGCTAATTCATCATCCAAGAACATCATAAGACCCAAGACTCCCTTGACACTTAGAGCCTCGCTCTATTTATACACTCCCATGGTTCGCGGACCATGGGTAGGTCGACATATCGTACATTAAATTACATTATTTAGGGCGGACAACCCTATACTCTTGCGCTCGGTGCCCACATTTCGTGGGGTCTTTTCATTACACTTGACCAAAACTCGGGCTTCAAGCCCTAAAAACCCGCTATGGGGGGATTCGCTGCCCAACATTTTTTGAGTTATAGGTTAAAAAACTTATCATCTTTATTACGCATTATAAAACAATCATCCATCAAACCATTCATTATATAGGAAACCGGTCCCATAATATCGAGTCGGAGCCACCACACCAAATGGAAAAGGAGTTGTACTAAGGTTTGAACCGGGTGGTTATCCTCGATGTTGGTGCTGAGATTTTAGAGGCATCAACAGAACCATGCAACAAGACCAAGAATCTAAATCAGAAGATGAGGAGAAGATCATCGTTGCAGGATTTGCAGGTGTTGGACCAATTGACTTGGGATCAAACTCAGGTGATGAAATGAATATTGAAGCTCTTGGGATTGCAAAAGGTGGACATATCGACTTGGGTTCTGATTTGAGTGATAAGGCAAAGATTTCAGCAGACGTTATGCAAAAAATGAGGAGGAATCAAATACTACATGGCTCTAAGAACTAGAAAACATCAACCAAAGCATTCACGATGATAATGCTAAACTAAGGAGACTCCTACAAGAAGCAGAGGAAGAGAAACAGAGAATGCAACATCATTTACATGCCAAGGAGGAGGTCTTGGAAAAGTTGCAGCATAACAAACTTGAGTTAAAAAGTGATGATTCAATTTCATGTTATTTTTATGACAATGACTTCTCTGCTTTTGAGAAATGTACTATAGGAATTGGATCAAAATTGTTGAAGAAGATGGGGTATCAAGGGAAGTACCTTGACATTAATGGCCAGGGAATTATGAATCCCATCAAATTGGAGGAATTTCCTTGTCATGCAGGAATTGGGCGTGTCAAAAAAGATATTGGCAAATTCTCTAAGAGAGCCAGTGACCAACCAACGAGGGATGATGGAAGCACCTCATCACATTCTAGTGATAGTGAGAATTCCATAGGAACTTGTTAGAGGTGCACTAGGAATAAGCATTCAAAGACAATCCAGAAATTTTGGAGGAGAAAGAATCATTATAGTCCTAGCAACAAGGATGGACACCAGAGAGCCATGTGTCAGATACTCTATTCCTAGAAAGCACCTATGAAGGAACCAGCTGGTAAAGATGTTCAACAAGCAAATCAGTTGCAGGGAGATGACTCATTAACTTTTTTGAGTGAGAGATGGTTTTATCAGATATAGTAGCTTGTCAGTGGCTATAATTTGTAAATAATATGTTGTCAAATGATTGTAAAAGTGATGATGCGTTTTCCATCACTTGTGAAAAGTGACATGATGATGTTTTTCCTCTTTTTATTGATAGTTGGGGTATTGGTTTCTATTATGTTTTATACTTGACCAAAGAGTGTGTCTTATAAACTCTTGGAAAGTATGGGGATGATTGGGTCATGGTTGGTCATGTAATTGAACATGTAGTTTACAAATATTGTACGACAGGTTTGCAGAGGATGTAGGTGTTAGCTCATCACTTATGTCTCCGAAGAACAAAGGTGAAGGAGAAGGAAGTGTGGCCTGACAGGGAACTTGTTGTGCATACAAGGGAACACAACAAATTGAATATTATGTTCATGCTTTTGGAGGACCAAAAGCTCCTCAATGGGGAGGAATGATCCAGGTGGCTTCAGAAACACTCAGTGATCAAAGAGGGCTTAGAAAAGGCTCAAAAATAAAAATTTCTTATATTTCCATGAAACTAAGGTCAGATCGAAGATCTCATTATAAGATTTCCAATGCCACAAACGACACTTCAATCTGACATCGTATGTGAAATTTATGGCCAGTCAAAGTTTTAGCCAAACTAGGCCCCTTGGCTAAAGTTAGCAGAGTGCCAACTAAATTTGGAGGTCGGCTAAATCTAGTGGAGCCACTAAACTGGTGGAAATTAACGAGGAATTGGCACTTAACGGTGACAATTTCTGGTGGTTAGAAATGGCAAAATTGTCATCTACTTAAAAAGTCTGGTGACCCCAAAAATTTCACCGACGGTTTTTAACCGATATTTTATTTTAATTAAATATATATATATATATATATATATATATATATATATATATATATAAATATAAATATAATAACACGAGTTGGCTGGCCGCCACCCCCAAAAAACCCTCTCCACATACACACACGCCGTTGGCTGGCCCACCCGACAAGCAGCCCCACTCCAACAAACAATGTCGATTACAAAAAAACATTGTGCCATAAAACAAATCCGCATGCCATGATGGGGAGTCAACCCTAGGTCCTCCGCCAATCGAATGGTCTGCCAACCATGGGCTAACCATCATGTCAGGTGGCTAGACTTTGTAAACTCCACCACCCACCTATTTTAAAAACCCACCATTTCATTCATTGCCCAAAGAAGTGGAGGAAAAGAGGGGATAGAATGCCAAGTGGGTGGAATCTAGACACAGTGCCCGGAGCTAAGAGTCGAGAACCATGTGGCATGGATCCCAAGACAAGAGAATATTCTACATAGAATCTTGTTGATGCTTGTGAGGATTCTTTGAGATTCCCTTGGGGCCCACATCTTCGTAGTGACAAAATCATGCTAACTTTATACTCAAACGAATCAAAATTTCGACAGAAGTCAGATGGCGTAATCGGTTTTCTAATATTAGCAGCAGGATTTCAGTCAACTTGCAGAGAGGAATCTTTGTGGAATCATGAGGAATCTAAAAGATTCCCTAAGGGCCAAATTTTGACAGTTTCAGAACCAGACCAAATTTATACTCATTTTACTCAGTTTTTTGTAAGGAGCGTAGTGGTGAAGTTAAATTTTTCATCTGAGTAGCAGAATTCTAGTCAACCAGCAAGAAGGAATTTTTGGGGAATCTTTGAGATTCTTGAGGGTCCATATTTTGACCAAAGCAGAAAGGGGTCAAGTTTACAATCATTTGACATGATTTCGTGCCTAGAATTCAATGGTGCAATCAATCTCTTCACTAGAGGTGTGAATTTTCAAGTCATCCCTGGAAGTGGAGGCATAAGGTTCCTTTTTACATGCATGTAATTTGGTTTCGCTGAAGATTAATGAAAGATGCCTCCCCCATTGAGCAGGGCTAGACAATGTAACCCACACTGAGTGAACTCCGTTATCAACTTGTTTGTGTCTTTTCTTCTCATGGTTGTTATTTATTTTTGCTTCCTTTATGTGTATGCATTTCATGGTTACATGCTCTTTTAAAAGAAATTCAGTATGCATCTTTGAAGTGAAAAGATTTGGATCATGCAAAGCACTTGAATGAATTAAATATAATTACCAATCAGATCACCTTTGTCAAAATAGTTTTGGATGATGAAATAAAAGTCCATCCTAGTTATGTGTTCCATGTGAGACATCTGTGAGAAATTCATAGTAGTTATGAGCACTTCAACACTTGTTTGGACCCTGAAGTTTGATGATGTTAGTATTAGTTTAATGAATGAGGAGTTGTGACGAAAATAAATTACGGAAAAATAGGGATGAGAAGCTCTAGCCTTAGCTAATCATGGAAGTAAAATTGAACATAGCAGATAAGGGTATTCAAAATCATGAGGCATATTGAAATCAAGAACAAGAAAACTTACTTGTTTTCATTGGAGAAAACTAGGACATAAGAAAAATGATTGTCTATTCTGGAAGAAGGGACTAACGGAATATAAGGAACAAAAATTAATCAATACAAAGAAAAGATCAAGTAGAATACATGAAAGTGAGACCACTTTTGGATCCTATGAAAGTAATATCTTATTTAATATTTTAGTAGAATAATCTTGTTTATATATTTCCAATGGTAACATTGATTGGGTATTTGACTTTGGGGTATCTCACCATGTGACCACATGCGAAAATAATTTTATTACATGTGAAGTGGGTGATCATAGTAGAGTACATTTAGGAAATAACATTTTTGTAATAATGTTGCAGTGTGTTGTACCTTAAGAAACCAATTTCCTAGCTGTGGAGAAATTGTGCTTAAGACATTAATGATTATTGTTTGTTGTCACTTATTTGGCACTTTATTATTTGTTGTATTATTAAATGAAGGACTTGGAAAACTTGGTCTTTAACCCTTAATACATATGTGATTGGAAAATCTCAGAATTCCATTTGTTGCTAGAAATAAATGATGAATGAAGAAAGCTTGAAAGAGAAGTTTAAGATAATATGCTACTTAACACAAAACCTACTATTTGTCCCTTAGAAGAATTATGAAAATGAGAAATGAATCATAGACAATATGCTACTTGACACAAAAACTATTATCTGCGACCCTTAGAGAAGTTAAAGATAATATGATGCCTTACACAGAAACTATTATCTATAACTTAGAAAGGAAGATGAAAACTTCAAGTATAGGAGCACTCTTTTAAGGGATTTTAACTTTATCTACATAAGCAAATAAATACCTCCAACTTCATTACTATACTTGAAAGAAGAAAACATAAGATGACACATGACAGAGAAGTTACAAAATTATACCCAAAAATTCATGGAAACTTCTGATTCTAACATTAATCAACGGCTATATCAAGAATACAGTGGCTTAGTCTCCATGTTCTCCAAAATTCGGACCCCCCTTCTCTGTAAATTTTCCTATTTTTATGCATTGTGAAACAGTTGCCTATCTCTGAAACTGTCAAACTACTAAAAATGTTTCTCTAGCTATCTGAAGTAAGAATTATTACAAAATATTACACAGAGGGTAAAGACATCTCAAAGAACATAAAATAACTGAACATGACAATGACTGCTGGTTTTTCGGCTCTGTTAATCAGCCCTTGAATTCTTTTGTAGATGATTTAATAATGATTAATCTGCTTTAACCATAATAAATAGTGTTTGACTTTGACTTGTGCATAAATCTGGGCTTACACATGTATCGGGCACGCTTTAATTGGCCAAAACACAATTGAACCACACTAATTACCTTCCTTTGAATTTGCTTATAACACTGATTTTTCCCGTAACCTTTGATTATTATGGAACTAAAGAATAATTAATTCTGCTTCGTAAATCCATCGGATCCGCCTTTTCAATACTCCATTGACTTCGTATCGCAAATCACAATCGGTGCCTTCAATTGATATATCAATACAAAACTTAACGACATGTGACATAACGGATGCGCTGGAAGAATTAAACATAATATATACCATATCGGGTCTAGCCTGTCACAAATCGTAATCGGCATAACCATATACATATACATATACATAAAGCGTTATGCGATATCGTGGACCCGCCAACATTATAAAATGTAACACATATATTTTCGAGTCTAGATTTTCCATCACTCATCACAATCGACAAAGGAACCAACACATATGCAAAGACACTTTTTGGACCCGCTGGGACTTATAAAATGCAACATATAGTTCTTCGGGTCCGGCCCATCATTGCAAATCGCAATCGGTGATTCCGTGGTGATAACATAAATGCCCATTACATTTTTTGCGATTGCGATTAACTGCATCTCTAACACACACACACACACACACACACACACACACACACACACACACACACACACACACACACATATATAGGGTTTGGCTCCATATAACCATTTATATAGCGATTTGATTTGTTCGTATAGCGACCTTGGCTACACCAGGGCTGATTCTTTTACACTTATTTCTTTTGCGATTTCGATATATAATAAACAAAATACTTCATTTCCCTTAGACTCTGTGGATGTAAAGAAAATAAGGGAGCTTCATTAAGGTTGAACCCCTGCAGTGATTTTTAGACCACGCATTGTGATAAAAGTGATAAATAAGCTTAAACACAATATAAGCTACAACATAGTGGTAGATGATTGAATCAAGACAAATGATGGTCAATATATCTTGTTGAAACATGTTAGGCATGTCCCAGAGGTGTGTATGAGTTTCATATCCATAGGATGATTAGATGATGAAGGTTGTTCCACAACCTTTGGGAAAGGTGGTTGGACAATTAGTAACGGTTCATGGTGATGGCTAAAGGATTCTAGTTAGGAACCTTGTATACAATAAGGGAAACGATAAAGCTATTAGACGCAACTATTGTTGCAAAAGAAGGAAACTTAATTGAGTTATGGCATAAGCACTTGGGCCACATGAGTGAAAATGGCCTAAAATTTCTCATTGGTAAAAATGTACTTCTAGGTTTGAAATTCTATGAACTTGATTTTTATGAGCATTGTATTTATGGTTGGCATTGGGTAATTTAATTGTTCTTAAATTAATTCATTTACTGTCAACCAAGGTTCGTGTACTTGTGAGATGTATGTGCAGTATATATGCTAGGAATTCTATCTATAGACTGAATTATTCTAATTATGGACAAATGTTTGACTGAGATTTAAAGAGTAAACACACACAAGTTTTTTCTATTTAAAGTTACATCAAAACCTAATTACTTAACTAAATTGAAATCTATTTCTTGCAGAATTGAAAATATTTATTAATTGCATAAAAACTTAATTCTACTTGCATAAAAGGAAATGTTAATACTAAATTGAAGGAAAAATATTCTAATGCTACTTGCAGAATTGGAAGCACTACAACGCTATTTTGCATAAAGGAAATTCTACACTAATTGCATAACAAAAACTAATTGTAGAAAGAAAAGGAACTAATTACAATTGCAGAAAGAAGCTATTGAGAGTAATAAAAATCAAATGAGAACTGAGAGCTTGTAACTTGAAATGAATACCGATGTGCATTCTAAAAGACATCTCTCTTATCATCTATGAAATTAACTGAGTAATGAAACCTGAAAGGAAACACATATGCAAGTAAAATCTTTTTGGTAACTTTTGCTTATGAGCACTCTAGAACTAGAATAACAAATGATAAAATTAGAACTATAATGAAACTATATTAATTGAAAATAAACTTCAAGAGACTATCACACTACGAGCAAATGGAAGCATAAACAAAACTAAATATCCTTACAAGTTGATAGGGGGCCGAACCATGAGCATAAGTTTGCAATCGATCAGATGATTTCTTAGTCACGCATTAAAAACATAGGATTGTATTTACTTGAAACAAAGTATTATGATAAACCACAATAAAATTAATAATCGAACTTAGTTTTGGATCTCACCATATGGATTTTATACAAGTTTTCATTAAACAACTTCAAGGGTTTTATGTCGATACGAAATGGAACTTCTTTTCCATCTAGGAAATAGATCTAAACTAAGACTTTATCTCCTCATGTGATCCAGGTGGATGTTGGTGGCCACCCGCCAATTCCACTTGGACCCCTGCCAACACTTAGATCCCCACCATTGTTTCTTTCACTTTTTCAGTTTCCTTAATTGTAGCACAGTTTACTATTTTTAGCAATTTTTCGGGTCCTAAACTTCTGGAGCCGTTTTGAGGCCTTAAACAACGTTTTTTTGGAAATCTATCGCCAGTTAATTTTAAATCAAATAATATTTTTTGTTGTAGTACTCAGAGAATGACCAACTTAAAACCCCACGAAGTTGGTTGTCCAACTAACCCCAACAGGGCCCATAAACTCTTAGTGTTACATCTCCTTGGGTTAGGGTTTTGGTTGTTTATGCTTTTCTCTTACTGTTCAATAATAAAAATGCCCTTGAGCCTCATTTAACGTAGTTCAGAGGCATGTAGCCACCACATCTCTTCTCAAAGATAAGCTACCATCGCCTAAGCTAGTTTATTTCCATTTCTGTTTGTAAGCATATTTTAGTATTTTACAATAATGAAATGAAGTATTATTTTTGTTGCATCTCTGTATTTATGGTTATATCTGTAATTTGTTGTGTCCCTGTTTAAATTCAGATCATCATGATTTTATACGGAAAGATAAAATCATGAGGGATTCTTCTTAGATCGTATCCTCGTGGTTTAATAAGTCTTTTGCATGCTCGTATGATGTCGTTTTAGTCTCCTGTTTCCTTCACTCGACCACTACACCATCATACTCAGAGTTTGACTTTGAATTTGACTCTTAAATCTCTTAATCTCTATAGCCTACCAAGTCATGCTCATAGGTGTTCATCCATGTTGTGAACATTTTTCATCTCCAGATACTCTTCATTCTTTTACTAATTTATTGTAACCTGTATCACCATGAATATTGTTGTGAAATTCAACATTAGTTGTGGAATGTTCATGATTATGTTATTGTAAGAATGTTTTCATTATAATTCATAAAGAAACATAGATTCTAAACATGGATGATAAATACCTTTTTATAAGTTGAATTGACCTTGAGTATGTTGAGACTGATACAAAAAATGGTGACAAAAAGGGTGATGGAAATGGAAAAAGGTATTAAAAAAGGAAACAATTTCAGACTTCAACATTCCCCCACACCAAAGGTCTTGCATGTCCTCATGCACCAAAAATTCAAAATTGGTTCTTCTTTTCTTCTTCAATGTATGGTTTCTGAATCTTGTGCAAGCACATCCAGACTAGTCTTTTCCTTTCTCTTCTTAATGTTGAATGTGGCCCTTGGTCTCTTCATTATAATTTTACTCTATAAACCTTTGATTCTATTCTTAAGAAATTTGTTATTAGCCTCGAGTTTCTTATTTTTATTATACCAATGGAAAAGATGTAGAAGTATGTTATTATTTTGGGTTCTTAATATCTCATCTATACTTTTTTTGCTTCCCTTTCTTGTGTTAGTTTTTTATTAAGAACCTATAGTCCATATATGCCCTGTTTCAAAACATATTCTACTCCGCGTTTTTGTTCTAGAGTCTGTTATGTCAAGGATTTTTCACCAATTTCATTCATTTGGTATCGAGTGAGATTTGCCTTCTGTTGTGCTCTTTGTTCCATAGATTCTACATAATCATAAATTTCCTACTGGAATGGGTCAATGTCTGGACTGTTTCTTGTCAGACTCACTGTGTGAGGTGGTGTTCTATACCCTTCTTCTTCAAGATCAATCATTTCTAGATATTGTTTATTTGAAAGTTTTAAAATTCTCTTGCTTCTTCTCAATTTTACTCCCGATCCTTCAGTGTCTTCACATTTTTCTTTACTAACATATTTTTTTCACTTTTCTTCTTTTTCACTTTCTTTAGGTAATTTAGACTTTATGCTAGCTTTATTTCTTCTAAGAATATATTTTTCATTTATTTGTTTACATTTCTCAAAATAATGGGAAAGTGGAGTATCATCCTCAAATGCGAATTTAGATACCTTTGTCTCATTTTGTTCTTGAATTTCCTCTTCAATTTTATAGTTTTAGGGTTAGGGTTTGGTACTGACTTTCATCGACTCTTCTTAAGCCTACTTCTTGTTTCCTCATTATGGACTTCTAGAAAATTATTGCTAACTAGGAAATCTTACCAATTGTTTCCCCTAGCTTCCAAATGGGCCTCTATAAGAATTTTTATGAATCTATGATGATATAGGGCATTACCAATGGACCTAGACTCTCTATATATACTAGATGCCATTTTTATAAGACTTTGGAGAAAAAGGTAAGGTAAATTGATTTCATTTCCATCGATAAAAAGCATCAAGTATCAAGCATTGTAGAAAAATGCAGTTCAAAATCTACTTTTGTTGAGTCTTCAAAATGTCATTCATTTCCATTACACTTTCACTATTATGTCCATTATATCACCTCCATTTCACTACTATGTCACCGCATTCATCCCACTTTCATTATCATTGGGCCACATTTATGTTTTTCCAATCTTTATTAATTCTAAGCCTTTTAAGTGAATTTGTGGTTAAAAATTAGAAAATAATGTGCATATGCTTATACCTAACAAATGGGTAGAGATTGTTGACATGTGTAGGTTGAAAGGAGGCTTCTAGAAGACCTTTATGTGGCACTCTAAGGCCAAATTCGAATTTGAGTGGAAAGAATCATGGGATCATGAGGATATGTGTCACATCTCCTAATTGTATTGTAACTCTAGGAAGACATGTGTCTTATCAGTTCCTATTTTGATTAGAACTCTACAGATAGAGTGAGAGATTCATGGAATCTCATTAATGAGATGGCTTCTCATCTTTTTGTATAAATAGGAGATCTATCTCCTTCATTTGTTAGCTTAGAGTTTGGAGTTCTTGAGTCTTTAGCTTGTGAGTTCTTTAGCTTGGAGTTTGTAGTTCTTGCTTGATGGATTTTGAAAGCTTTGGAGAGCTTTGTTTTACTTTGTAATTTTGAAGAATTTGAATAAAGCTTTGATTTTCTCAACATGGAAGGAGATGTGAAGTACATGTCATGGAGCATTTTAGAATGTAAGGTAGAGTAGATTTCATTTTGTAAATTTTGCTTTGATTTCATTATGTCATTTTATTGCTTTCAAGTTTGGTAGATTAGATTTTTCATTCATGCAATTTTATTTCATGCAAGTGTGTTCAACCGGTTGATTGTAGATTAGTAATGCACCTAGCTTTTCAATGACTAATGACATGATGGAATCATCTTGTCCTTCTGCTGATTTATTTTATGAGTTCTAATTCCAGCATTATTATTTCTTTCAGTTTTGTTTTGCTCATTTACTTTCATGCAAATTTAGATATCATATTACTCCATTTGTTTATGATTACCTTCCTATAGCCAAGCGCCTCAAATAGTGAGGAATCTGAATATTATTTGATGTAGTATGATTTAGTTTCATTTCATGCAATTTAGATATCATATTACTCCATTTGTTTATGATTACCTTCCTATAGCCAAGCGACTCAAATAGTGAGGAATCAGAATATTATTTGATGTAATATGATTTAGTTTACTTTTCTGCAAGTTAGTGATTAGATTATTCATGTCATTTTCAGTTACCTCCTATAGCCAGAGCGAGTCGACAGTGAGGGATTGAAGTATGAATGCGTAGTTTGATCTTAGTTTCATTTTATGCAAATTCATTTTATGCAATTTAGATATCAGATTACTCAATTTGTTTATGATTGCCTCCTATAGCCAGAGCGAGTCGAAAGGTGAGGGGTCAGAATATGGGTTGATGTAATATGATTTAGTTTAATTTGCTTACAATTTTTGAATTGCTTTAAGTTCATTTTTCTTTTTATACAGCAGCAAGGCTACTGGGTCTCATAGTCACTAGCTCATTGTTTGGTTGTTGCATTCTATTTTGTTTGAAGTAGCTGCATATTTACACTTTTGTTTAAGTACTAATTCCATCAATAACATGTTTTAAGATCTTTTGAAGTGCTAAGTTTTGGAAGTTACCATTAGGGATATAGGCCTTGTCTTGAAATCTCTATCCATACTTGTTCTTTAAAAGTGTTCGTAAGACCTTAGAATAGGATTTCCATTTGCATTAGACACTTTAGGAAACCAACAAGAACAAAACCCCCAAAAAAACATAAACTATAAAACAACGAAGTAATAAAAAGGTTAACTAAGCACATATGGTGCGCCACACTTCCTCAGTTTACGATACCCGGATTGATAATTTATGTAGAGAAATTTAAGACATTAAATTGACTAGGCAACCTTCACAAGTTAAATTTTTTTGAATAACCAACAATATATTTCTCCATTTCCCTTTTAATGCAGTGACTAGAATTCCCTTTTTAAAGATGGATATATATGTACCTGGTTCTCTAAGGAAATTTATCCAATCATTCTCCTTGATTTTTTTGTTCTTGAACCAACTATCTCTAATTTTGGGCAATCCTGTAGCTTCTACCATAATAGACTATGTTAGGATAAGCTTGATGTCTCCAATTTCTGCCTCGGCCCCATCAAAATCTCAAAAAAAAACTTGGGTAACCTCTATTTCATGCTCGTTGGATTTTTCAAAGAATTGAAGCCACCCTACTTGCTGAAATTGGTCTCTAACCCTTGGGTATGCTTGAAGAAACTTAATTTTGTTTGGTTCAGAGCAGAAAATAATTCCCATGGTGAGATGAAGATTCAGGTCTTTATTGTTTCCTTTTGACAAGGATCATGGAATATTGAGAAATGGAATGAGCGAAGTGTGAATGATATGGATTTCATAATGGAGTAGAAAGAATATGAAGTGGAGTTAAATGACAGTGAAACAAGGTGCTTGATGGAATAATTTGTGTTATGATCGGATTGTGCCTTCCCACAATTCCCAGATCTGATTTCATAGGATCGGTGGAATGTATTTGATCTTGATCAGATTGATGTGACTGACTGAGTAATGATGAGAGAGTGGGGTATAACGGTTATGATAATGAGTGTATTTTCTAAGGTATTTAATTATTCAAACTTTTTTTTGATAAAATCATCCATGAATTAAAACCTAAGCTCTTATATGAAAAATAATTTCAACATTCTACATACCTTTACTTTTGTGAATTCCCTTGATATTCTTTTGCTGTGGATTTTCTAATATTGATGTAGAATTCAGACTTGGCTGCAAAATTGAAGATCAGCTGCAGAATGACATAAATTATGTTTGTTGCTTATCATTTCTTGAATTTTTCTTATTTGATCAGGAGAATACTTCTTTATTGTTGTTGCTGCTTTTGGTGGTTAGTGAAAATACTGATCCTCAAAAGTATTGCTTGCCACCTAAAATTTATTAGAAAAAGAAGGGTAGAAAGAAATAGGGACAAGAAAGAGGGGATTATGAAAATCTAAACCACCAAGAAATCTTGGTTTTCAGTTAAGATTTTATGTATAAACATGCCAACATAGTTGGTTTTCATGTTTATATATATATATATATGTATATATATATATATATATATATATATATATATATATATATATATATATATATATATATGTATATATATATATATATATATATATATATATATATATATATATATATATATTAATGAAAAAATTACAATGAAGTTGGAGAGTGAGGAGAAGAATCTCCTTTCTTGACCAACTTGAATTCAAAATTCTCTTTCAAATATTTGACAAATTCTTCCTTTGTTAGTGGTTTATGATACAACCTTAATCTATGACGATTAACAAGGAAATTAATTTGTTCATCATCAATAATTTTGATTGTGAGTGCTCCATTATCAAAAATAGTATCAAACTCATAAGGACCAAGCCAATGAGTTTGAAATTTCCCTTGAAAATATTTGAATTTGGAATTAAAAAGAAGAGCCTAGCCACCTTGCTTGAACTTTTTAGCTTTGATGAATTTGTCATGCCACTTTGATCTTTGTTTTTGAACTATGCTGGTTCTTTGAATAGAATCTTGTCGAATCTCATCTAGCTCACTCAATTGTGCTAGTCTCTGTTTTTTAGCTTCTGATAGATCAAGGCCTAGTTTAGCTACTATTATGAAGGTCTCCACTTTGAACTCAATTGGAAGAAAAACTTTATTTCCATATAAACTCATAAGGAGTGTGTCTAGTTGTATTCCTCCATGTAGTTCGATATGCCCACAATGCTTCTGGAAGCTTTTTTGCCCAATCCTACCTAAGAAAATGCACGGTCTTGGTAAGAATTGCTTCAAGTACTTTGTTGGTGGATTCTACTTGTCCATTGTCTTGTGGATGATATGGAGTAGAATTTCGATGCTTGATCTTATATTGCCCCATGATCTTTTGCATCAACTTGGATGTGAATTAAGTACCTTGCTCTAATACAATTTCTCTTGGAACACCAAAATGAGTAAAAATATCCTCAAAAAAAAATGTAACTGCAACATTTTCAGTTGCAAATAAAATAGGTTTAGATTCTACCCATTTTGTAACATAATCCGTGCAAGCAAGGATGTACCTTTTTTATTTAGATGGAGGATTTATTGGTCCAACAAAATCTATAGCCCATTTTTCAAAAGATTCTACAAGTACCTGTGGTTGTAGAGGAATTTCATCTCATGGAATAGGTTTCCCCATTCTTTGACAAATATCACATCTTTTGACATATTCTTTGGCATCCTTAAAAATGGATGGCCAATAATATCCCAAAAGAAGGATTTTGTAAGAAATTACTTTGTCAACAAAATGTCCTCCACATTGCTCATCATTACAAGCTTTCAAGATTTTAGGTACTTCATCTTCTCAAACACATCTTCAAATAATCAAATCAGGTCTAGTTTTGTACAATTCTCCATCTATCTAAGAATAAGGTGCACTAGTTTTGATCACTTTTTTCTTTTCTCTGGCTGATAGTTGTGGAGGTAACTTTCCTATAGCCAAATAATTAGCAATATCTGCAAACCAAGGTGTTTTAGTAGATATTACAAAAATATATTCATCAAGAAATTTATCTTTTACAGTAACATCCTCATTATTATTCTGCATTCTATAAAGAAAATCAACCACTGTATTTTCTTTTCATGGTCTATCAAGAATAGTAATGTTGAATTCTTGTAACAATAGAAACCATCTTGTAATTCTATCATTATTAATTGGCTTTTTCAGTAGATATATAATTGAAGAATGATATGTACGAATGAAAGTTTCATATCTAATGATGTAATGACGAAACTTATTAATGGCATGCACAACAACTAAAAACTCATTTTTTGTTACAGTGTAATTTAATTTTGTTGGAGTCAAAAAATTTCTTGTATAATAGATAGAATAAGGAATTAAATCTTTTTGTCCTAACACAACTCCTAGAGCTGTATCTGAAGAATCAATAGAAATTTGGAAAGGAAGAGCCCAATTAGGTCCCCTTAAAATTGGTGCCTCATTAATCTTTTGTTTCAATGTCTCAAATGCTTTATGATAGTCATAATTCCAAACAAATTCACAATATTTTGTAAGGAGTTTGAAAAGTGGAGAGGCTACTTTTGTGAAATTTTCTATGAATATTCTATAATATCCAATAAATGCAGAAAAATTCTAACATCTTTTTGACAAGCAGGAATTGAATTTTTAGTAATTATTTCTACTTTAGATGTATCCACTTTAATTCCATCACTTGAAATATGGTGGCCTAAAAAAATCCCTTCATTGAACATCATAAAAAATTTCTCATGGCTTAATGAAAGGTTTGCCTCTTTACATCTAATAAGAACTTTTTCCAAATTTTCAATAGCTTCTTCAAAAGTATCACCATACATAGTGAAATCATCCATGTATACTTCCACACAATCATGAATGAGATATGAAAAGATACCTAAAACTACTCTATAAAATGTGGCAGGTGCATTACATAATCCAAAGGGAGGAACCCTATAGGCTTATTTTCCCCATGGACATGTAAAATTAGTTTCATCTTGATATTTTGGTGCTAGTTGGATTTGGTTATATCCACTAAAACCATCTAAAACTAAAAAATACTTCTTTCTTGCCAAGGTATCTAATACTTGTTGTTAGGTCCCTATAACACTAGTGTATTCCCTTATTATTATTGTCATTGTATCCCTTATTGTTATTTTTGTGCCCATTTGTCCTCATATTGTTATTATTGTTCCCCATAGAAGCTCACTATTGTTATTGTTGTACCCTTACATTATTATTGTTATGTCGGCTCTGATTATATTGTGACCCCTTAGACTCCTATATGTAGAAAGGAGGTCTTGTCATTTGTATCATCCAAGAATTTTCCATTTGTGTAATGTAAAGGAGGTTTCCCCCTCAAAGAGGTTTATTTTGAAGGTTTTTATCTCTCATTTCTTCTATTTTGTGAGCTGGTTGCATAACATTTGGTATGATAGCTTTGGATTCTAAGGTTTCGCTGCTCCAAACAGGTCATCGTGGAATTTTCGCTATAACTTTTTCTTGCGACATTTCAGAAGCTAAAAAAATCCGTTTGAGTTGAAATCGTTTTAAACCTCAGGTCCAAATTTCTTGTCTCGCTGTATTTTCTGAGACATGATCCAAGAAATTTAGGGTTTTTGTAGGCTCCCAAATTATATCTCAAACAAGTGACCTGGGGAAAATCGTCATAACTTTATCTCTGAGCATCAGATTGAAATTTTATAAGAAGTTATAGAAAGAGGATGGACTGTAGTTTTAGGTGTATCAATTTCAGGTCCTAAGGTCGAAACAGTGACAAGTGGCACTTCGTACAAGTTCACTCTACTGAACTATTCTATAATTAGGTCATTGTAGGAGATTTGGCATAACTCTTCTTGGGAGAATCCAATCTTGATCAAACTTACGAGGTTGGAAAGAGGACTAAGAGGGCTACTGCAAGAGGAAATTTCAGACATTGGAGATGTGAAATTAGAGATATAAAATAGATTCAATATCGAGATCCTACAAAGTGAAAAAATGTGTGTAGTTTTTTTTTCTAATTTTGCATGAGTTTGGTCTAAAAAATTAGTTTGAAGGAATTGAAAGAGAATATTGAAGCATTATTATCATTAATTTATTCCCCGAAAAAAGAAAATGGAAACACCTAGTAAGCAACCTAAAATCTCTAGCATGACTCGTGAAGAAGAGGAAGAAATGCAACATGATATATAAAAATTACAAGACCAAGTGCAACCAGATTCACTCTCACAAAAAGTAACAGAAGCTAATATGGATAGTTTAAGGAAAGGCGTGGAAGCTAAGATGGATGGTGTGGAAGCTAAGATGGATTCTTTAAAGAATGGAATGGAAGCTAAGATGGATGGCATGAAAGCTAAGATGGATGGTATAGAAGCAAAACTTAAAGGAAACATGGAAGATATGAAGATAGATTTGACAAAGTTGCTACAATAAATGCTTACTAATGGTGAAAGGGTAGTAAAAGAAACTCATGATGACAAAAAAATAAATGTTAGTCATGATTTCATAGACTCTAATGTTGGATTGAAGACCCACTATGTTCCAAAGATCGATATGGGGAAGTTTGATGGCAAGGATCCCATAACATGGATACTTCATATAGAGCAATATTTCAATCTCCATAATGTGCAAAGCACACAAAAGGTATGCATTGAAACTTTATATTTCGAACCCAATCATCCTGTATGGTATTTATGGCTTTGCTCTAGTAAACAAATTGTCACTTGGGAAATTTTTATGGAAGAAATGATAGCACATTATGAGGATACAAAAAGCAAAACTTTTTTTATCCAATTGATAAATCTCAAACAAAAGGGTTCAATGGTGGATCACATTGAGGACTTTCGAAAATTGAATATAAGGGTAAAAGATATTCCAGAGGAGCATAGGACTGATATGTTCATAGGGACTTTAAAGGATAACATCCAACATGAGGTTCGCCTTTGGGAGCCTAATTCATTGGAGAATGCATTCATGTTAGCAAGAAAAATTGAAAGCAAAATTATGGAAACAAGGAAACCTACCACTCACAACTATAAATATGGAAGTGTTGTTGCTCCTAGGCTTCCGCAACCTACAAGGTTGACACCACAACAATTGGAAGAAAAAAGAGAAAAAGGGCTTTGTTACAGTTGTGATAGCAAATACACTAAAGGTCATAAGTGTGCTAAGAAGAAATTATTTTACATAGATTGTGAAGAGGAGGAAGAAAATGAACAAGAAACATCAAAAGAAGAGGATACACACTAGGAAAAAACCCTAGAGAAAGAAGAAATGAATCTGACCATATATTGTAATACATTGGCCAGAATTACTACTCCTCAAACTATCAAGATAGAAGGACATATCAAGAAGAAAAAGGTAATAGTGTTGATTGATTCAAGCAGTACCCATAATTTTATTCATTGTAAGATAGCCAAGGAATTGAATTTCTTCCTATATCCAGCACCAGAGTGTCAAGTGATGGTTGCAAATGGAGGAACCATAAATTTCTCTGGAAAGTGCCATAATATCAAGCTATCCATGGGAGAATATGTGTTGAATAGTCCAATGCTTTCCATTCCAATGGGTGGTGCTAATGTTGTAGTAGAATTCCAATGGCTACAATCTTTGGGTACGATAACTTTTAATTTTCAAGAATTTTTCTTAAAATTTGTTTTGGAAGGAAAGGAAGTTGAATTAATGGGTATCACAGGGAAACTGGGAAAGATAATCAACTCTAACAGCATGACAAATCTTCTAAAGAAATAAAAATGAGGCATAATTGGACAATTATGTTCGCTAGAGGTTCCCACATTGGAATCATCTATTTATCCAGATCTCCAAAAAGTCTTGGACAATCATTCCAGGGTATTTGAGACTCCCAAAGACCTCCCACCTATTCATGATCATGATCATGCTATTCATTTGATTCCAGGAATTCTTCCTCCAAACATCAGGCCTTACAGATATCCCTATGCCCAAAAGAGTGAAATTGAACGTATGGTTGCAGAGATGCTAGAGGCTAGTATAATTCAACCTAGTCAAAGTTATTTCTCTGCTCCAGTAGTATTGGTACACAAGAAGGATGGGTCATGGCACATGTGTCCGGATTATAGGGAGATCAACAAGCTCACTATTAAAGGCAAATTCCCCATTCATGTCATTGATGAATTGTTGGATGAATTGCATGGAGCAATTTACTCCACCAAGTTAGACCTTCGTTCAGGATATCATCAAATCAGAATGAAGACTGAAGACATTCCAAAAACAAAATTTAGAACTCATGAGGATCATTATGAATTTTTGGTCATGCCTTTTGGCCTTACTAATGCACCTTCTAGAACAAGTCTTGGAAGGATCATGTTCAACACGTTGACATAGTGCTCAAACTATTGGAGGAGAAACAATTAAAACCTCCAAATGTTTTTTTGGAGTACAAGAGGTGGAATATTTGTTTCATATTGTATCTCATGAAGGTGTTAAGGTAGACCCAAGAACAATTAAAGCCATTAAGGAATGGAAAATCCCCACATCCATAAAGCATCTACAAGGATTTCTCGGGTTGATAGGGTATTATCGCAAGTTTGTTAAGAATTATGGAGAATATCGCCACCTCTAACAACATTACTGAAGAAAGATGCATTTTCTTGAACTCTAGAAGCAACGAAGGCCTTTGAACATCTTAAAGAGGCAATGTGCCAAGCACTGGTCTTAACTATGCCAGACTTCACAAAAGCCTTTATTGTGGAATGTAATGCCTTGGGAAATGGAATTGTTGTTGTTTTAATGCAAGAAGAAATACCCATTGCTTTCAAAAGTTGTCCATTCAAAGGAAAATATTTACACAAATATATTTATGAGAAAGAATGTTGGCAATACTACATGCACTTAAGAAATGGCTACCTTACCTAATGGGAGGACACTTCAAGGTAAAAACAGATCATGATAGTCTTAAATACTTTTTAGAACAAAGGTTATCTTTAGAAGCGCAACGAAAATGGGTCACAAATATGTTGGGTTATGACTTTGAAATGATCTACAAAAAAGGGAAGCAAAATGTTGTTGCAGATGCACTCTCAAGAAAGGATGAAGATGTGGAATCATTGTTTTGTGCCATTTCTATTATCCAACCAGATTGGATAAACAAAGCAATGGATGAATGAAAGAATGACAAAGAAGTGTGGGAACTCATTCAAAAGTTGCAGCAAGATCCTAGTACATCTAATACATTTAGCTGGAAAAATGATTCGTTACGGTACAAAGATCTTTTATACCTCTATAAGAATCCACAACTCAAACAAAAAATTATTAGGGAATTGCACACATCTCCCTTAGGAGGGCATTCAGGATTTTTAAAAACTTACCACAGGGTTAAGAAGGATTGGTTTTTGGGATGGCCTTAAATCTGATATTCAAAATTTTGTGGCAAGATGTTTGGTTTGCTAACAAAATAAAGTTGAGAAAATTAAGACCACGGGTCTATTACAACATTTATCCATTCCAAGTCAACATTGGGAGGAGGTTTCAATGGATTTTATCACAGGTTTACCCAAGTCTGAAGGAAATAATGTCATCATGGTGGTAGTTGATATACTTACCAAGTATGCACACTTTTGTGCATATCTCTTCCATTTAAAGTCAATACAGTTACTAATGAATTTATGGAAACAATTCAAAAGCTACATGGAAACCCAAATATTATTGTGAGTGACAGAGATCCTATTTTCATTGGAAATGTTTGGACATAATTATTTTCTTGTCTGGGTACTCAATTAGCTCATAACTCATCTTATCATCCTCAATCTGATGGGCAAACTGAGATAGTGAACAAATGTTTGGAAGAATATCTTTGTTTCTTTGTATCTAATAAACAAACACAATGGATCAAATGGTTTCCTTTTGCTGAATGGTGGTATAACACTTCCTTCCATATTGTAGCAAAAATGACCCCATTTATGGCACTTTATGGATATCATCCACCCTCCATCACATCATATTTAAGAGAAAATTCTAAGGTTCAAGTCGTGGACGATCACATCGAGCATCAACAAAAACTTCTCCAACTCTTAAAGGATAACCTCACTTTGGCACAGAATAGAATGAAACAACAGGCAGATCAACATCGCAGCGAAAGAAGTTTTGATGTAGGTGACTGGGTATTTCTACAGCTATAACCATACAAATAAATGTCCCTCAAGCAAGCTAAGAAGGATAAAAAATTATCACCAAAGTATTATGGTCCATACAAGGTGTTGCAAAAGATTGGTACTATGGCATACAAATTGGAACTTCCTGCATCTTCCTGAGTGCACCCAGTTTTCCATGTTTCATGCTTAAAGAAGGTTATAGGTGACAAGCTGCCAGTTCAAACAATATTGCTAGAGCTTGACAAGGAAGGAAAAATCATATTGGAACCTCAAGAAGTCACATAAATAAGAACTCGATAGCTGTGAAATCAATCAATTTCAGAGTATCTCATCAAGTGGAAGAACTTACCCGCTGAAGATTATACATGGGAGGATGAAGATTTTATACACAAGCATTCAGAACTACTCAAGCATTGAGGACAACAATTTTTTGAGGAGAGGGACATGTTAGGTCCCTATAATACTAGTGTATTCCCTTCTTATTATTGTCATTGTACCCCTTATTGTTATTGTTGTGCCCATGTTGTCCCCATATTGTTATTATTGTGCCCCATAGAAGCGAAGCCCACTATTGTTATTATTGTGCCCTTACATTATTATTGTTATGTTGGTTCTGATTATATTGTGACCCCTTAGACTCCTATATATATAAATGAGGTCTTGTCATCTGTATCATCCAAGAATTGTTCATTTGTGTAATGTAAAGGAGGTTTCCCCCCCAAAGAGGCTGATTTTGAAGGCGTTTATCTCTCTTTTCTTCTATTTTATGAGCTAGTTGTATAACACTTGATCTATAAAAGATAGTGGAAAATGATCTTTTAAAGTAGCTTTATTTAATTCCCTATAGTAAATACACACTCTCCATTTTCCATTTTTTTTAGGAACAATCACTAAAGGTGATATCCATTGACTATCTGATATTCGATAGATGAAATTCACATTAAGTGACTTTTGTAATTCCTCCTTAACAATTTCTCTCATATTAGGATTCATCCTTCTCTGAGTTTGTCTAACTGGTTTGGAATTTTCCTCAATATAAATTTGATGCATACAAGTTTTAGGATCAATCCCTTTCATATCAGTGTACTCCCATGCATAAGAAGAAGAGTGTTTTTGTAGCATTTGTATAAATTTCCTGTTTTTAAATTCCTTGAAATTATTGTTAATATTTAATGTTTTATCTGGAAAAATTTCTACTTGAGAATTGCCAAACTTTTCCATAGAATTTAAAGCCATTTGGTGAGATGATAGATATTCAATATTGCATTTTTCTTGAAAACTTTGATCTTTCTCACAGTATGAAGAAGAATCATTATTATTCATTAAATTTATCAATTCATCTTCTTCATCTAATTGCGAAAGAGTATAAACTGGTTGCATATCATCAAAGTCTTCATTATCATCATCTATCCAAATTTCAATTTATACTTCAGTTATTGTTTTTGTAGGAGGATATAATGTAAATTTATTAGTGGAAGTTCCATCGGACATGTACATATCACCATATCTACAACTTATGAATGCATCAGTTGTAGCTAGCCAAGGTCTACCAAGGATAAATGGATGGCATCCTAAATTATTCTTGGGAGTTAAAATCATCAAATCTATAGGATATTCCAAAGAATCCAATGAAACAAACACATATTATAATACTCCATATGTTTTGATAACAAATCTATCTACTAATTGTAATAATGTAGGAGTATATTGAAGATTAGGAAGCTTAAGGTGCTCCATTGTCCGTTTACTCATGATATTGATGGCTTCTCTAGACCAATTAAAGTGTTTGGAATTTCAACACCATTGATATGAACTTTCACAATGGGTCTACTAGGATTTAGATGTTTTTGAACAATAGGTTTCCCCATCATGATATCAACAATTTTTCCTACCAATTAGACTTTTTTAACATCTTTTCTCTTTCTTCTTGGTTTTCTAATGCATAGATCCTTAATACTTTTTGCAAATATTGGTATTTCCTTTATAGCTTGGATTAAAGGAATTTTGATGAAAATATTCTTAAGTTCATCTAGCATATCATAGTTTGGTAAAACAATTTTCCTTTCTATTCATTTATCAATTTTTAGCCTTTCAAGAAAAGGTGGATCCTACAAAGAAATAGAAGGTTTTTCTTCTGGAGGAACTGTAGTAGCTTTCTTTATTTTCTCATCCTTTGATTGTACAGGAAAATATTCCCTTAGAGGAATATATTCTTGATCAATATTTGCATATTTTTCATGAACTTCATCCTCTTTAGATTTTTGGATGGCGATTATTGGAGACTTCTTTTGTAAAACCCTACTAGATCTAAGTTAAACATAATTTATACCTAATGGGATAATCATACAAGCTTGAATTTTTTTCCTTCAATATTATAAATATCTTGTTGAATCTTATTGTTTGTATTTGGAAGTGGTTGAGCAAGTAGTTAATTGGGTTTTTTAGGAAATTGTAATGAAAGTTGTCAATTTGGATTTTAAAATTGAGGAGGATAATATTGTGGTGGAAAAGAAAGATAAGGTTGTTGGAATTGAGGATATTGAGGATATTTTCCATAAGGATTTCGCCAACTTTGTGCCTAAGATGGATTTTTAGATTGTGGGGGCCAAGGTTTCCATGGCATGGGTGTTATAGACATTTTTGGGCACTACAACCCCAATCAAACATGTCCATAAACCAAGGGCTCCTAATTCCCTAAAAGTGTTGTCCCATACCCTAAAAGAACAAGGTCAGCTGATTACATCATCTCCCAGAAGTTCTCCATGAAAAACTGCTCAGAACTGGTCAAAACTAGACCATCTCACCTGCTCCATGGTCAAAGTGTGATGCATACCACCTAATGCACACGGGAGGTGTGATGCATATCGAAAATTGCTTATATGGGGTGCGATGGGCGAGAGTGGACAAATGGCAGAGACAGTTTGCGAGGTGGATGATCATGGAATCTTCCAGAAACTTCTCATATGACACTTACCTCTCTGAATTTGCCCAGGGATGAGTAAGAGATCATCAATCTCCAAGTGGAATCAAGAACTATCAGAGAAAGGACACTAATCAGAATCCCAGAAGCTAACTCACCCCCCTGCAATCATCTATATATGGATCCCTCATCCCAGAGATCCAGGGGGGCTGGAATTTTGTATCTTGTAAGGAAGTGCTATTGGTTTCTTGTTGGAATATCATAGTGTTGGGTGATCTAAGCTTTTCATGAAGTGAAATAAGGGCTTTCATGCTGGAGGATGGCGCTGGGTCAGAACAATTGGTTGTAATCCTCTCTGCTATTCTTGATTATTAATAAAGCTATTCAAGTTTTCGTCCACATTCTTGTATGTTTGATGATATATACATTTGTGTGGTCAATATATATCTGGTCCTATATTATTTATGATTCTATATCTTTGTTCTTCGATAGTATTATGCTGCTTTGATTCCACAGGTGCTCTTTGAAGCTGGGTAGATGAAGGAGAAGGGGAAAGGATCTGTCAGAAGGGAGAGGAACTAAGCAAGGAACCAAGCGCAAGACTGAGGTTGGTGTCCTTCATTCCACTCTCATCTACTTCTCATAAAGGAAAACAAAAGTAGTTTTAGTTTGTTTGTTTCTAAGATAGCTACCAGTCTTAGTGGGACTAGCAGCTCCGAGTGGACACTAGATTTCCCGATAACAAAATGGTGACTCCACTGGGGAGCGAATAGATTGTTTGTTTGTCTATATTTGTTTGTTTTATAAACTTACAGACAGAGCCTGAAGTCAAGCCAGCTAGCCTTCAAACTGCATTTGCTATGCAAGTGCAAAGTAGATCAATGCTGCTTCAGTCTATCTCTAGGTTTTGTTTATAAACTGAACAATCAATTTGCAAACCTTCTAATTGCCCTAGTGGTGGCTCTAGTAACCTCATTAGATCAGCCCTGTGATTTCTATTTACTGTACATCATTTGCTCGGCCTAAATCCTTGAACTGAGCTGCAAACTGTGACCAAGAGCCAAGTAAAGTCCCATCCTGGTACCATAGGAAACCAGTATGCATTGCACCTCCCGTGCGCAGTAGGTGGGATGCATCCTTGTTTCCCTGTGTTACAGGTGCGATGATCAGAGAAGGCTAATTTTGCCTCCAGGTCTTGGTTTTTCTTCACTCTTTTCAGCTCTATTCTGGAGTTTTGTTGTCTGTGATCAGTATACCACTGTGGAAACCCCCTTCCTTTCCATCATTCCGCCTCCATTGTGCAAATAACTGTGAATGTTTTTGTGTATTTTCTGCCATTTTCAGTTCTCTTTTACAAAGTAGTAGCATAGTCGAACTGTCGTCTTTTGATTTGAAAGTGTCGCAAGTGCCTTTTTCAGTCAAAGAAAAGAATTCTATTGTTCTTGATGGTCAATTATACAGTTACTCTTGTATTTGATTTGAATTATTAGTTTTTCAAGTGTCGAAAGCAGTTTTCAATTCAAAATAGTAAATTTTCGTCATTATCTTCCTTTCGTTTTTGAAGAGAAATATGTTAGTAGTGTCATTTTGAAAAGATAATTCAGATTTGTACTTAGCATTCTTCTTGTCATTCACACATTAAGAAAGATGAAAACAAATACATGCATGTTCATTTGCATTTAGACTGCTTGTTGGTTTGATTTAGGACAGTGCATCTAGTGTGTGCTCTCTGCTCTATGTTGAAAGAATACCGTCTCTCTTTCTTTAGTAGCTAGGATTTTCATTGCAAAAAGAAGATTAAACGATTGTTTATCATCTTAGATTGCATTTTAGGAATTGTACATCTACATCACGCGGTGAACCTGAAAGGAAAATTTCTTAAGAAAGATCAACTGTAAAATAAATTTAATGAACCTAAAAACACTTTGGAACCTAATGCACAACATTTAGAAGTCTAGGCTAGAGATGTATTTCGGCGTTGTAAAACTTGGTAACTGTCACCTTCATTGTTGGTTGGGTGATTCCTCCTCTTTGAGACGACAAGTGCCAGTATGGAATTGTGCTCACACATACCGCCAAGTATATATTGGGAGACCACAATAGGCTATATCCTTTATGCATAGGAAGCTGTGTCTGCTGCCCTATCGATCGCAATGCACTGAACACAACATTCAGGAAGATTGACTGTTGTACTGTAAAAAATATTCTATAGTTTTTCTATTGGTTTGGTAATCCCTCTGTCTAGATTTTCAGAGTAGTCTCTTTCGTTCCTTTTCAGACTCCTTAAAGGAAAAGGTCCATCTGAGCACTTATCACTTCAAGCTCATTAAAAATCGAAGGTGACTAGAGTCATATTTTGTTTTTTCTCGACTCTTAAAAATTGAAAAAACAAGTTGTGTCAAAGCGTCTAAAATTCATTTAATTCAGAAACATTTTCCCCTTTATTTTTAGTTGATCGAGTAATCCGCAATCGTGGAAGAAAGTCAATTGAAACCACATCGTTCGCGGAGACTTACGAGTCAACCATCTTTGTCCCCAGAATCAAAACTACTCTGGACAAAGCGAACTCGTTTAACCGGCTCAAATTCCCCTGGTCGAGTTGGAACAAGTGTTCCGACACCCTCGGAGACTCCGGTTACTCCAAACATTTCTGTTACCCCTGCCTTTACAGAATAAGTTCTGCAGCCACAAGAGGACAGTAGAACTGATCCTAGTGTGAAGGTAAAGACTTCTATACCTGAACCAACTACATCCATAGCTAATTGGAAGGTGTTGTTCCCCAAACATTAGTCGCTGCAAAATCTATACCTTCTTCGACACCAGAAATATTTTACGGACCTGACGGTCTACCTCTTCCACCCAGTTTGATTGCTATAGAAGAGATTGTGGAGGATCCACCATCTAGTACTCCATCGCAATTTGGAGTCAGGATCACTCTATATCCTTCTTCAACAAAAATTAGTCCACCATTATCAGAATTTCCTGTAGAATTGCTAGCAAACCTTTTGGATAGACTAGATATGTCTGAACAACTGTCGACATCTAGGACTGTGTCATCTGACAAAACAACGATAGAACTTCCTGCTGCTAATCCAAAAATGTTCGCCGACGTACCATCTGTCGCAACTAGCTCTCAATCACTAGATACAATCCATCCAGGGGTTGTTTCGACGGTATGGTCTATTCCCGTTTGTTCATCCGGAATAATATCTGGAATCTCTTATGTTGAGTCTCAACAAATTGATCCTTTGCAATGTCAATTTGGGCAGTCTGGTCCTCAAAGGCTAATAATTCCCTTCAGCACCAGATTACCGCCGTATGGGGGGCAATATGCCCTTTCATTGTCTCCTCCAGGAGGTCAAACATATGAGAGTTCCCAACAGAATTTAGGTTATGCTGGAATTACATCCAGTGGTTGGATGCCAATACTGCCTCAACAACCAAGAGTTGTATACTCAATGCAACAAAGTTTACTTATGTCAAATATCCCCACTACACCGGCTATTGTGACGGTGTCGCAAGTACAAGCGTTTCCTATTGTATGCCAACCTCAAGTCTCTCAGGTCACAATCCAATAGCCCCTTGTCCCTGCGACACCACCACAATCATCGGTTAGTGGCTCCTTAACTGGAGTGACCCAGGCTCAAACGGGTACCATTACCCCTCATCTTGGTCAAATAGCCAGTGTTGGGCAACAACACATGGTATCACAACCATGACTGGTGCAATATCAACAATCCCAATTCCAAAAAGTTTACCAAGGATTTGAGCACCAAGTCTTTGCAAGTAATGGGCAGTTGTATATTCAAAACGGACAACATCAACCATTTCATAATGGTTATGCCCATCAACCTTATCAAAGTTATCAGCATCAAATGCACTATGCTGGTATGCAAAGAACCACTACTCAGGCAATCCCATCTTATCCTGGGTATGCTTCGCCAAATCTGAATCAACAGTTTCCCTTTGTGGCAACTTTAGAGTTACCAGATCTAAATCAGCTAACAAACGATCCAATCGCTTACGCCCCTTGGTGGCCAGTGATTCCTCATAATCTTCCATCAGATATTCCTAAATTTAATGAAAATCTGAGTGAAGACTCGTCGAATCATGTGATGACCTTTCACCTGTGGTGTTCATCTAACACTCTAAATGATGATTTGATCAGGCTTCGCCTTTTTCAGAGAATGTTAACTGGTCCGGCAGCAAAATGGTATATTGAATTGCCTATAGCTTCATTTGATAACTTTAGGACCCTAGCCACAACCTTTTTAACCCATTTTCAATTACCCATAAGGTACGAAATGGGAACAAAGCTTCTTACCAATTTCAAGCAAACAACGGACACTCACATATCCGATCATATTCATGAGTGACGACTGTTTAGTCAATTTAGTGTTGTCTAAATTGCTAGCATTAATTGTCAACCCGGGGCTCGTAAGCTGATGAAGTGAAGGTGTACTATATGTACTTAAGTAACCTCTTAGAGTTTTTCTTATCGTTGGGGGTGTTGTTGTGGTTAATTATGTTCCTAAGATGGAGTGATAATTTATAAACGAGTGATGGTGTGTGTGTAGAGTGAATCCTAAATGAGTGAAAGTGGGTGTTTAGTGATCTCTAACTACTTGCTTGAAAGGAAATGCTTGAAAGGAATAAATGAATTGAAATGACTTGAAATAACTTTGAAAGCAAATGACCACTTCCAATGGCACTAGACACCATTCAAGATGTTGCTAATAAAAGAAAAGAAAGTCACTTTTAAAACCAAAAATAAAGATTATCTCTCTCTAACTCGATGCTTCAAAGCACATGTACTGTGTAAAGCACGGATAGAAAGTAGCTTAAGTTGAATTAGAAAAGTGAGAAAAATCTGCTTGAAAGACTAATGATAACGGTTTTCTCTTTCTAATTCTCTACTTCAGCCATATGTACTATGCAAAGTATGATTAGAAAGTAGTGAAAGAATAGTCTAAGAAGCACTTAAAATCAAAAATCTACTTTAAAGACTAGTGGTAATATTTTTCTCTTTCTAACTCTCTACTTCAGCCATATGTACTATGCAAAGTATGGTTAGAAAGTAGTGAAAGAATAGTCTAAAAAGCACTCAAAACCAACTGCAAGTTAGTGATATTCTGATCTTAAAAGATAACAATTTATGATGAAGATCATTCATGTGTTAGCAGCTCTTTGAGAAATAAGATTAAAAATCAGCTATAAAAACAAAGGCAGCACTTGAATTTGTCAACTTCAAATACCATTAGTTTGTAAAGCAAACACACACACATAAAAATAAATCCCGGGCTAAAAGAAACCTGCAAAGAAGTAACACTGATCAGCTTGAAGGAAAGGAAAACAAGTAAATGAAACTATACATGCTTAAAGAAATGAATAGGAAAATAAAGAAATGCTGCACATAAAATACTTTACAGAGGATGAGATGAGTAGGGGCCCTCTAGTCATTCAGCCAAAAGAAAACTCAGAGATCTGGAAGCTTCAAAACAGTACTATATCTATTCCTCCATTTGCAAAAAGTGTACAAAACAGAGTGCTAGAATAGCACTAAAAAAACAGAGTTCACAACGCTCTTAAATTTAACACAAGTTCAGAAATTACAACTGATAAAAGTCTAATGAGCGTACGCAGACGCAGCTATTTATAGACATTTCTAAGATAGCCTACTCGTACAGCTAATTAACTGAAAAACAACAAACTGTCATGCGTAATTATGGTCCCTTGACACATCATACAGCTGCGTGGATGAGTTAATGGTTCTGTCGTCATGGGCAATGATTCCCATGTTGGATCATGTCCCCTGCCACCTGCAGAACGTGGACAAGTCACCGTTTAAGCTGACGTGACCTAGCAGCTCATAATCACCGTTAAACAGCCTTGAGTTGACCGTAACTTGACCAGCTTTGACCATGGGTAAAGATGACGTGGATGGCTGGAAAAATGGGACAGGAACCTTGAGCACGTTGATACCTAAGTGCCCATGTGGCTCATCTGGCAAACCGACACGTGGAACATTGCGTTTAACAAAAAGGCTGCAGGATCTTCAGATAGCTGCAGGATCATCAGATAGCTGCGGGATTCCTGCAAGTAAGTCAAAATCTGAAAAAATAGTCATCCATTAGCAAAACTTGCTTGATCATGCTTAATGACACCTAATGTAATGATCTGGGTGGTTTTATAGTGAAAATGAGGTAAAAGTGAAGAAAGGATGAGGAAAAACTGAGGAAAATGGTAGACAAGTAGGTGTAGAGTAGAGGCTCTACATACCCCCACTCCAAGGGTATTGCATGTCCTCATGCAATGAAAACACAACTCAATCCACCTGCTGGGATGCCTCTACTAAGACATCCAATCTCCTCTTCTTCCTTTGTGTGGAAACATTAACTTTTGGTCTCTTGAACATGCATCTGAATTTCAAATTGATTAAGGCTCTGTTCAGCCTTCTACATTTCTTCTTGAGTCTGCTGTTTTTCTTCTGCCACATGCCCATGTGAAGCAAGGTGTTATCTTGGATTGCTTTGGCAATATCAGCTTGCTGCTTCATTTCTTCATTTCTTTGTTTAATGTGGCGGTTTAGCACCTCAAGTTCATAGATTTCTTGTTTGAGTAAGTCTATTTGCTGCTCATGAGGTATGACATTACTTGGGCCAGCAGTGTTCTGCTCCAATGTTTCAAAATAGTTGTACACCTCTTGTTGAACTGGGTCAACAATTGGTGACTTCCTTGGACTGTATTCATGCTCAATTTCAGTTTCAAACTCCGGCTGAAATGGACTGTCCTCCCTTGGAGGAGTAGCTGCCTCACATTGTAGACTATCCTCAAGGTCTGTTTTTATAGCACCCTTCTTAGGTGTGCTTAGATCAATGAAAAGTGTCCTTGTGGCTTTCCCTTTATTCTGCAATCTACTACTCCTTCTTACAGTGGCAACACTCTGTGTTTCTTTTTGTGCCTTTTTCCTTGGTTTTTGTACTTTTACTTTCTTGGAGAGGGAAATTTTCTCATGGAGTTTAGCTAACCTTTGTGCTAAGGGCTGGCTATCTCTTTCTTCATCACTAGAATGCTCTGGAGTCTGATCAGTTTCTTGAATTATGGATTTTCCCTTGTCTTGTTTTTGTTTCTTTTTATCTTCTCTTCTCTTTTTGGCAGCTTCCTTGGCAAGTTCAGCGAGGGTTTCTGAGATAATCTCTTGAGCACTGTCCTCAGTAGGTTCAATCTCAGGTTCAGGATGATGTACTTCTATTTCCTCTACAGTTTGTCCTTGAACAGTTCCCTCTAAGATATCAGTCTCAGGGGTACTTTCTTTTCTTTTCCTTCTGCTTTTCCTAGGTATAGAAGTTTCTCCAGGTTCTTCAAAATGATTCCTTACAAGGAATTTCTCCCATGTGTCTTGTTTTTCTTTTAATTGTTCCTCCACTAATAACTTAACAAGACTATGATGACAGAGGTATGCTTCAATGTTTCGTGGATTCCGTTAGGCCATGGAACACATTTTCCTAAGGCTTTGGAATAGAAAGTAGGGAAGATTTATATCATGTTCTCCTTGAAATTGCAGCATAATTTTACCATGATAAACGTATAATACCCCAAATCTCCCTTCACACGTGAAAAATTTTTGCACTAACAACAGTAGAATTTTCCATTCTTCCTTAACATGAGAAATAGGAATTCCTTTGGTGAAAACACTTGTATCCATACCTGGGTTTTTAAAAATCCGCTTCCATTGTTGATCCTGGACTGCCCGGTTTTTGAACCAACGTTCCCCGGTTTGTGGAAGAGATGTAGCCTTTGCTATGCTTCCCTCACTGACTACAAATGTTAAATCACCCACCTCTACTTGACTGTCTTTATCTTTGAATGACCTTGCAAAGGCTTTTGTTACTTCTTTGTGGTAGCCTTTAAACTTCTTGATGCACTGTAGCCAATTGGCTTTTTGCAATGCCTCCTCAACCTGAGGGTATGCCTCCAAGAATTTCGAACCTTCTGGTTCAGCCCTTAAAAGTTTTCCCATTGACTCCTCAGCTCTGTTTAAAATACAACTTTGATGGTGGCTTTACACAGTAAATCCTCGGTTCTTGTTCAGACTTTGTGGAACAAAGGATATATGGGTGCAGCAACAGCTTCAGACACCGAGAATTCACGGCTTGAATCAGAGTTAAGTGGTGGATAACAGCGTGAACACAGTAAAACGGTGACTAGCAGTCGTAATACAACTGTAACACACGTTTACTGTCTATACAACAGAGAGGAAAACAGAGTATGGTTTATGGAGGTAATCGTAGTGAGTGAAACGGAATAAGGGAGATGATAGCGTGAAATGGAGTGTTATGAGCGCAGAGGGTTTCGAAATAATGAATGAAACGGCTATATTCTCTGATTTCGGCTGTGGATTAACACATGGCTGTGGGATGAGGACTGAGAGAGACGTAATACGGTAGGTTACGTCATTAGGGTACGAAACCTTAATGACAAAAACAGCCATATGTGATTTCAAAAATTGTGGGTATTATGAACTGGTAGACGTGGAGGATTCGTAGATTTGTGGTCGTATGGAAAAGAAAATGGGTAATCATTACAATTAGTGGCCAACAAGACATAACCCAGAAAATTCTGCGTAATGAAAGAACTATAGGTTTAAGATTTTAAAACATACCTCAGATCCACATTTGATTTGGCTTCTGATAATTTGCTACTAACCTTTTGTCAACTTTATTGCTAGCACATGATTCTTTCCTCCTTATCTTTGATGATTTTGAACTGTAAATATTTTCTTCAAACAGACCGTGTTTCTTGTGCAGGTGCAGAAGGCTGCAGAAAGGCTAAACGGCTGCAGAATTGCCAAATAGCTGCAGGAACTGCAATGGTGTCTTCCAGCTGCATGAAATACTTTAGTTGCCTGAAAAAAACTTTATTAATGAAATGAAATGGAATGAATGAATGAATGAATGGGTGGAAAGCAGTGAGGTGAAGTGAGGATGGTGAGATGGAATGAAATGGTGAGATGGAATGAATGAAATGAGATGAAAGAGAGAGAGAGAGATTTTTTTTTTTGGAAAACATGAGGTGTCAGGTGACCCTGATTTTCACCTCATGTTTTCTGCATGAGACTGCCAATCAGAGATTGGTTTTTAGGCTCATACATTTATTTATTTATTTTTCTTCTTTTTTTTCTTTTTTTTTTTCATTGAAACTGAAAGAAGCAGAGATTAGGCTGATGGAGGAGAAGAATTCTTCTCAACCAGCCTCATTTTAGAATCGCCTTGGAATAACTTAACAAACTCCTCTTTTGAGAGTGGCTTGTGGTAAACTTTCAACCGGTGGCTATTCACAATAAAGGGAGTTTGAAGTTCATCAATAGTCTTCACTCTAACTGCTCCATTATTAAAGACTTCATCAATCTCATATGGCCCAAGCCAATGAGTTTGAAATTTTCCTTTGAAGTCCTTAAATTTTGAATCAAACAAGAGTGCCCAATCACCCTTTTGAAACTTCTTTTCTTTGATATGTTGATCATGCCATTTGCTTCTTTGGTGCTGAACTAGATCGGTCCTTAGAATTGCATCTTGTCTCATTTCATCTAGTTCATTTAACTGGTCCATTCTGTGCTTCTGGGCTTCTGATAAGCTCATCCCCAATTGAACTGTTGTCTTGAAGGTCTTGATTTGGAACTCAATGGGGAACAGGACTTCCTTCCCATAAACAAGTTCATAGGGAGAATGTCATGTGGTGTTCCTCCATGTAGTTCTATAGGCCCATAAGGCTTCAGGAAGCCTTTCTGCCCAATCTCTTCTATGAAGATGAACAGTCTTTGTGATGATGCTTTCAAGAACTTTATTTGTAGATTCTACTTGACCATTCGCTTGCGGATGGTATGGAGTAGATGTTCTATGCTTGATCTTATATTCTTCCATCATCTTCTCCATCATCCTTGATGTAAATTGGCTCCCCTGATCTGTTACAATTTCTCTTGGGACACCAAAACGAGTGAAAATATCCTTAAAAAGAAATTGAACAACTGAATTTTCAGTAGCAGAAGTTAATGCTATAGCTTCTACCCACTTGGTAACATAATCAGTACAAACCAATATATATCTGTTTTGCTTGGATGGCGGATTAATTGGTCCAACAAAATCTAGAGCCCATTTCTCGAAAGGTTCGATGCATACCTGTGGCTATAGTGGCATTTCATTTGAAAGAGTTGGTCTCCCAATTCTCTGACAACTGTCACACCTTTTAACATATTGCTTCGCATCCTTAAAGAGAGAAGGCCAATAATATCCTAATGAAAGGATTTTATAGGCAGTCCTCTTATCAGAAAAATGTCCGCCACAAGGTTTGTCATGACATGCCTTAAGGATGTCAGGCATTTCATCCTCCCGTACACATCTTTTGATCATCAAATCTGGCCCTGTTCTGAACAATTCATTAGAAATCCAAGAATAATGTGAACTATCCTGAATGATTTTCCTTTTCTCATTAGGAAATAAATGTAAAGGTAACTTTCCAGTAACTAAATAATTAGCAATATCAGCATACCAAGGGGTTTTGGTAGTTACTGCAAACAAATACTCATCTGGAAATTTATCCTCTACAGGAGAGTCCTCATTAGTGTTTTGGATTCTAGACAAGAAATCAGCTACTGTGTTCTGTTTACCTGGTCGATCTAACACAGTTATGTTGAATTCTTGTAAAAGCAAAAGCCATCTTGTAACTCTACCATTAGTGACTGGTTTGTTCATGAGGTATCTAATGGCAGAGTGATCAGTGTGGACAAAGGTTTCATAGCCGGTTATATAGTGTCTAAACTTGTTTATAGCATGAACAACGGCTAGAAATTCCTTTTCAGTAACAGTATAATTTAACTCAGTAGGAGTCAAATTCTTACTCGTGTAATAAATGGCATAAGGGATCAAATCCTTTTGTCCCAAAATAGCTCCTAAAGCTGTATCTGAAGCATCAGTAGAAATGTGGAAAGGGAGTTTCCAATTTGGACCCCTTAGAATGGGTGCTTCAGATATTCTAGTCTTTAAAGCTTCAAAGGCAGATTGACATTCAGGATCCCACTTAAATTCACAATCTTTAGTAAGTAGTCTGAAAAGAGGGGATGCTATCTTAGTGAAGTTTTCAATAAATCTTCTGTAATAACCAGTAAACCCAAGAAAACTTCTAACATCTCTTTGGCAATTTGGAACAGGTAACTTAGAGATGACTTCTACTTTAGATCTATCAACTTTGATTCCATCTCCTGAAATATGATGTCCTAAAACAATCCCTTCAGTAAACATCATAAAACACTTTTCATGACTTAAAGAAAGATTTGTTTCCTTACATCTTACCAGTACTTTTTCCAAATTTGCCAAAGCTTCTTCAAATGTATTACCATAGACTGTGAAATCGTCCATGTATACCTCTACACAATCATGAATCAGATATGAGAAGATTCCTAGTACAACCCTTTGAAATGTAGCGGGTGCATTGCAGAATCCAAAAGGGAGTACTCGATAGGCAAAAGTTCCCCAAGGACAAGTAAAGGTGGTTTTGTCTTGATCTTCAGGTGCTACCTGAATCTGATTGTAACCACTAAAACCATCCAAGAATGAGAAATACTTTTTACCTGCTAAAGTGTCTAGTACCTGATCAATAAAAGGTAGAGGAAAATGATCCTTTAAGGTTGCCTTGTTCAATTCTCGATAGTCAATGCAAACTCTCCATTTACCATTCTTTTTGGGCACTATAACCAAGGGAGAAACACATTGGCTATCTGAAATGGGGTAAATGAAGTTTACCTTGAGCAATTTCTGAAGTTCTTCTTTCACAATTTCCCTAAGATTTGGATTCATCCGTCTTTGTGGCTGCCTAATGGGTCTGCTGTTTTCTTCAATATAAATGTGATGGATACAAGTCTTAGGGTCGATTCCTTTCATGTCAGTATATTCCCATGCAAAGGCAGTGGAATGTTTTTGCAACAGTTTAGTTAATTCTTCTTGTTGTAGTCTTTCCAAGTTTTTGTTAATGTTTAATGTTTTTCCTGGAAAGATTTCAACTGTAGAACTACCAAACTCTTCCATTGAGAAGAGAGACATCTGTCTAGAGGAGAGATATTCAATGTCTGCATCTAACTGAAACTGTGAAGAGTCATATTCTAAAGGTATCTCAAAATTTTCTAATGTATTTAGAATTTGACTGTCCTCACTGATCTCAGAGATGGTTAGAACAGGTTGAAGAGTATCCTCATCATCAATCCACTCATCTTCTCCTATTTCTGTTATTGCCTTTGCGGGAGGATACAAGTTGAATTTCTTGGTAGAATTACCATCTGATATATACATGTCTCCAGACCTACAACTTATGAAAGCATCAGTTGTGGCCAGCCAAGGTCTTCCTAAAATAAGAGGATGTCCTCCTAGATTGTTCTTGGGAGTTAAAATCATAAAATCAACTGGATATTCCCAAGAGTCTAGTGATACTGGAATGTCTTCCAATACACCATCAGGTTTAATGATTGATCTATCTGCAAGTTGCAACAAAGTAGGTGTAAAGAGAAGGTTAGGAAGTTTTAACTGATCCATTGTCTGTCTACTCATAATGTTGATAGCGGCTCCTAAGTCAATCAAGGTATTTGGGATTTCAACCCCATTAATATGAGTTTTAACAATAGGGCTACCGGGATCTACATATTTTTGCATGGTAATTTTACCCATCATAATGTCTGCAATTTTTCCAACTAGATGTATCCTTTTGGTATCTCTGGTTCTTTTTATTGTTTTTTTCAAACTCAACTCCTTTATTGTCTTTGCTAGAATGGGAATCTCCTTAATGGCTGTTAACAAGGGAATCTTGATACAGACATTTTTCAATTCATCTAGAAAGCTATAGTCAGGCAACCAAATCTGCTTCTCCACTCCTTTATCAATTTGCAATCTTTCAGGAAAAGGAGGAGTAGCTGAAGATGTGGGTTGCTCTACTAAGGGAGTTGATTCTTTTTCTTTTTCTTTAATGCTTGGGTTTTGAAGGGATACTTCAGAACCCTTATTGACTTTGAGAGATTCTTCCTCGGAAATGCTTGGTTGTTGAGCACTTGTAGAAGGTTGGTCTAGGATTCTACCTGATCTGAGTTGTACCTCATTGAGAGGAACAACCATATAGGTAGGGAATGGTTGTCCTTCCATGAGTGGTTGACCTTCCATCACATAAGCACTTTGAGGATTCCTATTATTGGGGTTTGGTTGAGGTTGAGAAGGAAGTTGATTTGGCCTCTGTTGAGATTGTAGCAAAAGTTGAGAATTTTGATTTTGTGGAGGAGATTGTTGTTGTTGAGGGAATGGTAATGACAATTGTTGACCTTGATTTGGAAGTTGGGGAGCTTGCTGATTTTGAAAGGATTGCGGATATTGATAGAATTGGGCAAATCTCCCATAAGGATTTTGCATTTGCATGCTTTGCAACCATGCTTGGAAAGGATTTTGTGGTTGTGACCAAGGTTGTTGCCAAGGATTCCAATTTGGTGGGGGTTGGAAATTCATTGAGTTGTTAAACCCTTGATTTTGCTGCCCCTGCCAAGGTTTTCTTGCAACAAAACAAAGGGATTCAAGCGTACTTGGATCTTCTTGAAAGACTGCTTTGAGGCCAGGGATTGAAGGACATTCCTTGGTCTCATGGGTTTCTGAGAAAATTACACAGGTTTCCACAACTTGTGCTTCCAAGGGACATTCCCTTAAAGCATGCTTCTTTCTACACTTCGGGCAAAAGATAGTCATAGCCTCGGCTTCTGCTTTTTGTTTATTTTGAATCTTAAGGGTATCAATTTGTTCACTAAGACTCCCTAAGATGTCAGTTTTAAATTCATCTAGCATATTACCGATTTCAGCCCTACTCACTGATCCTGTTGCAGATTTATTTGCCCTAAGGAGAGAAGGATCTCTAGGCCCTTTTTGAGTTTTTGATTTGCCCCTTGAGAGATGGATACAAAGTTCTGCTATATCATTGAGAGAAAGTTGAGAAATATCCCCCTTCCCCATCATGTTTAAGATATCTATCCATTCATCCCTAATGGCTTTTAATAAGAGGGCTTTTAAGGTCTCTTCATCCAAGGTACTCATTTTTGCTCTTTTTAAATTATATTGAAATCTCTCAAGTAAATCTTCTAAGCTCTCATCTTCTTTTTGCATCATTTTAAAAACCTCGTCCTTGTGATTAGTAGGCATACAATAGTCCAAGTACCTATCCAAAAAGGTTTGTTTCATTTCATCCCAGGTCCTAATGGATTGAGTAAGTAACCCCATGAACCATTTCAAAGCTTGATCTTTTAATGTTGATGGGAACAGTTTGAGTTTCTGAGTATCATCCAGATAGTCATAGGTTCGACACACAACTTCAAATTCAAACAAGAATGTTTCAGGGTCCTCAGTTCTTAACCCATGAAAATTTGGGAGGACGGATGGTGATATGTTTTTCATGGTGGCTTGGGAGTCTTCATTAACAATGGGAAACCCAAATGAGTTATCCCCATCTCTATTTCCTCCAATGGGACCTCTACCTCCTCCATTGTTATTGTTATTTCCTCCTCCTCCTCTACCTCTACCTCTACCACCTCCTTCTTCCTCTGCCATGATGATTCTCCTAGGGATTTCAAAATCTTCTGGTTCTTATAAAAAGGGTGAATGAGAAGAGATTTCTCCTTCCTCTTCAGGTGAGTCTATTTCCTCAATTACAATTGGTTTTCTTGTAGGAGAAAGAGAAAAGTCTCTTCCTAGTTCAAACTCAATAGAAGGTGTAGGAGAGTCAACTCTTGGCTCTTGAATTTCAGGACTAGGAGTTTCGGTTGGAGATAAGGGAGGTATCTCTTGTCTATCTCTTGAAGCAGATGGACTTGTAAAAATTGAACTTCGAGCTCTAGCTAAAAACCTTCCCCTAGAATCTCTAGCTTTATGCATGTCATTTTTTATTTTATCTTCAAGTCAAGTTAAATAGTTCTTTTTCTGATCTTCCAGTTCACTCTAGGTGCAGGAAGAGAGCATACTCAAGAAACTATTAAATCAATAACTTTCTCCTTTCTGATCCTCCAGATCACTTCAAAGTGCAAGAGGAGAGCATACTTAGATAGGCTATTAACTTTCTTTCCTTGAAATTTTATATTTTTTTTTTCTTCTAAGAATATGGCTACTTAATTTCACTTCCCCGGCAACGGCGCCAAAATGTTTGGTCAATTTAGTGTTGTCTAAATTGCTAGTATTAATTGTCAACCCGGGGCTCGTAAGCTGATGAAGTGAAGGTGTACTATATGTACTTAAGTAACCTCTTAGAGTTTTTCTTATCGTTGGGGGTGTTGTTGTGGTTAATTATGTTCCTAAGATGGAGTGATAATTTATAAACAAGTGAGTGATGGTGTGTGTGTAGAGTGAATCCTAAATGAGTGAAAGTGGGTGTTTAGTGATCTCTAACTACTTGCTTGAAAGGAAATGCTTGAAAGGAATAAATGAATTGAAATGACTTGAAATAACTTTGAAAGCAAATGACCACTTCCAATGGCACTAGACACCATTCAAGTTGCTGCTAATAAAAGAAAAGAAAGTCACTTTTAAAACCAAAAATAAAGATTATCTCTCTCTAACTCGATGCTTCAAAGCACATGTACTGTGTAAAGCACGGATAGAAAGTAGCTTAAGTTGAATTAGAAAAGTGAGAAAAATCTGCTTGAAAGACTAATGATAACGGTTTGCTCTTTCTAATTCTCTACTTCAGCCATATGTACTATGCAAAGTATGATTAGAAAGTAGTGAAAGAATAGTCTAAGAAGCACTTAAAATCAAAAATCTACTTTAAAGACTAGTGGTAATATTTTGCTCTTTCTAACTCTCTACTTCAGCCATATGTACTATGCAAAGTATGGTTAGAAAGTAGTGAAAGAATAGTCTAAAAAGCACTCAAAACCAACTGCAAGTTAGTGATATTCTGATCTTAAAAGATAACAATTTATGATGAAGATCATTCATGTGTTAGCAGCTCTTTGAGAAATAAGATTAAAAATCAGCTATAAAAACAAAGGCAGCACTTGAATTTGTCAACTTCAAATACCATTAGTTTGTAAAGCAAACACACACACATAAAAATAAATCCCGGGCTAAAAGAAACCTGCAAAGAAGTAACACTGATCAGCTTGAAGGAAAGGAAAACAAGTAAATGAAACTATACATGCTTAAAGAAATGAATAGGAAAATAAAGAAATGCTGCACATAAAATACTTTACAGAGGCTGAGATGAGTAGGGGCCCTCTAGTCATTCAGCCACAAGAAAACTCAGAGATCTGGAAGCTTCAAAACAGTACTATATCTATTCCTCCATTTGCAAAAAGTGTACAAAACAGAGTGCTAGAATATCACTAAAAAAACAGAGTTCACAACGCTCTTAAATTTAACACAAGTTCAGAAATTACAACTGATAAAAGTCTAATGAGCGTACGCAGACGCAGCTATTTATAGACATTTCTAAGATAGCCTACTCGTACAGCTAATTAACTGAAAAAAAACAAACTGTCATGCGTAATTATGGTCCCTTGACACATCATACGGCTGCGTGGATGAGTTAATGGTTCTGTCGTCATGGGCAATGATTCCCATGTTGGATCATGTCCCCTGCCACCTGCAGAACGTGGACAAGTCACCGTTTAAGCTGACGTGACCTAGCAGCTCACAATCACCGTTAAACAGCCTTGAGTTGACCGTAACTTGACCAGCTTTGACCATGGGTAAAGATGACGTGGATGGCTGGAAAAATGGGACAGGAACCTTGAGCACGTTGATACCTAAGTGCCCATGTGGCTCATTTGGCAAACCGACACGTGGAACATTGCGTTTAACAAAAAGGCTGCAGGATCTTCAGATAGCTGCAGGATCATCAGATAGCTGCGGGATTCCTGCAAGTAAGTCAAAATCTGAACAAATAGTCATCCATTAGCAAAACTTGCTTGATCATGCTTAATGACACCTAATGTAATGATCTGGGTGGTTTTATAGTGAAAATGAGGTAAAAGTGAAGAAAGGATGAGGAAAAACTGAGGAAAATGGTAGACAAGTAGGTGTAGAGTAGAGGCTCTACAACGACGTCATCGTAGAATGGTAAAAACATATGTTCCTGATCAGATGTTGGCTAAATGGTTTATTAAGTCATTGTTACCTTCTATTATAGAAGATGTGGCAAAGGGAGGAGTTGTCACTGAAGAAAAGTAATTGCTCGTGCACAATATTTAGACTTAATCTATACTCAGTTTGGCATGCTCTACGATAAAATCCCTAATGCTCCTGGACCGGAATTTTCTGGTCTTGCATCTCCTAAATCAAACAAAGACTCTCATGCCGGGGACGGCATGATAGGAATGACCATCACGAAAACCGTAAAGGCTAAGTCGAAGAAAGCTCGTACAGTTTCAGGTCAAAATGCAAATGAAGAACTTCTCGCCGCGGAAGTAAATGTTGTATCGAATGACAAAGGCAAAGAAACCGAGCAACCAGGAGGCAAGAAGAAAAAGAAGTGGAAGAAGAAAAAACAGGAAGATTCATCCCCTGAAAAATCTTCTGCAAACCCTTCTGGGGAAAGGAAACCAAATCATCCATGCCTAATATGTGATGAGGATCATTGGACAAGAGAGTGTATGTATAAAGTTGATCTTAGAAAACTCTTCAAGAATTCAAAAACCGCGGCAGCATTACCTGATCTGTTTCCAAATCCAGGAACAAATTTGGTTGCTAGTGACAATGCTTCCCCGTCCCAAGTGCTAATGTTGTCGGTTTCAAAGCAACAAAATGATGCTTTGATATCAGCAAGGAATAAAGATTACGGGAATCCACAGCTGTAAGACAACAAGGCCAATGATCAACCCAGTAGTTCGACAACAACTTCGACCGAAGTTGTGCCACCCATCATTCCTGAATTAACAATAAAGTTGCCAAAGGGAGTAGTACACAAATCGATATTTAATCCTCGTGCCAGAGCAGCACAACGTTATAATATAGTGGAGGATCTGGCCCAATCGCCATCCACTATGTCAACACTTGAGGTACTGCAAAATTAGCCCTCACAAAAGCAAGCTTTATTATCAACAGTAGGTGGGATTGACCCAACGGATTCCAATCTTGTGTCATTTAATCACAAAGGATATGACCCTCAGTTACTAGCTCAACTAGATTTCCTCATTCAAGTGAAAGCCCTCAACAAAACTGTTCATCGAACAATTGTTGATGAGGGGGCATCTAAGTATGGATAAATGTTTGAATGAGATTTATAGAGTAAACACACGCAAGTTATTTCTATTTAAAGTTACAACAAAACCTAATTAGTTAACTAAATTGAAATATGTTGCTTGCATAAGTGAAAATTTGTTTTAATTGTAGAATTCAAAATGTACTTCTACTTGCATAAAAGGAAATGCTAATACTAAATTGCAGGAAAAAATTTCTAATTATACATACATAATTGGAAGTACTGCAATACTATTTTGTAGAAAGGAAATTCTACACTAATTGCAGAAAGAAAAGAAACTAATTACAATTGTAGAAAGAAGTTGCTGACAGGAATAAAAATAAAATGAGAACTAAGAACTTGTAACTTGATATGATTACTGATGTGCATGATTAATTCTAAAAGACATCTCCTTTATCATCTATGAAATTAATTGATTAAATGAAACATGAAAGGAAACACATATGAAAGTTAAATATTTGTGGTAATTTTCATTTATGAGCACTCTGGAATTGGAATAACAAATGATAAAATTAGAACTGTAATTCTGACTTAGGGGAAGCTGTAAGTGTGAAATTTTAGTATTCCACCTTCCATACGCATATCTTATGAAGTATAGTCGCGTATATACATGAGTTCTAAACTGCACAGTCACGTATATGTTGGTTTGATGAAGAAAAAATGGGATAGAATCAGAAAAAAGGTTTCATATGGTTCAATCAATTATTAATTTTCTTTTCTATTTTGATGGTTGATGATTACAGTCTATTGATGGTGTTTAGAAGTGCTTTTGGCCCTCATAAGTTGTTTATGACTTGATGTTGATGGTGATGCCTTGATGATTCTTACTAATATATGAAATGATTATATCTGACAATAAACATTTGGCACAGGTTCAGGGGGAGCATTTGTTATGCTTCTAATAATGCATTGTTGGCATTATGTGTTCTCTAGAAGTCCTTGGTACGTAATCAATGGTGATTATGCTTATGCTACTGAAGTGTTTAAATGATGCATCATGCTATGTTTCAGTCACGGGTTGTCTATGATGAAATCACAGATGATACTTATATATTTCTTGAGTCACATAGTTGTTTTGATGGTGCTGATCAGATTTATGCATAATTCTTTTGATGATGCATATAGTACATATGTTATTTTTCTTACATGGTGATCTTCATAATTTCAAGGAGAAAAACAAAGCTTGAGTAAACAACTTTATTTGATGATGATAAGTGTCACTCATTACTTTTATGTTGTTGTCATCATGCCTTCAACGATGCATAAATTTCATATGGTGTAGTTATGGATGAGGATTCCTATAGTTCTTGGCTCTAACATGGCATATTGTTTGAGGATTGTTTCTTTTGATGGTATCAAGAAAGTTTGACAAATGATTATGAGCTCATGGTTTTCTTTTCTCATTGATGAGAAGATAGATACATATTTCTATCTCTATGATGGATACATTACAGATAAGGATCACATGGATGATTACTTAAGTTGCATGATGTTGGTATAAAATATCTTCTTGTATGAAGAAAATTGGCCAAGAGAATGGTGTTATTGTAGCTTTCATGAAGACATAGCTATTTGAAGACATGGCTTACTTAGTCACATAATGATGATGACTTCTTACTGATGATAAGCTTGGTTCTCACATATGTTGATTATCATGTTTGAAGCTTATCAGATTTTGGATGTTAGAAAACTCCCTAGTGATGATATATCTTTGATATATTGAGGAAATAACATGTAGTTCTTGCTACGATGATTTGATGATGATGTGTGGTCATTGATGATGACTATGGTGCCTTCACATGTATATGATATGATATGAATAGTTTTCTGAAGAAATAGGAATTACTGCTTAGAGATATGGCATATGCTTAGTTGATCCATGAAAGGCTATGTTTTTTATAAACATAGATAAAGGATTTTTCTACCAAAGAAAAAGAGCAAGTTGATCTTGATAAGGTCAAGAAGATGAGTTGATAGCATATATATATGAAAATATTTATGCAACATTCTTAGTCGCAGGTTGATGATATTAAAGCTACATTGTCTTATCTTGTGAATTGATGATGGACATTTACAGGTTGTTATTCTTGGTGATGCTGACAGATGCTTATGGTGAAGATCATATATGGTGTATGATAGTTGCTAATAACTATCATGGTCTTTGCTATAAACATCATGTATATCATTTGATGTAAAGGTCATGTAAATACCTATGATGTACTCAGTGTAAAATTTAGCCATGTATGAACTATTTTGGTCCAGTCCTTTTAGACATATGATGAATTTTGAAACCCCACTTTGTTTGGGAAGTTGATGTAATAATGATGTAAAATGTTTAAACCCACTATGATTAGGTGATTGATGTAAGTCTTTGGTGATAGGAAAAGTTTGATGAGTCATAGATTCATGTACTTCATTGTACATCCGTCATATATTTCGGCATGTGCTCAGTGGGAGCATGATCAGAGAATTCAGCATGTGCTCAGGGGGAGCATGGTCAGTGTTCATATTCAGCAGTTCAGATATGGAAGTCTTCATTTAACATTGGTCAACCCTTTTCCCTTGATGCCAAAGGGGGAGAGTAGCTTGGTGTTTGGAGAGTAGCTTGATGTTTTGAAAAACTTGGTGATTGGCTTGATGTTATTTACAAGTTGTGGTGACCAAACACAAAATGGTTTCCATCAAGTCCAAAGGGGGAGATTGTTGGCATTATGATGCATGTGTTGTCCTTGATGGAAACTCACTTGTAAAAAAACAAGTATATGGTAACTAGATGAATCCACAGGTCAGTTAGAGGTGAAAAAATGATGGAATAGAATACCATAAAGATGGGTCAAAGGTTTACAGATGAGAATCAGAAGTTTGATATGGGGAGATTGTTGTCATTATGAATTAGGTGTTGTCCTTGATGGAAGCCTACCTGATGAGTTGTCCTTGATGACTTTCTATTTGATGAATGGAATCCTACTTGATAAGTTGTCTCTTGATGAAAATCTACTTGTTAAAGGTATAAACAGGATGTGTTTATAGATGTGATAGAATACATGGCAGTTCAGAGGAATGATAAAGTTGGAAGTTCAAGAACTATAACCAGGTTCTGTTAAGCCAAGTCACGTATACATGCGAGTTTGTGAAGCAAAGTAGCGTATGGCTTTTGAACCATGGTATTCTAAATACCAAGGGTTCTTACCATGGTATTGGCCCATATTAATGAGCGCGACAATGGATATTGATACTATCAAAGATTACCACTGCCACTAACATAGTTTTGAACCATGGTATTGGATAAGGCCTAAACTATATAAAGAGGTGAATATCAAAGTGTTAGGAGTGCAAGTGATGGAAATCTTATGAAGAGTTAGATCAAAAGAAAATATGCATGTTATGGGTTTTTGATGCTTTGCTTGATCTAAACTAAGTATGCACTTGAGAGTTTTATGATAGATGAGATCCAATATATCTGAAATAATTATGCACTAATGAATACAATGATGGATCAGGATCACGAGAATTGAAATGACTTTTCATTGTATGATCTTCTCATGGATTCACTAGATCTAAGTATTGGCACATGTTTTTATCTCTGAATATTATGATCTAGGTTTTTTCTAAAGTTCTAAAGAGTTGCACAATTTTAGGTCAAAATATGAAGATCTATACGTTGGTTGGTCTCGAGAAAAGCGTTGTTGTTTCTTTGTTGTCTGTCAATGACGTCCTCATGATTAATTTGGGTTAAGTGATAATGTCTGAAGTAGATATTATTGAATGATGAAGTTGAATGTGGTTATGGATTGATTAAATAATGTTAAGATTACTTGTTGATTGTGATTGAAGATCAGAGACAATTATGTGATTGGTTCAGAGTGTTGTAGTAGATCTGAGTATGATTCGGTGTTCTTTTCAGAAATTGCAACACTCAAGTTTTTAGTTTTCAGTATATTAAGATCTCTACTCAGGTTTCTCTATAGAAAAGAATGTATGCATGCGGGTTGCCTTCAGTGAAGTAGCGTATAAATTTTGGCATATGAATGATCAGAATTGCAGTTGATTCTATGTGTTGATGCAATATTCTGGGTTTAGTTTTGTGTACTAGTTATAGTGATCTAATTGTTCCAGTTGGTTGGTTGATATAGTTGTGGCAAAAATTACTGATTGGGTTTCAATGAATGGTTGATTCAATTGTATCAGAAATTGATGATTGGGTTTCAGTGAGTGGTTGATTCAGTTGAATCATAAATTGATGATTGAGTTTCATTGATTGGTTGATTCATTTGTGTCAAAGATTGATGACTGTGTTATATTGATGAGTTACAATTTGATCATTGATATTGAGCTTAAGTGTTGATAATGGGTCCAGTTTAAAAATTTGATGAAACATGGCCTACAAGTTATGATGTGTTGTAGCAGGTGGATCGAGTGTGAAAATTCATGAAACGTGGTCGAGGATGTTGCTGAGGGTTGGAGATTTCAGTGAGGAAGTCGAAGCTTCCTGCCAGTAGTAGCTAGTGATCAGATCAGGGGGTTGGAGCTCTCTTCCAGTAGCAGTTGGAGAATGATTGAGGGTTTTATCCTTCTACAGGCTGGTGCCTGCGTACTGGTACAATTTTATGCAAGTACAAGAAGCAGGTGGTAGGAGCTCCCTTCTAGTAGTAGCTAGAGAATGAGTAAAGGTTGTAGCATTCTACAAGGTTGGTGCCTGCATACTGGGACAAGTTTACGCCAATACAAGAACCTGGGGGTAGGAGCTCCCTTCTAGTAGAAGTTGGAGAACAAGTGAAAGTTGTAGCCTTCTGCAGATTGGTGCCTACGTATTGGTACAAGTTTATGCCAGTACAATAACCTGGGGGTAGGATCTCCCTTCGAGTAGAACCTGGAGAACGAGTGAAGGTTATAACCTTATGTAGGTGGGTGCCTACATACTGGTATGAGTATGCACCAATACAAGATTGTAAAAACCTTTTTCTTTATATTAAAAAGAAGACATGGTTTTTCTTTCTCCCTATTTTGTTCTTACACCACATGGTTATTGTTTATCTAATATTTAATAAAGTACTGATGCATTGGTTGAATACCAACGTATGATGAATTACTTGAATAATAAGTTTACTGGATGTATGCTAGTTGTCTTAAGAACATTGTGTACACACGCGGGTTCCTTTCAGTAAAGTCGCATATAGAAATCTGAATATGAAATGAAAAAAGTTATTGATTTGAAAATATTGATTCACCCCCGCTCTCAGTATTTTTCCCAACAAAATAATCTCAATCTCTTTTGGTACTTAGAAGGAAAAATCTTTCCCTTCAAATGTTTCAACAATTTAGCCCAAAATTTAATAATTCATTTTAATCATCTACTTTTTGATAATTTGCAAAATTCTAAATTATCCCACCATAGGGTGGCATGGGACTTCAATTTTGATCTTGCATATTTCACCCTTTTTGGGTCACCTTCTTTGGTCCTCTCTATTGTAGAATATTTCTTTACTTATGAACCTACTATATAAACAAATTGTTAGTAAAAATTCCAAAGAGTCATGGTTAATTCTCTTTGAACCATGGACTAGTAAATCTATTATTTGGAGTTGGTTTTCTCGTAAGAGTTTTCAGGTTAAATTATGGTGTTTATATATTATTTTTTTGTTGTTTTTATCATGTATTTATTTCTCTCTCCTTTTTTACTAACAATTGGTATCAAGTCAAACAAGGAGCCAAAAACAAAAAGTAGCTACTTGGTGAAGAAAGAACTCTAGTGTTTGTTCAAGTCATGAAGGGGTTAAGAGCAGTGCATGCATGACCCACTTGGCAATGACATGAAATCATTGGTTAAGGAAGCAGATATAGAGGTAAAAATCAAATCCAACATAGATGAAAGCTTGATTAAGAGGTGGATTGTGATGAAGCAACATGACGAGAGCACCTAGTGTGAGTAGGTGTGCGAAAAATAGTGTAAGGAGAACACCTAGTGTGAGCACATGAAAGCGACATGAGGAAAGCACCTGATAGAGTATGTGTCTAGAAGAAAAAGATGGAGGAATAAGTGTTTAGACAACAATAAAATAATAATAATAATAATTAGAGATGAAAACATACAATTGTGATGCCTGATTAGGCATGTGTACGCCTGCCGCTAAATATCGACTTAGACATAGGTGATAGAGAAGAGGAACATAAGATTTTTGTGGATTGGATCTAACAAATTTCCCCAGTAAAATTTTAAAAGGGGATTGTTAGATTAACTTGACAATGTGAAAATTCAAAGTTGTTAGATCAACAGTGCTAGTTTCAGGCACTGGTATTGATGACCCGTGATATTACTTGTATTCTCCTTTGTGATTTGCCAAAATTTAAAATCGTGATTCTTTCACCTGATCAAATTTACCTAACACAAATAAGGGTTTGAGTTCTCCCTTGAATTCAGATACCTCTATTCTTCCCTTGATTTTGTGCTTTGATACATCTTCAATTAGCCTCTCCATAGGATCCCGAGAATCAAAGGGAGTTCTTTTCACCTTAGGTTCATTCTCATATTCTTTATGTTATAGTCTGGCCTCTAGTGCTTCCAATCTCCCAAAAAAGTTTCACCAAGTGTTCTCCAATGTACAATATTCCTCCTCCCTCTCCTCACTCAATTTAAATTGTTACCTCTTTGTGCCATTTCTCCTCTCCCAGTACTCTAGATTCTTTGATACTAATCTGATTCAACTACCTAAGATATGTTGCAACTCTGCTACTCGAATCTATTTACATGCAAAAACACCAGCTATTTCAAAATCAACAAAACAGCCTAAGAATGGATCTCAAGGCCTGGAAACATTTTAGAAACCAATAAAAAACAAAATTTGCAAATACGCCAACTAAAACAGGAAGATATAAAGAATAATTTTATTCATAATGAACAAATATAGAGAACACAACCTACTACAAACCAATAACAATGTTCTAAACACAAACGGGTAGCATATTAGGATTTTTTTCCTTCAGTTATTTTCTATTTTTGGAAACTCCCAAACCAGCTTTACAAGCTAGATCTCTTCCCCGTCCATGACCATATAAAAATGAATCCTTAACTATATTTACTTCTATAGAAATGAAATTAAATTCCTAATATTAATAATCTTAAAACAACTAACAAGAAAATTTTAAATCTTTGAATTGAACTTATGTTGGGCTATGAAATATGCCATAAAAATGTGCTTGTTGCTCCTCTCCAATGCTCTGAATGTCTAAGTCATGGTATCTTCTCGGGGTCATATTTGTCTTTTCTCCATTGTCCCTTGGCCCTCATGCATAGTAGCTCACCATCTTGTATTTTGGAGGCTAGTTTAGACATTATTGTGTGTGTGATGGGAGATCTTTGAAGGTGTTAAGAGTGATGGGAAATCTATGAAGAGGTGTTATAATGCCTGCAAACTCATTTAGTAGCTGATGAAAGAATCAAAATCCTTTTCTAATTTTCCAATGTGGAGGTTTCAATTTATACTCTTTTTTTATGTATAATTTTAATTGATTAAAGTATACACCAAAGCTAGAATGGGTCAAGATCTTAAACATAAAGGTCCAAGGATTAGCCCAATCCGTTAAACCTTACCAAAAACATGGTTTTAAAAAGAAAGCCATCAGTCACAGGGTCAAATCTAGTCTACTTTCTCAATTTACTAAGAAGGATTATTAAAAAATAAAATCTTTAAAATATTGTAATTAACTACATTTTGAAAGAAAATATTTATATAATTTTGTCCATTGATTGGACTTTGAATGTTAGAACATTTCACATGAAATTCACTAAATGCATTCACATTAATCTACTGAAAATATCAAATACAATTGGAGGCAAAGTAGGTATACATATAAAATTCAATTCTCCTTGGCTCCATCAAAGTTAGGCTCCGATAGTCAAGCCCACTGGCTGACTCCTTCAGGCATGTCGCCCAAGATAACTACGTGGAAAAAAATAAAAAATAAAAAGCAAGATATACATAGAAAATAGAAATGTTTCACGACTCATACTCATATAAGACGTGTCTCTCTATTGACTCGTCAACTCGTATAAGACTCAAGAATGACCCGTATAAGACTCATCAAAATACAAAAAAAGTTAAAATATGGTAAATTTTAAGCACAAAAAAAAACTATCACAATTACAATCCTTATAAGTTATAAAAACCACAATATATGCAATAATTCATAACATCATCTCATATCTATAAAAGTACAACATAACATATTCGATTTTTTTAAGAAAAACATTTAGATACTAAATAAGAAAAGGGCTCATGATTCCATAATTAAAATAAAAAATGTTAGCAAGTTCAAAATTCAGATACATGTGTCATAAATGATAAATGATTCTCTCATAACAGTCTTGAGTTTCATCACTCATGGATGACTATGCCTACAATAAGCCCTCGTGGAGCTAGTGCTAACGTCGAAATGTTGAAGCAATTGTGAGGCAGGTGTATTTGGAGTCTCCATTTGAGATGGCAAACTAGAGAGATCCTCAGGCTCTTCAACAAGCCAACTCAAATCAGGAGACTCCTCCTCCACAACCCAATCAAACTCTAAATCAATAGTATCTAATAAAATTGGATATATATCCTTTGGTTGCACTTGTTTTGTGAGAATTCGAAGGTTGTAGTAGACGAAAACAAACTTATCCAACCTCTCATGCTTCAACCTATTTCTCTTTAGGTTGTGGATGTGCTCAAACACTGACCAATTGCGCTCACAAGAAGAAGCACTGGAGGGTTGACTCTAAACTCTGACTTGTAATTGTGGTGCCTCGATGCCACAATATATCCACTAATGAGCTATAAAAAAATAACAACAAAGATTATCAATTTGCAATTCCAAACATATAAAAGAGAACTAGTAAAATAACAAGCTAAGTTCTAACAATTTGCACTTACAAGGCAATTTCTTGTCCTTAATATGTTGGCTTGAGCTGAATCCAAACATGCCAGATGATTCCTTGTACATATCTCATTGTATGTTAATTTTGTCTTGAATATCTTGATTCAGGAACATCTTCTCAATACATATAATTACACCTCTCATCACCTTGGGATCTATTTGAATGCTAGACCCCTCATTATAGAATAAGCTCAGATTGAGATAAGCTCCCATTGCAGAAAATGGTGAATGTAGTTGCCTATCCCGCCTGGAATCAATAATTTTCCATATAGGGGGGTATTTAGATTCATTTCCCTTATAGAAATTCTTGACGGCCTCTTTTTCCTTGTCCATGCCCTCATAAATATATCCCATTGCAGGTTTCTCTCCATCCATCAATCTCAAGACTTTCACAAGGGGCTCAGTGAAGCTGACAATTTCAGTGACTTTTTCCCACAAACTATCACTAAAGACAAATGCTTTCACATACAATGCTTCTGGTTTTGTGATATATTTCTAAAATATTCATTGTTGGCTACAAAACATTCTTCTCAAATATTTCTACTCATACAAGAGGCTTTGGAGGGAAATAAAGTTTGTACCAAACCATGTGACAGTTGGGCGACAAAGCTCACCCTATGTGAATTCCCTCATAAGGTTCAACACCCAAGCATGATTATAAATATAATTGGTTATTTTCTTCCATTATTAAACAAAATCTTTCACCCACTCCAACTTGCCAATGTCCTCTAGTATCAAGTCTATGCAATGGGCAGTGCATGAAGTCCAAAAAATGGTGGGATATTTGGCACAAAGCAGCCTTCCAGTTGCCACATAATTTTCTACATTGTTCGTGATTACTTGGACAACATTTGTAACCCCAACTTCCTCCACCATATCAGCCAACAATGTAAAAGTAAAATGTGCATATTTTACATTTGCAGATGCATCAATGGATTATAGGAACATGGTTCCTTTAGAGAAAGCTACAACAAAATTTATTATTGTTCTACCCCTCTGATTTGTCCACCCATTAGACATAATTGTAAAACCTATAAATTTCCATGAACTTTTAATTCTTTGCAATTGTTCCTTAACACACTCAAGCTCCTCATCTAGCTTCCACCACCCCCCCCCCCCCCCCCCCCCCCCCAAGTGAATTATAAGATGAGGCTTTGTATTTAGGGCCATCACTTGCAATGGCATCCACCATGGATTGGTAAAAATAATACTTTGCATAGTTGAATGAAAAATTGTTATGGTACCAAAACCTCTTCACTGCCATATTTGTCTCCCTCCTCTTCTTTTCATCAAAACTATCCAAGATTGGTTGAGATCCTAGAGTTGTATGAGGGCTGAAGAAAGAAGAGGTTATACTCATGTTTGCCACAATACTTGAAGAGGAGTTACCAATACTTGGACTTTGAATCTGTGTTTCACTCTGAGAAGAAGATCTACCTATACCAACAATCTCATGCTTCATTTTTTCCCTCTTGGAAATTTCTTGTTTAATGGCTACCAAATAAGTTGTCATTTCAGTAGTGACTTCATCAGGGTAATTTTGACAACATCCCACACCATTCTCGAGAATTCTAACTAGGTGGTATTTTAGATTGATTATGCATGCATGCATTATGGCATTGCAATAATTTCACTTGACATGGTGGTCATTACTAGAAATGATTCCTTGACCATGTGCATGTTGACCACTCTGTGTCAACGACCCTATAGCAATACACCCTTTTTTTCGCAAAAGGGATTTCATTATTCAGATCATGCAGGGTTCATCATCAGTATTCAGTTCATTAGAGTTGTAAACCCATTTTGCAAGTTTATAATGTAAATGATCCTAGTAAAACCATTTATGTATGTAATAACTTAAATAATCCTACTTTATTTGTGATGATTTCTATCCTATGAGGTTTTTCGTCTCATCAATTCATGTGTGTTTCTAAACATATATGATCAACAGAGGTTTTTCATCCAACCTCACCCCAAAGCTAGGGTGGATTTTGTTGTCAAGATCTTAAGTAAGTTCTATAGCTCTAGTTAAGTCTTTTGTAAAGTGATTTGAGAATAATTTTAGCTAATTGGATAAATTATTCTATTACAAATCATTGGGTCTATGTTACAGGGAAAAGTGTCTATGCAGAACTGCTAATCCCACTAAGGTGTGGTAGCTACCTTAGAAACAAACAAAGTAAAGCTACTTTCGTTTTTCCTTTATGGAAGATAGATGAGAGAAGAATAGCGGAGACCAACCTCTGTCTTGCGCTTGGCTCCTAGTTCGATTCCTCTCTCTTCTGATAGTCCTTTGCTACTTGCTTCCTTGTAAACCCAGCTTCACAGAGTACCTGTAGAATCAAAGTAGCATAACACTATACAAGAACATGGATCTATTATCATAAACAATCTAGGATCAGATGTAAATTGACCATACAAATGCATAAAACATAAACGACACAAGAGTATGGAGGAAAACTTGAATAGCTTTTATTGATAATCAAGAAAGAGCCAAGAGAGTTACAACCAGTTGTTCTGACCTAGCATCATCCTCTCAGCAAGTAAGCCCTTCTTCACCTCATACAAAGCTTAGACCACCCAACACTATGATGTTGTCTCAAGAAACCAACAGCAATTCCTTACAATATGCAAAATTCCAGCCTCTGGATCTCTGGGATGAGGGATCCATATATAGATATCTATAAGGGAGATGAGTCAGCTTGTGATTTGAATAGTGTCTTCCCTCTGATAGTTCTTACTTCCACTTGGAGATTGATGATCTCTTACTCGTCCTTGGTCGAATTCAGAGAGGCAAGTGTCACAGGAGAAGTTTCTAGAAGATTCCATGCCTCTCCACCTCGCGGATTGACACTGCCATTTGTCACTTCTCGCCCATCGCACCCCATAGAAGGGATTTTTGAAATGAAAGGCACCCACAGAGTGTACTTAGGTGAGATGCAATGCACTTTGCCTATGGAGCAGGTGAAATGATCCTATTTTGACCAGTTCTGAGCAGTTTTTTATGGAGAACTTCTGGGAGAAGCTGTAATCATCTGACCTTGTTCCCTTAGGGGTTAGAACAACACTTTTAGGAACTTAGGAGCCCTTGGTTTATGGAAATTTTATGCTTGGGGTTGCAGTACCCAAAAATGTCTATAACAGTTGCCCCCTAAAGCATGAAGTCGTTAATCTTTTTTTGATGTCGGGTGAAATGCTTTATCATGAGGATCCGAAGTTGTTTCAAGCTGGGAGGAGACCTGTTATAAGATACAATACAATACATTATCTTCATAATATTTTCATGATCTAGCTGAGGGGGGCATTCCCATGCTCAGCTTTATAAATTCATTTTCATGTATATAGGACAGACAATCGTCTAATTGTAGACTGATGATTCTGGTAGAGCCATCACCCCTTTGATTGGATGATTATCTGTACAACAATGATGTACATTTGATGTCTTTATTTCCCTGAATATATATCACAACCCTGATGGATGAAACTAGATCCAGGGTCTTCAATCTTGTTCGATCTTCACTCGAAGTACAAGTCGATCCATGTGAGAGATGTTCTGGAGTCGAACATGGAAAGACATCGCCTGATTACCAGCCAATGATGTAAGCTGTTAACAGGCGCAAGAGGAATCACCGATAATGATAATGACCCTCAAGGTACTGCAGTACAATTCACGTGGTGTGAATAAAGGACTTGGCTTCGAACACCACGCAAAATCTTTCGGTCGAAGGCCATTGATGTAAACCTCTCGTCGGAAGTGAGAAACTTGCCATTGAGGCATGCAAGCTTCAAAGTACTGAATGGGGTGTTCCTAGATCAACTTCTTGGATAATGAGCTGATGTCGACAGGAAGCGATCTGTCATAGGAGGGCCTTAATGAATCCCACATCAATGACACGGAACAGAGCAAATGATTTTAATGGAGGTGAAAATGATCTAGTGATATAAGGTTTAGGGTGGCGGTCATGGAAGAATGGAGCGTAAATGTATTGCAGCGGGTGAGACACAAGTGAATTCTCTGAGTGACTTCTCTTGAACATATCGACGACACTGACATGATGGATTGGTAGCATTAACCCCGAATGTGGATGGTGTGATGGGACCATGGCGATGTGACCGGTGAATGAAACAACCCAACCCGACTTGGATGCGGAGTGAAAGTGTCATGTTCAAGAGCGACTTGCTACCAACAAAGTTTCTTCAAGTTTTCTTCCCAATTTTTCCCCAGTCATTGCTGACCAGTACCTCTTTATTTTTGTCAAGCTTGAGGAGGATAACATATGCTTGTTCTATAATTTTCCCTTCGGGAAAACCCATCGCTATGTTTTAACAAGCCTAGCGATAGTGAAACTCGTTCTTGTCTGCTATGGACAAGTTTGTCGCTGTTAGGTTTTAACGAGTTTAACGACAAAGATAACTCGTTCCTTTTCAATTTTAGAGAGTCTGAAAAGGGACGTAAAGGAAATTCCAAAATTCCTTTTTCATCATCTAATCCCTGAAGTCCGAAAAATTATAAAACAATACGGAAGGGATGAATTTTCGATACTTTTAACGAGCCGAACAAAACAAGCGCTCGATATTTTTGTGTAATAATCCCTCAGGTCCAAAAAGATTAAAATCTAAAGGAGGGATAGCACTTCCGGTCCCTTTAACGAGCTGGAGAGGCCAATGGCTCGGAAATCTTTTCATATTTTATGAGTCAGTTGAAAAGAGCTTAAAGGAGACTCGTCTTTTGAGGAACGAGTGATAAAAATGGGTAGCAGCTGATTCTAGGTAAGGTTTGGAATTTTCCAATCATGGCAGTGTTACAAGGATGGCTAGCGGGATCACTCTTCGCAGCTGTTCCTCAAAATGGGTAAACAATTAAATGGAGGTGAATGATCGGCCAATACAGAGTGGAGGTGATGATGGGAACACGACCAAGGCTTTAAAGGCTGAAGTACTACATTCACGATGATTATTTACTGGGAAATAGTTCATTTTTTAATGAGCTTAAATGCGGGGAGAAACATTTGCTCATGACTTATGTTTATTTTTTAACGAGCTTGAACTATGTGCTAAAACTCCTCGATTAATCCAGTCATATAATAAGAATGTATCATATATGAAAACGACAATTTTTAGAGTTTTTCCCCACATCCTTTCTTTATGCAAGTTAGGAAACGACCAATCCTACGAGTTTAAAGGGTTAGAGGACCTACAAATTTAAAAAATAAATAGTCGCTCTTCGCTTGCACGCCAAAAGGTTTGCATGCCCCCAGGTATAAAATAAAGCTTCAAGGTCACCTTTTGTTCTACCGACAAAACATTTGTTTTATCAGGAAAGGTCTACCTCTTTCAGGTTACCAAAGATTGTTCTATTCACAGCGCAAACAAAACACTTCTTCGGCGATGTCTACCGAAATAGACAAAGGTGAGACAATCCACTCACATAACTTTGACGAGGGAATCTTATTCCAGTCTAACCCCCTTTTCCAATCACGGACGGGAGTACAGACTAGTCATATATCTCTCACGGAAACCTACACTATACCCGAAGTTTTCCTGCCGAAGCAGACCACGGTGCGTGCCCCCTGGGTTTTAGTCATGTCCCCCGAATCAGTCGCGCTCATCAGGTTGACGGACTGGGGATTGATGAGACATTCCTTGTGTGAAAAGACCATTCAGGGATGGTATATGACTATTTGCTATGTGTGATCCGGGAAATGAAAGCTGGTCTACGAGCTTGACCACTCTTCCTTCGTGCGGAAAACACATTACTCTAAAGAGTGATGAGACAATGGCTCCCATGCAATAAATATAGTCTCGCCCAAGGAGTAGATTATAATCCAGGGGTCCTTGGACTACCATTACATTCATATGAATGGTTTTCCCTCTCAATGTTATGGGCACATTGGGAAGGATCCCTAACGGTCGACTGGTTCCTTTGTCAAAGAATGTTAGGTTTCTCATCTCAGGCAAAAGCGATGGCAAACCAAGCGCTTTCCAAGAAGGCGAGGAAAGGATACTCACAAAATCCCCTTCATCTATGATGGTACCGGCCATGACCATTCTATATATCTGAGCAATGATTCGGAATGGTACACTAGCCGGTAAACGAGGTTTGCCTAGTTGATTCTAGTCAAAGGAAACAACTAGGTTGCTTGGAGGTGGGACCGAATAGACGGCCGGGTACGACTCTGACGAACTTCCTTCCTACGGTAAAGAAATGGGTAAATTGCCCCCATGTTCATCGGAGTCTGTGCTTACGAAAAGAATTTGGACGGTGTCATCCTCATTCTCTTCTGTGACTGTGTCATTTGAAGATGGAACCTTTGAAGGCAAGACCAGGTCAACTACCGCCTCGACCTTTTGACTTTCGTCTGGTATGGGTTTAGATGGTTCGTCTTCAATGATAGATGCTTCAGCCGACCACCTGGGTGGGTCAGCCGGATTTTCAACTAGCGACAGACTAAGCAAGAGTTTTTTATATCCAGGAGAAAGTCATAACGGTGAAACCAGACGATCGTCCAAAACTCTTTAGCCTCTTCTAAGAAGGGACAACGGTGGATGGCGTGATCGCCTTCGCACAGTTTACAAGGAAATCTATATTTTCCTTTTTGTCCTGGGGCTTCACTTTCACTAGTTGACGGTGTGCTTTCAACATGATCATCAGAGGTTGACGACATCGGGTTGTGCAAACGAGGAGACCAGTCCCTTAAGATCCGAGGGATGCAGGGACAATCTCTATGATAGTGGTCTCCTTTGAAAATGACACATGGCGATTTAGTCTTGGTCGGTGCAGTGTGTGTATTTTCGCTAGACGACGCTTGGTTGCCCCCTTTTGCTTTTGGCTCCTTCTTCTTCTTCTCTTTCTTCTTCTTTTCCTTCTTCTTCTCAGGTACTTGATTTTTGGCTTTACTAGCCCCATTAAGCGAAGAGGAAGGAGGAGAGGAAGAATTGGAGGAAGTAGAAGGTTGGTGGGTAACTCTGGAATTGTCTAGTTGCTGACTCGATTGTTTAGGAATTGCGGTGTTCTGAATGACAGAGGTTGAGAAGAGCCATACGGGCAAGCCGATTGTCAATCCTGGAAGCGACAATGTGGCCATATGGGGTGCACCAACATCTCCCCAAGAGGAGAAGGGACTAGGATTTCCTCCAAGGGAAATTCCTTGGCTGGTGGACTCCATTCTCTCAACCTAAGACCAACGTAGGAAAGGTGATGATTATTCCGTTTAAAATAAATTTTAGACGCTTTGACACAACTTGTTTTTTCAATTTTAAAGAGTTGAGAAAAAACAAAAGATGGCTCTAGTCGCCTTCGATTTTTAATGAGCCTGAAGTGACAAGTGCTCAGATGGACCTTTTCTGTTAAGGAGTCTGAAAAGGAACGAAAGGGACTGCTCTAGAAATCTAGGCATAGGGATTGCCAAACCAATCACAAAATTGCAGAATACTTTTTACGGTATGGCAGTCAATCTTCCTGAATGCTGTGTTTAGTGCATTGCGATCGATAGGGCGGCAGACACAGCTTCCTATGGATAAAGGATTAAGACTATTGTGGTCTCCCAAAATATACTCGACGGTACGTGGGAGCACAAGTCCGTACTGGCACTTATCGTCTCAAAGTGGAGGAATCACCCAACCATCAGTGAGAACAATAGTTACCAGGCTTTACGACGCCGGAATACGTCTCTAGCTTAGACTTCTAGAAGTTGTGCGTTAGGTTCCAAAGCGTTGTTAGATTCATTAAATTTATTTTATAGTTGATCTTGCTTAGGAAATTTGCCTTTCAGGTTCACCGCGTGATGTAGATGTACAATTCCTAAAAATGCAATCTAAGATGATAAATAGTCTTTTATCTTCTTTGTGCAATGAAAATCCTAGCTACTAAGGAAATAAAGACAGAATTCTTTCACAAAGAGAAAAGAGCACACACTATATGCATTGTCCTAAATCAAACCCATCAAACAGTCTAAATGCAAATGCACATGCATGTATTTGTCTTCAGCCTTCTTAATATGTGAATGATAAAAAGAAATCTAATGCGCAAATCTGAATTACTTTTCAAGCGACAATTACTAACAAGTTTCTTTTCAAAATCAAAATGAAGACAATGTCAACACTTTGCGATTTGGAAATGAATACTTGCTTTCAACACTAGAAAGACTACTAATTCAGATCAAATACAATAGTAACAGGGTAATCGACTATCAAGAGCAATCAGACTCTCTTTTATGACTGAAAACGACACTTGCGACACTTTCAAATCAAGAAACGACAGTACCATTACGTTACTTTTTGCAAAGGAGAACTGAAAATGACTCAACAAATACACAAAAACATTTACAGTTCTTTGCACAATGGAGGCGGAATATCAGCAAGGAAAGGGGTTTCAAACAGAGGTATACTGACTACAAGAAGCAAAATTCATGAATAGAACTAAAAATAATGAACATAAACAAAAATTGAGGAACAATGCATAGTCTGATCAGTGCACCTGTAACACAGTGAACTTGAAATGCAGCGCACCTACTACACTCGAGAAGTGCGCTGAATTTCAGATTCATAGAACAGAGACTGCGCTGGGCCAAAAACGAGACTTTGCTTGGGTTTCGGGTCACAGTTTGCAGTTCAGTTCAGGGATTGTGTCTAAGCAAGTGATAATCAGTAAATCAAAAACAGGGGTAGATCTAAGGAGGTTACTAGAGCCACCACAAGGGCAATTAGATAGTTTGTTAATCAGTTGTTTAATTCATAAAAAAAAACCCGGAGATTGACTGAAGCGACATTTATCTACTTTGCATTTGCATATCAAATGAATTTTGAAAGCTACCTAGCTCGACTTCAGGCTCCGTCTGTAAGTTTATAAAGTAAACAACAAGGTAGATAAACAAACAACCTAGTCGCTCCCCAGCAGAGTCGCCATTTTGTTACAGGGAAAAGTGTCTATGCAGAACTGCTAATCCCACTAAGTTGTGGTAGCTACCTTAGAAACAAGCAAAGTAAAGCTACTTTCATTTTTCCTTTATGAAATATAGAAGACAGAAGAATAATGGAGACCAACCTCTCTCTTGCGCTTGGCTCCTAGTTCGATTCCTCTCTCTTCTAATAGTCCTTTGCTACTTGCTTCCTTGTACATCCAGCTTCACAGAGTACCTGTAGAATCAAAATAGCATAACACTATATAAGAACATGGATCTACTATCATAAAAAATCTAGGATCAGATGTAAATTGACCATACAAATGCATAAAACATAAACGACACAAGAGTATGGAGGAAAACTTGAATAGCTTTTATTGATAATCAAGAAAGAGCCAAGAGAGTTACAACCAGTCGTTCTGACCCAACATCATCCTCTCAGCAAGTAATTCCTTCTTCACCTCATAGAAAGCTTAGATCACCCAACACTATGATGTTGTCTCAAGAAACCAACAACGATTCCTTGTAAGATGCAAAATTCCAGCCTCTGGATCTCTGGGATGAGGGATCCATATATAGATATCTGTAAGGGAGATGAGTCAGCCTGTGATTTGATTAGTGTCTTCCCTCTGATAGTTCTTACTTCCACTTGGAGATTGATGATCTCTTACTCATCCTTGGTTGAATTCATAGAGGCAAGTGTCACAGGAGAAGTTTCTAGAAGATTCCATGCCTCTCCACCTCGCGGATTGACACTGCCATTTGTCACTTCTTGCCCATCGCACCCCATAGAAGGGCTTTTTGAAATGCAACGCACCCACAGAGTGTACTTAGGTGAGATGCAATGCACTTTTCCTATGGAGCAGGTGAATTGATCCTGTTTTGATCAGTTCTGAGCAGTTTTTTATGGAGAACTTCTGGGAGAAGCTGTAATCAGTTGACCTTGTTCCTTTAGGGATTAGAACAACACTTTTAGGGACTTAGGAGCCCTTGGTTTATGGACATTTTATGCCTGGGGTTGAAGTGCCCAAAAATGTAGATAACAGTTTACTAGATCATATTTGAGTCGCAGGATTGGGTAAAATAATGAAGGTCTATAATGAATGGGTATTCCTCCTTTATGTATTAAATTGTAATATCTTGATGTAAAAAAATATTTTAGTGTGTGGTCCCTCATATTTAGACACCATGGCTAAATTATTTGAGGGTTGGAAAAGTTATTAATCCCCTCATGTGTCAATTAATTAAATTTTCTGGCAAAAAATAAATTAAAAAAAAAAAAAAAATTAAACCAAAAGTTTAATTAATTAGAGTCAAATTTAAGTTAATTAATTAAATTTTCTGAAAAAAAAATAAAAAAAATAATACATAAATAAATAAATAAAAATAAAAATAATAATAAACTAAATAAATAAATAAAATAAAAATCCATAAGCCAAAAACTTTAATTAATTTTGTATCTTAGAAAAAATTAATTCTCCAAATTAAAACATTTGTAGGTCCCAAAGAAATTAATTTTAGAGGTCCCGGACTAAGGAAATATTGAAAATTTCAAGATATTTTTGACCCTTAGGTTGTGGTAGTTAAGTCAAAATCAGTTTTTTGAGGAAATAAACTCAAAATAATTAATTTTGAGTTGATTAAAATTCAATTAAATAAAAAATTCGAATTTCCTCGAAAAATAAAATAATTTCGACAGAGGAGATTAAAAGATAATTAATTTTTTTTAATGGTCGAGATTAATTTGAGAGGGATCAAGCCAACTGGCCGTTGGAGAATTAATCTATAAGTTAGAGGTCATTTTTCATTTGAAATCATCTAAACATTGAATCGTGTACTAGCTCTTGAAGTTCTTGTAAACTTTTCTGGAATAATACAACACAAAGTCTTTGGGGTTTTACTTGATGGTAGTGTTCATCTCCGGTATTTTATCGTAACTTGTATTTAAATTTTTGCAGATCATATTTATATGTTGTTATTTAATAGCTCTAGTAGATCAATCTATTGCACAGGTACTTTGCTTATGTTATTGGGTTTTAAGATAGCATTAAGATTTTTAATTGATTAGAAAGTATCTCTAATATTTAAAGATTTAATAGTTATTTTATACCTCTATTGGTTTAATGACTTATTTTATAAGTTTCCAGAAACCATTTGATTCAAAAATATTGGGCGTTTGGGGAAGTTCTTAGTTGAACTAGCCGCGTTTTGAAACTTAGGATCTGGAGAGTCTTTCAGATTAAAATTCCTAGATTATCTAATGAATTATATCTTGCAGGAGTGTCTTGGGCTAGTATATAAGAATTTAAAAAATTATTTATCTTCGAAATATTGCGCTAAATAGCTAAAATTGGCTAGGAAGAGTCGTAGATCTACAAATCTGAGAGTAGAGTTGGATTCATATTCCTCTAATCTGATAGATCTGTAGATTATTTGTAGAGATCTGTAACTTACTTGTGTAAATTTGAAGTTTTGTAACATTTTAACACTTTTTTTTTGGATTTTCTCTATTTTTGTACATATTGGGTATTGGGTTTTTTTTCCTTTCACTTGTGCAAGAATATATCTTAGAAATCGGCCAAGGAGATCTTCAAATCTGAGCTAGATCTAGACCTTAGATGGCAAGATCTAGCCTCAAGCTTTTGTTTGTAGGAAAGAAACGAGAAGATCATTCATTAAAGACTTTAAATATGAGATTATTTGAGGAAATTTTGGCTTTTAAGATAGATCTAGGCCCTAGAGGGAAAGATATAGTCTCATTTTTGTTTGCAAGACCAAATAATTCAAGGACGATTCAGTGAAATTTTAGATACGGGGTTTCATGAATTTCTGAGATACAAAATTGCAACAACAAAAAAAAAACTGAGTTTGGATTAGGGTTTTTCCATCCAGACTTGAATTGAAGTTGAAGAGAACCATGGGTAGAAATTGGTGATTTTCAAATTTTTCTCATTGCTGGAAGATTTTGGATAAAAAGCTTCAAGGCCTAGGGCCTCAGGTTTCGTTTTCTAACCTCTATTTCTTTCGTTGTCCAATACATTAAGCTAATTAATTTAAGTAGTGACATTAAGCACATTGACAAAGATAATCACTGAGTAAAAAACTACAATTTGAATAACTGTCTCCTTGCTTTATGAATTTTAATCATAACAGAAATTTGCATCTAAATTCAATATTTTCTAAGAAACAATTGATTGGGAATTGTTTGACATATTTTTCATTAGTTTGGCATCTAAGGCTTACTGTTGTCCCAAAATAATATGTTGTTGTCATAAACATTATTTCTAAAAAATAGCACTGTTACTTCATTCTGAAAGTAATTTTTTTTTGCAGTAAGGTTTGGCATGGTTAGTAGCATCAAGTTTAAACATTTATTTTCTAAATTCTGAATTTGGATTGCACATATCAAATTGAATATTTTGGGATTGTTTTACATACTTGCACTAATTTGGTTTATTGTTGTCCCTAAAGAATTCACTTTTGTTTTAATGAAAATCTATGAAAATTAGGTGTTTTTGGGTGATTTTTTGCATTCTTACTTCAACAAGTTTTAGTGGTTATTGACATTGGGTTTTAAGTTTAAATGCTTGATATTTTCTAAGTTCTGAATTAGGATTACACACATATAAGCTTGTTGTCCTGAATATATTTCTAAAGTTTAAAAAGCTGAAAATAAATTTAATATACGGTTGTTCTAGACATTTTAATCATTGTTTTCATCACTAGTAAGGTTGAAGAAAATTCTAGGGACTGATATTTTAATGTTTGTTGTCCTATAATTTTCATAATCTGAAATTCCAGCTTCTACAGTATATTGAAAAGGCTTATTATCTCAGCGTTGTTTTGACGTTTTTTGCTTGTTGATTTAGCAATTACTTGACATCTTAAACTCACCCAGAATTTACAGTTGTCATAATATAGTCTCTAAAATTTAAAGCACTTTAAGCTCATTGTGAAAGTGAATGTTTGCAGTAGCAAAGTTATGGTATGTTTTTTGGCATTGAAATCTAAGTTCAATATCTAAATTGCATGCATAGTAACTCATTGTCGTCCTATTACTCATTGGATATTGATATTCTATTTTGGTATAGTAGCCTTGGTATGATTTCATCGCTTATATCTATTTGCGAATAATAAATTTACTCTTGCACTTGAGATCTATATGTTCCTAACTTAAAGAATCATCGATATAATTGCATCTCATGTTTCAATTGAATATCTCCTAAATAATTGGCATTGAGGAATCAAATTGTCATTGGTATTATGTCGAATGAATATTAATTGTCTAAGTAAAGGAGCATTGATGATCTTATTGTTTCTATCTTGAATAATTGTCATTGGATAATAATAACACCGTGGGATGATGCTCTAGTTCTCTCTCTTACCATTAAAGTCATTATTGGTTTATGGTTATTGTGAACATTGGGCATATTAGTGATCTTACTTTGAAAACTTACATTTTGTGATCATTTACTTGAGAAATTGTATTATGGGCATCTTTTATATCTTATTGGCCCTTGGAAATTTGGAACTTTGTCTTGTATAGGGTTGTCTCTTCATTTATTAAGTACGTTTGTCATAAGGTTAATTTATACTAAGTACTTAAACATTAAATGATCTTATCTCAAGACTACTCACTCATCCCTTTGCTAATCGCATCTTGCATCTCTTTTCATCATAATACATTTTCCTCAGCAGTAGTTTTCCATCATGTACTTGGTCCTAAATTTCTTAACAAGATATTTGACTCCACAAGTTGTTGTTATCAATTGTCTAAATCAAATCATTTAAGTCTTGCTAAATCTAAACAAGTATTCGGTCGCTCAATCTTGTCTCTCGGATTGGTTGGTTCCCAACTGGTCCTTCTTCATTTCATTTTTGTAGGGTCTACCCCCCTTAGTTTGTTGTAGGGAGATAGCTTAAACAAAGAGATTGGGGATCAAGGTGACAGCCCCCGATCTTAGTCGTTGTCATGGTGCCTAGACATTCTGTGCGAAAACATTTTTTGGCGCCATTGTCGGGGACCAATTTATTGGACCGTGGCTTTGTGAAATTCATCTTAATCATTTTCTAAACATTTTTTATATTTTCATCACCTTATATTTTTCTCTCACTCCTTTCATCTTATCTATATGCACCTTTAGCACCTAGACATTTTGGTTGGTTTCTTGGTTAGGTGGTGACTCCACTTATTCATCCATTATTTCTCAGACTAGAAGCCCTCCCTAATATCCATCTGCTTCGCCCCAACTAACCTTTTGCCTTTCTCCTTTTTGATCTTGGAGATAGATTCTTGTTCTAGTGGTGACTCCACTTCTTTCATTTCTTACAAGAATTTCTACTAGAAGGTCGCTTCTTGTGGATCTCTTGTTTTTCTTAAGCAAAGATCTCTCTTTCTAGCATCCATTTGGTCCCTCCTTTTCCCTTTAAGCAATTCATCATGGATGACTTGCTTTATCCTTGTAACTTTGCTAACATTCAAGGTTATCCCCATGATTTCCCTCAAAATGGTATCGATAAGTTGTCTTCTTTTCAAGGCAATAATGCAGTTAGTGTCAAAGCTCATCAAAGTGCTTTTTGTTGTTAGTGGGGTAAGTGGTCTAGACTTTTTATTCTGACCTTAGAGAAAGATGCTTTGGAATGGTTTGCAGAGAAGTCTGATAACACACTCGATTATTTTCAATCAATCGTGAATTCCTTCAAGGATAAATTTGGAGATAAAAAAGAAGAAAGGCATTTGGTTAAGGCTATCAGTATCATAGAAAAGAAAGAGAATGGGACGGTTGAAGAGTTTAATAGGAGATTTAATGGTTTTATTAAGGAAATATATCAAGATTATAAGCCTCCTAATAAATCTCTTCTAGATTTTTACATCGATGTTTTTACTCTTGATACCTCATATGAGTTATGATGAGATAAAACTAGTGGTTATAAAGTTTTTCAAGCTTTAGCAAAAGAGCTGGAATATACCATTTCTACAGGACCTCTCACAGAGATAAATGACACAGCAAGCTTGCGGAAATATGACCTGGTGGAATTTTATTATATGGATGCAGATTTTACATAAAGATGTTTTCGTTACAGAGATCGACTATCATTGCATTTACCGGACTTTCTATCGTCCGCAAGGAAGAAGTATTACTAGAGGCTACCTGGCAATAAACAAACTCTGCCTCAGAATTTTCACAGACTCACAAATTTACAGAATTTTCCTATTGGTTCAACCACTTTAGGTTCTCACCAGTGCCGAGCACACTAATGCGAAGGCTTCCAAACCAAACCTATAAGACCTGAGTGAATATTTCGTGATGCAAGCAGACACTATGGTCCGCAGATGCAGAGTAGGAAAAATCACTTGACACAAAACTCAAGACTCAAGACTCTTTCCAAACACGAATGAATCTTACTTCGTAGCTATCTCTTATTTATAAGGCTGGAAGGGAACAAGCATACGTGAATGGACTGTGTCCAGACTGATGACTCAGAAATAAAGTACCAGACAGACCTGGGTAGATCGCCGAAAGCAAGATTCGGGCATATGACAATATTTTCCTATGTTATCTCGTCCCTACTCTTTTTCATAGAGCCTGAGGCATGTGGGGACCGAATCTTGGTACATACAGTAATTTACACAGAGGATATTCATAAAAGAGAACCCTCGAAAGACTGAAATGACTAAAAAGATGAGATATGCAAATCTCAAGACGTACAAAGTGGAGATTCCAGGACGAGGGAATCCACGAAAGCTCGTCCAGCACCATAGTCGGCTGGAAAGACGTCAACCAAAGGTGTAATAATCAATTTGTGGGTAAGTGTAGTACTGGTAATTCCATCTTTCAATCAAGTAATTGGAATAATATTGTACCCACACCTCTTTTTCAGTTTCCCAAGTTGAATTATCATGAGGATCTGGTAAATCTAATTCATTAAGGTTCATGAATGGGTTTAATTCTGGATCATCTTGTTGATGGAATTCTTCGTAGCTGGTACTCAGAATTATTTTCTTGCACTTGTAGTGATTCATTACGAACCATCTCACATGGTCACATCTTCTGACACCATTCAGAAAATTTGTACTGTTAATATTTACCAAATCTCCTATTGTTTTATCCAAAACCAAAGTCATCATCGTGTTGTTAGGACTGAAATTTGGTATTCTCAACATGCCCATGTAGTATGGTTTCACGATAAGTGGGGATAAGCCATATTTCTCCCACCAATCCATGAACCATCCTAGAACAGGGTCATCTTCTTCCATGTCTTCTACTGGAGTATCTTCAAACAAAAAAGAAAACTGCAAGGAATAAAACATATTAGTGGAAAAATTCTGCAAATTCGTTGCTGTGTAGAAAGCCTCTTGCTGCCGATCCAAATCATAATTTTCCCTGTGAAGATGATTGTCAAACCTTCTGAATGTTATGTGACAACTGGTGATCCTGTTATCATCTTCATGATCTCTCTCAATTACATAGGCAATGCTCCCAATTTGCCTTAGATAATCTAGGGCTTCAAGAGCTTCATTATTTGCTTCATCTTGATGAGGATCTGTCCAAAGGAAATCAATGCCTATCCTGTACCTGACTTCTTTTATTGGTCGCCAATCTTCATCATGGTCTAGAAGACTTGTTTGCAAATCATATGAAATCCATCCAGATGAAGTATCAATTTCTACAGTATCTTCATGTCTTCTGATGAAATTGCATTGCAGACTCATTATTGAATGTTAAGATAAAAACTCTATGCTCAACATATCTGCAAAATTGTTCTTATCTCCTTTGACAAATTCAATATCAAAGTTATATTGACTGAGTTGCATAATCAATCTTACCATAGCAGCGTCTTCAAAATCATATTTGTGAATGGCATATTTTAATGCTTGGCAGTCTGTTTTGATGGTGAATTTGGTGTAGATGACAAAATCTCTGAATTTTTCTATTCCCAAACAAACTGCTCTAAGCTCTTTCTTCAGACTTGACCAATTCAATTGATTTTTGGCCCATAATCTAGATGCATATTGACATATCTCAATCTCATTTTTTCTGTTGGGGTTCTTTTGGCACAAGACTGCTCCCCAACCTTCATAACTAGCATCTTTCATAATGATTTTCTCCCATTCTTCTTTGATAGGGGAGAGAGGCTGAATATTTCTGACTTTCTCTTTTATTGCTCTGACTGCCTGTGTGCAGTCACCATTCCATGGAATTGGATCCTTCTGAAGCCTTTTATTCAACAATTTTCTTTCTTGTGCACAATGATTCAGAAACTTAGAAATGTAATTCAGACTTTCCAAAAATCTTTGCAACTGTGTTTTATCCTTAATTTCATCAGGGAAGTGATCAACAAAATTCAAACTCATTTTGATTACAGTATAGGATCCATACTGTATATTGTAACCCAAGAAGTCTATCATTGGCCGAAATAACTTCATCTTGGATTCTGATAATACTATACCCATTTCTTTGACCCTGCGGAGAAAGATTTTCAAATGTTTAACATGGTCAACAATATTATTAGAATGAATCAGTATATCATCAATATACTTTTTCAGGAATTCCTCCATTCCTTCAAAAGTTTCATCCATTATTCTCTTGAAGGCTGAAGGAGTGTTAATTAGGCTGAATGTCATGATATTCCATTCATAATGCCCTTCAGGTACAGAGAATGTTGTCTTCCATTTGTCTTCCTCTTTGATTCCTACTTGCCCAAAACCAGATTTGAGATCAAATTTGGAGAATATTTTTGACTTTGATATCTGGGAAAGTATGGAGGATGTCTTTGGCAAAGGGTATGCATCATAATCCAAAATACTATTCAGAGGTTTGTAATTCACAACTAACCTTGGCTTTCCTCTTGCAATTTCAGCATGCTTATTAACATAAAATGCAAAACATGCTATGGGGCTCTTACTTTTCCTAATAAGCCCTTTCTTTAAGAGATCCTTTATTTCTTCTCTGCAAAGCTTCATCTGTTCTTCATTCATTTCCACTGCTTTGGATCTCCTTAATTTTCCGCTGAATTCTTTTTTGAGAGGAAACTCTACTTCCTATTTCTTAATATGCCAGAAAGCATTTGGATCGTCTGAACGACACTCTTTGAATTTAGCAGTGAGATTTTCTATTTCAGAGGCATATTTTCCATTATCCAAATGTTCTTCTGTTTTTAATACTTCTCTTTTTACTTCCATTTTTGCCAGAAGATTTTCCATTCTCTCCAGTCTTTTAATCCTAATTGAAGAATTAGAGTTAATAAATGGAAAAAAGACTTCCTTATTCTCAAGGCTGATAAAATATCCATACCTCTGGGTTTTTGTATCAAATTTTGCTCCATGCATGCTAAAATTATGAAAAAATGGGGTCCCAAGGTACATTGCACAATCTAGTCCTGGGAAAACGAGACAAACCAAATGAACTCTGATCTTTTCTGTAAGCAGAACATCTATTTCTGCTTCATACTTAGTGGGGATATCACCACTTGCAGTAATCAATCTCGAACATGTTGTTGGCCTTCGATGATGCATACCAACTACAGTATCACTTACAATATTTAATCTGGAACCAGTATCCATAAGAACTTTCCAGAACTCATATTGGTTTCCAATCTTTACCTTCATTTTGACATAATACATGACATCTCTATTCATGCTATTGCATCCAAAATCTGTTCTTTCCTTTTCCGCTTCTTCTCCTTCTTCCCGGCTGTACTGCTGCTAAACTTTTCCTAGATGATAAGTCCAGTTTTATTTTTTTCTTGAAATAGGTCCTTGTGATGAAGAGGCAGGAGATGCATGTGTATTCAATATCCTTAGACTTAGTTCATTGTGTTTTTCAACACACAGTCTCTTGTTCTCCTTGATTGTTTTTCTCAATTCCTTAATTTCTTGATGAACTGTAGGCAAAGTATGTGGCATCTTCTCCAAAATCTCATTTCTAAACTGTTTGGTTAAGGCCTCTACTGAGAAAAGAGTTGCAGGAGGTACATACCCTTTATTTGGAGAATTCTTCAGATTAGAAGGTGTTTTCTTCAAATGTTCTGTTAGCAAAGGTCTGTACATATCTTTCCTCTGTGGATCAGTAGTAGTCATCATCTGTGCAAAAATATTTTCGTTGGTCTCATCATAATGAGTCTTCATCATTCTGACTGCATTACATGTACAAACATCAGGATCATCATAGTCACAATATTTACATTCTGTACAGTGTGGGTCATTACAAAATTCTTCATCAGATGACTCTTCTGAGTCAACAAAGTTAAAATCATTTTCAGACCCAGAATCAGAAGATACAAGCTCATCACAATTGCTAGGAAGATCAAAAGAATTTATCTTTCCTTTTTTATTTCTATACTGAACTTTCTTCTTAGATCAATCCTTCTTTTTGTTTGGACAGTTTGGAGCTGTGTGGGCTTTTTTGTTACAATTGTAAAAAAATATTTCTCTGTCTTTGGAAAACATTTTTGTATGCTTATAAGGTTTTGCTTTGTGATGTTTTCCTTTTGGTTTTTCTTGGGAAATCTGGTAATTCTTTTTGAAATGTCTTTTCTTTCTTCTCTTATGCCCCTTAGAATTTCCATCTTTACCAAGGTGCCATTGCTTACAGAGCTGCTGGTAACCATGAGGCCTTTTAGGATTAGTAGCTGCTCTAGCAATCTTCATTTGTGAACATAATTCAACAATGATAGCCTTTACAGCCTGTCTGATTATACCAAATTTATAATCACCAACCTTCCCTGGTAATTTATTGACAATAGCAGAAGAAACCCATTGGGGAAGGGATGCAACAAAAATTTCCTTCCATTTTGGCTCAAGAATGAGATCTGGAGTCAATGTGTGCAATCTGTGAAGGAATTCATTAAATTATTCATCAAAGTGCTGCATATTATGCAATTTCATGGCCAACAGAGTAATGGTCATAATATCATTGGTTATTTGGGGAAAACCAATGAAATTGACAGTAATGGCATAGAGGAGTTTTCCTATCATATTGCTGACAGGCATATGAGTAACAGGGTCTATGTGAGTAGTGTCATCCTCATTTAAGGCAACAGCTTGTTCCCAATCTGCAAGGAGTCTTGGCTCTTTCAATGTCTCAGCTTTAGCCAAGAAGCTAATGTTCCCTCAAATCCTCCAACTATTCTTCTTGTAGCATTAGTAGGACCTATGTCATCTGCAAGATAACTCCTATAACAAACAAGCATGGAATGTAAAACATACATGATTTCAGCCTCAGTGCAATTGTCAATATTCCATGAGGAAGTAGAATTTGCAGACCAATCCTTATGATATTCAGATTTCATAAGGTCTCTGCGATCAGGAGCAGGGTTCCAAGTAGTCTCCCATCTCGATCTGGAAGATGTAGCATTGACTTGATCTTTATCATCATCAGATTGTTCTTGGTCTATCACAGAGAAGTTATTGATACAGATTTCAAGATCTTCAATTTGTGGTTCTGCTTCTATCTTATGAATACTTGTATCAAAACTTTCTTCTTCATCTTCAGTGGATGAATCTTCAAACATGAAATTAGAGGATTCAGGCTTGCTTGATTCTTCAGTTTCTTTGGATTATTTTATGGCAAGATGTGGGCTAAAGAAACTGGGATTTGCAAACAAAGAATATGGATGAGAGGAAGTAGGAGGTGGAAAAGTTATAGAACTGGGTGTCCTAATGAGGCTTTCCACAGAAGGAGTAATAGAATATGGAACATAAGTCTTGGGTTCTGAAAATATAGTTGAAGATTTATAAGCTTCGACCCTAGGCTTCCTTTTCAGGGATTCTATCCCTTGAGATACTTCCCAAACTTGTTTTTTGACAATATCTAGGGAATTATTGATCTTCACTATTTCTTTTCCAAAAGGAGGTAGCTTCATGGGTCTTTTCTTCTATATGTCCTGTCTGTAAAGATAATCTGTCAAGACTCTTAGCAAGAGCCTTATCATTTTCTGCTAGAGTAGTTACACTGCTATTCAGACGAACTGTGTTATAATCTTGTTTTCTCATAATACTTTCAAGCATGGTCTTCATTTCAGAATTTGCAGTTTCAATACTCTCAAATTTAGAACTAAAAAATTTCTCAAGACTAGACAGAGCTAAATTAGTCCAATTAGTAGCAGCAACAACATCTCTTGCTACTAGGTAAGGATCATCAGCATGAGATGGAAGCAATTTGTACAATTTTCTATCTTAACTTCTTATCACAAAATTTTTCCAAGGGGGGAACTCTGTGTCTGTTTCCAAAAGGCTTCCGTCAAGGAGTTCTCACTTGTGTTTATTTGGAGTTCCAGTCCGTATCATGTTTACTTGGAGCTGGGAACAAATCTTTCTTAGTAATTTTTCTCCTTCAATTTGAACAGTAATCAGAGATCTAGGAACATTTGGCTTGTTTAACATGCTCTGAATCTTTGGCTGAAAAACATGGGCTTTCAAAGGAGGAGGAATTACTACAGGATTTTCTTTCAGCTTTTCTTCTACAAATTTCTCTGGATCCTTGATTCTCTTTTGCTTTGCTTGGTTTTTGAATTGTTTTATCAAGGATTGTTCTATTATATTTTTAGAAGGGTAATACCATTCATAGAATGATATCCACTGATTTTCTGCCTTCATCCATTCTTTCCATTTCTCAACATTCTGTCTGTTGAAGGCAGGGCGATCATCTCTTGGAAGAAGCATTACTTCTTCGAAGTACAAATGTTCTTTTTCATGTGTAAACATATCCCAATTGAACATTTTATTTTTCCATTGATCTTTTGGATCATATGGACTGATACCTTTAAAAATCTTTAAAAAGGAAACTATCTCTGAATCAGAAGGGATTTCTACATGCTTTGGAATCCTATCAATAGGATTTCTTCTGTATTCAGGAATAGGTGAAGAATCAACATAACCCAAACCATAAGTGGAAGAACTAGAAACTGTATGTACAAGTAGTTCTTCTTGTGGGTTAAAGAATACCACTCTTTTGTAGCTTTCCTCGGAGGAATCAGACGGAGGAGTGAATCTGATCATATTGATCCTGTGACGATCTGATGACTCACCATGTGGTCTAGGCGGCTTTGAGGAGAATTAGAAAAAGGTTTTTGAGTAGTGTGGATGATCACAGACTGAGATGAATGGCTGAGATGGGTTTGGCTGTGAAAATAATCTTCTGATGGAATCATATACTGCTTGGTCAATTACAAATTACGGAGGTGCAGAGGTTTGAGCAGGATGTAATTGGCTAATTGTGGTTGGGACTGCAGAGACATAAACATAGGGTCCACCATGCTGAAGTGTGTTAACTTTGGGAAATATTGTGGTAACTTTACCGTCAATCTCAGTAATGATTGACTGTGCTGCAGCAACAGGTTTTTTATGGGTTTTCCCCAATTGGTTACCCAGTCGTCAGGAGGACACAAATCGTTGCGGGAAACATAGATTGGTGCTACAGGATTACATGATGAGTCATACTGGATGAGAGTGACTCGGCCTTCATCTTTTTCAGGGGTCTGTAACACAGCAGGAATTGTGGTATTATAAAATCGGACACAAGTAATATAAATTTTTTGATTTTGTTTTGAAGTTTTCATATCCTGCAATCTGAATACCTAATGTTAGGCATTGCAAGAAATTTGGGTCATCTAATGCAACAGAAAAGTCTGGAAAAACATCATACTATACAGGGCCTTCAGCAAGGCTTGTCTCAATGCCACCTATCATGGCTTGTGTAAATGTAGTCCATCGATTATCAAATAGGGCTAAGAATACATAGGCTTTTTGGCCTTTTCTATGCAACGCATTCAGTCCTATCCTCACCATCCCCAGATGGGCGTACTGATAACTGGCTTTGAGGGTTGCTTTGATATGTTTGGCCTCTAAGAGAGAGATGGTCAACATAGCATTCAATGTTAAATCAACTTTAATGGAGTTTTCTTTGATTTTTATCTGGATGAGGGTATGGAAATTAAAAGAGGAAATTCCTCGATAAACATCCTGAGGAGAGACTGGTGGAAGTTTCCAGTTTACAGTAGGTTTTGTTTATTCTTTCTCAATTATTGCAGAATTACCAGAAGTAGATTCAGATCGACATAAACCTTCTAAACCAGATCTTAGTTCCTCTTCAGTCTTTATAGATTTAAAATGCTTTGTTCCAAATATTCACATAGACTCAGAAGATTCAGAAGATGGATTTCTAGATGCATCCATTGTAGATTTAAGAAAGATAAATACCCGTTCAAAGACTTGCAGAAAATGATGAAAGCAGAATTGCGGCTTTCTTCTGAAGGAGAAATTGTGGCTTCTTCGCGTACCGAATTAAGAATTCTCGTCCAACGTCTTCAACACTCTCCAACGCCAACATCAGCAACAATGGGCTCAAACGCTATTCAGGACTCAAGCGAATTCGCAATCCACTCAAACAATATCTCACAGCAAAATCCACTCAAACAATACTTGGCTCTGATACCATTTCTACAGGACCTCTCACAGAGATAAATGACACAGCAAGCTTGCGGAAATATTAACTGGTGGAATTTTATTATATGGATGCAGATTTTACATAAAGATGTTTTCTTTAGAGAGATCGACTATCATTGCATTTACCGGACTTTCTACCGTTTGCAAGGAACAAGTATTACCGGAGGCTACCTGGCAATAAACAGACTCTGCCTCAGAAATTTCACAAAATCACAAATTTACATACTTTTCCTATTGGTTCAGCCACTTTAGGTTCTCACCAGTGCCGAGCACACTGATGCGCAGGCTTCCAAACCAAACCTATAAGACCTGAGTGAATATTTCATGATGCAAGCAGATAGACACTGTGGTCTGCAGATGCAGGGCAGGAAAAATCACTCGACACAAAACTCAAGACTCAAGACTCTTTCAAAACATGAATGAATCTTACTTCACAGCTATCTCTTATTTATAAGGCTGGAAGGGAACAAGCATCCGTGAATGGACTGTGTCCAAACTGATGACTCAGAAATAAAGTACCGGACAGACCTGGGCAGATCGCCGAAAGCAAGATTCAGGCATAGGACAATATTGTCCTATGTTATCTCATCCCTACTCTTTTTCAAAGATCCTGAGGCATGTGGGGACCAAATCTTGGTACATACAGTAATTTACACAGAGGATATTCATAAAAGAGAACCCTCGAAAGACTGAAATGACTAAAAAAATGAGATGTGCAAATCTCAAGACGTACAAAGTGGAGATTCCAGGACGAGGGAATCCACTAAAGCTCGTCCAGCACCATAGTCGGCTGGAAAGACGTCAACCAAAGGTGTAATAATCAATTTGTGGGTAAGTGTAGTACTGGTAATTCCATCTTTCAATCAAGTAATTGGAATAATATTGTACCCACACTTCTTTTTCAGTTTCCCAAGTTGAATTATCATGAGGATCTGGTAAATCTAATTCATTAAGGTTCATGAATGGGTTTAATTCTGGATCAGCTTGTTGATGGAATTCTTCGTAGCTGGTACTCGGAATTATTTTCCTGCACTTGTATTGATCCATTACGAACCATCTCACATGGCCACATCTTCTGACACCATTCAGAAAATCTGTACTGTTAATATTTACTAAATCTCCTATTGTTTTATCCGAAACCAAAGTCATCATCGTGCTGTTAGGACTGAAATTTGGTATTCTCAACATGCCCATGGAGTATGGTTTCATGATAAGTGGGGATAATACATATTTCTCCCACCAATCCATGAACCATCCTGGAACAGGGCCATCTTCTTCCATGTCTTCTACTGGAGTATCCTCAAACAAAAAATAAAACTGCAAAGAATAAAACATATTAGTGGAAACATTCTGCAGATTCATTGTTGTGTAGAAAGCCTCTTGTTGCCGATCCAAATCATAATTTTCCCTGTGAAGATGATTGTCAAACCTTCTGAATGTTATGTGACCACTGGTGATCCTGTTATCATCTTCATGATCTGTCTCAATTACATAGGCAATGCTCCCAATTTGCCTTAGATAATCTAGGGCTTCAAGAGCTTCATTATTTGCTTCATATTGATGACGATCTGTCCAAAGGAAATCAATGCCTGTCCTGTACCTGACTTCTTTTATTGGTCGCCAATCTTCATCATGGTTTAGAAGACTTGTTTCCAAATCATATGAAATCCATCCACATGAAGTCTCAATTTCTACAGTATCTTCATGTCTTCTGATGAAATTGCATTGCAGACTCATTATTGAATGTTCAGATAAAAACTCTCTTCTCAACATATCTGTAAAACTGTTCTTATCTCCTTTGAAAAATTCAATATCAAAGTTATATTGACTGAGTTTCATAATCCATCTTACCATAGCAGCGTCTTCAAAATCACATTTGTGAATGGCATATCTTAATGCTTGGCAGTCTATTTTGATGGTGAATTTGGTGTAGATGACAAAATCTTTGAATTTTTCTATTCCCAAACAAACTGCTCTAAGCTCTTTCTTCAGACTTGACCAATTCAATTGATTTTTGGCCCATAATCTAGATGCATATTGACATATCTCAATCTCATTTTTGCTGCTGGGGTTCTTTTGGCACAAGACTGCTCCCCAACCTTCATAACTAGCATCTGTCATAATGATTTTCTCCCATTCTTCTCTGATAGGGGAGAGAGGCTGAATATTTCTGACTTTCTCTTTTATTGCTCTGACTACCTGTGTGCAGTCACCATTCCATGGAATTGGATCCTTCTGAAGCCTTTTATTCAACAATTTTCTTTCTTGTGCACAATGATTCAGAAACTTAGAAATGTAATTCAGACTTCCCAAAAATCTTTGCAACTGTGTTTTATCCTTAATTTCATCAGGGAAGTGATCAAAAAAATTCAAAATCCTATGGATTACAGTATAGGATCCATATTGTAACCCAAGAAGTCTATCATTGGCCGAAATAACTGATGAGCCCCAATTTTTTGTACAATTTGGGCTCATTCGGCCTACTTGCTCTGCTCAAACCATTCATTATTTATTGCTTATGCATTCATTTCTTGGTTTGTTCGTGTTGTTTGTAGGAAGAAGGGTAGGCATTCTATCTACGTCACTAATACATGATGATTTCAGGTTTTGGCATTAAAAGGGAGTAAAGACCACGAAAAAGGAGACAAGGAGACAATGAGGTGGCACTGTTGGTTTTTAGGAGAGGATTTCCACGGTCTTGGGGACCTTCCTCGTAATTCCCACCATAGCTCCAAGCTCCAATCCATCTCCCCACCGAGCTTAGAGGCAGCCAACTGTTCTACAGGAACAACAGTTATAACTGTTCTACAGGATCAGCAGTTTAACCTTCAGTTGGACAGCCGAGCTCCACAAATCAAGGACACCTGTTGGATGATCATTTTGCATAAATACTGAGGCCGTAGCCTTGGATAGAAGCTTTTTTGAACTTTTGTATTACTCTTGCAATTTGGAAGTACGAGCTACAGCTCGGTTTTTGTTCTTTTGTAAGCCAGTTTTGGCATGACATCAGACTTTTGTTTATGAATAAAGGCAGGCATATTTTGATCTCATTCTGAGTTTCTAAGGGGGCTATAGCTCTCAGGTTAGGGCCCAACCTGAGAGCAATAGATCTCCTCGGTGTTGTAATGTTATTTGCATTTCGTTCCAGCACTTTGAGTTTTTACTTTAACATGCAATTCGAATTTGCAATCTGTTAATTTAGTCTTTTTCATGAGATTGATTAGGATTAGTTTATGGTGAATTTGTTTCCAATTGCTTAGGTTAGACAAGGATAGATATAATCCATTGGAGCTCCAGAAAAAGGTTGTTAAAGCTCACTGCCATCTCTGTTAGGGATTGGGGTGCAGCCCATAACCAACCACCAAAAAGAAACGCAGTTCTTCTCACTTCCATGCAAGCTGCAACATAAACATTTTCGTTGAAGATCCATCCATGCACTTTTGATATTGAAGCATACTTCTACATTCCACTTCCATGCACGAGTTGTTGGAAATAATACTAAGAGGGGGGGTGAATCAATATTATTAGAACTATAAAACTTTTCAATGCTCAGAAACATATACGCTACTTTCGTTAAGTGAACCAGCGTGTACACGCAACTGTGTCTAAAGAAAACAGCGTATAACTAGAAATCTTATAATTCAGTTAGTTTATCTTCAGTTAAGTGCATAAGGACATTATTCACCATATTAAGAGTAAACAGATGCAGTAGAACAGATCACACAAAAACCACACACATGAACACCATGATATAAGGTGGAAACCCAATGTGGGTGAAAACCACCTGCTGCAAGTCGTCTCTATCTTTCTTTAATATGAAACTTTAGTTTACAATCCTTTTGTACTGGTGCAGCCTTATACCAGCACGCAGGCTACAACCTGCAGAAGGCTACAACCTTCTCTCGTTCTCCAAACTTCCTTGGAAGGGAGCTCCAACCCCCTTTGCTCTTGTACTAGCCAAGATACTAGTACGTAGGTGCTGGCCTACAATCTTCTTTCTTTCAGGTACCACCTTTCATAAATTTTCAAACTGGATATTCCTGAAGCACAACATTACAATCTGAAGACCACAATTCATTCAACTTTCACAACAAATCATTGAAGCACAAGACAACCAATACTAGCATCATCAATCTCTGAATCACTGAACCACTGAAACCCTGTCAATCACCAGTTACCAGACCACAGAGCAGACTACAGAACTCTGCAATAACTGTCAAACCCAACTGTAAACCCAATCAAGCTTCAAAAGATATACGCTACTTCAATGAGAGAAAACCGTGTATACACGCGCTTTTACCGAAGACAACCTGCGTACAGATCTAAAAATAAATTCTCTCAACTTGCAGCTGTACCAGATATCAGTTAGACCCAGAACATAACATTGCGTCAGTATGCAGATCTAGAAATACGCATAATCAACCATATCATAATAGTGCATTTCAAATCATTAGATCCCGATCTATCCTTGGATCTAGTCTTCCATCAACCGAAGTGATCTCTCCTTAGCTTAGATCAAGCAACCCAGAACCTGCACACCAGATCTCTTTCTTTTTCAGATATTCAAGCCTTTTTCAAAAGATGATGTTTGCCTAATGATCTTCTTCTCCTTATATAGCCTTAGGCCTTGCTCAATACCAAGAGCCAAAACCATAGAGATCCAATACCATCAACTTAAAAACTAGAGATCTACACGTCTGTCGAGGTACTTTGGTCCAAAGACATGGGCACAAGTACCGAGGACTAACTACCATGGACCAAAAGGAAACTTCCCGACATATACGCCCTTTTCTGTTCATGCATCTGCGTGTATACGCGCCTTAGTATATAGCTCTCCTGCGTATACGCGACTTAGTATGCATATCACCAGCGTGTATACGCAACTTTGACTTAATTAACCTGCGTATATGAGATTTCTCTTCATTCTTGTAGTCTGAACGGAGATCTGTCATCAAAGAGAGTTGCCATCAAGGACAACACCTGTATCATAGCGCCACACCTGAGCCAAAATGCCAACAATCTCCCCCTTTGGACTTGATGGCAACCTTCAGATCCTTAGAATCATTCTCCCCCTTTGTCATCAAGGGCAAAGGGCTGTGCTCCCCCTGAGGACATGCTGATACCTCTGCTTGGCTGTGCTGAATCATGCTCCCCCTGACTGTAGGCAAGATCTGCAAAAGATGTTCTTCAACAAGAACCAAGACTTATACACCATAAGGGACCTTCCTATCACCAAAAGACTTAATACATACATTCATACTCCCTACCAAGAGGGGACATATCAGAAACAACCAATTATATTACATCATTCATCCCAGGCATAGTGGGGAAACCAACATAGGCCGTTACATGACCTTGACACCATAAAAGAGATATCACAAAAAAAATACATGACATAGAGACAACAGATCTAGACCAAGACTTATGAAAGTCACCAGCAGCATCTGATAAACATCTTTTAGATCAGCAACCAGGATTTCTTTCTGAGCTCCTTCTCCTGAAACCAACAACCAAAACATCTAAATGCCAACAATGCTTTATGAGACTTTTAAGCTGCTCCCCCTGAACCTGTGCCTGCTGCACCCCTTGAAACTGTGCCTGAAGAATTCTGACATACCCATCTCAGACCTTTTAAAACCAGAGATTGCCCTTGCTGTTCAGAACTCCATATACGCGATTTCACCTGCATAAACCAGCGTATGTACGTGGATATACTTTCTGCAACAAGCATACAACATACACTACAACATACACGTGACTTACCCTGCATAAATCCGCGTATATACGCCGATATCCCTTACGTAACTTGCGTATACCAACTTTTATGTAGAACAGACAAGCTTTAACAGCAGGATGAAGCATCAACTACTCCCAGCTTTTTTCTGAGATATTCAAAAGTTTCCCTGGGCAGTGGTTTTGTGAGAATATCAGCAACTTGTTCCTTAGAAGGAACATACTCCAACTTGACCTTCTGCTCAAGTACTTGTTCCCGAAGAAAATGGTACTTGATTGGTATGTGCTTGGTCTTTGAGTGCATGAATGGATTCTTTGAAATGCTGATTGCACTTGTATTATCACATAAGATAGAGACTGGTGGAGTGCAAGTGATTTGAAAGTCCTGCAGGGTCTGCATCATCCAAAGAAGTTGTGTGCAAAAAGATGCCGCAGCCACAGATTCTGCTTCAGCTGTAGATAAGGCAATCGAACTCTATTTCTTGCTGAACCAAGATACTAATCTGGAACCCATGAAGAAAGCACCACCACTTGTGCTTTTCCTATCATCCACACTTCCAGCCCAATCTGCATCTGTGTAAGCATGAAGAGTGAGATCTGTATTTCTAGGATACCATAAGCCATAGTTTTGAGTCCCTTGAAGATACTTGAAGATTCTTTTGACTGCCTGAAGATGAGTTTTCTTTGGGTTGGCTTGAAATCTTCCAACAATTCCTACTGCATGTGCAATATCTGGTCGGGTACCTGTCAAATAAAGCAAACTTCCAATCATGGATCTATAAGTGGGTTGGTGAACTGCTACTGATTCATCATTTGCACTGAGGCTACATCCTGTAACCATGGGTGTACATACTGGCTTTGACTCTTCCATGCCATACTTCTTCAAGATCTGCTTGAGGTATTTGGTTTGAGACAGGAAGATACCTCCTTCATTTTGTTGGATTTGCAATCCAAGAAAATATGTCAATTCTCCAAGTAGTGAGATTTCGAATTCTTTCTGCATAACCAAGGCAAAGTTTTGAATCATAGTCTCTTCATTGCTGCCAAAGATAATATCATCTACATAAACAACAAGAATTAGCAATTTGTTATTTTCAACTTTTATATAGAGATTGCTATCTGCTGATCCTTTTGAAAACCCTTGTTGGTGAAGATATTTGTCCAACCGATAGTACCAAGCCCTTGGAGCTTGTTTGAGTCCATAGAGAGCCTTTTTCAATCTGCATACAAGGTTTGGATCATTCCCAAGAATGAAACCATCTGGCTGCTCAATATATACTTCTTCTTCTAAGTCTCCATTCAGGAAGGCTGATTTCACGTCCATTTGAAATACCTTGAAGTTTTGAAAGCTTGAGAGAGCAAGGAACATTCGGATGGCCTCAGGTCTTGCAACAGGAGCAAAAGTCTCTTCAAAATCTATCCCTTCTTGCTGCGCATACCCTTTACAAACAAGTCTGGCCTTGTTTCTAATTACTTCTCCATTTTCATTCAATTTATTCTTGAAGACCCATTTTGTCCCTATGACATTCTTATCTTTTGGTCTAGGAACCAGTTCCCAAGTGTTGTTCTTTTCTATCTGCTCAAGTTCTTCATCCATTGCTTTGACCCAACATTCATCTTTGCATGCTTCTTTCACATTTTGTGCTTCAGTGGAAGATAGTAACGCCAAATAGCTTGAAGCTTCTGTAATTCTTCTTCTTGTTTGTACTCCTGCTTCTTTCTGCCCCACAATCTGAGATTCTGGATGATTCTTTTGAACATATCTGGATGGAGTCTTCTCTTCTATTCTTGTTTGCTCCTCTTGTTCTTCTTGAGGTTCTTCCTCTTCTTGAGGTTCTTCTTCTTCATCATTCTGCCTTTGAGGATAGTCTTCATCTTCTTCAATGTCTTCCCGATGAATTTGCCTAGGCATGTATCCCTTCTCATCAACCACTACATCAATGCTATCCACAATTCTCCCAAGCCTTTTATTGTAGCATTTGTATGCTTTGCTATATGGAGAATAACCAAGAAGAATACCTTCATCTGCTCTTGGTTCAAGTTTTCCAAGTTGCTCATCAGTATTTTTAATATAACATTTGCTCCCAAAGATTTTGAAGTGCTTCACCGAAGGAGTCTCACCACTCCAGAGCTCATGAGGTGTTTGAGTGCTGTTTACTCGGACATTTGTTTTGTTAAGAATAATAACTGCAGCATGTGCAGCCTCACCCCAGAAGGTTGCGGGAGTACCTGATTCATCAAGCATAGCACGAGCCATTTGTTGGATTGTTCTGTTCATTCTTTCCACAACCCCATTTTGCTGAGGAGTTCTAGCTGTAGAGAATTCTCTTCTTATCCCATGTTCTTCACAGAAATCAAAAAATTCGTTTGAGGTAAACTCCCTACCTCTGTCAGATCTGAGGCACTTAATTTTGTGTCCTGATTCATTTTCAACCAAGGCTTTGAAGGATTTGAATTTTTCGAATGCTTCATCTTTGTGCTTCATAAGCCCTAACCAAACAAATCTGGAGAAATCGTCAATGAATAATATCAAATATTCTTCTCCTCGTGGTGTCCTTTTTCTAAATGGACCACAAACATTTGTATGGACTAGCTCAAGAGGCATGCTAGCTGATCCTTCCTTCTCTGGAAAGTTAGTTCTGGTTTGCTTTCCAAACTGACAAGATTTGCATATGGTGTTGTCTGGAATTTTGATATCTGGAAGACCACGAACTGCCTGATATTTGCATGCTTTCCTTATTTGTGAAAAGCTTAGATGTCCCAACCTCCGATGCCATAGCCAATGTTCATCATCCTTGCTCAGGTAGCATTGTTGTCTTTCCTCAAAGGTATATAGATTATTTGGAGTTCTTCTTCCCTTGAGCACTGTTTCACCTGTATCAAGATCGCGAACACAACATCCATTTGATCTAAATATTACCTCTGTTCCTTGATCGCACATCTGACTAACACTCAGAAGATTATGCTTCAATCCATCAACATATAAAACATTTCCTGCTTTGACCCTCTCTTTCAATGGAGCAATATCTTTTCCTTTTATGGCTGTAGAGATACCGTTTCCAAAAGAAACTTTCTTCCCCTTTTCTAATGCGGTATATGACTCAAGCTTTTCTTTGTCCCCTGTCATATGCTTCGAACAACCGCTGTCAATGTACCATATACTTTCTTGACCTTCTGCATAAAAGGCTATCCCACATCTTTCTGGTTGCGGTTCCTTTATTCTCCATGTTCTGACATTTGAAGTTTGTTCCTTCTGAGTTGTCTTCCGGAACCTGCTCCTGCATTCAGAGTCTTCATGACCAAAGTTATTACAAATAGAGCATTGAACTTCATTTTCAAGAACCGAAAAGTTGTTATAGGTTCTTTTCATGGTTTCAGTCATTCTCCCTTGCTTTTGAGCTTCTCTAGTCATGATTGTCTTGTAGGCAACACATTGAGCTGCTTTGTGACCGAAGTTATGGCAAGAAAAGCATTGGCCATTAAAGAAACTTCTGCGATAATTAGATCTATCATCCAACTGATTGTAGCTTCTATTCACATTCATTCTTGGAGCAAATTGGGAAGATTTTACCTGTGGCTGATTGTAGCTTCTATTTGTCCTTAAGATGGATTGCCCCTGATAGTTTCTGTTTGCAATTCGTCCCTGCTTTACCTGATGGTCTTCATTGTGCTTTGCTCATTTCTTCTTGCTGCATCAAGATAACTTTTAGAGGTAGAGGCTTGAGATGTTTCTCCATTATATCCCAGACCTGTCTTGATCAGAGGAGATCGCTGCACATTGATAATCTCATCCAAGGTTTCAGATCCTTTAAAGAATTTGAGATTAATAGCTTTTGTTTTCTCAATCTCTTTTCTAAGACCAACAATTTCACCTTCTAATTTTTCAAGATGTCTTTCCTTTTCATCAATTTGAAATTGTAGAGTATCAATGATCATATTCTTCTCTTCTATACATCTCTTAAGTCTAGTAATTTCTTCATGAAAATAATCCACATCTATAGCATCCATATATTCATCATCTTCAAATGCCATTAACAATTTATATTCATTACCTCGTTCACCTTCATCACTGTTTGATAGACCATCATTATCTTCATGAGTGTAGTAGCTTTTCTTATTTGCACTTTGTTTCTTGTTCCATCTAGCAGGTTCCTTTCCTTTATCCTTATAAGGACATTTTGCAGCATAATGACCTACTCTTCCACAAGCAAAACATTTAAAAGGCAACTTACCTCTGAACCTTCCAGAACCCCTTTGAAGATTTCTCACAAAGTTTGATTCTTCTTCTTCTTCTGGGACGTGGCTTGCTTCATAATAATCTCCTTTTCCTAATGCCTTGAAAGCAGCTTCTCTTCTGTCTGATGGACCTCCCTTTCTCATTTCATAAGCAGTTAGAATTCCATGTAGCTGAGACATAGTAAGAATTCGTAGATTTTATTTTTCTTCTATTGCAGATACTTTAGATTCAAACTTGGGGGACAATGATCTTAGAACCTTTTCAACCACAATAGCCTCTTTTATTTCTTCACCCAAATTTTTCATACAATTAACAACTTCATCTACCCGAAGAAAATAGTTAGCCACACTTTCATCATTATACATCTTGAGAGTCTCATATTGAATCCTGAGAGTTTGAAGTTTGGAACGCTTTACTTGTTCATCTCCTTCATAGCTCGTGAAAATTTTATCCCATATCTCTTTTGCGGATTTATAGTGCATTACCTTCATGAATTCTGATTGAGATATACATCCTAATAGGGTACTGACTGCTTTTGCATTTGTTTCATACTTCTTTTTCTCGTCTGCATCTGTAGGAGTAGCTGAAGGAAAAGCATAGCCTGTCTCTATGATGTCCCAAACTTCTGTGCCAAGAGATTGAAGATAGGCAGTAACTCTTACCTTCTAATAATTGAAGTTTGTCCCATCAAAAACCGGTGGCCTGATTGATGCTTCTCTCTCGTAGTTGCTCATGATGAACGATCTACCTTCAAGCGATCAAGCTTCTCTGAAGGACCTGCTCTGATACCAATTGTTGGAAATAATACTGAGAGGGGGGGTGAATCAGTATTATTAGAACTATAAAACTTTTCAATGCTCAGAAACATATACGCTACTTTCGTTAAGTGAACCAGCGTGTACACGCAACTGTGTCTAAAGAAAACAACGTATAACTAGAAATCTTATAATTCAGTTAGTTTATCTTCAGTTAAGTGCATAAGGACATTATTCACCATATTAAGAGTAAACAGATGCAGTAGAACAGATCACACAAAAACCACACACATGAACACCATGATATAAGGTGGAAACCCAATGTGGGTGAAAACCACCTGCTGCAAGTCGTCTCTATCTTTCTTTAATATGAAACTTTAGTTTACAATCCTTTTGTACTGGTGCAGCCTTATACCAGCACGCAGGCTACAACCTGCAGAAGGCTACAACCTTCTCTCGTTCTCCAAACTTCCTTGGAAGGGAGCTCCAACCCCCTTTGCTCTTGTACTAGCCAAGATACTAGTACGTAGGTGCTGGCCTACAATCTTCTTTCTTTCAGGTACCACCTTTCATAAAGTTTCAAACTGGATATTCCTGAAGCACAGCATTACAATCTGAAGACCACAATTCATTCAACTTTCACAACAAATCATTGAAGCACAATACAACCAATACTAGCATCATCAATCTCTGAATCACTGAACCACTGAAACCCTGTCAATCACCAGTTACCAGACCACAGAGCAGACTACAGAACTCTGCAATAACTGTCAGACCCAACTGTAAACCCAATCAAGCTTCAAAAGATATACGCTACTTCAATGAGAGAAAACCGCGTATACACGCGCTTTTACCGAAGACAACCTGCGTACAGATCTAAAAATAAATTCTCTCAACTTGCAGCTGTACCAGATATCAGTTAGACCCAGAACATAACATTGCGTCAGTATGCAGATCTAGAAATACGCATAATCAACCATATCATAATAGTGCATTTCAAATCATTAGATCCCGATCTATCCTTAGATCTAGTCTTCCATCAACCGAAGTGATCTCTCCTTAGCTTAGATCAAGCAACCCAGAACCTGCACACCAAGGAAAATTTTAAGGATGGAAAATTTTCTTGAAGTTTAAAAAATTGGCGAATCTCACTAATCCCTAATATGCAAACTATAAAATGTGTATTGATATATTTGTAAAATTATTCAAATCTATAATGATTATATATATAGTCTCTATATAATGTTGGCGATTTTTGAGGTAAAATAATTTTATATTCTAAAATTTGGGCGAATCATCTTTTATAAAAATTGGTAATTGGCGAATCTTTTTTTGGAAAAATCAAGGAAAATTAGCCCACTGGGCGAACATTAGCCCCTAAAATTTTCCATGCTGCACACCAGATCTCTTTCTTTTTCAGATATTCAAGCCTTTTCAAAAGATGATGTTTGCCTAATGATCTTCTTCTCCTTATATAGCCTTAGTCCTTACTCAATACCAAGAGCCAAAACCATAGAGATCCAATACCATCAACTTAAAAACTAGAGATCTACACGTCTGTCGAGGTACTTTGGTCCAAAGACATGGGCACAGGTACCGAGGGCTAACTACCATGGACCAAAAGGAAACTTCCTGACATATATGCCCTTTTCTGTTCATGCATCTCCGTGTATACGCGCCTTAGTATATAGCTCTCCTGCGTATACGCGACTTAGTATGCATATCACCAGCGTGTATACGCAACTTTGACTTAATTAACCTGCGTATATGAGATTTCTCTTCATTCTTGTAGTCTGAACGGAGATCTGTCATCAAAGAGAGTTGCCATCAAGGACAACACCTGTATCATAGCGGCACACCTGAGCCAAAATGCCAACACGAGTTTCCTTTCTTGGTTTTCCATTGTTGTTCATAGGTTTCATGGCACAGTTATCATAGGTTAATGAATTCTCGTTTTGGTGCATAAGTCATTTGTTTCATTTACGCTGCTCCATATCATTCCACTTCCTTCTTCTTCTTCTTGATCTCTCCTCAATCCACCTACTCGGCCTCTATCCAGCTCATTTACCCTCCAACTCATCCATTAATCACTTAGCTCCATCTACTTAAACTTTCGTTGATCCCATCCTTCCAACCATCAACCCACTATATGCACTCTTCCTCCATTTGACTTCTCTGCTCCTGAGCCATCACCAGCTCCATCTCCATCTCACTTATCCTCCCACACCACTCCAACACTTCACCATCTCCCAAAACTTCCACGGCCAAACATCCTGTAGAATTGCACAGACTTCCTGTAGAAATCCCTGAGTTTCCTGTAGGATCCCCTGCAGACTTCCTGTAGAAGCCTGCAAACTCGGTTGTTGAGCATCCGAACGTGGTAGACTTCTGTGGACTGATGCTAGAGACCCTCTGGGACCTCCCCTAGCCATCCTGACCTTGCCCATGCTTTCCTTCCATTCCAACCGCTCCTGCACAACCAAACCCTAATCAAAAGCATCATCGCAATAAATCCAACCACTTAATGAAAAAATACAAAAACATGTCTTTTCAGATGCAAGTAGCTTAGATGCATGTATTTCAGTTCACTGCAAGTAATGGCATTAGTGGTAGTAGTTTCATTCACAGTTTTGCATTGTAAGGGTCTAGCTAGTCAAATTAGGGTTTACTAGGGTTTTCATGCTTTATTGGCTTTCAGTTTCTTTCTGCAGTTAGACTAGTCTCCTTTGAGTTAGCTTTCATCCATCATTCATAAAGCCTCTTTTGTGAGCATATAGAAGTTGGCTTAAGTCCTAGCGGACTTGTGCCAACTGACCAAGTGACAGCTGCGACAAGAGCTAGTACTTGTGCATACAGCACCGTCGCTTCCAAGTTTGTACGAACTACCGGGTTGATAAAATTAGAGATAGGAAACTCCAGGAGTTGTAGCATTATTGCTACAATACTGGAGCCCACCATCTTTTTGGCGCCGTTGCCGGGGAAGCGTCAGAGAATTAGTAATTGTTGTTTTTCTTCTACTTTCTTACTCTTGCCTTCTGCTAAGTAGTTTACTTCATTTCCATTCTGCAAAAGTAGCATAGACATTTCCTGCTTTCATAGATTAGCATTTCCTGCTTTCGTAGATTAGCATTTCCTACTTTCGTAGGTTAGCATTTCCTACTTTCATAGATTAGCATTTCCTGATTTCATAGATTAACATTTCCTGCTTTCATAGAATAGAATTTCCTTTCTGCAAGCGTAGATTAGCATTTCCATTCTTACAATTTCATTTGAGCAAAGTAGATTAGTTCTTTCCTGCTTTCAGTTTAATTCTGCATCTTTCATAGTTAGTTGTAGATCAATCTGTCTCAGTTTTGCAGGTACCAAAAGAAAAGCAAAGCAAAAACAATCAAAAGAAAAAGAAAGTCTTTTCCATTTCATGCCTCGTAGGAACCGAGATAGATCAGGCAAATTCCTACCAAACACCCCCACCACATCACTGAGTCACCCTTCTCTCTTCTTTGGTGACAGTGACCCAGAGGAACCTATAGGTGAACATCCTGAGATATCCAAAGACCCTATAGTAGAAGAAGAGTTAGAGACCACTCCATCTGAAGCTATGGCTGACAATAGAAGAGAAGATGAGAGAATAGAAGGTGCCTTTCCCATCCGAGAGACCAATGGAGAGATCAAAATGAAGAACATTAGCCCCTCCGCCTTACCTCACTTCCATGGGCTGACCACTGAAGATCCGGATACCTTCTTGTTTGAGTTTGCTATCCTTTGTAGAACCTATGACTATACTGAAGATGAGAAAAAGTTGAAACTTTTCCCTTCCACTCTTAAGGATGCAGCACTACGCTGGTTCATGGGCTTACCTGGGAATAGTATCACCACTTGGGCTCAGATGCAGCAAGCTTTCAACACCAAGTACCGGGATTACTGTAGGTCCAAGGAAACAAAGGGGGAAATCTTTCGGATGTCCATGGGAAATGATGAGTCCTTAGAGGATTATGAGGAGAGGTTCCAACTAAGCTATAAGCGGGCCAGGTGCACACTTGACCCTGAATCCCTCAAGTTGGTCCTGCTCCGAGGAGTCCTTGAAGACCTCTTATATACTCTTCACATGTTAGCTGGGGGGGACATTTACCAACTGCCTTATGAGGACATCAAGACTGTGTTTAGAAACCACTCCAGGGAAGCTCGGAAACGAGGTAGAGGAAACCACCTCTCAACTAGTGTCCCTTTCTCCAAACATGAGCTTGAAAATCAATTAGAATATCTTAAGAGTGAGGTGAGACAGACCATTGCCATGCATCTTGACACATTCAGGATTCAGAAAAAGAAAGAAGAAGCTGAGAGAGCCTTGGCTGTTTTCTGCCCTAGGTGCACAAGGAGGCACCCTAAGAACGAATGTCCATTGCATTCGGTTGAAGTGTGTTTCGTTTGTGAGGAGGACCATCCCACAAATCAGTGCCCAACCTTACCTGGGTTTAAAGCCATGTACCAAGGGACAGAAGCTCCCACAGAGCCTCTCTATTACCTCAACCAAAGGAGGCCACAGGGATCTAGACCTTATCAGCAGGGGATGCAAGGGGCATCTCAAGCTTATTACAACCCTAACCAATCGACTCCTATGCCTTCCTAGGGTCCCCTTGCTCATCCTTCATGGTCCATGCCTCCTCCATGGTCTTATCCACCTCAGTACCCCACTCAACCTACTTCTCATCCATATCACTCACATGCCCAGCCACAGCCTCAATGGAATGCACCTCAGTCGGGATGGAGGCCCCAATACAACACTCCTCCTGCCATCTTGCCTCCACCACCAGTTCAACCTCAGCCATTACCTCCTGCTCCTCCAAGGCAACCTCAAATGCCTGCTCAACCGAACTCGAACCCCAACAATAGACAGGCCCAGCAGGTATACACTGGGGAAACATCATGCCCTACCTATGCTGTGGAGATCCAGGAGATCAATCTTCGATCTGGAAAGACTCTACCAGATCGCCAACCTCCTCCCCCAGAGGATGAGGAAGATAAACAGGAAATTGAACCGAAGGTTATTCCACCCTTTCCTGAGAGACTAACAGCCACCACACAACCCAACCCAGAGGAGGATGAGCTTCTGGGTGAGCTCAAGCAGTTGTGTGTAAAAATACCACTTCTCCAAGCCATCAAGGATGTGCCAATATACAACAAACTGGTTAAGGAGAAGTGCTTCAAACACCAAGGAAGACGGAAGAAAGATGCCTCAACCATCAATGTCATAGGACAACTGTCTGAACTTATGTTAGGACAAGTCATCTGCCCAAAGTACCTAGATCCTGGAAGTCCTGTAGTAGATGTTCACATCAATGGCACCATTATACCTCACACCTTGATTGATCTGGGGGCTGCCATTAATGTGATGACCAGGGATACCATGCTTAAGCTTAATCTTCAGGGTTCCTTGAGGAAGACCTCGACAGTACTGCAATTAGAAGATCGCTCCACCGTGACTCCCAAAGGGATTGTGGAGGATGTCTTGGTCTCTATCGACTCTTGGGAATACCCTGCAGACTTCCTGGTTCTGCAACCAAAGGCCAAGCTTACTGGATATCCTCTCATTTTGGGAAGGCCTTGGTTAGCTACTGCAGATGCTTACAAAAGTTGTCGTGCAGGAAACATGACCATCAAAAATGGTCCCATGTCCAAGCAGCTAGTCCTATACCCTCCTGCCCAACCCTCCTTAGAGCATGACTTACCACTCTGGTTGGAAGAAGGAGAAGAAGACGAGGTGTACTTAGCACCTCTGTGCACCTCAGATACCACTAGAAGAGACCCCCCAACCGAGGATGACTTGATCGAGACCTTGATCCAGAATCCACCTTCCAGTGCACTACCCTTAGAGACATTGGTGGCGGATGCCCAAGCCAGCACCTTAGTAGATCTTTGTACAACCAACCCTGTTACTCCCAGAGTCAAGAATGTGGAGTTCGGCCCTGAGAAAGCATTGAAGATCAGCTCCTCCCTATCTCCTTCCCAGGAAAAGGAGCTGTGTAGTCTGTCGGCCAACCACATAGATGCTTTTGCTTGGAGCTATAAGGAAATGAAAGGAGTCCATCCTTCGGTCTGTACCCATCATATATACATCAAAGAGGATTGTAAACCGGTTAGGCAACCTCAGAGGAGAATGAATCCAGCCCTTAAGGACATTGTCAAGGAAGAATTGCAAAAAATGTTAGATGCCAGATTCATCTACCCCATCTCAGATAGTGAATGGGTGTCCCCTCTAGTGTTGGTTCCCAAGAAAAATGGGAAATGGAGAATCTGTGTGGACTACCGAGAACTGAACAAAGCTACCAAGAAGGACCATTTCCCTCTACCTTTCATAGACCAAGTGTTGGATGGACTGGCAGGAAAGAAGTTCTTCTCTTTCCTGGATGGGTTTAGCGGGTACAACCAAATCCAAATCAGCCCGGAAGACCAAGATAAGACCACCTTCACTTGTTCTTGGGGTACCTTTGCCTATCGAGTCCTTCCCTTTGGGCTGTGCAATGCTCTTGCTACCTTTCAGAGAGCTGTCTTGAGCATCTTCTCGGAGCTGGTCCATGATGCAGTAGAAATCTATATGGATGACTTTACTCCTTATGGGGCCAACTTCCAGGAAGCATTGTCCAACCTGGGAAAAGTCCTAACCAAATGCACCAAGATGAACTTGTCCCTTAGTCCTGAAAAATGTGAATTCCTAATGACTGAAGGGACCGTGCTAGGCCATACCATTTCTTGCCAAGGGTTGCAGGTGGATCCTAACAAAATTGCTCTCATCAAGAGGGTTCCACCTCCCCAAAAGGTAAGGGATGTCCGGAGTTTCTTGGGATTAGCAGGATACTACCGGAGATTCATTAAAGATTTCAGCAAGCTAGCTTCGCCATTGTTTGGCCTGTTGGAAAAAGATGTGGAGTTTAATTGGACTGACGATTGTCAGAAGGCTTTAAATGAATTGAAGGACAAGTTGGTGTCAGCCCCAATCCTAAGAGGTCCAAACTAGGCCCTACCTTTCCACATCCACACTGATGCCTCGAACAAAGCCATAGGTGCAGCTTTAGGACAAGTTGAGCAAAAACTTCCATATGCCATTTACTTTGTTAGCAAAAACTTGTCCAAAGCTGAGCTGAATTACACTGTAACCGAGAAAGAATTCTTGGTTGTGGTCCATGCATTGAACAAGTTTCGACATTATATTACTGGTTACCAGACCTTTGTACATACTGACCATGCTGCTATTAGATATTTAATGAATAAACCAGATGTGAATGCTCGTATTATTAGATGGTTACTTTTATTGCAGCAGTTTGATTTGACCATTGTTGACAAACCAGGTAGAGAAAATGTTGTTGCTGACTTTTTATCTAGATTGGATTTGTCTGCAGATGAGGATGGAACAGTGGATGACCAGATGCCCGATGAACATCTGTTTGCTATTTCAGTACTCTCTCCATGGTTTGCTGATATAGCAAACTATCTTGTTTCAGCACAGTTCCCTCCACACCTATCTTCCAGAGAGAAGAGCAAAATCATCAGAAAAAGTGCCTCATTTACCTGGATCAGGGGCAATCTCTTCAAGCTTGGCCCCGATCAGATCTTAAGGCGTTGTGTAAGGGAGGAGGAAGTCTTTGATGCCCTCCTCACTTGTCATAATGGGCCTTGTGGAGGACATTTTGCAGCAAAGAGAACTGCCTTCAAAATCCTGCAGGCAGGCTACTATTGGCCCACACTTCATCAAGATGTCAGAAGATATGTCAGTCAGTGTGACCAATGCCAAAGAATGGGGAAACTGACCCAAAGGGATGAGATGCCTCTCCAACCTCAAGTGACTCTTGAGCCATTTGAGAAGTGGGGCATGGACTTTGTGGGCCCAATCAACCCCTCTTCGAGGCAAAGGACTTACATCATTGTGTGTACTGACTATTTGACAAAGTGGGCAGAGACCAAAGCAATCAAAGCAGCAACAGAAGAAAAGGTGGCTGAGTTCCTAAGAGAGAACATCTTCTATAAGTTTGGCTATCCAAGAGAGTTGGTCACCGATCAAGGGAGCCAGTTCACCTCCAACCTGGTTGAAGATCTCCTAGCTCATCACAAGATCAAGCATAGGACTTCCACCCCTTATCACCCTCAAGCAAATGGGCAGGTGGAAGTCACCAATAGAGCATTAGAAGGGATCTTGACTAAGGTGGTGAGCAGCAGCAGAAAGGACTGGGCAGATCGCCTGGTTGAAGCCACATGGGCTTACAACACCACTTGGAAGACCACCACCGGCTTCACACTGTATGAGCTGGTCTATGGGAAGAAAGCTCTGTTGTCCATTGAGTTTGAATACAACACTTTGAGGATGGCAGTTCAGCTGGACCTAGATCTCATCCATGCACAACAAGAAAGGCTACTACAGCTGAATGGCCTGGATGAGCACCGAATGCAGGCCCTCCTTCACTCAGAAGTGGTTCAACTTCAGAGAAAGGTGTGGCATGACCAACATCTCCATGACAAGAAATTTCAGCCGGGATATTGGGCTTTTTTGTATGACTCCAGATACAAAGACTTCAAGGGGAAGCTGAGAACCAGATGGCTAGGACCATATGCAGTGGAGAAATGCCACGACAATGGATCTGTCCTCATTCGAACCATTGATGAGGAAGCCATTCCCATGCTTGTCAATGGGCATCGATTGATGATCTACAAAAGACCTCTCTCACGACAAGAGTTCATCAAAACTATGGAGAAATCTGTATTGGTCCTAGAGAGGGGTTCTGCCTCTGCTTTTGGCATACCCTGAGGGATATGAAAAAAAAAAAAAAAAAAAAATAATAAAGATCCTTGGGTCAAAACCTCTCTGAGGCGCCCAAGGCAGGTGGTAGGGGTGAAAACCTCATTGAGGCGCCCCTATTGTCTTTCAAAAAAAAAAAGAGAAAAGGTTTGAAAAAGATCCTTGAGTGAAAACCTCTCGGAGGCGCTCAGGGCAGATGGCACGGGTGAAAACCTCTTTGAGGTGCCCCTGTTATCTTTCAAAAAAAAAAGGAAAAAAAGAGAAAAAAAAAAGAAGAAAAAAACAATAAGCAAAATATGGTAAAATTGCATGCAGGTTGCAGATGTTCTATGGAGGAGAGGAAGCCCTTCAACTCAAAGCCAAAGGTCCTTATCATGTTGTCAAGGAACCTCACCAGCACCTCCTCCAAGGGTACCCATGTTTTTTCAAGGTATGTGCAATTTTATCATGGTTTGAATCCTCTACAGGAAGATGCAGTCTTTCTACAGGAAGATGCAGTCTTTCTATAGGAAGATGCAGTCTTTCTACAGGAAGGCGCGGATTTTCTACAGGAAAGTACGAACTTTCTACAGGAAGCTCTGTGTTCTACAGGAAACTTCCTGTAGAAGTTTGGGACGGCCCAGAATTCATCTTAAAAGGAGATTTAGCGACTATGGATTGGTTTGGATGCATGCAAGCCTCTGTTGGCACCCTTGCACATTGCTGTCACCTTGCTCCACCGTCCTTGTCGACATGCGCCCAAGTTCCCTGCACCAACAAAGCAGATCGATGAGTTCTCGCGGGAAAGCCATTTTCAAAGTTAAAAAAATGTTGGGATCTCATACCACAGGCATCAAGAGCTCCGGGAACGTGATTGAAGGGCCAGATTCTCCGTCGTGCAGCATGCACCCAAGGAGAAAGAACTGTTACGAGACACCTCGCGGGAATCCTGTAACAGTTCAACCTGCTCGAGTGGATACCATTCACAGCACCGCCATCTGAAATGAAACGCGAGCGCATCCAACCAAAACATCCACTCCATCGTTGGCAGCCTGTAACCACGAGCCTCCGGGTCTGTGTAAGTCGCATGCAGCAGGTAGATCCACTCACCATCGTCCAAGAACTGGAAAAATCGTGTGCAGCCACGCAGGTAAGTGTTTCAACCCTTCCTTCCATCAAATCGCATGAATTTTACCTTGAAATTGTTTGCACAGCGTAAAATTGAATGGTTGAGCGGCCGTATGGCCAGTCGACTGGCCACGTCGGCTAGTTAAAGTGTAATTGGATGTTCGGGTGGCGGCCACGACAACAAGAATGAGTGGCACGCACGTGAGAACACTCCCGTCAGAAGCATGAGTTTAACAGGAAAAGGCGGCGGAAAATCTGTGGGAATGGATGCGGAAGCAAGTGAATACGCAGGTGATTGATGGATGACGTCGCCCAACGGTCCGGCAGGGACAGCTCATCCCCCGCGCCACGGATTGCGCCGATTCAAAATCTAATGGTCTAGATCATGCGCATGCATTTATCAACCACCACTTCAAACTTGGGTGGCTATTCTGCTCTCCTCTGCACTTTGATACGCCGAGCTGTTGGCTACCAGAACGCCTGTGAAGCACACCTTGAACGCGGGCCAACTACAGTCCTCCCCGAGAATTGCGCACTGCTCCTACAGGAACACAGTTTCTACAGGAACGCAGTTCTACAGGAACGCAATCTACAGGAATGCAGTTTCTACAAGAACGCAGTTCTACAGGAACGCAGTTCTACAGGAACACAGTCTATAGGAACGCAGTCTTCTACAGGGAAGCGGGTGCCTCACGGAAAAAAGGTGGCTAATTAAAGAGGTAACCCTGAACTCTTCATGCAACTGGTTAGTAAGAGTGGCAAGACCATCATCCACAGTCTGGTCATAAAGATATTGGTGGAATTGTTGTTTGCTGTGCCTATGCTGTTGTTCTACAGGATGTCAGTATAAGTAGATTGTGTTGAATTTTGTGGATTATGTGCATGCTCTGTTTTAATAGACCAAATCTCTTTTGCATTTGCCACCTTTAATTAAAACAACCGTGTTCATCATGCCGGGTGGGTTTATAAGACGGGAACCCACTGATTCAACCAAATTAAGGGAAAACCCGGCAGTGGTAGAGCTCTTCACCAGAGAACAATGGATGCCTTTTTGTGATAAGCTGCAGGGCTACGATGATGAAGTGGCCGAAGAATTCTTGCAGGCTCTGAAGTCTAAATCCCAGACACTGGCCACAGTGAACTTCAGAGGTCTAAGCCTCAAGATCACCCCGGAACATATCAGTCGGATCACAGAACTTCCTATGGGTTTGCCGTGGGATAAGGAAGAATGAAAGTTGAGCCAGCAGGCAAAGAAAGAATTCTTTCCACCTGAGGAAGAATTCTCGGAGGACAAAAATGGGGTGCGAAGAACGAGCCTGTTGCCACCATGGAATGAAGTCAGTTTGCAAATCATGAAATATATCACTTGTGAAGGCCGTTTCAGCATCGTGTATGCATATCACTTTCGGCTGCTCACTGAATTGAGGCACCGAATTGATCTTCCTGTAGAACAAAAACTGAGCATCCCTTATTACCTACTGTAGTCTCTAATGGAGTGTGCCACAAAGCTAAAAGAGGGCATACCAGATCAAATACCCCACCATGGGTTGATCAAGCTTCTTGTGGAAGATGCATTGCACTCATATAAGGTCCCCCTCTCATGGGAATCCTTCCGGAATTTAACAAAAGATGGAGACATTAAGATGTTGATCGAAGAAACGGGTTCCTCTAGCAGTGAGGAACAAGAAGCAGTGGCCAAGGGACAGAGAGAAGAAGGCCAAGAGACCCCGACAACAGTACAGAAGAAAGAACAAAGGAAGAAGCATGAGGAAAAGGAGGACAAAGAAAAAGGTGGCACACCTATCTTGTTAGCAAGGGAAAAGAGGATGAAGAGCAGAATGGACAAAGCTGAGGTGGTCCACATCAGCCCAAGTACCTCAACAGCACCTGCAACCAAAGCAAAAAGTAAAACTCAGGCAGGCAAGCAAGCGGAGGTGGAGACACCTGTGTCTACAGGAAAGCAGAAACAGGCTTCTATAGGAAGCCCGAAAACAAAAACAAAGGCTTCTACAGGAAGCCCGAAAATCATTGAGAAAAAGGCTTCTACAGGAAGCCCAAAAACAAAGACAAAGGCTTCTACAGGAAGCCTGAAAATCGTTGGGAAACAGGCTTCTACAGGAAGCCCAAAAATGGAGACAAAGGCTTCTACGAGAAGCCCGAAATTGCAAAAACAGGCTTCTACAGGAAGCCCGAAGACAGAGACAAGAGCTTCTACAGGAAGCCCGAAATTGGGAAAAGGGCCTCCTACAGGAAGCCCGAAAGTCATTGAGAAACAGGCTCCTATAGGAAGCCTGAAGATAGAAAAAGGGCCTTCTACAGGAAGCCCGAAGACTACCAAAGCAAGGACTTCTACAGGAAGCCCGGGAGTGGCTAAAGCCGGGTCTTCTACAGGAAGCCCAAAAGCGGGAAAGAAAGAATCTTCTACAGGAGGCCCAGAAGTGGGAAAAGCAGGGTCTTCTACAGGAAGCCCGAAATCTGAAAAGGAGGGGCCCCCTACAAGGAGCTCTGAGAGAGCAAAACGCAAGAAAGAGAAGGCTGGTACTCTCGAGAAGGAGGCAGCAGTGGCACTGGCCGCCCTCAGTACACCTCCAAAGCCGAAGGAGAAGAGAGAGAGGGAGACCCCTCTACCATCTGAAGCCAGGAGAAGCAAGAGGATAACCACGGGCAAGCCACAGCCTCCACCCGGCAGCCAAACCATTTTAGGGGACGTCCCTACTTCACCCAGTGCAAGAACCCCCTCTAAAACAGCAGCCACTCCCGAGAAGGGGAGCCCAAAAATAACTTCCTGGACATGAAAAATAGGCCAATCGCCTTCCGAAGCCCGGCTGAAGGAAATAGGAAAGGGGGAAGAAGCATCACCTTCGTCACCACCAGGGGCAGAAAAGGCAGGGCCACCAAAAACAGGAAAGGAAAAGCATGCTCCGGGCTCTAGTTCTCGGCCAAAGACGAGGAGCCAGGGCAAAGTTGCTCAAGGATGAGAAAATAATTTAGCTGGGGGGTGATGATGAGCCCCAATTTTTGGTACAATTTGGGCTCATTTGGCCTACTTGCTCTGCTCAAACCATTCATTTTTTATTGCTTATGCATTCATTTCTTGGTTTATTCGTGTTGTTTGTAGGAAGAAGGGTAGGCATTCTATCTACGTCACTAATACATGATGATTTCAGGTTTTGGCATTAAAAGGGAGTAAAGACCACGAAAAAGGAGACAAGGAGACAATGAGGTGGCACTGCTGGTTTTTAGGAGAGGATGTCCACGGTCTTGGGGACCTTCCTCGTAATTCCCACCATAGCTCCGAGCTCCAATCCATCTCCCCACCGAGCTTAGAGGCAGCCAACTGTTCTACAGGAAGAGCAGTTATAACTGTTCTACAGGATCAGCAGTTTAACCTTCAGTTGGACAACCAAGCTCCACAAATCAAGGACACCTATTGGATGATCATTTTGCATAAATACTGAGGCCGTATCCTTGGATAGAAGCTTTTTTGAACTTTTGTATTACTCTTGTAATTTGGAAGTACGAGCTACAGCTCGGTTTTTGTTCTTTTGTAAGTCAGTTTTGGCATGACATCAGACTTTCATTTATGAATAAAGGCAGGCAGTTTTTGATCTCATTCTGAGTTTCTAAGGGGGCTATAGCTCTCAGGTTAGGGCCCAAGCTGAGAGCAATAGATCTCCTCGGTGTTGTAATGTTATTTGCATTTCGTTCCAGCACTTTGAGTTTTTACTTTAACATGCAATTCGAATTTACAGTCTGTTAATTTAGTCTTTTTCATGAGATTGATTAGGATTAGTTTATGGTGAATTTGTTTCCAGTTTCTTAGGTTAGACAAGGATAGATATAATCCATTGGAGCTCCAGAAAAAGGTTGTTAAAGCTCACTGCCATCTCTGTTAGGGATTGGGGTGCAGCCCATAACCAACCACCAAAAAGAAACGCAGTTCTTCTCACTTCCATGCAAGCTGCAACATAGACATTTTCGTTGAAGATCCATCCATGCACTTTTGATATTGAAGCATACTTCTACATTCCACTTCCATGCACGAGTTTCCTTTCTTGGTTTTCCATTGTTGTTCATAGGTTTCATGGCACAGTTATCATAGGTTAATGAATTCTCGTTTTGGTGCATAAGTCATTTGTTTCATTTACGCTGCTCCATATCATTCCACTTCCTTATTCTTCTTCTTGATCTCTCCTCAATCCACCTACTCGGCCTCTGTCCAGCTCATTTACCCTCCAACTCATCCATTAATCACTTAGCTCCATCTACTTAAACTTTCGTTGATCCCATCCTTCCAACCATCAACCCACTATATGCACTCTTCCTCCATTTGATTTCTCTGCTCCTGAGCCATCACCAACTCCATCTCCATCTCACTTATCCTCCCACACCACTCCAACACTTCACCATCTCCCAAAACTTCCATGGCCAAACATCCTGTAGAATTGCACAGACTTCCTGTAGAAATCCCTGAGTTTCCTGTAGGATCCCCTGCAGACTTCCTGTAGAAGCCTGCAAACTCGTTTGCTGAGCATCCGAACGTGGTAGACTTCTGTGGACTGATGCTAGAGACCCTCTGGGACCTCCCCTAGCCATCCTGACCTTGCCCATGCTTTCCTTCCATTCCAACCGCTCCTGCACAACCAAACCCTAATCAAAAGCATCATCGCAATAAATCCAACCACTTAATGAAAAAATACAAAAACATGTCTTTTCAGATGCAAGTAGCTTAGATGCATGTATTTCAATTCACTGCAAGTAATGGCATTAGTGGTATTAGTTTCATTCACAGTTTTGCATTGTAAGGGTCTAGCTAGTCATATTAGGGTTTACTAGGGTTTTCATGCTTTATTGGCTTTCAGTTTCTTTCTGCAGTTAGACTAGTCTCCTTTGAGTTAGCTTTCGTCCATCATTCATAAAGCTTCTTCTGTGAGCATATAGAAGTTGGCTTAAGCCCTAGCGGACTTGTGCCAGATGACCAAGTGACAGCTGCGACAAGAGCTAGTACTTGTGCATACAGCACCGTCACTTCCAAGTTTGTACGAACTACCGGGTTGATAAAATTAGAGATAGGAAGCTCCAGTAGTTGTAGCATTATTGCTACAATACTGGAGCCCACCAATAACTTCATCTTGGATTCTGATAATACTATACCCATTTCTTTGACCCTGCGGAGAAAGATTTTCAAATGTTTAACATGGTCAGAAATATTATCAAAATGAATCAGTAAATCATCAATATACTTTTTTAGGAATTCCTCCATTCCTTCAAAAGTTTCATCAATTATTCTCTGGAAGGCTGAAGGAGCGTTAATTAGGCTGAATGGCAGGACATTCCATTCATAATGCCCTTCAGGTACAGAGAATGTTGTCTTCCTCTTTGATTCCTACTTGCCAAAAACTAGATTTGAGATCAAATTTGGAGAATATTTTAGACTTTGATATCTGGGCAAGTATGGAGGATGGCTTTGGCAAAGGGTATGCATCATAATCCAAAATACTATTCAGAGGTTTGTAATTCACAACTAACCTTGGCTTTCCTCTCGCAATTTCAGCATGCTTATTAACATAAAATGCAAAACATGCTATGGGGCTCTTACTTTTCCTGATAAGACCTTTTTTTAAGAGATCTTTTATTTCTTCTCTGCAAAGCTTCATCTGTTCTTCATTCATTGCCACTGCTTTGGATCTCCTTAATTTTCCGCTGAAGTCTTTTTTGAGAGGAAGCTCTACTTCCTGTTTCTTAATATGCCAGAAAGCATTTGGATCGTCTGAACAACACTCTTTGAATTTAGCAGTGAGATTTGCTATTTCAGAGGCATATTTTCCATTATCCAAATGTTTTTCTGTTTTTAATACTTCTCTTTTTACTTCCATTTTTTCTAGAAGATTTTCCATTCTCTCCAATCTTTTAATCCTAATTGGAGAATTAGAATTAATAAATGGAAAAAAGACTTCCTTATTCTCAAGGCTGATAAAATATCCATACCTCTGGGTTTTTGTATCAAATTTTGCTCCATGCATGCTAAAATTTTGAAAAAATGGGGTCCCAAGGCACAATCTAGTCCTGGGACAATGGGACAAACCAAATGAACTCCGATCTTTTCTGTAAGAAGAACATCTATTTATGCTTCATACTTAGTGGGGATATCACCACTTGCAATAATCACTCTCGGACATGTTGTTGGCCTTCGATGATGCATACCAACTACAGTATCACTTACAATATTTAATCTGGAACCAGTATCCATAAGAACTTTCCAGAACTCATACTGGTTTCCAATCTTTACCTTCATTTTGACACAATACATGACATATCTATTCATGCTATTGCATCCAAAATCTGTTCTTGCCTTTTCCTCTTCTTCTCCTTCTTCTCGGCTGTACTGCTTCTGAACTTGTCCTGGATGATAAGTCCAGTTTTCTTTTTTTCCTGAAACAGGGTGTCATGCGGAAAGAGTCAATTTTGCGGACAAAACCAACCTCCCTAGAATCTTAAGGCTTTCTAGTGACAAACAAGACAATTAAGAACAATCCTTCTCTAAATATGCATTTACCATATAAGAAATCAAGTGTTTAGATCCTACCTGTAGTCCAACGCCGTTGTAGTAGTCCAGCCTCATCGATCCGGATGAGCTCCTCCTTCTCTTCGAAACCTGCATTCACTAACAATCAAACGATTAAATAACACCTGAATATCTCATAAAATAAAACATATTTAACATACAGACCAAGGAGTATATGAAACAAATCATAAATAACAAATTGTTGAGAAGAATGGACTTATTTGTATTAATAGGAAACAAAAGAAACCATTACAACCTGAGCCTTGGCATTGTGCAAGTTCCTCCCAGGGTCCGGCAAGATTTTTCCTTTACTTTGATCAGCTCACCCACTTCCAAATGAAACAAGAAGGATGGGAATCTCTCCTCACAAGCTTCTACAAGGAAGTCCTAATTCCAGCAGCATCTACCCTTAGGAATGTTCAGCTTTCAACCTCCCCTCTCTTTGGCCCAATGCATGTATTTATAGTGTTGTAGAGGAAGTTAATCAGGTCCACCATCAATGGGATAAGCCCCTCTTTGGGTGGGTTAGCTCCCCTCTTGATGGGATAAGTTCCTCTTCCATAGGGATACATGAACCATCTGGAGGCGCTCCATACACGTCAAACAAGCTTCTATAATGCTCTAGAAATGACCACAAGTAACTTTTTTGGAGTGAAACTTGCGCCTTTTGACCTATACAGGAGTACGCACCCATTGCTTTACAGACAGAGCGTACATGTACGCAGGTATTGTGAACTTGGGTTGTGTACACGCAGGTAAGGTTGAGAGAAACTGCGTACCCAGAGATAATTGACTTTAAATGACTTTTCTCTCTTTCTTGGAGTTTGACATGGAAACCAGAGGCATGAGACTTGCCAAGGAGGATAGTATGACAGTTGATGGAGCCGTACTAACTGTAAATAGTCATGGTGACATTTTTTAGTGTAACAGATTGCCCCCTAAAGTGCGAAGCCTGAAGTAGATTTAAGGTTTCATATCATCTAGGAAGGGTGAAGTACTTTATCATTTCAAGGATTATCTTGTGGAGAAACTAGTTAGAACCTGCAAATATTCAACACAAAATACATATATAAGATGATATCATCGCTGAGGTAGGCATTCCCATACTGAGATTGAAAACTTTAACTAACAATCTAACTACTGCTCTGATACAGGAATGATTTTGCAGTACATCACAATCATAGACACATGTAGACACAGTATGGACGCAACCATCTGTTTATGATTAGTCTACCAAGGTTAATTTTAGGGGCGAATAATAGCCCAAGGCGAAATTTAAGGCTTTTTATATTTTAATGGGGCGAATTTTTAATTAAAATAATAATTTTTTTTTTATATATAATTAGCCCATATTTTATTTAAAAATTAATTTATTTTTTTATTTTAGCCCAGGGCGGATAAACTAACCGAATCGGATTTGATCAAAATAGCCCCATTTTGATATTTGCGGAATCGTATTTGATCAAAATCGCCCCCATTTTGATTTACAGTTTGGGTTTTCTGGTCTGGGAGTGGTTTGTGAGGGTCGATTTGGTCATGGGATGAGGGTCGATTTGGTCATGGATGTTAGATTTATTTTGAAATGGAGGGCGGCTCCCTGTTTTGACGGATTCAGCCCGCTGTTTTGGTGTATATGGCTCCCTGGGTCCCTGTATAAAAATGGTTTTGAAATAAGTTTTTTCATCCTAGTTCACAAATCTAGCAGCAGCAGTTTCGATGGGATATTCTTGCATTTTCAGATTTCAATCAGCTTATTCTTCTCTGGTTTCGGGTTTCTTGGATTTGAACGGCTCATGATTTCTTTTCTCAGGGATTGCAATTGCTTTCCGGAAGATGGGGTATACCTGTTCATGGTACTTCTTTACCTTCCCTTAGACTTGAGTTTTGTTTGGTTCTTGTTCGTTGGGTGATGATAAAAAATGTAATATTCATTTGTATTTGTTGATTTTATACTCATGGAACTTGTTTCTTATTTGCAGCGGTTTATAATTCACCAAGTACTCGGTATAACCCACGCATTCGTGTACAAACCAGTGTAGACGAAATAACACGAATATCTCCGGTAGTCAGTCCATTTCCATCAGCCGGCCGGTGGGAGCGGTAAGTTTCTTTTGGTTTCTTTTATGTGATAGCTAGTTGATGTTCTGTTGATTGTTTATCGATGGTAGTCTAGTGGATTCAATCTCTCTAGTCAATGAGATGGTCTGATCAGATGTAAGTGATGATTTTAGAGTTGATGTAGGTTTGCTCTTTCAAACCAGCAGCACCCAGCTGGGATAGCCTTTCCTTAATGCTTCTTCTATGAAGTGCCAGGACACAGATATAGGGTTGGTTTCAGGGCATAGGAAGTGAAGATCTGAGATTGCATTACACGATCTAAAAGAGTGAAAGGCTTCCTAGTGGGCTCGGGTTCCTGGTATAGGTATAAGAAAGCCAGTAGAGCTAAATAGAGAATGGCTGGAACATAAGGTGGCGTGTTTGCTTGAACCACCTCCTATCTAGTAACATTTTCGTGTCATTGTACTCAGTTCTTTAGTGCTCTCGTTCTCCTTTTGGACCAGTTGTCCATTCTCCTCACTTGCAAAGCATGCATTCACATAAAATTCACCAATTTTAAAAATAAAAGGTTACCTGGCCTCTTCTGATGCCTCCAACATCAAATTTTGTCTTCCTTCCATGCTTTAGGAAGGTACTCCTTCTCTTTCTTCTATTCTTATGACAACTATGAATGATTGTCCCTCTTGAAAATCCTTATCATCTGCATCTATACACATAGCATCAGTATCATAATCACCAAGCTCTTTAGCCCCATATGGTATATATGTTAGTGTTACGAGCACTTCTAGCTAACCTCCCATGAGACTTTCATTTATTGTCTCATCGACATCCTCTTTGTGTAGCTCCCTCTACTGTTATGATGCTTTTTCCACCATATCTTCTATCAACAAATCCATATGTTGATTTGAACTCTTTATGCAGTCCATGAGACTCTCTTATAGTCTCTCTTCAACATCTTCCTCATCATCAAGGACTATTCCCTGCTCTGGTTCAACATAGTGAACTAATTCAACTTTAGGCTCAAGAGGTGCTTCATCTTCCTCCCTAGCTTTCTAGCTTTAGGGGGCTTCCTCTTAAAATCTTTTTTCTGACAAGTAATTTGGCCTTCTTCCTTAGGTCCCATCTCTACCTTTGGTATTCTCTTTCAAGCCTCATTTTGACTATGTTGAATCTCTCCTTCAACTCATAAATCTCCTTTTCAATTTCTTCTTTACTCATGCCATTTTCCTTGGCATGCTTCTCCCTTTTGTTATGGCCTCTCTTTGAATTATGTCCATCAGTAGCCATCTTCTTTCCTCCTTTCTTGTGAGCTTTCTCTTGCTCATTGTGAGCTACAAGCCCCTTTAACAATTCTTCTCCATCACTTGTTACCCAATATCTCACCCACTTCACCTCAACCTAGGCTTTTGGTATTCCTCTGGTTCCCTCCTCTGGAACCCACTTGAGCATGCTCTGGTCTTCTATGGATTCTACACTTTTCTCACCTTTTGAGAACTCCACTTGTTCTCTTCTCTTTGAGGGCCTCAGCTAGAAACCTTCTATGTTTTGTTTTGTAGCCTATTTGTCGTAAGTTTCTTGCCATACACTTTAAGAACTTTATTGGTCCTCTGTTACCACTCCTTCTACTATTACCACTGTAAGGATTAACTCCTTGTATACATTTAAAAAAAAATACAAACCAGTTACCTACTAGTTCCTTAACCTCTGAGGTCTCAATATCTCAGTTCTTCCTAGCTCTACACTTGGTTGGTACTTCTTTAATATGCTCCAATCATGTATTCCATTCTCAATCTCTTTCTCTCCTCACTTTTTTTCTTAGGTTCCTCTTGCCCAAAATTTTCTTGGTTTCTTTGTCTCAACTTTGATGTCTCTTCTTCACGAGCAATCTTATAAATCTTTTTGGTTCACTGCAGAAACCTCCTCAATCACTTGTCAATCCCCAAGAGCATCAATATTGCTCTAGTACCACTTAATGCATACCTTTTGGCTACTCTCATATTTCCATCATTCAACGTAGTCCATCTCATTCATTCACCTTCCCATTTTTGGCTCTTCCGGTCCCTTTTTCTAGCAGCCTTAACTGTGGAACCTTACGTTATGACCCACTAGTCAATTGCTCTATTCCTTTGACCTTTGACATAACAAACAATCTTGATTTTCCCAGATTTTCCACAAGTTCTTTCTCACAGTGACTATACTCACCCCTATCTTGCGTTCTAAACCTCCCTACTACCTTCAACACAAGCACCCTTAATAAATATCTTCGCATAACCCACTTAGTTGTTCTAGGTCACTAGACAGTTCTCAACCTCCTTAGTTGAAGATTTGTTCCCACTGTGCCTTGAAACCTCACAGAATCTGTGTGTAATAATTCTCCCAGGCCAAACTTGAAGTCAACACACACACCTGTCTCCTGGTATTTGAAAGCACTCAATCTCAATAATAAAGGTGCTTAGGCCTAACTTTACTCATATTACACTTGAGGTACTTGAAGCGGCAGCAACTCTCTTCTCAAGCGGTATGTGTTCTAGTTCTCAAGTGTAATATGAGTAAATTTAGAATGTACTGCCGTTTGACAATACTTGTAAGCACTTTGAAGCAAATGTGGCCTGAATGCTGTTTGAAACTGAAGATACTGATGACCTCAATGATGTGAAAAATTGGAGATACCGTATGGCCTCAATGGTGTTTGTAATCAAAATCTGGATTTAACACAGTGTCTGTATAGACTGTTGTATAGACTGTAGTCTAATTATGTATAGACTGTTGGTTTTAAGAGCATGCGATCATTGATCAAGCCATCATGACCCATGGCAGCTTTGAAGGGATAAAAGGAAGACGTGTTGAAGCCAATGCTGTCATTGGAGTTTGATTCTTGAATATCATGGAGATTAAGAAGAATTATGTTCCATGCTCAAGGTTAATTACATTAACGTTTTATGTGCTTACTCTACAAATGAATTTGAACAAGTTTTTCATGGAAACCTTTCGAAAAGAGAAAAAAGACCTTGCATTATAGTTTATTGGTGGATTCCTATATTTTCTTGGTTGTTGTTACATGTTGACTATTGGAAGATCTGTTTATATTACTGAGAATCTTTCACCTGAAAATGGAGCAGTAAAGGACATATTAACTGTTATACGCTTTTGATTTTTCTGCCTTTGAGAACCTTGTGAGTTGTATGTCATTGAAGGGTGACTTGGTTTGAATAGTTAGCTTTGGAGAGCAGTTAGAGGAAGAAATAACTCAAACCCAAACTCAACAATGGAATTTTTATCGATGTGTCCATTCCAATAGATTATTATTCTAAACCTGGATGATGTGGCAACAATAATTATATATTTTTTGGAATGTACCTCAGTGAATGATCACCTTTTGTAATATTTTAAGTGCCGCTACATAGAGATGTTATTTCTATGCTTAATTAATTGCATTGATGTGCCATAGAGCAATGCAATGCATCTGGATACTTGAAGTCTTGGAATTGCAGAGCAGCATTTGCTTGATTCCTTGGTAGCTGTTTGAAGATCCTATCCAAACTGATGTTTCTTTCAGAATTGTGGTTCTTTGTCATAGTAGTATAGTACGCTGTTCCTGAGATTACCTTTGGTTCTGTTCTGAGATCTGTAGAGAATTGTTGAGCAAGGGGGAGGATAGATTCATCTTAAAGCATCCCTCTACCCAACGTTAAGATTGATGGGAAGAATTATCCTATCTTCAAGTGAAGGGTGCTAAACATATAATTGAAGAATTGATTGTTAAGACTTGTGGAGGGTAAGAAGACAAATTGCACTGTTGCTAAAGAATTAGTAAAGCTATAAGACAAATTGCACTGTTATATAGAGTGTCTATACAACAGTCTATATATTACAACTAAGTACAATGAGTCTCTCTTTGTGGTTAATTGTACTATACCTTGGGTGCCAACATTCATAATTCTTGTTGCTGAACCAAGCTCTCCAGTTGCAGCAATAAGCTCGACACCTTTGTCTTATTGATTGCATTCTTTGAACAATGTTACTCAAGCCAATCCTTAAACCTTGGATTGGTCAACCGATCTCTAAAGAACATGGCATCATGATGTTGTTCATCCCCTCTTCTACAATTTCTCTCTTATAGATGCATTTTTGATTGTTCAAGGCCTCCTCCTTAATGACATTTGAGGGATAATTTTGCCTCCTTCCTTGTCTTAACATAAACTTGGTTTTGTTATCCATCTTTCACATGGCTGCTAGGATCCATGGTCACTTCTGAAAATTGCTTGCAAGGTTATCTTGGCTTCATTATGCATTGTTTTTTCCTTTTGGAAACTCATCCTTCCTTGAGGATTGTCTAGCATCTACTACCTCAATTTGGATTTCTTGGATCAATTTAGTGCTCTCGTTCTCTTTTTGGACCAGTTGTCCATTCTCCTCACATGCAAAGCATGCATTCACATAAAATTCACCAATTTTAAAAATAAAAGGTTACCTGGCCTCTTCTGATGCCTCCAACATCAAATTTTGTCTTCCTTCCATGCTTTAGGAAGGTACTCCTTCTCTTTCTTTTATTCTTATGACAACTATGAATGATTGTCCCTCTTGAAAATCCTTATCATCTGCATCTATACACATAGCATCAGTATCATAATCACCAAGCTCTTTAGCCCCATATGGTATATATGTTACAAGCACTTCTAGCTAACCTCCCATGAGACTTTCATTTATTGTCTCATCGACATCCTCTTTGTGTAGCTCCCTCTATTGTTATGATGCTTTTTCCACCATATCTTCTATCAACAAATCCATATGTTGATTTGAACTCTTTATGCAGTCCATGAGACTCTGATAGTCTCTCTTCAACATCTTCCTCATCATCAAGGACTATTCCCTGCTCTGGTTCAAAATAGTGAACTAATTCAACTTTAGGCTCAACAGGTGCTTCATCTTCCTCCCTAGCTTTCTAGCTTTAGGGGTCTTCCTCTTAAAATCTTTTTTCTGACAAGTAATTTGGCCTTCTTCCTTAGGTCCCATCTCTACCTTTGGTATTCTCTTTCAAGCCTCATTTTGACTATGTTGAATCTCTCCTTCAACTCATAAATCTCCTTTTCAATTTCTTCTTTACTCATGCCATTTTCCTTGGCATGCTTCTCCCTTTTGTTATGGCATCCATGAGAACTGGTTAGTAGTGGGTAGTTCTTAACCAAAAGGTTCCCAAAAGGGCGACTTCGGGACTGATTACAGAGAAAGGAGAATCAGTACCTGGATGGCCCCTCTTACGTGGAGCCGATTCACTGACCAAGCTTCCTACTCCACAGTCTACATCAAAACAAACATCTGTAGTTGAATGGGCACTACAGTTGCCAAATAGGCTTACACAGGCAACTGGAGAGCTTCATTTGAAAGGACAGATTATGCAGAAGGTTTGCAACTATGAACATGAAGCTCGGTCTTCAAATGAGGTAGCACCAATTGAAGCATGCTCTAAAGAAGAAGGGCTTCCTTGCAGTCAGCAGAATGATTCTGATCGAGAAGAAAATTGTTTGGCAAGGAGATTAGAGTTCCTTTGTCAAAGTAAAACCTGCAGGCATTTTACATATCAGGAGTTGCAATCTGCTATTTCTGGTTTTTCAACAGGTTTCATTTGTAGTTTTCCTAATGGAGTTTTTCATTTCTGTGCTTCTGTTTTGAATGGGAAATTTCCCTTGAAATGTATATTAACCTTGTGAACTCAATTCAATTATGTAACATCCTTATTCTTGCAGGGAATTTTATAGGAAGAGGAGGCTGCAGTAAGGTGTACAGAGGATTTCTTCCTGATGGACAATCGGTGGCAGTGAAAATCTTGAATTCATCATCCAAAACAGAGCAAGAGCTTCTTTCTGAAGTTGAGATTCTTACTCTATTGAAGCACAACCATGTCATTACACTTATCGGTTACTGTGCAGAAGGCCTTAACCGCCTTCTGGTGTATAATTTTGTATCCAGAGGAAACCTTGAAGAGAATCTCCATGGTATATACTCAATAGTATTGCATTTTAAGAATCATGAAATCGTGTAGAAATATCAAGCAGTAGTACGTTTTAAGCATCATAGTGTTATGTATTGTATGGCAGGGTCTTTCATTTTCTCTTTTCTGAGATTTGATTATAGTCCTAGCTATTGACTATGTATATATTTTTCAGGAGGAGAGGAAAAGCCAATACTTCCTTGGAAAGTGCGATTAAAAGTGGCTGTAGGAGTTGCTGAAGCATTAGATTACTTGCATAATGGCTTTTCTCAATCTGTCATTCATGGAGATGTAAAGTCTTCCAATATCTTGCTTTCTGAAGAGTTTGAACCACAGGTATAAATATTTTTACTGCAAGAAGAATCAAGACTAAATTGCACAATTCAGTATTTGAAGAGATCTTAGTGATCTAGACTTGTAAACTGAAACTTGGAATTCTGCACTAATGAAAAATTTCAACAGAATTAATGTGCGTGTTATTATAATAGTTGTCAGATTTTGGGCTAGCAAGGTGGGCACCAACATCTTCATATATCACTTGCAGCGATGTTTTAGGAACATTTGGGTATGTAAGAATCTTCCCAGTTTCGATTGGCCATTTTCAAATTAAAGCTATCCAATTTGTAAATTCACTAATTGTGATTGTAGTTTGATAGGTATCTTGCTCCAGAATACTTTGTTTATGGAAAGGTTAATGAGAATACGGATGTGTATGCATTTGGTGTGGTCCTTCTTGAGCTAATAACTGGAAGGAAGCCAATTGATACAGCAAGTCCCAAGGGTCAAGAAAGCCTGATTATGTGGGTAAGTCCTGGTTTTTACAGTTGACTCTCTTCTTCATGTTTATTTATATTGATTATCCTTATTAGGGGCTCATGTTTAACCTTCTTTAAATGTTGAAACCAGGCAAGAGCACTCTTACAGGATGGGAATATGGAAAGTCTTGCTGACAAATGTTTGCAAAATGTTTATGATACAAATGAAATGCATAGAATGATGCTTGCTGCTACGCTTTGTCTAAGGGAAACATCTCATTACCGTCCTTGCATGAGCCGAGTAATTTATCTTCCTCTATTCATTTCTATATGCTTCAGGGGCTTGTTTTTACTACCTCGTGTGTTTTTTGAGGGTATTCTTTACCTGCAAAAATTACTTTAGGGTGCAATTTCTCTTACATTTTCTTTTAGCTATAAAACACTCTATGTTAACCACATCTTTTCATCTCTGCTTACTCTTTAATACCAAGATATGATTAATGGCAGATTTTAAAACTACTACAAGGAGAAGATGAGAGGACTGACTGGGCGTGGTGCCAGAATACAATGATCAAGGATATGGATACTTCAGATGAGGATGACATTGTAGAAAATCAGGGGGGGCATGATATACAAACCCATCTCACCCTTGCCATGCTTGGGGTGGATGATGATACGGTATCACTTAGTAGCACAGATCATAGTGTGGGCATTTTGCCAACAAACAATTCTTTGGAAGATTACGGACTGCGCCGATGTAGCAATTCATCAAGCTTTTAATTCAAGATTAAAAGAAGTGAGTTTTGTTGCCAGCAATACATTTGTTTATGGTTGCTTTATAAGTTTCCCATGGCCACAGTGGTTTCATATTCTTATATGTCCAGGAATGTGACGTATTATGCTAGACCTCAAAGAATAGCTAAGGATTGTATGAAAACTAGGGGATTGAACAATAACATTGACTTCGTTAAAGCATTCCTTGAAGTTAGAAGCAAGCTCATGGGCGGAAAGGAAGATCAAGATGTCAGTACTCCATTATCTTGGCTGTAGATCTGAGCAATGTTTGACTAGTTGGCATCTTTTGTTCGCATGCTGATTTTTTCAGTGTCGTGTCCACATTTCTACTTTTTACTGTCAATCTCATGTAAATAGTGAAAATGGATCTACGGTGTTCATTACACTTCTCTGGGTAGACAAGTACCAAGAAGAGTAACTTTTTGGTAATGCTACTATATTTTCAATTCAGAAGTGGTGGAGAGAACCGTAGAAAGAACTACCCACTACTAACCAGTTCTCATGGATGCCAGGTTGATTGATCAAATGGATCAAATGTGCTGAAGCTTGAGATCCTTCTTTGATGTGCCATAAGGGCCATGCCTGATGCGTTTTTGGTCTAACAAAAGGACCAAGGGTTCAAATAGTTAATGGTTAGCATTCACCAACTATTAAAACAGAGTAGCCATGTCTAATTTTCAAATTTCATTTATAACACTAGCAATTTTAATTGCATAATATCAGGAATGAACAGATGCAGGGTTTTCAAGATTCAGGTTGAATATCACAGAAGACAATGCAAAGGTGTACCGGTGAATACTATGGTATTAATGAGAATCAAAAGTTAAAAGCTACACAGTAGAATGCATTTATTCATCTTCAAGGATATCACAGCACACACCACACTGCATTTTCACTTTTCATCCATAGAAATGTTTCCATCGATGGAAGGATTTATGGTTAACAATAGCAATAACTAAAGACCTTGTCACCATACTAATGTGCATATTCATCACTTATTGTAAAGGACTGAACCTAATTCCTTTTTATTTAATTACCAAGCCATAATCATGACAATATCCACAAAATTCAATAAGAATGGTTTAGGTTGTGTAAAATTCCACCACTATATGTTCGTGGGTCATATTCCTTCCATGGTACCATTTTGCTACATAATAACATGAAGAGACAGGTACCATTCTGCTGACTTAACAACATACTAATCTCATCACTAAAAGAATAATAATTGTAAGAATCTAACAGATTTTGCAAATATATGAGCTCAACTTATAATTATATAGTATTTATATTTTGGCAATTTTTTATTGCCATGAAACGCTGCTTCTCGAGTTCAGGTAATTGCAAAGTTGTTCTATAACATTACACCTTAAAAAATTCAGCCTTCAAATCCAAAACATTAAAACTATCCTACATCTCTAACTTCAAAATTTTTAATCCCTACACCTTTTGTAGGGAAAAAAGAAAAGGCAAGAAATACAATATGAAACCCAAAATTTGTTCAAGAAAATAAAGCTACTATCAATAAAAAAAATAAAGCATATGGCATGGTCTGTTGAATCATCTGAGGTGCTCAATTATCCTCAGTAGCTTTGGAAGTCTCAGATGCCTGTAATTCACCATCATTTTCCAGCTTTTGGACCTTATTTGATCGTTCATCTTTGGCAGATCCATCATCCTCTTCAAACCGTCTGTGTTTCTTCTCTATGCTGGTACCATTCCCCTTTGTAAAGGGCTTTCAACTGTTAGATGAGTGCCTGCCTCCTCTACCACGGCCACCTCTGAAATCAAGGGTGAATGGTCCCAAGTAAGTAAGTTATTTTAAAATCAAGTCATCATCAGGGAAAACTCTAAAACTCCTACCATTGAAACCCAATATAGAGACAGTTTTTAGGAAAATATTTTGATGGACAGCATTGTGGCATGTCATAAATAAGCATCCACATGGACTTGTTCTAGGGTAGTTTAAAATAACTTATTGTTTCTTTTGAATAAATCTTCTTGTAATACTAGAGAGGCCACTCAGTTTTGGTGATATTTTCAGTGCTTTGTTTAGTTATGTGAATTCGTTAGATGCAAAACAAGTATTGGTTAATTTCATGAAAACCAATCTGCAGAATTGGAAATGTAAGCATATGTGCATGAATGTAGTAGAGAAAGGGGTACTGTTCTAATTGAAGTGAGAGTGAAAGAGACCTTTTGAAAATTTTATTGTTTCAAGCAGTTGGAACGGTATCAGTAGGAATCATTATGCAGAAATTAAACAGAATAAATGGGAATCAAGGCGAATCAAGCATTGTATTGCATATCAAATCTAATAAAGTACCAATGATTCTACAGCTCTGGTTAAGTACTCAATAGTGCTTCCAAGGTTGCAGAACTTCAATCTACAGTCATAGATATTGAATGGGTGTTTGCAGTTATATTGTTCCTCTGCCAAGAACTCTGCTCTTTTGGACCTAAATTCCCCTCAAATAAAAATGTTCTGTTTAATTGGAACTTATTTACATCCTAACATGCAGGTCGATTTCTCCAAGAGAATGTACCTGGGCAACAAATGATATCCAAGTTGAAATCTTAACAATGGAATTAACTAATTATTTTCAATCGATTTCCTTCATTGTTGCTAGTTGATTTTTCCTGGGATTATCGACATCTCATTTATTGGGTTCACCTCACCCTGATTTGAACTTCTTTCATTTGAATCAACTTCATCTCTGGTTAGAACATTTTTTGATTGATTTCATTTTCCAACAAATGTGGTATTTAAGTTACTTTCTTCTTGCAAGTCGATTTTACCGTTATTAGTACACTGCTAGTAGATTTGTTTGACATGATCATTTTCTTCAATTTCAGGGTCGACTAGCTTAATGATAGTGTCCTTTTGCTTCAGCTCATGTTCATTCATCAGTTCTCAATTGATTCTCTCTGTGTTCAAAATGGATTCAAGTAGCTTAGGAATTACATCGATTTCCATGTTCATTCATCAGTTCTCAACTGATTCTCTCTGTGTTCAATGGATTCAAGTAGCTTGGAAATCGCATCAATTTCCTTTTATATTGTATTAAAATGTACAGGAATGTCATAGTGGAATTGCTTTCCACAACAATACTTCTTTGTAACTATGGACTTTATCTCAACTCAACTGGATTTCATTTCTAACAAGAGATTTCCTTAATAAATTCCTCTTGACAAATTTTTCTGTTATAAAACTTTGCAAAAGCATACCCTTGGTATAGCTCACTACACAAGAAAATTCATTTTTGAAGCATAATTCTTATACTTGCAACTTTCATTTCTCTGTATAGACTTTCTAGAAAATAAATTGCGTGTAAAGAGTCTATATTCCACTCTTGGATTCATTTTGTTGGAGAGTTATGTGAAGGACTAACGAACCTAGTAGTCACAGGACGAAACAAACCCTGAGGCAGTAAAAATTTGTACATGGGTCCACATTTGCTCCCGTTATGGTCCTTACAGAGAGTGCATTGAAGGTAGGTATGTTGCAGTTGGTAGAATATGACGAATGTGCTCCCTTCATGTTCTCTAAGACGACAACTTACAATTATTTGACAATTTCCTCATCCAAATGATTTTGAATGAGTAATTTCATCTAAATTTAACTGATTTTCAAACTGGGATTTACTCTTCTTAATTTAACTGATTTTCAAACTGAGATTTAGTCAGTGTTATTGAGGAGTGAAATAGAAACTGATTTTCTCTTGCAGAGAATAACAAGGATTGGTGTGAGCTTATACTCTGCCTTATAGACCTTCAAATACAAATAAGCTCTTGTATCCCTATTTCAATCACATAATTTAAATGAATATAATGTCATTTTATTAGAAAAATGCAATGAGTATGAAATAGATCATCAGAATGGCCACTGTAGCCCAGGCTGGTGAGAACTTGAGTATTTTATATCTAACTAAACACATGCACATGAAAAGAAACATCACCTGACACAGACATGAACAAGATAGAATCTAGATATTAGAATTTTGGGGAAAAACAATTGCGCCTTAACAGAGAGCTTCTTATCCTACACCACACATTTCACTCTTTCAAGGTGGAGTTACAAACTAAACATGCAATGACTGAGCTGCATGGTCACCAAAGTTGTAACACACCCAAAAAAACAATGCTTCATATCGGCTTCTCAATTATGTGTGTTTAACATTAGTGATATAGTCTCTTCTGAACTTTTATTTCAAGTAGAAATTTGATTAAATTTTAGAAGTGCAAGAAATCACAGAAAACCCTCCGGCAGTAAATTGATAGGAGAAATCTTCAAAAAAACCTGGAAGCTGTCCTGTTCATATTGTCCTGGACTTTTCAGCCAAGTTAATATGTCTGTAAAGAATACTTTGTTTATCACCAGATGAAAATAAATTAGAAGCAAAACATCAGGTTGGTGACAAATCCAAAACAAGTTGCAAGACTGTAACCCAATCTGCAAAACATCAAAAAACTGATTGTCCCAGAGTGGGATGCACTATGGGAAGCTGTGTTGTCCCATCTTTTACTAGTGTCAGCTTCATAGCACCTGCTTCCATTTCCAGCAGCTCTGTCTTTAAGAGAGCATCGGCCTCTATCTTGATAGTGTTGTCATCAAGAGATTTGTAGCTGATTTCCATTTTTAATCTTTATGGCAGTTGTTTATAGTCCTGTAGGACTGAAAGTATGGATGTTGCAAAGCTTCATTAGCTGTTATTCTTTTGTTTCCATCCACTTGTAACATTTGTTTCAGCAAATCCACACCTTCTAGACACCCAACATTTTTAACAAATCTTGTGAGGGATGGGAAAGGCTTTCCCGGATTTGGAAATATGATATCCAACTGCTCCTTTACAGATTGCCCACGAAATAGCGGCTCACCGATGAACAATTCTGCCGACATGTTATTTGTTGCTTTTTTCTAGACTAGCTCTCACAAAGCATTTGAGTTGTTCCTGTTCTTGGTTGGTTTTTTTATAATTTTATAGACAAGTTCCATGTCGTGGAAATGTGAAAAAAGATAGTGATATTGCCACCATGTGGCTCTTATCATATATGGTTTTATACTTCTTCAAAAAATTCTCTAAGAGTTCACAATGCTAAAATTCAGTAGGACTTTACAAAGTTTTATTATTTAGTGAAAGACTTGCCAAGTTCTTACAAGATTTTATAATTGAGTAAAATATTCGCCATGCCTGGTGAGAGATTCGCCAGAAAATTATATATACATATTATATTATTGATAAAATCGCCTTCCATTTTTCCTATATACCATGGAGATTCGCCCAATTATTATATTTATAAATTTGGGGGGGGTTCTTAAAATTTTCCCTGTAGTCTACTATATAATGAATACAAAACTCCTCGCAGCCTGGATGGTGGAAACTAGATCTAGGGTCTTCATTTCTACTTCCCGAATTGGTACGATTCTATCCATGCGAATAAATGAGTTGATGTCGAACATGGTAGAAACCACTTGATTACCAGTCAATGATGTAAACCGTTAACAAGTGTGAGAGAGACCACCAGTGATGTCAATGGTTCTCAAAGTACCCAGTACAATCCATGAGATGTGAATGAATGTGTTGATGTCGAACATGTCACGGAATCCTTCGATCGAAAGTCAATGATGTAAACTGTCGTCAAAGGCGAGAAACCTGCCATTGATGCATGCAGACTTCAAGGTACTGACGATTTCTAAGTTATCTCTCTAGATAATGTGTTGATGTCGATAGAAAGCGACCCGTTGCAGGCAATCCCACAACACGAAATCATAGTTCAAGTTGAAGAAATGTTGCTGTAAGGACTGACTCAGGGATGGTCAAAATGGATGACAAGTATTTTGCATATGAATGGTTTATTTGCAGAGACCTCTTGAACACATAACGACACGACAGATGGCTTGGCGACGATTGACCTAAAGTTAATACCCAGAAACGGTTGAAGACTTTCAAAGTGGTTTAATCAACTTTAAGACAAAGGATTTCCCAACCCAGGTAAATGAAAAGTGTCGTGTTCAAGAGTGGTAATAAGGTTTTTTCTGTGACAAAGGATAACAAATAGGCTCATTCTTCTCTCTTTTCCCCCACCATTTCTGGCAAGTACCTCTTTATTTTTTACAAGCTTGAGGAGGATAACATATGCTTGATTATAAGCTCATCCTTCGGATGAGTCCAACTTAGTTTAGATTCGAACCCTAAGAAGGAGTGGTCCGTTCCTGTTTGTAATCGAACAGGTCCTTTACTGTGAAATTTTAACGAGTCCAGTATAGGAGAAACTCGGCATTTTTCAATTTTAGAGAGTCTGAAAAAACTAAAGAAGACTCCAAGGTTGAACTTTTTCGTAAATTTGTGTCTCCCAAGCCCGAAAAAGTATAAAATAATACTTGAGAGAACCGCTTGATCTTGCGACCAAGGAGTACTTTCATGATTAGTGTCTTTGACCTGAAAAGTAAAAAGCGATCAAGGACATGTCGTTTTATTTCCAATATCGAGTTTGAAATGACAAAAACCCGACAATCTTTTCCTGTTTTTACGGTCAGAAAAGCGCTATAAGGGGACCGTCTTTTAATTCCGTTTTAACGTGTAAAAGAAACGCTCGGCAATCTTTTCATGTTTTAGGAGTCAGAAAAGGGCTTAAAAGATGACTCTGATGTTTTGGTTCGTAAAAAATGACAATTTTCCCTGAAAGTCCTTTTGTCCTGCACAAAAACAACACATTACTCATACCTATTTAAGATAGGCAAAAATACATTGAAAAATATCCTTCCATGGTGAAAAATAAACAAACTTAGCATTCATTTATCCAAAAAAGCTGTAAAAAGACCTTTTACCATGTCATTTTTACCATTTTACTGTTGAGGGAGAGAAAAGGGCTTTTGGCAAGAAACTTCCCGTGGACTTTGTGGAGAATCCGACCGTCAGAATCGAGCGCCGTCTCTTTGAGGTATTTCACAACATCCTCCTCTTTGTTTTCATCCATTTAGAATTTCATTTTAAGCCCTAGTTTGATTTTTTGGGGGCTTTGGGGTTTCAAGATCCGCTTTTCGGGGTACGCAGGTGCCCCATGGGTGACCTGCGTACCCCGACATTTTCGTGTATCGAAAAATGGCAGGAGTATGCAGCCTACCTTTAGAACAGCTGCGTACCGACGCTCTGTTTCTGAATGCGGGGTGCGTACTCCGCGCAAAGCAAATTTAAAACCCCAAATCTCAAAACCAAACCATTAATTTTTGATTTAATGAATTCTAATGGGTTTTTTCTGGTGTGTAGATTGCCCACCATGCTTGATTGGCGCGAAAGAGAACACGAAGATGTCAAATTGGACGCAATAGATCATCAACCTTCCATTGATGCTTTGAAGGCATGCGGTCTCTACAAATACTGAGCCATACCTGGCATGATGGCCCAGGTGCCATTCTTGGAGTGGCTGGTTGAAAGGTGGAACGTCCAGGAACAATGCTTTTACATCGGAGGGCACCAGCTCGAGATAGAGCCCTCAGACATATATTTTCTCACTGGTTTGCCTAATAGGGGCGAGCAACTGTCTCTGTTCGGGACTAGGCCAATCCCTTGCTAGTCTTCGGCCAGAGTGGTGCAATAATCAAAACTAGGAGAAGGGGATAGAAATCAAATACATATCATGTCCTGAACTTATGGTAATTGCCTTTACAGTTATCAGACTCTGTGGCGCGGCCGCTTTGCACATTTCCACCAGGTCCCAAATGCGGATGGCGATTGATTGCTTCCAAGGCACCATTTTCAATTGGTGCGACGCTGTGTTGGCCAATATGAAGGGCCAACTGACTAGGGCAAAGAACGGGCAATTAAAGACCTTTGGGTATGGGCCTTTAGTTGTGAGTTTTGCCCTAGAGAGAGTTCCAATGTTGATCCCTCAGCATCTCACTGTTGCGGTTGGGCCACCTCAGGAGCCAAAGTTGATGCGATGGGTTGCGGTGATGGCCCGACATCTTGATGAGGGAGCGGGAGTTGTCCGATTTCCTGTGGGTTACTTTCACTGGTTGGAGGACCAGGTCTTTGTGATCCAGGATTTTCCTTATGCCGGAGTAGATTTTCGCGGTGATCCGGACATGGTTCTTCCACAAGGAGAACAATGGGACGACAGAGGTACTTCATTTTTCACAAGTTTTTAAATTATCTTTTTTTTATTTTTTATTTTTTTTTTATATATCATCTCAAAACTGACAGTAAAAATTTTCAAAATGCAGATGTGGGTCCACGGCGTCCAGCCAATCTCCGGCCTTTCGAGAGGAGAGAACCAGTTGCACCGGCACTGGTCCCACAGGATGCGGCTGCAGAGACCTTAACTGAGTTGGAGCAGGATCTAGAGCGTATGACGGCGGATATACCAGAGACTACTATAGATGATATTCCTATCAGACTTCAGCACTATGTAGTCGCAGTCCCAGGACCTTTTAGGAGGTTCTTATGTAGGGTAGCCCGTGCAGTGGTGTCGTATAGGGAGCACCACCAGTGATTGGATGGTCACTTTTGTAGACACATGTGACATTTTCGTTTTGTGTACTTATCATTTTTGCCGATCATAAGGTGTTTTGCAACCTATGATCGAAGACGATGTATTTTTGGCACACTCCTATCTATATATATATCATTATTACCGGCTTATCTTGTTAAACATGTGTGATTAAATGTTAATGTTTTTAAATTTACATGTATGATTATCGCAAATGTCTGTCTAACATTCGAGAAGCAATTGCATTTGCTAATGTATTAAAAGACCTTGGAATATGTTGATATTCGATGTAATCAAATTCACGTTCCAAAAGACGCACTCTCAAAAATAACCTTAATAACACTGGATTTCTAATGGCATAAACTCTATTAAGATGTAATACAACGAGTTCAGAATCTAACCTCACTATCAAACTCCGAATCCCAAATGAAATGGATTCAGATAATAACTCAATCACTGCACTGTATTCTGCAATGTTGTTTGTTGTTTGACCGAGGCTCACCCCATGCATAGAAACTAACTCGTCAGAGGGCGAATAGATAACCCAAGTTGCGGAAGAGATATTCCGTGTACTACGACAAGCACCATCAGCAAATCCAATATACGTTTGGAGAGGCATCGACATCTGCAAACATCAAGGGTAAAACCAAGATAAGCAAAATAACGACGAAAAACACACTTTCTAAGCTAAGCACACTGTCTATTCTAACAAACGCACTAGCTAGAAAGAAAAATTAACCTAAGTAACCTAACTAAAATCTTCACACCCATCATTTAAGCATAGTACCTCTTTAGGTAAAGTCAATTTCTGGGTTTACCCAAAGAGTCCCCGTCAAAGTCAACCAGCTCATAGGCCCCTTTTGCTAGCTTCCGCTTAACAATGTAGGGCCCATACCACATAGGAACGAATTTTCCAGCACCTAATTTATCGTTAGCTTGATCATACAATAGCACTAGGTCTCCTTCCGAAAAATTTCGAGGGGTCACATTTCGATCATACTGAGCTTTCATTCGTTTTGCATGAGTCTCGATTGCCAGTGCAGCATCGCGTCGAGTCTCATCTAATTGAGCTAAGTATAATAAACGTCTCTCCTCTTCGGAAGTAGCTGGAAGTAATTTGACAACCATTTGAAGTGATGGGATTTCACATTCAATGGGCAGCACGACTTCCAAACCATAAACTAGTTGGAAAGGAGTGAACCCTGTTGATGTTTTCACTGAAGTTCGATATGCCCAAAGCGCGGAAAATAACATGTTGTGCCAATTCGACCGATGAATCCCAATGATTCGTCGGATCATGATAACCAAAACTTTGTTGATGGACTCAACCAGACCGTTGGCTTGTGGATAATAAGGGGTTGAGCTATCGTGACGCAAACTAAGCTGGCCTGTAAGTTCTGCCATCATGATGTTTCGAAGATGGCGCCCATGGTCAGTGATTATCGCTTATGGGACACCAAACCTAGCAATAGTTTGATTGAATACGAAAATCGTAGCTGTCTTGCCGTCTGCCTCGAATGTAGGCATCGCCTCGGCCCACTTAGTAAAATAATCAACCGCAAGGATGATATACGCATGCCCCCCGTCCGAGTGAGGGTTACATGTAATAAATTCGATACCCCATTTGGAAAAAGGACCAATTATAGGGTGGAGAGGAGCTGGTGGTGCGCGCATCTTGCGATCAAACACTTGACAGTTGTGGCATTTTTGGACTGCAATGATACAATCTTTAAACATGGACGGCCAGAAGTAGCCAGCACGCAACACCTTCTGGGTTGTGGCATACCCAGACATATGACCGCACACGCCCCAGAGTGACAGTCATTCAAAACCCTTTCTGCCTCTTCGTGAGTTAAGCAACGTCGGAAAACTAAGTCTTCCCCACGGCGATAAAGAGTATCTCCAATAATTTTGTACTGTTGGGACTGGAATCGAATTTTCCGACGTTCCGACTTTGAAGCTTCGGGCCGAAAGGATTGGGTTTGGAGATAGACGATTATATCCCCATACCACGGATCTAAAGTGCTGATGAGAAACAAAGATTTGTCCGCAATGGGTTCCTCTGCCACAGTTTCCGTGTTAGCACGCGGGAAGTCAAACATCAACTCTGCAAAGACTAAAGGTTTCTTAGACTTAGATTTTTCAAACTCTAAGTCGAACTCTTGCAGGATAACGATCCATTTAGAGTACTTTCCCCTAGCAATTGTTTAGTCAAAATGTAGATCACAGGGTTGCAATCCGAAATGACTGTAGTTTTACGGATAAGAATGTAATGACGAAAACGTTGGACAGCCTGAACAGCTGCCAGGGCCAATTTCTCCACATGCGAATATTTTAGCTCAGTGGGATTTAACGTCCTACTAATATAATATATCACATGTTCCATGGCGAATTCGTCTTCCTGAACTAACACCATCCCAATAGTGGAATGAGAGGCAGCGAGGTACAAAAAGTAGTCTTGGTTGTAGTTGGGAGGATGCAACAACGGTGCATGGGTCAACGCGTGTTTAAGTGCATCAAAAGATTGCTGAGCTATCTCATCCCAAGAGAATTGAGCGTTCTGTTTCAACAACCGTGTAAAACCTTTTGTAACCTTGGCGTAGTTAGGAATGAATCGGCGTAGAAAGTTTGCTTTCCCCTGCAAACTTTGGAGTTGGCGAAGACTCGAAGGAGGAGGCAACTTCGACCTTCGAGGGATCGACGCGAATGCCGGCTTTTGAAACTAGAAATCCCAGCAATCGTCCCACTTCTATACAGAAGACACATTTGTGTGGGTTCAAACGTATACGATAATGCCTACACCTCATGAAAATTGCTCGTAAATGGACAAGGTGATCAGCTCGATGTAATGAATGAGCAGGCAAATCATCGAGGTACGGTTGCACAATGTGCTTGATGTCATGAAACGCATAAGACATTGCCCTTTGAAAAGTGGCTTCGACATTCTTAAGCCCAAAAGGTAATTTGCAATAAGCAAATGTCCCCCAAGGACAAATGAAAGCCGTTTTTGGTTGATCGGCAGGTAGAATATTGATTTGATTGTAACCGGAAAAACTGTCCATAAAGGAAAATATTTCAATGCCGACACAATCATCAATTATTTGATCGATATAGGGTGTGGGATAGTTGTCTTTTGGACAAGCACGATTAATATCCCTATAGTCGATGCATATTCTTATTGTTCCCTGTTTCTTGTTAACCGGAACAATATTCGATACCCAATCCGTTAACGGGATCGAATAAATGAAACCTGCTTTCAACAGCTTCTCAACTTCTGCTTTAATTTCAGCCGCTTTCCGAGGGTGTATCTGACGCAGACGTTGCCGAACGGGTTTAGCGTCCGGGTAAGTCTTGATCTCATGAACAACAATTGTGGGATCAATTCCTGGCATTTCCTCATAGGACCAGGCAAAAACGTTGCAGAATTCTTGAAATAGGGCCTTGTATGTTTGAATCTCGTCATCTGTACACGAGGCACCTATATGAATGTTCTCAACAATTCCAGTTTTGACTTAAATGTCAATGGCAATAGTTTGGGAAATGTTTCCCAAATTCAACTCTGAATCAGGATGTTTCATGGGATTCTGAGCGTCCTTGACATATTCAGCCGTAAATATTGATGAAAAATCATTTTCAAAGTCATCACCCTCAGGTAAATACGAAGATCTATGATGGAGATCTTCCCATGGTAGATCGTCTACACTTAGGATTTCGCGAAGTTGCTCATCAGATGACACGACTTCGGGAAACGCTATCCGTTCTGAGGTTGATGTGAAAAGTGATTCCTCACGGACCACATTCATTTGGTCGATTTGGGTTGAACACGCGTCGGTAAAAGACTGCACGACCTCATAAGTAATTTCATATGGACTTAAAGGCATAGCATCACTGAATGAGTCTATCTCAGATTCAGATGGGACAATCCAAGGATCATCGTAAATAATAGTATCTGATGTAATCATATGAATGAATGTGAATGAAGGGTCTGCGTTGATTGGAGGAAAAGGAAAAGTTCCCAGTAAACCGGAATCTTTAACTAATCCTACGCCAACATCCTTATAAGGGATAGTCGTTTTACCGACATGCGGGATACTCTCTGAAGAGGCTGGGTCGGATGAAAAGAAAGCCAGCTGGTCTATTGTCACAATCTTGCCATTATGTGGAAATTTTATTACTCTGAAGACCGATGAGACGATCGCTGTCATAGCGTAAGACCAACTTCGACCCAAGAGAAGGTTGTAGTCTAGAGGGGCATCAACCACCTCCACATCCAGACTAACGGTTTTTCCTTCAACCCCTATAGGCAAATCCTGTAGAATGCCAAACGGATGGAACCCACAGCCATCAAAGGCCTTAAGAATTTTCGAGGATTGGTTCAGCGAAGGAGAACCAAGCGATCTCCAACACTGAATCGACATAATACACGTGGAAGCTCCATCATCAATTACAGTCCGATGAATAGGCCTGTTTTTTACTATCACTGGGATCTGGAAAGCCATCTGATGAGGTAAACGCGGTGTACTATTTTCTAGATCAAAGATTATCAGGTTCGGGTCCTGAACATCAACAGCTCCTATAGCCGACAAAATTAATTTTCGTTGTGCTGGGCATGATTGCAGCACTTCTAAAGCCGACATTGCTGAGGCTGAAACAGCTAAATCCTCAACAATGTTGTAATTCTGGGCCGCTCTCGCATGTGGACTGAAAGCAGACCTTCGAAGTAACCCTTGGCGGGCGGTTTGATTACTAAGTCAGGGTTAGGTTTCTCGATCTGTAGTGGATCGGAACCAGGAGCTAAGGTTGATGGATTTGATTGAGAAGATTCTGCTTCTTTCGATCCATCAACAGGACTTTTAATACCATAATCATGTGATCGAGTCGCAATCCGTACATGAGACATCATCAATATGGGTTCTTCACTAGCACTCGAGGAAGAACCTATCATCTTACTCTCCTGCTTTGGAAATGGATCTTTCAAAACAGCAGGAGTTGGGGAACCCTTGACGATTTTCACAACCTCGGCCCGATGAGGGCAATCTCTTGTAAAATGATCCTCTTCACAAATAAGACAAGGATATCGAGGTTTGCGCTTTTTGTCATTGGTTTCCGACTTTTCTTTTCTCTCCTTTGGAGCCTTGTCTGCTTTATCCTTCTTCTTGCCTTTATTTTTCCCACCGTTTTTTTATTTGGCCGTAGATGACTCTACAGCATGAATATTAGCAGAAATTTTAGGAGAAGATTCTCCTGTCGGGGAGTCTGGTAAGGTTATAATGGGCGAAGAATTAATTGAAGACTTCTTCTTGCTTTTAGTATTTACTGTACCAATCATACCATCAGCAGCATGAGATCCCGAAGGAGCAGCAGCGATTTGATTCGACTTTGGAAGATCTGGGATCTTTTCGTGTAACGTACCCGACTGAGTATAAACTAAGTCAAGGTACTGCGCTTGAGCAATGACTTGCTCTTCAGTAACTACTCCAGCCTTAGCTACGTCTTCAGTAATCTTCGGTAATAATGATTTAACAAACCATTCAGCTAAGATTTGGTCCGGGATAAAAACTTTCACTAAACGCCTTCGACGTCTCCATTCATGAATATGGTCGGAAATATAAGTGGACGTCGATTGTTTTAATGAAGTTAATAACTCGGTGCCATTATCATATCTGAACGGTAACTGAAAATGTGTTAAGAACGAGGTAGCTAACTGACTAAAGTTATAAAAAGAGGCCCGTGGTAACTCAATGTACCACTTGGCCGCGAGACCAATGAGGGTACGCTGAAAAAGACGTAAACGGATCGAATCATCCGAGATGGAATTTGAAGCACACCAGAGGTGGTAAGTCATCGTGTGATTTGATGGATCCTCTCCCAACTTACCTTAGAACTTGGGTATGTCACTGGGCAACTTATTTGGCATTGGCGGCCAGAACAGAAGATAATTTATTGGATCATTCGTTAGGCGCGTCAAGTCTGGTAAATCCAAAGTTGCGATAAACGGCAATTGCCGATTAGGATCCCTAAAACTCTGGGTCACAAGACCAGTCCCAGGAGGAGGATATCCAAGATAACTTGGAACAGGAATCGCATTCGGGATATTGTATCCTCTCAGAAAACCAGGATTAACCGGACCGTACTGGGGTTGCTGTGGTTGTTGATAAGTGTACCCAGGATACGGTTGATACTGGTAAACTGGTTGTTGGACAGCAGGCCCGTATTGGTACTGTCCCTGGTACGGTTGATAAACAAATTGTGGTTGAGAAGTAACAACCGTACTTAAACCTGGCTGCCCTACAGGCATCTGAACCGTAGTTTGAATCGTGGATCCAGACAATGGTAAAGATGTCTGCGGAGTAGTGGCAGAGATAGTAGAAACCGGAGTTGTCGATACTCCAGAAGTAGGTGTGGTGGAAGGAACAGATGTTGCGGTAGTTACAGCAGTCGTTTGAGACGGAGTACTAGGTGCAATTGGCGACTGAGTAACTACCGAAGGTACAGAAGTTTGAACATTAGACTAGATGGGTTGCTGGGGTGGACCAGAAACCACAGGTTGTCCAGCTTGAGATGACAACTGTACGCTTGGCTACAACACTTGTTGAACTTGCGATGGATCCCACACTATTTTCATTCCGGGGTATTGACCCATGAAAGGTTGAGGATATTGAGATCCATAACCGGATTAAGGGTAGGATTGATAATTGAGAGGTACATTTCCCATACCTTGAACATAAGATTGACCTTGAGGTGGTTGATAACCTTGACTCGAGTACTGACCTTGGGGTAGATACCCTTGAGGTAAGTACTGATATTGGGGTTGACCTTGAGGCATATATTGATACTGAGGTTGACCCTGGGGTACATATTGAGGCTGGGGTTGACCCTGAGGAATGTACTGTACCATGGGTACATACTGTCCTTGAGGTTTCCCCCCAAACGCAATTTGTGTACCTTGAGGTTTCCCCCCAGGCGTTAATTGAGGCTGCCCCCCATGTGGTAATTGACCTCCTTGAGGTTGAGAACCGGGAATTGAACCTGACATCATATAAATTTCTCCTACACCCAACGGTTTGTTACCATTTTTTCCAGCTAATGACCCATGTCCAATGGGTTGAGGAGATGCCCCTACATAAGTACCAGAAAGTGACTGATACCCAGCAGGAACAGAAGGACCACCATACAAGAAAGATTCAGGGGGTTGAGTAAACACGGACGACTGACTAGACATATTTACAGGAGTATAAATACCTCCAGGTGGATAAGGAGTACGAGGTGGAGTAAAACGTATCCCTGAGTTGTCTAAGTAATTAGTTAACAAAAGGTACCAAGTAGTACTTCTAGGTGGACTGTAAAAGATAGATTCACGCTCTCTTAGATCAATGGTAGGTTGATCTTTAAGAATAGGGCCGCCTACTTCTTCTTCTGGGGCAAGTTCTTCAATAGCTATCAAACCAGAAGGAAGATTTTCGGTGATGACTCTTTCTACCCTAGGTGAATCAGGAACACTAGAAGTTGGAGTAACAGGTTCAGATATTTCAGGTTCTTCGCCTATATCACTAGTAGATGAAAAACTACCAGCAAGCTCGGAAACTGCAACAGCTTCAGGATTATAACCTGTTTCTAGACTTTGGTAATCTGGATGGACTACCAACGAAGACTCTCCTTCTTCAGGTGAACCTACTCTACTGCCACCAGGAGGAGTTACAAGGACTTTCAAACCTTCGTAATGACTCGGGACGTCTTGAGGAGGCTCACCCCGAAGTCTACGGGACTTCCTCAACAAATCGGCCACGGTAACAATCTCAGGAGACTGGCCCCGAAGTCTACGGGACTGTCTCGGTAATTCCGCCACAGTTAAAAACTTTTAACTACTGCACACGCAAACAAAGTAAAATCTCAAAGCAAACCACCTAAAGTCTCTAAAGAACCAAAGAAATTTGAATCACACGCCTAAAGAATCTAAGGCGTCAAACCATGCACAAACAGTAGCTTTCCAGACCGAAAACACTAGTTGGTGATGAAGCCCAACATCGCCGAATCTAGTACAGAAGTGGTGGGTGGAACAGTTACCCCGACAACCTGCTTAATGAATAGACCGGCACAAGTTCCTCCACTTTAACCGTCTCGAGTGAAGTGAACCCCCCGAAAAATCAAAGTGAGTCTAGCCGACGTCTGCTCCAGGTACAGTGGGATCTTCCCTGCACCGTCACCTCGGGTAGAATCCTAAAGATAATGGTCACTAAGGTTACCAACAGCAACACATATACCTGGGGGAACAGTCTACGACCCGATAGCACGTAAGGGCAGAGTAACAAGCTCAATCCCCTTGCCGGCTCCTTGATAATAATCCAAGGTTTACCGACAAGTGACCCCTGGCTCCTCGAAAATAATCTGAGGTTTACCGTTTGTAATACGTGCGTATCTGGCGTCTTTCCCAATGAAGGAGGATTGATCCCCTCACTGGTTCGGACACGGTCTCGTGCTTCTCCTTTAAGAGGAGCTTTCCCAGAGTACAAATGAAACAGTTGGATTTATCCTACCACAAGATAAGCTACTTGTTTGGTTCTGTTGTCTTGGAGAGTTAATTACTCTCCTACTCCAAGACACTAGCCTGATCTATATTGGTGTTTCAGAGCCCTAGTAAATAAAAAGTTACCAAGTTGATTTTACTTTAAGCGTTAATTTTTATGGCTTTTCTGTAAGACAAAAGGTAGTGGAGATGAAACTGATGGTGTGTAGACTTGACTCAAACCACTAAAAAGATGCACTTAGAATGATTTATACTAATTCTCTTTTTCAATGAATTCCTTAGCTAAGAGAGTTGGAGAATGCAAAATTTTTATAAAGACAACTTTCTTGGCAATGAAAATAAAAGAAACAATCTCTTTATCTTTTCCAAAACATGCAACACATGACCACTAATTATTTTGTGAAAATGCCCTTTTCATTCAAAGACTCAAATGCCACTAAGCAAACTTTTCTTTCAAAGGAGATTTTTTGGATTTTTTCCTACTTAACAAAGCATTTAAAAATCAAAAAGCAAACCTTTACAAATCTATCAAATCAAAGCTACTTAAAAGCAAATCAAAAGAAATTCACCTAATAAGCAAATCTAATGAGGCCAAAACCTACAAAGTATGATCCCAGGATGTTTTACTCAGTCGTGATTTAACTAAGGACTAGTCAATGCAGAATCAAAAACTAGTCAAAAACAAACACAAAATCTTTTGTTCTTTTTTGTAAAATGAAATTCATAGTTCAATCAACAAACTCTTCCGAGATTCGGCAAAGAGACAAAACAAAGGTAGATGTCTCACAAGGGTAGATTCTATGAAAGGTCTGACTCCCAAGAAGACTGCAAATACCAGGGAGATCCAAGGTTTTACGACTTCTAAAGCCAAAATCACTACAGGACCAATGTAAAAATCAAACCCTAAGGCAAAATCTCTATGAATTCCACTAAAACACTTGACACTGACGAAACAAGTTCAGATGAAGATCTCTGGTAGGTAACCAGTGGATCTGGGTGGAAAAAACAAATTAAAAGCAAAATCTAAGAGGCAAAAAGGAGAAAATTGAAATTTTCTCAATTTTGACAGGGTACGCAGGCAACCTGTTTACACAGGTGCGGGTATGCTCTGTGCACACAGTCGCAGTGCGTACAAGTACGCACTGTGCTGAACTCAGAGGCTGCGTACTTCTAGAAAAACTAAGAAAAACTAAAATCTAATTTAACTCTAAGCTAGCCCACCCAAACACACAGTCAGACAACCAAAAACCAGAAAGAAAAAGACTTTTCTCAGATCAAAGTTTCAGACAAAGGAAAAATCATTCACATCAATGGAGTTCCCCAGTATGGTCGCCATTTTGTCATGCGGAAAGAGTCAATTTTGTGGACAAAACCAACCTCCCTAGAAGCTTAAGGTTTTCTAGTGACAAACAAGACAATTAAGAACAATCCTTCTCTAAATATGCATTTACCATATAAGAAAACAAGTGTTTAGATCCTACCTGTAGTCCAACGCTGTTGTAGTAGTCCAGCCTCGTCGATCCGGATGAGCTCCTCCTTCTCTTCGAAACCTGCATTCACTAACAATCAAATGATTAAATAGCACCTAAATATCTCATAAAATAAAACATATTTAACATACAGACCAAGGAGTATATGAAACAAATCATAAATAACAAATTGTTGAGAAGAATGGACTTATTTGTATTAATAGGAAACAAAAGAAACCATTACAACCTGAGCCTTGGCGTTGTGCAAGTTCCTCCCAGGGTCCGGCAAGAGTTTTCCTTTACTTTGATCAAATCACCCACTTCCAAATGAAACAAGAAGGATGGGAATCTCTCCTCACAAGCTTCTACAAGGAAGTCCTAATTCCAGCAGCATCTACCCTTAGGAATGTTTAGCTTTCAACCTCCCCTCTCTCTGGCCCAATGCATGTATTTATAGTGATGTAGAGGAAGTTAATCAGGTCCACCATCAATGGGATAAGCCCCTCTTTGGGTGGGTTAGCTCCCCTCTTGATGGGATAAGTTCCTCTTCCATAGGGATACATGAACCATCTAGAGGCGCTCCATACACGTCAAACAAGCTTCTAAAGTGCTCTAGAAATGACCACAAGTAACTTTTTTGGAGTGAAACTTGCGCCTTTTGACCTTTACAGGAGTACGCACCCATTGCTTTACAGACAGAGCGTACATGTACACAGGTATTGTGAACTTGGGTTGCGTACACGCAGGTAAGGTTGAGAGAAACTGCGTACCCAGAGATAATTGACTTTAAATGACTTTTCTCTCTTTCTTGGAGTTTGACATGGAAAGCAGAGGCATGAGACTTGCCAAGGAGGATAGTATGACAGTTGATGGAGCCATACTAACTGTAAATAGTCATGGTGACATTTTTTAGTGTAACACAGGGCCTTGTGATGAAGAGGCAGGAGATGCCTGTGTATTCAATATCCTTAGACTTAGTTCATTGTGTTTTTCAACACACAGTCTCTTGTTCTCCTTGATTGTTTTTCTCAATTCCTTAATTGCCTGATGGACTGCAGGCAAAGTCTTTGGCAGATCTTCTCCAAAATCTTCATTTCTAAACTGTTTGGTTAAGGCCTCTACTGAGAAAAGAGTAGCAGGAGGTACATACCCTTTATTTGGAGAATTATTCAGATTATAAGGTGATTTCTTCAAATGTTATGTTAGCAAATATCTGTACATATCTTTCATCTGTGGATCAGTATCAGCCATCATTTGTGCAAAAATATTTTTGCTGGTCTCATCATAATCAGTCTTCATCATTCTGACTGCATTACATGTACAAACATCAGGATCATCACAGTCACAATATTTACATTCTGTACAGTGTGGGTCATTACAAAATTCTTCATCAGATGACTCTTCTGAGTCAACAAAGTTAAAATCATTTTTAGACCCAGAATCGGAAGATACAAGCTCATCACAGCTGTTAGGAAGATCAAAAGAATTTATCTTTCCTTTTTTATTTCTATACTGAACTTTCTTCTTAGATGAATCCTTCTTTTTGTTTGGACAGTTTGGAGCTGTGTGGCCTTTTTTGTTACAATTGTAACAAATTATTTCTCTGTCTTTGGAAAACATTTTTGTATGCTTATAAGGTTTTGCTTTGTGATGTTTTCCTTTTGGTTTTTCTTGGGAAATCTGGTAATTCTTTTTGAAATGTCTTTTCTTTCTTCTCTTATGCCCCTTAGAATTTCCAACTTTACCAAGGTGCCATTGCTTATAGAGCCGTTGGTAACCATGAGGCTTTTTAGGATTAGTAGCTGCTCTAGCAATCTTCATTTGTGAACATAATTAAACAATGATAGCCTATACAGCCTGTCTGATTATACCAAATTTATAATCACCAACCTTCCCTGGTAATTTATTGACAATAACAGAAGAAACCCATTGGGGAAGGGATGCAACAAAAATTTCCTTCCATTTTGGCTCAAGAATGAGATCTGGAGTCAATGTGTGCAATCTGTGAAGGATATCATTAAAGTATTCATCAAAGTGCTGCATATTATGAAATTTCATGGCCAGCAAAGTAATGGTCGTAATATCATTGGTTATCTGGGGGAAACCAATGAAATTGACAGTAATGGCATAGAGGAGTTTTCCTATCATATTGTTGACAGGCATATGAGTAACAGGGTCTATGTGAGTAGTGCCATTATAATTTAAGACAACAGCTTGTTCCCAATCTGCAAGGAGGTGTGGCTCTTTCAATGTCTCAGCTTTTAGCCAAGAATCTAATGTTCCCTCAAATCCTCCAATTATTCTTCTTGTAGCATTAGTAGGACCTATGTCATATGCAAGATAAGTCCTATACCAAACAAGCATGGAATGTAAAACAGACATGATTTTAGCCTCAGTGCAATTGTCAATATTCCATGAGCAAGTAGAATTTGTAGACCAATCCTTATGACATTCAGATTTCATAAGGTCTCTGCGATCATGAGCAGGGTTCCAAGTAGTCTCCCATCTCGATCTGGAAGATGTAGCATTGACTTGATCTTTATCATCATCAGATTGTTCTTGGTCTGTCACAGAGAAGTTATTGATACAGATTTCAAGATCTTCAATTTGTGGTTCTGATTCTATCTTGTGAAGACTCGTGTCAAATAACGATGCTTCTATCTTATGAATACTTGTATCAAAACTTTCTTCTTCATCTTTAGTGGATGAATATTCAAACATGAAATTAGAGGATTCAGGCTTGCTTGATTCTTCAGTTTCTTTGGATTGTTTTATGGCGGGATGTGGGCTAAAGAAACTGGGATTTGCAAACAAAGAATATGGATGAGAGGAAGTAGGAGGTGGAAAAGTTATAGAAATAGGTGTCCTGATGAGGCTTTCCACAGAAGGAGTAATAGAATATGGAACAGAAGTCTTGGGTTCTGAAAATATAGTTGCAGATTTATAAGCTTCGACCCTAGGCTTCTTTTTCAGGGATTCTATCCCTTGAGATACTTCCCAAACTTGTTTTTTGACAATATCTAGGGAATTACTGATCTTCACTATTTCTTTTCCATGAGCAGAGGTAGCTTCATGGGTCTTTTTTTCTATCTGTCCTATCTGTAAAGATAATCTGTCAAGACTCTTAGCAAGAGCCTTATCATTTTCTGCTAGAGTAGTTACACTGCTATTCAGACAAACTGTGTTATAATCTTGTTTTCTCATAATACTTTCAAGCATGGTCTTCATTTCAGAATTAGCAGTTTCAATACTCTCAAATTTAGAACTGACAAATTTCTCAAGACTAGACAGAGCTAAATTAGTCCAATTAGTAGCAGAAACATCATCTCTTGCTACTAGGTTAGGATCATCAGCATGAGATGGAAGTACAATTTTCCATCTTGACTTCTTATCACAAAAATTTTCCAAGGGGGAAACTCTGTGTCTGTTTCCAAAAGGCTTCTGTCAAGGAGTTCTCACTTGTGTTTATCTGGAGTTCCAGTCCGTATCATGTTTACTTGGAGCTGGGAACAAATCTTTCTTAGTAATTTTTATCCTTCAATTTGAACAGTAATCAGAGATCTAGGAACATTTGGCTTGTTTAACATGCTCTGAATCTTTGGCTGAAAAACATGGGCTTTCAAAGGAGGAGGAATTACTACAGGATTTTCTTTTAGCTTTTCTTCTACAAATTTCTCTGGATCCTTGATTCTCTTTTGCTTTGCTTGGTTTTTGAATTGTTTCATCAAGGATTGTTCTATTATATTTGCAGAAGGGTAATACCATTCATAGAATGATATCCACTGATTTTCTGCCTTCATCCATTCTTTCCATTTCTCAACATTTTTTCTGTTGAAGGCAGTGCGATCATCTCTTGGAAGAAGCATTACTTTTTCGAAGTACAAATGTTCTTTTTCATGTGTAAACATATCCCAATTGAACATTTTCTTTTTCCATTGATCTTTTGGATCATATGGACTGATACCTTTAAAAATATTTAAAAAGGCAACTATCTCTGAATTAGAAGGGATTTCTACATGCTTTGGAATCCTATCAATAGGATTTCTTCTGTATTCAGGAATAGGTGAAGAATCAACATAACCCAAACCATAAGTGGAAGAACTAGAAACTGTATGTACAAGTAGTTCTTCTTGTGGGTTAAAGAATACCACTTTTTTGTAGCTTTCCTCGGAGGAATTAGACGGAGGAGTGAATCTGATCATATTGATCCTGTGACGATCTGATGACTCACCATGTGGTGTAGGCGGCTCTGAGGAGAATTGGCAAAATGTTTTTGAGTAGTGTGGATGATCACAGACTGAGCTGAATGGCTAATATGGGTTTGGCTGTGAAAATAATCTTCTGATGGAATCATATACTGCTTGGTCAATTACAAATTGCGGAGGTGCAGAGGTTTGAGCAGGATGTAATTGGCTAATTGTGGTTGGAACTGCAAAGACACAAACAGAGTGTCCACCATGTTGAACTGTGTTAACTCTGGGAAATCTTGTGGTAACTTTACCATCAATCTCAGTAATGATTGACTGTGCTACAGCAACAGGTTTTTTTATGGGTTTTCCCCAATAGGTTACCCAGTCATCAGGTGGACACAAATCGTTGCGGGAAACATAAACTGGTGCTACAGGATTACATGATGAGTCATACTGGATGAGAGTGATTCGGCCTTCATCTTTGTCAGGGGTGTGTAACACAACAGGAATTGTGGTATTATAAAATCGGACACAAGTAATATAAAAGATGGCCAAATTTTTTTTTTTTTTTTTTAAGTTTTCATATCCTGCAGTCTGAATACCTAATGTTAGGCATTGCAGGACATTTGGGTCATCTAATGCAACAGAAAAGTCTGGAAAAACATCATACTATACAGGGCCTTCAACAAGGCTTGTCTCAATGCCACCTATCATGGCTTGTGTAAATGTAGTCCATCGATTATCAAATAGGGCTGAGAATACATAGGCTTTTTGGCCTTTTCTATGCAACGCATTCAGTCCTATCCTCACCATCCCCAGATGGGTGTACTGATAACTAGCTATGAGGGTTGCTTTGATATGTTTGGCCTCTAAGAGAGAGATGGTCAACATAGCATTCAATGTTAAGTCAGCCTTAATGGATTTTTCTTTGATTTTTATCTGGCTAAGGGCACGGAAATTAAAATAGGAAAGTCCTCGATAAACATCCTGAGGAGAGACTAGTGGAAGTTTCCAGTTTACAATAGGGTCTATTTCTTCTTGCTCAATTATTGCAGGATAACCAGAAGTAGATTCAGATTGACATAAACCTTCTAAACCAGATCTTAGTTCCTCTTCAGTCTTTATAGATTCAAAATGCTTTGTTCCAAATATTCCCATAGACTCAGAAGATTCAGCAGATGAATTTCTAGATGCATCCGTTGTAGATTTAAGAAAGATAAATACCCGTTCAAAGACTTGCAGAAAATGATGAAAGTAGAATTGCGGCTTTCTTCTGATACATTTCAAAAAGAATTACCAGATTTCCCAAGAAAAACCAAAAGGAAAACATCACAAAGCAAAACCTTATAAGCATACGAATTTTTCTAGATCCTTGATTCTCTTTTGCTTTGCTTGGTTTTTGAATTTTTTCATCAAGGATTGTTCTATTATATTTGCAGAAGGGTAATACCATTCATAGAATGATATCCACTGATTTTCTGCCTTCATCCATTCTTTCCATTTCTCAACATTTTGTCTGTTGAAGGAAGGGCGATCATCTCTTGGAAGAAGCATTACTTCTTTGAAGTACAAATGTTCTTTTTCATGTGTAAACATATCCCAATTGAACATTTTCTTTTTCCATTGATCTTTTGGATCATATGGATTGATACCTTTAAAAATCTTTAAAATGGCAACTATCTTTGAATCAGAAGGGATTTCTACATGCTTTGGAATCCTATCAATAGGATTTCTTCTGTATTCAGGAATAGGTGGAGAATCAACATAACCCAAACCATAAGTGGAAGATAAAAAGGCATTGGGGAAGTCTAAAAGTCCTGCCTTTGATAGGGTTGCAACTAAATTGAAAGAGCCTAAGGGTAAATAAGTTAAATAATCTAATGATGACCTTATGCAAACATTAATGCAAAAACTTGAAAGTATGGATCTTAACCAAGCGAAATTAATCTCTAACCATGCTAAGGAAATAAGTACTTTGTAGTCTAGGTTGATCCAAATGGAAAGAGCTCAAGCATGGAATTTCCAACCTTTGAATAACAATAATACTTGGCAAAGAAAAGGCCCATCTAATGAGCAGAGACCACCAAATCCACTTGAGTGTGTCAATCTTGTGGATGAGGCTCCATCATATTGTAGGACCTGTAATGCTCTTCATGAAGAGACTACTTGCCATGTTGTCAAAAGAATCATAGATAATAGAATGGAAGGGATGAGAAATCAAGTCAATATTGTTGGTGTTAGCACTCAGAATGAACCTCAAGGCTGAGAAGAGGGAATTCTGAGGTAACCACTAACCAAGCTTTCGATCTGGCATCTAGCCCTGCGAAACCAGAGAGGGCTCTCTCTTTGCCAACAAAATGTGGCTGCAATAAGTGAATCTTAGGCTAACTATGAAGTACGGGGATTTGATTGAAAATTGTGGGTCGAAAACAGCAAGAGAAGGGACCATTGGGCTATGGAATCGAGGCTAGTTTCTGCCAGCAAACTTGGGGCAAAGTAAGTGCAATGTTCAACCAGATAAAAGATGTAAATGAGAGAAGGAAAGAGGAGAAAGCTCGCTGCACTGCAGGCATCAATCAAGGGATGGATCTACAGTGGCAGCATTAGAAGAAAAAGAAACACTGGGTTACTCAACAGAGCATCTAATAGAGGATGGATTCTGCAAAGATAACCACTACATTTAACAAAAAAATTGTTGTGAAATGAGCATCGTTCGTGGATGGATTCCTAACACTTCCCTTAGATAATTTTGTAACAAGAATTAGTAGAAAAAACAAAGTATTTAAGTGAATTTACGATAAAAACAAACACGTGTTGGACATTAAACACTGTGATGGATCCCAAATCTAAAAGACAGAAAATGCTCCATTAAAAATAATATTCAGAAGAAACTTTGCACAGCCTGATGAGCCCCATAAATGGGTAATTATATGGGCTCATTTTTCCTCCTAACATAGTTAAATCAACCATTCTCTTAGCTTATTGCATGTTTTTTTATTATATTTATGCTTATGGAGTGAGTTGAGTTAGTTATGATGCCATGAGGTCTAATATGTGTTTAATGCAGATTTTTGTTGAATTTTGAAGACAAAGTCAAAGATTCAATGGACAATTGGCAGCAATAATTCAAAGTGGACAAAGGATAGGATTTATAGGAGGGAATCCCCCTCATTTATTACTCCCCACTTCGAATTCCCCTTCATGCAGGTACAAACAGCCAAATCAATGCACTAGGAGGCAGTCGAGCAAGTGGAGGATAACTTGTGTTTATCTCGAGTTGTGGGAGCCAAGCCTCCCTAATTTTAAGGAAGTTGTTGGGAGCTTCAGTGGTATAAGTAGAGAGGCCTAGGGCCTCACTAGGGTCAAATTTGTCAGTTTTTTGTTGTACTTTTGCTATTGTAAAACTCTGCTCAACTTCGAGCTTACTTTTGTGGTCATGTAATCCTATCACTGTTTTGATAATAAAGATGAGATCATTTTTGAGCTAGCACTGAGTTACCTCAGACAGCTGAAGCTCTTGGGTTAGGGTCCAATCCAAGCAGCCAAGCTCCTCTTTGTTTGTATTTATATGTTTTGTTTCAGTTTATGGATTAGTTGTTGTTAGATGAATTTCTTTCTTGGTTAAGAATAGGTTGCTTTTGGTGATATGGAAGGTTGTTTCCATTTGTGTTTTCTATAGCAAGTTAAGTAGTGATAGAAAGAAGATTCAAAAGGCTAGCAATGGTGACTTGGCCTCTTTTCCTCCCTTTGGGACCATGAACTGAGGTAAAGACCCTCTTGCTGCCCCAAAAACACAGATTTTCTTTCTCCATAGGATTTCTAGTGTTTTCAAGTTTGTTAGAAGGTTAATGCTTTGCTTTAGATCTCTTCCACCATACTCATTTCTATATTTTCAATAAGTCTTCTTCCATGCTTTCTCTCCTTGGAGCATTTTTCAACATTTACTTCCATAGCTCATAATTTAAACCAGCTTGATGCAAAATTCTGTTTTTTGATGTACTCATTTCCTTGCTTGCTTGATCTCATTGGTTGATTGTTAGTTCTTTTGCAGCAGATTTCTTCTCACAGCAGGTCAGCCTATCAACCATCACATTCTCTCCCTGATCCATGCCCTACAGGTCGCCCAAAGTTCACCTCAAATCTACCTTAGTTTTCTACATTTTTCCATAGGATTTATTCCTCTCTCCCAATCATCTTTCCCTCTCCTAGTGACCCTTGGTGGACCCTAGGTGCCCTACCACATCATCCCAACCTTCATCTACCTTTTCCACCCACTCTCACACCTTCAAAACCTTCAAAACGGCTATCGGCATCCTCCTGTAGACCTCGTGTAGATCCCCTGTGTCCTCCTGTAGATTTTCCTATAAGCTTTGTTTTAAAGGCCGAGTGTGGGAAAAGCCTCCAGAAGGCCACCTAAGACCTCTTAGGACCCATCCACACCACCCTACATCCCCACAAAGCCCAAAGTCACCCTTCAACACCACCTACTCGCTTCCACCTTCACACACAATAAAATACATGCATATCAATTTCACACAAAATACATAAAAACCCAAAAAGATGTTTTTTACTTATTTACTTCTAGAAATAGCTTGAGTAGATGTTGTTTACTTCCTTGAGTAGGTAATGGCATTAATTTCATGGTTTTCATAGTGCTTTCTGCAAAAGTAGGATTAGTTGGTTAAGTAGGGTTTGCTAGGTTTACTTTATATTTCAGTCTTTTTCCTTTCTGCAATTAGAGTAGCCTCTGTAGAGTAAGCTTTCCTTTCTTCATCCCATATATAGCTTCTTCCGGAATCCACAGAAGTTGGCTTCAGCTCCTAGTGATATTGTTCCAGCTGACCAAGTGACAGCCTGTAGTAAGAACTAGTACTTGTGCATACAGCACTGTCGCTTCCAAGTTTGTTACGAACTACAAGGTTGATAAGAGTAAAGTAGGTAGCCCAGGAGTTGCAGCATTATTGTTGTAGTACTGGTGCTCACCACTTTTAGGCACCATTGCCAGGGAAGCGTTAGAGTATTTTGTGATTACTGCTTTCTTCTATTTTCTATCACAACGTTCTGCTAAATAGTTTATTTCAGCAAAAGTAGAATAGTCATTTCTTTCAGCTTCTGCATTTCCTTTCTTTCCTTTTCAATTCTGCAAATTTAATTTCAGCAAGAGTAGGCTAGTCATTTCTTTCAAGTTCTACATTTCTTTGACTTTCTTTTCAATTCTGCAAATTTCATTTCAGCAAGTTCATTTCAGTAGTTGAAATTTGTTTTGTTCAATCCATTTCAGTTTTGTAGGTACAATCGGTGTGAAAAAAACAAAAACCAACCAAAAAAATTCCTTTCATGCCTCATAGGAATAGAGAGAATTTAAGAAAATTCTTGCCCAACACTCCCACTACCTCACACAGCCAACCTTTTCTCTTCTTTGGTGGCAGTGATCAAGAAGAACCTTTAGGTGAACAACCAGAGATATTTGAAGAACCTATAGGGGGTCGAAGAAGAAGAAAATATCCCTCCTAAGCCAATGGATGAAAACAGAAATTCTAGGGGGAATGGAGAGAGAATAGAGGGTACCTTTCCCATTAGGGGGACCAATGGGGACACCAAAATGAAGAATATAAGCCCTTCAGCTCTACCTCACTTCCATGGTTTGATTATAGAAGATCTTGACACCTTCTTGTTTGAGTTTGTTGTCATTTTTCGAACCTATGACTATGCAGAAGATGAGAAAAAGTCGAAACTATTCCCTTCTACTCTCAAGGATGCATCATTGCGCTAGTTCATGGGATTACCTGGCAATAGCATCACAACATGGGCCCAGATGCAACAAGCCTTTAATGACAAATATCGAGACTACTATAGGTCAAAAGATACCAAAGAATAAATCTTCTGAATGACCATGGGAAGTGATGAATCCTTGGAAGATTATGAAGAGAGATTCCAGCTCAACTACAAAAGGGCTAGGTGTACACTTAACCCTGAATCTCTGAAGTTGATCTTGCTTAGGGGAATTCCGGAAGACCTTCTAGACACCCTCCATTTGCTAGCTGGGGAAGACATCTACTAACTATCTTATGAGGACATAAAGGCTATTTTTAGAAAACATTCTAGAGAAGCCAGAAAGAAAGGTAGGGGGAGTCAACCCATAGCCAATACCTCCTCTTCCAATTCATCCATAAAAGGTGAAATTGGAAACATGCTGGAAGAATTCAAAAGTGAGATGTTGCAGACTCTTTCCATGCAAATGGATACCTTGGATATCAAAAGAAAACAAGAGGAAGCAGAGAGAGCTTTGGCCATCTTTTGTCCTAGATGCACCAGGAGGCATCCTAGGAACGAATGTCCATTGAACTCTTTAGAAATTTGTTCAGTCTGTGAAGAATATCATTCTATAGATAAGTGCCCTTCCTTGCCTGGACTTAAAGCTGTATACCAAGGAGTCGAAGGAGCCACTGAACCACTCTATTTCATGAACCAAAGGAAACTGCATGGACCTAAACCATACCAGCAGAGGATGCAAGGGACGTCCCAGGCATACTAAAACCCCAACCAAGTCACTTCCATACCTTCTTGGGGCCCTCCTGCTCATCCTTCCTGGTCCACACCTCCTCCTTAGTCCTTCCCATCTCAATATCATGCGCAACCAGCCGCTCATTCATTTCAATCCTATGTTCAATCGCAACCTCAGTGGAACGCATCTCATCAAGGGTGAAGGCCCCAATACAACTCTCCTCCTACTCTTTTGCCTCCACCACCTACTCAACCACAACCATTACCTTCTGCTCCACCAAGGCAACCCCAAATGCCTACCTAGCTAAACCCGAACCCGAACAACAGACAGGCTCAACAAGTATATAGTGGGGAACCATCATGCCCAACTTATGCTGTGGAGATTCAGGAGATTAACCTGCGATCTGGGAAGGTTCTCCCAAATAGATAGCCTCCACCTAGGGAGGTTGAGGAAGATAAAGAGGAAAGTGAACCTAAAGAAATTCCACCCTTTCCTGAAAGACTATTTGGGACAACACAACCTACTCTAGAAGAAAGTGAACTTCTGGGAGAATTGAAATAGTTATATGTGAAGATACCACTTATCCAAGCCATAAAAGATGTGCCTATCTACAATAGGTTGATAAAAGAGAAGTGCTTTAGGCATCCAAGAAGGTGAAAGAGAGATGTCCCAACCATCAATGTCATAGGAAAACTGTCCAACCTGATGTTGGGGCAGGTAATCTGTTCGAAATATCTGGACCCTGGAAACCCAGTAGTTGATGTCTAGATCAATGGCACCATTATCCCACATACCTTGATTGATTTGGGAATTGTCATTAATGTGATGACAAAGGACACAATGCTCAAACTTAACCTCCAGGGCTCCTTGAGGAAGACCACGACAATACTACAGCTAGCAAACCGCTCCACCGTGACCCCTGAAGGGATTGTGGAAGATGTGATGGTCTCAATTTATTCTTGGGAGTACCCTGCTAATTTCTTAGCTCTCCAGCTGAAGGCAAATCTCACTGGGTATCCTCTCATCCTAGAAAGACCCTGGTTGGCTACTGTCGATGCCTACATCAACTGTCAAGTTGGGAACATGACCATCAAGAATGGGCATATGTCCAAGCAGTTAATCCTATACCCTCCTGCCCAACCCTTGCTAGAACGTGATCTACCTCTCTAGTTGGAGGAGGAGGATAAGGATGAAATCTATTATGCACCACTTTGTGCATTAGAAACCACCACGGTGGGAAACCGCAATATAAGGATGATATGATTAAAAATTTGATCCAGAATCCACCCCCAGTATCTTACCATTAGAGGCATAGTGAGAGAACCCAAAACAACCCCTTAACCAATCTCTGTGTGGCCAACCCGACCTCTCTCTATGTTAAGAATATAGAGTTCGGCCCAGAAAGAACCTTGAAAGTCAATCCATCCCTATCCACTTCCCAGGAGAAGGAGCTATGCAGCTTGTTGAGAAAACATTTATATGCCTTCACCTAGAGTTATAAGAAGATGAATGAAGTGCACCCTTCAGTATGTACTCATCATATATACATTAAGGAAGATTGCAAACCAGTCAGGCAGCCTCAAAGGAGGATGAATCCAACACTTAAAGACATTGTTAAGGAAGAATTGCAAAAATTACTTGATGCAAGATTCATCTACCCAATCTCTGACAGTGAATGGGTCTCTCCTTTGGTGCTAGGGCCAAAGAAAAATGGCAAGTGGAGAATCTATGTCGACTATTGGGAATTGAACAAAGCCACTAAAAAGGACCATTTTCCTTTGCCTTTCATATATCAAGTGTTAGATGGTCTGGCAGGGAAAAAAAATTTCTCCTTCCTTGATGGGTTTAGCGGGTACAATCATATTCAAATCAGCCCGAAAGACCAAGATAAGACCACTTTCACTTATCCTTGGGGTATCTTTGCATACCGGGTCCTTCCTTTTGGTTTTTGTAACGCTCTAGCCACTTTCCAAATAGCGGTACTGAGTATATTCTCTGAATTAGTTCATGATGCAGTAGAGATATACATGGATGACTTTACTCCTTATGGCTTTGATTTTTAGGAAGCTTTATCTAACCTAGGAAAAGTTCTATACATGTGTATTGAGATGAACCTATCCCTCAGTCCAGAAAAATGTGAATTTTTTATGATTGAAGGGACCATGCTAGGTCATGCAATATCTCAACAAGGATTGTAGGTGGACCCCAACAAAATTTCCATCATCCAAAGGGTCCCACCTCCTCAAAAGGTGAGAGATTTCAGAAGTTTCCTAGGCTTAGTTGGGTATTACTGAAGATTCATTAAAGATTTCAGCAAGCTAGCCTCTCCTTTGTTTGGCCTTTTAGGTAAAGACGTTGAGTTCATATGGTCCAAAAACTGTCAAGAAGCCCTACATACCTTGAAGAGAAAATTAGTAACTACCCCAATTCTCAGAGGCCCAAACTAGGCCCTACCCTTTCACATTCACACAGATGCCTCGAACAAAGCAATAGGAGCAGCCTTAGGACAAATTGATGAAAAATTTCCTTATGCCATATACTTTATAAGAAAAAAATTGTCAAAGGCAGAGTTAAATTACACAGTGACCGAGAAGGAACTCCTAGCTGTTGTGAATTCCTTAAACAAATTCATACATTATATTACAAGTTATGAAACCTTCATGCACACTGATCATGCTGCAATTAGATATTTGATGAACAAACCATATGTAAATTCTTGCATTATTAAATGGTTTCTTTTACTGCAGCAGTTTGATCTAACCATTATTGATAAGCCTAGTAAAGAAAATGTTGTTGCTGACCTTTTGTCTAGAGTAAATTTTCCTGTAGGTGAAGAAGGAATCTTGGATGACCAAATGCCAGATGAACATCTATTTGCTATTTTAGTACTCTCCCCATGGTTTTCTGATATAGCAAACTACTTGGTTTCAGCACAATTTCCACCACACCTATCCTCAAAAGAGAAGAGAAAGATAGTAAGGAAAAGCACCCCTTTCACCTGGATTGGGGGTAATCTCTTCAAACTTGGCCCAGATCAGATCTTGAGAAGATGTGTCAAGGAGGAGGAAGTCTTTGACATTCTCCTGACCTGTCATGATGGGCCTTGTGGAGGTCATTTTGCAGCAAAGAGAAATACCTTCAAAATATTGCAAGCAGGCTACTATTGGCCCACTCTTCATCAAGATGTGAGGAGATACACCAGCCAATGTGATAAGTGTCGAAGGATGAGGAAACCTACTCCAAAGGATGAGATGCCCATGCAACCTCAAGTGACCTTTGAGCCATTTGAGAAGTGGGGCATGGACTTTGTGGGTCCTATCAGCCCTCCTTCAAGACAGAAACAATACATCATTGTGTGCATCGATTACCTAACAAAGTGGGCAGAAACAAAAGCAATCAAAGCAACAACAGAGGAAAAAGTAGCTGAGCTTTTGAGAGAAAACATATTCTACAAGTTCGAGTATCCAAGAGAATTGGTCACAGATCAAGGCAGTCAGTTCACTTCCAATTTGATTGAAGACCTATTCACACATCATAAAATCAAGCACAGGACTTCCACCCCTTACCATCCACAAGCCAATGAGCAGGTGGAAGTCACTAACAGAGCTTTGGAAAGAATTATGACCAAGGTAGTGAGCCGCAACAGAAAAGACTAGGCAGACATATTGGTTGAGGCCACCTGGGTGTACAACACAACATGGAAGACCACTACAGGGTTCACACCTTATGAACTGGTCTATGGGAAGAAGGCTTTGTTGTCAATAGAATTTGGATTCAATACACTAAGGATGGCAGCTCAGCTAGACCTAGACCTCAACCATGCATAGAAGGAAAGGTTACTCCAGCTCAATGGATTGGATGAACAAAGATTGTAGGCCCTTCTCCACATAGAGGTAGTTCAGCTTCAAAGGAAGATATGGCATGATTACAATATCAAGGAGAAGCAATTCCAAGAGGGAGATTGGAAACTGCTCTATGATTCAAGGTATAAAGACTTCAAAGGCAAGCTAAGGACAAGATGGCTGGGACCCTACACTATGGAAAAATGCAATGAAAATGGTTCAGTTCTAATCAGAACCATTCATGAGGAAGCCATTCCCATGCTTGTCAATGGACATAGATTGAAAATTTACAAGAAGCCCCTCTCCAAGCGAGAGTTCATTGAAGATTTGAATAAGATAGTGATGGTAGTGGAGCATGTCTTAGCCTCCACTCCACCCACTCACTGAAGGAAAATAAAAAATAAGGACTCAAGTGAAAACCTCCATGAGGCACTTGGGTCCCATCATTGGGTTGAAAACCTCTTCTGAGGCAGCCTAGTGATGCCAAAACAAAACAAAACAAAACAAAAAGAAAATAAGATCCCTGGGTGAAAACCTCCCTTGGAGGCACCCAAGGCAGGAAATTAGGGTGAAAACCTCCTTGAGGCGCCCTAGTTGTTTTCAAAAAAAAAAAAAAACAAACAAAACAAAACAAAAAGAGGAAAAGAAGAAAAAGAAAATTGAATTTTAATGTGCATTGCAGGTTTGCAGGAGGACCACAGGGAGCAAGAGAAGATGCCACAGAGCCCTAAAACTCACACCAAAACCTATTTCATCTCCTCCACACTCTTCTCCCTCATTTCTAACCTTTCTTCCACCCCATTGTGCTCTTTTTTCAGAAACTGTGTGTGCTACAGGAGGCCCTGTGTTTTCTACAGGAGGATCCTGTAGGAATTACAGAGAGCCAGAAATGGTTCCAAAAATAAGTTTGAGGGGCTGGGAAGCTTCATGAAGAACATATAAACCATCCTATAGCTATCAACCCACCTTGCCATCCATTCCACACTTGCATCACATCATCATCATCATTTTTTTCTTCCTGTCCCAGAAATACACAGAAAAAACCGTTTTTAGTAAAAAGAAAAAAAAAATAAATAAATAAAAGAGGAAGCAGCACCTCAAATCTCACCTGAAGCTTACCTAGTATCTCTCCATCTTCATATGCATCTCTGGCATCATCCTCACAGCTCCCAGCATAGAAATAAGCTGAAATTTCAAAGGGAAAAGCAGCTACAGGAGCTCCTGTAGGAATTCCTGTAGCAGTTGATCCCATTAAAATCAAGCTACAACAGTACAAGAAGTGCAGCCATGAGGATTGAAGGAGATATCTGAAGCTTAGATCCATCCAGAGGAAACCTGCACAAGGCAAATAGCTACACATTAGAAAGCAGATAGCATGCAGTAGTAAAAGGAGCCAAAATACCTCACAGCACATACATTCAACTCACTGGTAAGTGACTAACCTGCTCCTTTGTTTTCATTTGTGTAATTGAAAGATATGCACGAGAAAATGAGATGGTTGAGGTTGAACGAGGAAAAGGTGGCCAGTTAACTTGGCCACCTTCATCTAGTTGACTGCACTCATCCGAAGATGTCACCCACATGTGCACATAGTCAACTCAAAGAAAGATACCAAGGACAGGTAGTGGAGGGTATGCAAACTCCGATGCAATAATGAGAAGTGATTGTGGGAAGAAACCATGATGACAAGGCAGGTGGGGACCAATGGTCCAAATATATCCAAGGTACATTTTTTCCAGCTCACCCTCATCACCGGAAATATCTAAAAGAAGTAATAAGTACTCTTCCTCGAGCACTCTCACCAACTTTTCCCTCATTCTCTCCTCGTAAACTTAGCTGCAGCAAACTCCTTCTCAGCCCACAGCCTCGAAACCATCATTTTCCATCAATCTCACCCATCCTCCTACTCTTGGCATTGTCTACAGGATCACTTACAGGTTCTACAGGAGCACCTACAGGCAGTTCTACAGGAGGGGCAGTAAGTTGTTTTTAAGAAGAAAACATGGGTCTTTTTGCTCGATTTCTGGATTGAGGAGGTAGGTTCCATGCATACCCACCTTGATTATCAATATATGCAAGGAATGATATCGTTTGAAGGAGGAATTGAGTCCATAGAAGAAGAGGAACTACATAAAAAATTACTGCCTGTTTTAAAAAAAAAACACAGTTTTCCTCTGTTTTCCTGTTTTCTTCAAAATTCTTGTCTCCATCTCTACATTTGGTGTTAAAAAGGTGTATAATCACAATGACAGGAGGATTCATGAGGAAGGAGCCCACTAATTCAACTAGGCTCCATGAACATCCCCGAGTAGTAGCCATATTCACAAAGGCAAATTGGATGACCTTTTTTGAGAAATTCCGAGGGTTTGATGAGGAAATTGCTCAGGAATTTTCCCTTTCTTTAGTCCCTCACTCAAGAACCCATGCTACTATCAATTTTAGAGGTATTTCCATGGAAATAACCCCAAAATTTATTAGTAGGGTTACTAGCCTTCCTCTTGGATTACATTGAAGCAAAGATGAAAAACCAATTGGACAGGCTGCCAAGAAAAACTTCTTCCAAAACAATGAACATCCTGTAGAAGATAAAAATAACATTAGAAGGACAAGCATACCCTACCCTTGGGATGAGTTTACATCAAATATATTTCCTATGAGGGAGGTATAGCATAGTCTATGGCTACCATTTTAGAATCCTTCATGAGCTGAGATATGGCATGGACACTCCAACACCCCAGAAACACAGCATCCCCTATTTCCTCCTGCAGTCCCTCATAGACTCCAGCATTAAGTTTAAGGTAAGGAGTCCAGATCAGCTGGCTCACAATGGGTTAATCAAAATTTTAGTGGAAGAAGTCCTCCATACATTCACACTCCCTATAGCATGGGAATTCTTTAGAAACATGACAACAAAAGATGACATAAAGGCCCTCACCTATGATATCAGTCCTTTTGATATCGAGGAAGAAGAGCAGAAAGGGGGAGAAGGTGAAGCAACTGATGACTCAGTAGGACAAGAAAAGGAGGAGGAAGAAACTAAGATAGAAGAGGAGAAGGATGAAGAGATAGAAAAGGAAGAAACAGAGCAAACAGAGATAAAAAGGAGACAGGAGGAGGAGAAAAAGAGGCAGCAGAGGAAAAACAAAGAGAAGGGTCCCCTAAGACTCTGGAAAGAGAGGCAGCAACTGCCCTGAGCACACCAATTAAACCAAAGGAAAAGAGAAAAGGGAAAGCCTCCATGTATTCCAAGGCCATGAAAAGCACAAGGATAAAAATAGGAAAACCCTAGCCATCTTCAATAGTGCCCATTACAATTGAAGATTCACCCACTATCAAAGGGGAAGAATCTCCCTCTAAAACCCCTATCACATATGAAAGAGAGACTCCTAGATCTTCCACCTAGAAGGAAAAAGTGCAACTAAAGGACCAAAAAATAGTCCTACAGGAGGCACAGACAGTTCTACAGGAGACACTGTCAAGGCTATAGGAGACCCAACAGCTTGAGAAAACAATGGAAGAGCAACCAAAGGGGTAGGAGGAAGCTACACAGCCACAAGAACCTGATCCCTAGCTCAGCCTTGCCTCATATTACCATATTCTTGAAGGAGGAAGGATCATTCCACAAACATTTGCAATCCCACTATTCTTTGAATTAGAAAAGGAAAAATAAGAACACATAGGTGGATGCAAATAGCAAAATCCAAGGGAGTTGAGGATGTTGGCCACATGGAGAAAAATCTTAGAGAAATGGGCAGGGAGTTAAGTGTTGTCAGACATAGGGAGGCCATTGCAAGAAGCCAACTCCAAACTGAAAATGAATTGCTAATTAGAAAGAAACCCAGCTGGCATGTATGGTTGGCTTATCCATGGAGGCACTGCAATGTAGAACACCAGCAAAATCCTATGGATTATACCTCAAGGACCAATGGCTACAATTTCAGATAAAGTCTTTGGCACAAAGAGGCACAATGCATTTTCAAGATTACAGACAATTTATGGACCTGTGTGACCAAAGCACTGCAGAAGATAAGGCAAAAATGGCAGAGATTTACCTACATAATATGGCCCTCATAGACATGAATGTGTGGGACCCCAATGCTAGGCTAGGGGACCTACAACTAATGGCCATGGCTTCCTGGATGAACCATGAAGAGTTAAGGTAAACTGAAGTAAAAAGGTTGATGATCAGATAGTAGAATGAGCCACTAATGATAAGAGTTGAGCCATCAGATCCCATGGCTCTCATCAGCACACACCATCTGCTTGCAAATAATCCTCAAATTTCCCCTAGATATATAAGTGATCAAGCACAGGCCATTGCACATTTTGACGACATGGAAAGTTTACTTGGGGATGACTGTGTGCATGCATGTATGAGGAGATGAAACACCTTATTGTTGAGTTATGGAAAAGGTATGCATATGTATTTGTTTCATCATCCTTTTCTTATTTATATCCCCCTTTATATCCTAAAATGATAATATATCAAAGGATTATGGTAAAAATGAGGAAGTTATCTATCATCACAATTTAGCTGACTTTTATCCCTCTTTATGCAGGAAAAAGATGAAATGGAACAACTGTTGTCCCTTAGCCAAGGAACAGCGAAGAGACAAGCAAGCCAAGGATGGAGCGTGCATTTATGGACAAAAGCAAAGCGAATCACAGGACCAGTGCAAGGAGGGAAAGATGACTGAAGTTAGAAGATTATGCGAATCCCTCAGGATCTCTTGATCCTGAGGGATCATTGTTACTGTTTATCCCTTTTACCTCCTTGCCATTATAAAAGGTAGCGATTGTAAGGAGAACGCGGGGAGAGACAAATATTGGAGCATTACTATTATATTTGTAACTTTTATCGTCGACTCTTGCAATTATATCATAATACAAACTATTTGTAACTATTTTGCAATGATTAATATATAAAATAAGTGTTGTTCCTTCTCATCTACTGAAGTAATCCAACGGTGTTCACTGGCGGCTAAGGGCCCAGCCCTGGTGGATTAACTTGTTGTTCTTGTACCATTATTTTATGATTTATGTCGTGTGATGGTTTGGTTTGATTTCCACTTACTGTAATCGCATCTCTTTACTATTTCATATTTCCAGTCTTAACGAAATTGCTTTGTTTTACATTCTACAGTAATATTGATTTAAGTTGTTATTATCTCCGATCTAGTTATCTGCATCAGCATTTTATTATAGTTATTTCCAATCCAGTTATTTAGCTCAATGTGCCATCTTGAGATTCTCTACTGTAAAGAGTATTGACTAATGCTATCTACGCTCTCAGACTGAGATCCTTGCTGTTTAGATTACAAATCGCGTTTGGAAAATCAATCAGTTAAAATAAAAATGAGTTATTGTCATTGTATTCTTGACTAATACTTGAATGAATGCCTGATTTGGTTTCATTAGCGAATTAAGATTTCTTTTAATTGTAATTAGAGTTTACTAGCTGCATCCATTTACTCTTGTATTCGAAAGAACTATACTACAATCTAGAAGCATTACACTTTGAGTTAAATAGCCGCCACATACTATGTACACTCTTGAAATAGAAGTCTTACCTAGATTGATAACTAATGTGAAGATAATTAGAAGTTAAAAAGACACATTTTATCACTCAACATTTTGGTGCCATTGCTAGGGAAAGTGTAACCCTCTGAAGAGTAGTGTACATCTGATGTTTGTCTGTTAGGAGAGAATTGGGTATTAAAAATGGAAGGTAAGAACCTACGTATGGAGCATGTAAAATGCCTGCTCCCCTGCCTGCTTTCTAGTAGAATTGTTAAAGATTTTAGGGTAGAGGTAAATATTTGAATTGTGTGTATGACTAAGAAGAAAAAACCTGAAAATAATCCAATTTCCCTACCCAAACCCGACAGATCTAAGGGACCGGTGACCCTTGGATGATCAACTTTCATAGACGACATTATAAAGAAAGCTGAATCTCATCCATCAGTAGGTCCTAGGAAAGTTGCTTCCAGACAACTTATCGGTTCCCTTCAAGCCACAGGCTCACCATCTGTAACCTTCGCTGAGGTCCATAGAAAAACAAAAGAGACTGAGCAGAGCTTTCAAGAAATTGAAAATTCTCGCCCAATTTCTTTACAAGAAGGGAATTCTAGTAATCTCCATGAAGGAGGAGGATAAATTGGGGAAACAGAGGAGTTAAGATCCCATCAGGTAATAATTCAACTAGGAACACTCAGAACCCCAGATAAATGGAGTGTCGTTAAGTTCATCCAAGAAGAAACCGGGGAAACAGAGGAGCCAAGATCCCCTCAAGTAGTAGTTCACAAGGAACACTCATTATTCCCAACCAAGGAAGTGTTGTTAAGCTCATTCCCACCCCTTCTAGTCATCCTAGGAATAACTCTCTAGAGTTCCTAGAAGGGTATTGGCAGATATTTGATCAAATGGCCAACAACCCACAAGCACCTCAGACCTTCACCCTGTAGTATCCCGTCATTGACACGGCAGTAAACACACCTATGAAAGCCATCCCTCTCCAAAATATTCCTACCTTTCATGGGCTGACATCAAAGGATCCAGATGCATTCTTGTTTGAGTTTGATGTATTGTTTCGGGGTATGATTATACCACTGACCACCAAGAATTAAAATTGTTTCCCTCTACATTGAAAGGAGCAACCTTGCGATGGTTTATGGGATTAGGTGGAGGCACAATAAACAACTGGGAACAAATGAAAACCACTTTCCTAAAAAATTATCAGGACTATTACAGATATAGGGAATTGAAAGACGAAATATTTCAAATGGTGGTAAGACCAAGTGAAACATTAGAAGAATATGTGGAACGATTTCAATATAACCTTCAGCAATCTCCCTATGAAACTCTGCCTTTACCTGATAATGTGCTAAAAAATACACTAATTAAAGGGATGAAAGAAAAATGGGTAGAAACATTGAATATTATGGGTAAAGGTGATATATATCAGGAAAATTTTGCTGACATCATTAATTTGTGTATCAGGTGTTCAAGAGGCAGCACAAGATTGAAGCCAACAGAATGCGGCATGATCACAAGGGATAACAAATTCTTTGGTGGAGGTATAACTCGTGCAGAAATTGGCAATCTGCTAAAGGATTTCAAAACTGATATTCTAGGGACTTGTTGATGCCTCGAAAATCGCTACAACAACAATGGGGAATAACCACCCGGTCCGGACCTTAAAGCAACTCCTTTTCCATTTGGTGTGGTGGCTCCGACTGGTTTAACTAAATCCAGTTACCTTCTCCCTATTGCCATTGGTTTATGATGTATCTTTACCTACCAATAGACAAGGATATCAGATCACTTCTTCTTGGTGATCAGGCAAGAGAATAACCCTTAAGCTGATTTGGGTTCAGCCAAGCCACAACTAAAATTTTGCCTCTTTGAGAAGAAGACTTAAAAGAATGTAGAATTTACTCTAAATGCAAGCTTATTCCATGATGCAAGCAAAAGAAACTAATCTAAATTCTATCTTAATTAGGCAGATATAGATCTAACCCAACTAAGAGCAAGATAATTAAAGTATTGAGATTTAGATATGTCTTGTTTATAATGAATATCAAGTTAACGAAGTAGTTCAATTAACTGATATTATGGTTACCAAAACACATCCTATTGAGACCTCTTAACTGAAATAATAAACCAACAACATTCAGGAAGTAGTTCACAAAAATGATATTAATTATCAAATTAGTAAATCCAATAATTGAATAATGATATGTGGAAATAGTTCACAACACATTACCATTCAATAAATCAGTTTTATAAGACAGATTTATGAGCAAATAGTTACTCAGAAATCAGAATTTAATCCATAAGAACAAAAATACATATAACAACATTGAGACAAATTACCCATATTGACAATAGTGCGCAAACATGAATAAAATGACACATTCCTGTTACCATAAAAATAAAACTGATATTTGAAACAGTAGTATTAGAAATACCAATTTATTGCATCCATCTCTTTGTCCCTGGTTTCCAACAGCTCTTTACATTGCTTGAACTTCTACTTTCAAAGTTAAAGCCACAATAGTGCAAACTTTTCCCTTCATGTATAATTCAAGATACAAAGGGAAAATCCTCAATAATCCCCATATCTGAGATTTTTTCTCCTCTCTCCTACAACTCTAAATTCCTATTACATAAGTGCTTTCAGAAGTCTAAAATTGCATAGGAGAGTAGCCCCTTATTACATTTTGCAGTCTGTTATTTATAATATTTGTGAAGGAATCCTTGAGAGGAACGTTTGTTGAAGAGAAATTTGTCAAATCCAATTTTATTTGCTGAAAATTCCAATTTTTAATTGCTGGAGCCTTCTCATTGATTGAGATCATTTTCTCCATATTTCTTCTACTGTTTTCCTGCAAAAAGAAATCAAAATGAATTAAAATGCACAATAAAATCAAAATATCATTCTTGGCATTAAAATAAATCCAATCAAATTCAATTAAATAAATAATTGAAAATAAAATGTAAGCTTTCTATTGATGCATGGGATGGTTTGATTGGCCAAGGATATCATTGACGAGTGAATCTGCAATTAGAAGAGGCTTGGACAAATGAAAATAAAACTCAGAAAATTGATTTTGTTTTCAAAATTCGGAGCTTGATTTTCTGCCTGATTTTTGATCCAATAAATGACCAAATCTATTAGTGAAACCTCCTCAGAAATATTCTCCTTGATTTTATATTTCCAATGAGTCGTCCTGGGCCTCATTTGGCCAAGTATAACTCAATATATAAGCCTCCAAAGTTGATGGATCAAATCTGGCATGAATCTGGAAATCCTATCGCTGGGCTAAAAATCTAATCCTAAATTAAGATTCTATTTAATTCTAAATTAATTGTTAATTATAAACTAAACTAATTATTAATAAACTATCTATTAATCTAATTAACTGGTATCTAATTATCTATTTATAAACAAATTTAATCGAATTAAAAACCAATTAATATTAATCTAAATGATATTTAAATTTAAATTTAATTAAATTAATTAAATATTACATATATTAATTAATATAATATATTACATATAAAATATTAATATATAAACTAATATTTAAAAATAATAAATATACACTCACCTTCATTATCTTTTATTCACTCCACTCATACGTATGAGTGATTTGAAAACTCAAACAAATATAAAACTTAAGGCATGCCTTTGTTTTAATGCTCCATCCTTTATTGAACCATCGCATGTCTGTGATCGGGGAAGGAGGCTATTGGGGGTTTTCAAACTTTGTCATATGCAATAGCTTTGATTTGATCGGGTAATGAAAAAAATATATTTTAATATTAAACCAATAAACTTACCATGTGACATGCTTTTTCGCAATCGGCGTTGAGAGGGGTATCGGGGATTTAAGAGATGAGTTTATTAAAAAGTCCCGATGCGATCTTTCGATTGCGAAATAATTTTTTATATATAAAATTTTAATTTAATTTAATTAATTATATTTTAAATAATAATTAATTTAATATTTAATATTAAAGATAAATTTTTTATTTTGGTTTTATTTTATGAACTACAGTCACAAAAAATGAAAATTAAACTACAGCTATTTTGAAAAAAAAAAAAATACAGCCACTTCTAAATTATGATTTTTTGAGATTAGTAATTTATTGGAGTAAATTACTAAAATCCAGTTGCTTCATGATTTGGTTGTATAAGTTAAAAACGAAAAAATGTTAGTAAGAACTAACTAGGGGTTAATATTTAAAATGGATGCATTATTGAACTAATTTATTTACAAAATGCAATATTGTACATTTTATGTATTTTTAACCCAGGCTACATAAATAATCAGTTTTTCAAAGGAGTGCCATTTTCAAACTAGTTGACCAAATGAGGCAAAACAAGTGTCAATGGGAAGCTTATAAAAAATCGATTCTATTAAAGCAATCAAAAAAAGAATCCAAAGAAAATAAAAAATTAACAAAAGCGTAGGGTAATCAACTAAATATAAATTCAAAAAGATGTTTAGCCAAAAAAAATTATAGAAAGGGTCCCCATTATTTGAAGTAAACATGTCAAAAATGGGGGGGTTCTGTTTTTACCATAACAATGGCGACACACGGGAGAAGAACCAGTTATCTATGTTTGATATGAATGAGATTTTCCTAAAATTAAAGTAAAAATAATTAAATAAGAGAAAATTATGTTTGAAATGCTTGACTAGGTTCATTAGTCTGGATAAAAACAAGAATCATCTAACTGTAATATTTCTCAAAATTTCTCATAAATTAAAATATTGCAAAACCCTATATCATTCATTAATTAGTTGAACAGATAAAACAGGAGTCACTTTACAGCTTAACTTTTAAAATATACTCATTTGTCACAGGTAGAGTTATTGCTGTCAGCAAACATCTATAGTCTCAGCAGGGTTACCTTTTAATCACCAATGATTCAGAATCCAATCTCTTTAAGAATTATTGACTTAGAAATAAATCCATTTATATATGTTTTTTTTTTTTGTTATAAATTTTAAAAGCCATTGTCCTAGTTTATTGGCCAGATAGTTGACAATGCTATTCACTGGTTATAATTGAACTGAACAAGTTCGCTCGTGATGAGACCCCTTGTCTTATAATTGTTTGCAATCATAAACCATTACCCTAGTTTGTTTAGCAGTGTTGGTAATGTCAGCCTATTTTCCCCTATGATCATGGTAAGCAGGCTCATGATGAGACCTCTTATCTTTTAAGTTTTAAATATGTTTTTGGATCATACTCTAGAAAAATAAGACTTTTTGGGATAGGGAGAATCATTGACTCCTTAAGAGTTAAGAATGAAAATTTTAGAGTTAAAGGTGCTTTGCTGTAAAGTGTCTTTACTTGGTTAAAAGTAACTTTTCTTGACTGATAATAGAACTTTGAAAGATCTTACTAAAATATTGAAATCTCAAAATAATTACAATTTCGATGAAAAATAATTTCTCCAGATTTTATGATACTTTGCCAACTTCTCTTGATTGATAATCTCTTCCTTAATTATGTCTACTTTTATAATAAGAAAATCAAACTTTATTGAGAGATTTAAGAAAAATCTAATAGGTGACTATTAACAATTTTTCTCCATGTATGCTGACCATAGTTAAGTAACAAGAAGTCTTTCCATATAAATCACGGCAGAGTCACCAAAATCAAAACTGAAAACCAAAAGAAAAGAATTTTTATGCTAAAGTGAGAAAAGAAATCAGCAAACAAAACAAAAATGAAGAAATTTTAAAAGTGGAAAGGAAAATCCAAGTTTCAAAAGATAAACTCAAACAAGAATGTTTATACCAATGTCTCAATAATATGAAGAAAAAAGAAAATAAGCATGTAATCATTCCTTCTTATGTTGAGATATAGGAAAATCATACCTTGCAGGGTTGTAAGTGTTTTAGGCTTTTTGGATAGCAGTGACGATAAAACTCGGCCATAATGAAAACTCTCTCTGATATTAATCTTCTTGTTTCAAAGCATCATCTTGATCATTTTCTAATAAAAGGAGTGCTTAAAGAAACAAACTAAAGGTTCAGAAACTTCCTGGTGTAGCTGTTTCGATGAAGATTATCGCTGCTTATTGAAATAAAGCCGAAAGAAAAGTATAGGACTTCAAAAATATGATCCGGCAGAGGATTGAAAGTTTTTATGAAGAGCTGCAAAACAGATTTATATATCAGAAAAACAAAACTGAAACTAAAGCAACGAAATGGAAATTAATGAAAGTGGGTACATGAATCTTACCATTGGATAATTGCTTTTGATCTTACCTGAAATGTATCAGTTTCTCCAAACTAGCTGACTTCTTATTTTAATTATCATTAAAAACATGAAGAAGTCAAACTAACCAAAATCCTATAACCCAAAATCATTATTTATTTTATTTACACTAAAGCAAGCAGTAAAATGTAAAAATGGAATGCTTAGTGCTCAAGGGAATTGAAATTAAAAGAAATGCATCAGAAATGAGAATGAGAATTTGCAGTAACGAATGTTTCTCAAAATATTATAAGTTTCATATAAACTCCATGATTTTATAAATTTTCGAGAATCAAGACCAAATCCAAGATAATAAAATTTAAATATGAAGATAGAGAGGTCTTGAATTCCATTTTTAATTATGGAATTATATATTTAAAACTAAAATGTATGAGAAATTGAAATGATTTTTGTATGCTGCAAATTTGTCATCAATTGCTTTTTTCCCATAGTGGTTACCCAAGCTCGCTTTTAAAATAACACATCATTGAATCAGATGATTGACATAACATGTTTCTTTAACATGCTTCAAGTTTAATTTGCAAGACTTCACCTTTGTTGCTATGCCATATATCGATTAAATGTTAATGGCTCAAAAACATGCATTGGAAGCTATTGCATCGGTGGTTGAAACATCAAATTGCAGATATGAGATCATGCGAAGAAAATATGTGCGATGAGAGGTAGTGATCACACTATTGAAGAGTTGTTATATTGCGAATCGGGGATAGTCATGCTGCAATTCTTATATCACACATCACATCTCGCGATTTGTATTTTGCACGTTGCACATTGCGCATTGCAAATTTGGAATAGTGATATGGCCATAAAAATGTGAAGAAGCAATTGCAATATGGGTGATGCGATGGATATCATAACTAATCAGCGATTGGAAAACTTAAGCATCTGATGTAATACAATATATTTGTTGCGATGCCGATATGCGATGAAGAGAAGACCCGATAACTTTTATGATGGGATTTTAATAACATATCGTATCCGAGACATTGGTCCTTTTAAAGTTATGCTTCTACCATTATTATGATTAAACGAACGCGATATTTTTTAAACTTGATTTAAATTTCATATCAGGTCCGGAATTATGTGGTCATCGTAATATCGGTAAAGTCGACTATCAGAGATCGGCGATTCACGATAATGGAAGTATACTTCAACTGCAAAGCTTCGATATACGAAACGCAATATGGCATATGAGTAAGATAATACATCGGAGGTCTTTTATGAACAATTTGTTATCAAAATAAATGCTAAGAACTACTTCCGATGAAATCTTATGATGCGAATGGTCTTATGATATTCCTTGAAATTTCAATTGGGTTTTCTAAGTGAATAAAAGCAACGTTAAAAAAAATGCTTAAATTCTAATGAATCAAAAGTAAAATTTCCCTGAACCTGTTGCAAATTTGAAATGGGTTTACTGCTTACTTTATGTTTTGAAAAGAAATAAAAACCTGCAAATAAAACAGAACACGAATCAAAAATAAATTAAGAAAAATAGAAATTAATAAGAGATGAGAACGAATTTGTAAATGCGTACCTGGAAGGAAATTGTCTGTAGATTTTACCTCATAAACCTTCAAATCCTTCCTTCGATTAAAATTTTAACTTTATTCAAAATCATCTCATTATTTATCCTAAATTATAGTGGGCAATCAAGCTGAATGAAATCAATTATTCATGTTCATAAAAAAGAAAAATTACCAGAAATAAATATAAAAATAGGCTTCCCTTTTGAATTGAAACAACAATTTATTACATTTGCTTATTCTGAATAACTTGAGAAGAATATGTATTGTTATAGCGACTGTTCAATAACGCCTTTAGTAAATGAATATGATGCGTATTGTAGCATCAAATAATAAACTAAAGATCAGAATGGGATAAAGCCACTAATTGTGGAAAAATATCAACACAGATTTAAATGTGTGCCAGGTGCATATTCTGTCAATACATTATTCGAAATAGGTAGAGATTTATTCATGGGTAGAAGCACTGCTGTAAGAAATTTAAAAAGGAAAGCAAGAATTTAAATTTTCTGATAGGGAAAAAATGTTTTCATTGAACATGTATGAGAATGGCAGATTGCTTTGTTTTATTTTTAATCTACAGAACTGTTGAAAATAAATTAACTACATAAAACAAACTAACTAAATTAATTCTACTCATTTTCTAACCATATACATGGAAATGACTAGGTATAGTCATATTTCTAGTGTAACCATTCTCTCATTTTTATTCCCGCATATATGTACAGTTCAAATGTTAGTAATAAAAATACAAATCTAACTAAACTAAGGAAAATAAATATGAAATTATGATGTACAGTTATTGTTAGCAACTTAATTAAAACCTCTTTCTCTTGAAATTTCCTTTTCAATTGAATACCAATTGGATCATAGAAATCTAGATGGATTTCTATTAATGATTGGGAAATGTTCAAAGGAAGAGATAACAGGCCAGATTGTGAAGATGAGCTTTTAAATTCAAAGGCCTGGAAAAAATTGTTAGTGTTATGTACAAATGTTAAATTATTAACAATCTTCTTTAAAGGAAAAACTTCCAAATATTTTTCAAATGAGTCAATGAAAAATGAATGGAAATCTGTTAAATACAATTGAAAATTATTAATTAAATTAGATTGCTGGCCAGATTGTAAAAATACATTCTCTTGTTGATATTGCCTTTGAGAAAATAGAAGCTTTTGATAAGAAATGAACATCAATTGATATTGACATGTTAACAGCTTTTGATGTTCATGGTTATAACATGAAACTTCAATTTCCCAATAAAGAAATTCATCAATTGAGTGTTTGATAGTAAAGTGTTCAATATGGCGGCATAAAGTGTTAAAATTCTGAAAAATAAAGTCAAAAAATAAATATAAATTTAAACAAAATAATTGTGAAATAAAAACTAAAATGAAATCACTATTTGTACAACTAATGTTACAGCACAATTGAGATCGTTTTAGAATAATTTCATTTTTACAAGGATTGGCCAGAATTATGGAATTTGAGTAATTTTAAATTCCAACTTGTGAATTAGAAGACGAATTATGATTATGAGTAGGAATGAGAGCTTGATCATGATACAAATCATAAATTGGAAAGTTTTCTCGAATAATGAAATCATGAAGATAATTTGCTGCTCTAAAATGAGGATTGGTTGGGATAATTTCTAAATTGAAGTGTTCCTCATTCTCAGGTGTTATTTGAATTTTATCATGAGGATTCTCTTGAGAAGAATAGAAATCAACAACCTCGATGTCAGAGTAATTATCATAAATGACTTTACAATATTCTCTAGAATTCTCTTCTATCTTATCCAATATACCAAAACAAGGAGGAACAATAATTTCATGTTCATTAATGACAAAAGAATGATCATTAATTGCTTCTCTATCTTGATAAAAACTTAATGGTAATTCATTTATATCAGCCTCTGTATTTTCTGAAATATCATTAATACTAAGAGGAGAAAAATTACCATCATTAAAAATATCAAGATAAAGGGAAAAATGTGAACTTGAAACAATGCATTTAAAACTATCTCTATTTGAAAACTCTTGTGCATTATGCTCATTCTAAATCATTCCTTTGTGTGCTCATGTTTTCTTGAAGAAGGTTGCTTTGCTGCTCTGATTTCTACATTTGCTTATCATGGAAAAAATCAGAAATTTGTACAACAGGTTGCATGTTATTATTTACTTTGATTGCTGCTTGCAGCTGCTGATTTGCGATCTGATTTTTTGAATTCACTGTAGAGTAGATTTTAAATTTCAAGGCAGTTCTTTCCTCAAAATTGTTGTTGTTGTCTTCTTGCGTTTGATTAGAAATATCTTCTAAGCTTTGTGAAACCACTTCATCACAATTTATTTGCACATCCAAATTGGGATTCTCATTTATATTGGAAGGGGATGGAACAAAGCTTGAATTAATTTCATATGGATTGGAAATGGAAGGAAGAGAACAAATATATTCAAACCAATCTAGTGATTCTTCTTCCGTAGGTTTATCTTCGATTTTGAATCTTAAATAATTCAAATGAAATCGAATATTAAAATCTCTAAGAGATTCATTTTCAAACCTTCGTAGATATTCAATTTCATCACATACCTATTTATAATCATAGCCGTCAAATTTACAAATGAAAATTGTAACAAATTGATCCCAACTGTGGATTGAGGCAACTGGAAGAGTTTTACACTAGTTTCTGGCTTTTGCCGTAAATGTAAGAGTAAAGATTTTGCATAAGATGCCTTCATCAATTCCTTGAAAATCATAATTTGAAACATTTTGAATAAATTGAAGGACATGATTAAAAGCAGAAGAATTTCTCTTACCAATAAATTTTACCTGAGACAAGAGTCTTACCACTTCGGGTGTAGTATTGGAAGATGCACGTCCATGGATACAACTCCAAATTGGAAGCTTAAGAGGAGCCGTCGTGATTTAAATAGTGTTAAAATTGAAAAGACTCCAATAGACAAAAATCTCAGGCCCTCCTTCTAGCGCTAAAAATGTTGATGCCTCGAAAATCACTGTAACAACAATGGGTAATAACCACCTAGTCCGGACCTTAAAGCAGCTCCTTTTCCGTTTGGTGTGGTGGCTCCGACTGGTTTAACTAGGTCTAGTTACCTTCTCTCTATTGCCATTGGTTTATGATGTATCTTTACCTACCAATAGACAGGGATATTAGATCACTTCTTCTTGCTGATCAGGCAAGAGAATGACCCTTAAGCTGATTTGGGTTCAGCCAAGCCACAACTAAAATTTTGCCTCTTTGAGAAAAGGACTTAAAAGAATGTAGAATTTACTCTAAATGCAAGCTTATTCTATAATGCAAGCAAAAGAAACTAATCTAAATCATATCTTAATTAGGCCGATATAAATATAACCCAACTAAGAGCAAGATAATTAAAGTATTGAGATTTAGATATGTCTTGTTTATAATGAATATCAAGTTAACGAAGTAGTTCAATTAACTGATATTATGGTTACCAAAACACATCCTATTGAGACCTCTTAACTGAAATAATAAACCAACAACATTCAGGAAGTAGTTCACAAAAATGATATTAATTATCAAATCAGTAAATCCAATAATTGAATAATGATATGTGGAAATAGTTCACAACACATTACCATTCAATAAATCAGTTTTATAAGACATATTTATGAGCAAATAGTTACTTAGAAATCAGAATTTAATCCATAAGAACAGAGATATATAATAACAACATTGAGACAAATTATCCATATTAACAATAGTGCACAAACATGAATAAAATGACAATTTCCTGTTACCATAAAAATAAAACTGATATTTGAAATAGTAGTATTAGAAATACCAATTTATTGCATTCATCTCTCTGTCCTTGGTCTCCAACAGCGCTTTACATTGCTTGAACTTCTACTTTTAAAGCTAAAGCCACAATAGTGCAAACTTTGTCCTTCATGTATAATTCAAGATACAAAGGGAAAATCCTCAATAATCCTCAAATCTGAGACTTTCTCTCCTCTCTCCTACAACTCTAAATTCCTATTACAGAAGTGCTTTCAGAATTCTAAAATTGCAGAGGAGAGCAACCCGTTATTACATTTTGCAATCTATTATTTATAATATTTGTGAAGGAATTCTTGAGAGGAAAGTTTGTTGAAGAGAAATCTGTCAAATCCAATTTTATTTGCTCAAAATTCCAATCTTTAATTGTTGGAGCCTTCTCATTGATTGAGATCATTTTCTCCATATTTCTTCTACTGTTTTCCTGCAAAAAGAAATCAAAATGAATTAAGATGCAACAATAAAATCAAAATATCATTCTTGGCATTAAAATAAATCCAATCAAATTCAATTAAATAAATAATTGAAAATAAAATGTAAGTTTTCTATTGATGCATGGAATGGTTTGATTGGCCAAGGATATCATTGACGAGTGAATCTGCAATTAGAAGAGGCTTGGACAAATGAAAATAAAACTCAGAAAATTGATTTTGTTTTCAAAATTCGGAGTTTGATTTTCTACCTGATTTTTGATCCAATAAATGACCAAATCTATTAGTGAAACCTCCTCAGAAATATTCTCCTTGATTTTATCTTTCCAATGAGCCGTCCTGGGCCTCATTTGGCCAAGTATAACTCAATCTATAAGCCTCCAAAGTTGATGGATCAAATCTGGCATGAATCTGGAAATCTTGTTGTTGAGCTAAAAATCTAATCCTAAATTAAGATTCTAATTAATTCTAAATTAATTGTAAATTATAAACTAAACTAATTATTAATAAACTATTTATTAATCTAATTAACTGATATCTAATTAGCTATTTATAAACAAATTTAATCTAATTAAAAACCAATTAATATTAATCTAAATGATATTTAAACTTAAATTTAATTAAATTAATTAAATATTACATAATTAATTTAATTAATATAATGTATTACATATAAAATATTAATATATAAACTAATATTTAAAAATAATAAATATACACTCACCTCCATTATCTTTTATTCACTCCACTCATACGTATGAGTGATTTGAAAACTCAAACAAATATAAAACTTAAGACATGCCTTTGTTTTAATGCCCCATGCCTTATTGAACCATCGCATATCGGCGATCGGGGAAGGAGGCTATCGGGGGTTTTCAAACTTTGTCATATGCAATAGCTCCGATCCGATCGGGTAATGAAAAAAATATTTTAATATTAAACCAATGAACTTGCCATGTGACATGCCTTTTTGCAATCGGCGTTGGGAGGGGTATCGGGGATTTAAGAGATGTGTTTATTAAAAAGTCCTGATGCGATCCTCCGATTGCGAAATAATTTTTTATATATATTTTTTATATATTAAATTAATTATATTTTAAATAATAATTAATTTAAGATTTAATATTAAAGATCAATTTTTTATTTTGGTTTTATTCTATGAATTTTATTTTATAAACTACAGCCACAAAAATGAAAAATTAAACTATAACTATTTTGAAAAAAAAATTACAGCCACTTCTAAATTATGATTTTTTGAGATTAGTAATTTATTGGAGTAAATTAATAAAATCCAGTTGATTCATGATTGGGCTGTATAAGTTAAAAACGAAAAAATGTTAGTAAGAACTAACTAGGGGGTTAATATTTAAAATGGATGCATTATTGAACTAATTTATTTACAAAATGCAATATTGTACATTTTATGCATTTTTAACCCGGGCTACATAAATAATCAGTTTTTCAAAGGAGTGTCATTTTCAAACCAGTTGACCAAATGAGGCAAAACAAGCGTCAAATGGAAGCTTATAAAAAATTGATTCTAACAAAGCAATCAAAACAAGAATCGAAAGAAAATAAAAAATTAACAAAAATGTAAAGTAATCAACTAAATATAAATTCAAAAAGATGTTTAGCCAAAAAGTTTTATAGAAGGGGTCCCCATTATTTGAAGTAAACAAGTCAAAAATGGGGGGGTTGTGTTTTTACCACAACATGACTCTAACAATGCAATTGGACATTATCCAAACCAAACAAAAGTAAGCAGAAGTAGAACAAAACTTAGTGATATTCTATCCTAGATGAAGAAAGAAGCATAACCACAAAGAGTGCCCGCTAGATACGATCCAAATTTACGCCAAATATATGAAAGATCACGCCACAAAAAGCTGCCCATCACTCCCAGGATTGAAAGCAGTTTATAAAGAAGCAGAAGAAGAAACAGAACCGATATACCTGATAAATCAACGCTGCCAGTGGCAAGAACGACCAACAGGTATGCCCATTGACCCATTCTCTTCTTTTCAGTCTCCTCAGTATAGTGCTCAACAATACCCAGGAACCATGTGTCAGAACCAACCATATTTTTCCAATTGGTCACAACAAACATTCCTTATGCCACCCTGGCCCAACCAAATGAATCAAAATAATGATTGGCCAAATTCCTCTGACTTCCCACCGTTTTGGAAAAATAATGCATATCAATCCCAATGGCCACCCTCAACTTCACAGAATCAAAACTGGAAGTCAAGCTGGCAGAGACCTACAAATCAGCGAGCAGGAACAATCCTCCTACCTCAACCCACATTGCTAACACTTTATACATTGCAAAAGAACCCCCAAACCAACTTAAGGCCGCAGCTCCTAGCCCAACCCAACCTGAACCCCAACAACAGACCGGTTCAATCTGTGAAAATTATTGAAGGACCAAAACCAGAAACATAGTTAAGGGAGTGCAATGACCTTCAGTTAAGATCTGGGCGTATATAGAATCAGAGGGGGATAAAAATGTTCAAATTGAAGATCCGTTACCTGTAGAACAAGCACCACAAGAAGAAAATATGGTTAGACAAAAAACTCATGATCAAGAAACCACCTCTTCTCCACCATTCCCAGAACGACTAATCAGACCTCGCCTAATTAAACACCCTGATTTTGATATTCTGGGAGAATTGAAAAATTTGTGTATAAAAATACCACTCCTTTAGGCTATTCAATACATCCCAATTTATGCAAAAACTATCAAGGAACTATGTATGAAAAATCGAAAGAGGAAAATAACAACAAATCCAACTATCCATGTAGTTGATACCTTATCTGATTTACTATCAGGAAGAGAAACACCTGTAAAATATGAGGACCCGGGAAATCCTATAGTCACAGTGCAAATAAATGGATGCTCCTTCCCCAATGCCTTAGTTGATTGGGAGCAGCAATCAATATTCTTACAACCATAACTTGCCAAAAGCTTGGCATTACATCATTGGACCCAACCACAATGTTGTTGGAATTGGCTGACCGATCGGTAGTCAAACTAGAAGGCACATTACATAATGTAATGATGTCTATAGACTCTTGGGAATACCCTGCAGACTTTCTGATCATCAATTATAGAAACCGACTCGATGGACACCCCTTAATTCTAGGTAGACCTTGGCTAGCAACTGCAGACGCTTACATTAGTTGTCAAATAGGCAGCATGAATATAGCAAGAGGAAGAAATGTAAAGGATTTAGCCTTATATCCTCCAACTCAGTCATGTTTAACAATAATCAAAACCAGAAAACAACCTGTATCATATCTAACTGAAAACATTAGATCACCGCTAACCATAGAAGATGCTCTCAAATTTAAAGATCAAACAGAAGATGACATCATTAACACCTACATTAACCAACCAGAAGTCAGATCCCATCTAAAATGTCACATGATTGAAGCAGCATTCAATAGTGAAGCACAAGAAGATCCCCTAAAAAATATTAACGATAAATCAATACCAAACACCTCTATTTATAATAGAAAAACCATAAAAATTGAGCCGGGAAAAATTTTGAATATTAACAAAAACTTCACTGCTGACCAAGAACAAAAACTTGTCCAACTCCTGAGAAAATATAAAGAGGCCTTTGCATGGGATTACCCAGACATGAAAGGAATTGACCCCCAATTGTGTATGCACCATATCTATACAGAAAAGGATGCCAGACCCATTCGACAACCTCAACGGAGGTTAAATCCTCATCTTAAGGATATTGTTAAAGCTGAACTGCAAAAACTTTTAGATGTAAACTTTATTTATCCAATATCTGATAGCAAATGGGTCTCTCCATTAGTAGTGGTGCCGAAAAAGAATGGGAAGTGGTGGATATGTGTTGATTATAGAGAACTCAATAAAGCAACCCAGAAAGACCATTTCCCCCTTCTATTCATTGACCAAGTCTTGGACACACTGGTAGGAAATAAATTATTTTCTTTCCTTGAAGGCTTCAGCAGATACAATCAAATTCAGATTGCCCCTGAAGATCAGGATAAGACTACCTTTACCTGCCCTTGGGGAACATTTGCTTATAGCGTCGTACCCTTTGGGCTATGCAACGCACCTGCCACATTTCAAAGGGTTGTACTCAGCGTTTTTTCAGATTTAATAAATGAAGGGCTCGAAGTATATATGGATGACTTCACACCTTATGGAGATGATTTCGAGCCAGCATTATAAGTATTAGAGAAAGTGTTGCAAAGATGCGTTGCCACCAGACTCTGTTTAAGCCATGAAAATGTCATATGATGATGACCGAGTGACTCATCTTGGGACATCATATCTCAGCAGTTGGAATACAAGTACATCCAGCTAAAATTCTGATAATTCTTTTAATCCCTACCCCTTTCACACAAACAGAGGTACGTAGTTTTTTGGGATTTTCTGGTTATTATAGAAGGTTTATAAATAATTTTTCTCAGATTGTTGCACCATTATATACACTAACAAGAAACTCTGATTTCATTTGGATAGATAAATGTGACAGCGCTTTTGAGGATTTAAAAAGGCTTGTATCAACGGCCCCAGTGTTAAGGGGCCAAAACTAGGATTTGCCATTCCAGATTTCATCTGATGCTTCAAACACAGCAATCAGGGTAGTTCTCGGGTAGGGAGAAGATAAAAAGCCATATGAACAAAAATCTATCTCCTGCTGAATTAAATTATACTATGACTGAAAAAGAATTTTTAGTTGTAATATATGTTGTTAATAAATTCCGACATTATATAACTGGATATCATGTATTTTTATATACAGATCACTCAGCCATTAAATATTTAGTGAATAAAACTGTTACAAATGGAAGAGTGACAAGATGGTTGATTCTCTTGCAGGAATTTGACATCACAATTAAGGATCGACCAAGAAAAGAAAATCTTGTAGCTGATTTTCTCTCACGCATGCCAAAGCCAGCTGACGCAGCAGCAGTTGAGGATCAATTTCCTGATGAACATTTATTCGTTGTTACTGTTAGAATGCCATGGTATGCAGACATTGCAAATTATTTGGCAGTAGGAAAATTACCCAAACACCTGATGCCTAATGAAAGAAAACAAATAGTGCAGCGCAGTACGCGACTCTCTTGGCTCGGGGGCTATTTATTCCATACAAGAGTAGATATGCACATTAGAAGATGCGTCAGGGAAGATGAAGTGTTTGACATTCTAAAAGCATGCCACGATGGGCCGTGCGACAGACATTTTGCATACCGCGAAACCGGTCACAAAGTCTTACAAACAGGTTATTACTGGCCCACTATCTTTAAAGACGCTAAAACATTCGTTTAAGCATATGATAGCTACTAGAGGGCGGGATGCCCTGGACAATCTGATGAGATGCTTATGAACCCACAATTAGTAATCGAGCCTTTTGAGTGGTGGGTGCTAGATTTTATTGGTCCTATCAACCCATCATCTAATCAAAAAACATACATGCTGGTTGCAATAGAATATGTTAGTAAATGGGTGGAGGCAGAGGCGTTACCAAGGGCAACCGAGGATTCCGTAATACATTTTATTTTCCAAATATTTGTGCGATATGGCTTGCCGAGAGACATAATTACAGATGGAGGACCATAGTTCGTAAGCAACAAGATTGCTGCAACATTGAGAAATTATCATATTCTCCACAAAGTTACAACTCCATACCACCCACAGGAAAATGGCCAAGTAGAAAGCACTAATAAGGTAATTGAGGCAATACTCACAAAAACAGTTGCATCACACAGACATGACTGGGCCTCCAGATTTCCAGAAGCCTTGTGGGCATACCATACAACATGGAGAAATACCACGAGATATTCACCATATCAACTACTATTTGGAAAAGAACCTATCTTCCCAATCGAACTCAAAATTCAAATATTAAGAATAGCTCAATAGGTAGGTTTGAACCTAAATGAAACTCAGATCAATAGATTACAACAAATCAATTAATTAGATGAAATTAGGTTATCATCTCTTCAGCATACTGCATTAATCCAACAACAAAGAGCAAAATGGCATGATGCCCTTATTAAAAAAAAGATCTTCCATGAAGGAGATTGGGCACTCCTATATGATTCTAGGTTCCAGGATTTCCCCGGAAAATTCTAGACCAGATGGTTAGGACCTTATGAGATAAAAAAGGTGCATGATAATAGCACCATCACATTAGAAACCATTGATGGATCTGGCTATTCTTTTAAAGCGAATGGTCATCGAGTGCGACTTTATCAAAAACCACTTACCAAGGAGTCCTTTTGCCAACAGTTACGAGAAGATTCCACCATGCAATTCTCACTAAGGAAGGCAACCCATCCTCAGCATTGATCCAGTGAATAATTTATTTTTTCTTGAATTTTGTATATAAACTTTTCTTTCTATTTGAATTTGCTTGTATAAACTGTAAATAAACTCTTTTTTCGTTGTTGTTGTTGCATTTAAAGAACAGTTTTTGTTCCCTCCTAAAGAACAGCTATCATTCCTATAAAGGAACAGCTATCATTCCTATAAAGGAATAGCTATTTGGTGTAAAGATTTTTGTGCTATTCCATTTAAGAAACAACTGTTGTTCCCTCTAAGGAACAACTATTGTTTCCTCTAAGGAACAGCAACCGTTCCATTTAAGGAACAACAGTTTTCTGTTAATTTCATTTTCGTGTTGTTCCATTTAAGGAACAACAGTTTTATGCTTATTTGATTTTTGTGCTATTCCATTTAAGGAACAGCTGTTGTTCCCTCTAAGGAACAGATTTTTTTCCATTCAAGGAACAACTGCTATTCCCTCTAAGGAACAGCTGTCATTCCATTTACGGAACAACAGTTCCCTATATATACGATTTTCGTGTTGTTCCATTTAAGGAACTGTTACTGTTCTCTTTAAGGAACAGTAGTTGTTCCCTTTATGGAACAGTAGTCGTTCCCATTAAGGAACAATAGTTTGGTATGTGTCTTCTTTTTACCATTCCATTTAAGGAACAGTTGTTGTTTCCTCTAATGAACAGCAACCGTTCCCTTTAAGGAACAACAGTTTCACGTGTTTTTTTGGTGTTGTTCCATTTAATGAATAGTTGGTGTTCCCTCTAAGGAACAGCAGCCATTCCATTTAAGGAAAAACAGTTTCGTGTGTTCTTTTTGCAATTCCATTTAAGGAACAGCTGTTGTTCCCTCTGAGGAACAATAGTTGTTCCATTTAAAGGAATAGCAGTTTTGTGTGTTCCTTTTTGTTGTTCCATTTAAGGAACAATTGCTATTCCCTCTAGGAACAACAGTTGTTCCATCTAAGGAACGGCAGTCTTTTTTACATTTTCTTTTTGTTGCTCCGTTTAAGGAACAGTTTTTGTTCCCTTTAACGAAACAACAACTATTACATCTAAGGAACAGCAGTTTCGTGTGTGATTTCTTTGTGTTGTTCCATTTAAGGAACAATTGTTGTTTCTTCTAAGGAACAGCTGTCGTTCCTTCTAAGGAACAATAGTTTCGTTGATTATTTGTTTTTTTTTTGTTCCTTCTAAGGAACAGCAGTTTCATTTAGGTTTGTTTTAATAATGTTTCCTCTAATGGAACAACAGTTTCTCCTGCGTCTATTTTTTCTATTGTTCCTCTTAAGGAACAACTCTTGTTCCCTGTAAGGAACAGCAAGTTCGCGTCCTATTATTTTTCTTTCTTATAGTTGTTCCTCTTAAGGAACAGTTATTGTTCCTCCTAAGGAACAACAGTTTGGTGTGCAATTTTTTTGAATTTTTGTTGTTCCTCCTAAGGAACAACTACGGTTCCTTTTAAGGAACAACACCATTTTTTTGTGTGTATTTTTTGTTGTTCCTCCTAAAGAACAACACTCTTTTCGAGATATTTTTTTTTAGAAAATACGCATTTTTACTCTCTATCATCCTCTATAGGGCAAGGATACAAATGTATATGAAAAGATACAAAATTTGAAGGTTACTAGAACAAGCAAATAAAAAATAAAAAATTATCATCCTTAATGAGATTGATTTGTATTGATTAGAACAGGGGAGGACACAATCATCTATATCACTTTGTTGTCCTTATCTTTGCTATAACTCAAATTGATTGATTATTTGTACCATGCTGGTTCTTCCTTAAAATCCCCATAATTCTCTCTGCTTATTATCATAGAATAAGAGTAAGGGCATATTTTCTTCTACTGGTATGTTCATACTTCTTCCACCATCCCTACTCTTAAGGAGTATATAGCCACCCTATATATATAAATAGGAAGTGTTATCTAAAAAAAGAAAAAAAAAAAAAAAAAGGAAAGAAAATATATATATATATATATATATATATGTGTTTACTAACAATTTTGTTATTTGTTAGATAAAGGATAGGGGGTATCATCATGAGCCAGCCTACCATGATCATAAGGAAGCATTGAAGTGGCGTTCCCACTATGGCCACCACACCAGGGATATGATCCAATGGATACATCAAAAAAATAAAATTCCTTGGAACAGGAGGTCTTATCACGAGCCGGCCTGCCTACCTTTCACTCCTTCCCAGTGAATGGCATGTGATCCATCTGGTCACCAAGCCAGCACAATGGCCTCCATTCTGACATTATAAGGCACTTTCCTAATTATACATAAAGGATAATGGTTCCAAAGGGTGGAAAAACAACTCTGTTAAGGTTATAAACACGTGGGCAACAAAAGCTCTGTTGATGGTATTGGAGTCATATTTTCAACATCAATAGTGATTATAACTCCCTTTTCTTATTTCTTTATCTTTATTACAGAGAGATTATGTTCCTAATTCATTTTTTGAACCTTTATCCATGAAATACTGTTTAAAAAGTCAATCATAATGGTTTAAGTGGAATAATGACCGCATAGCATCTCACCCACGTCATATGTCCTTTCTCCCTTTTCGAATCACTCCATGGCATCTCCACATTTATTCATAATTTTCATTCTATGTATCGATTTCAGCAACCTGATATTTTGTGATCTTATCATAAATATGTATACCTTGCCATTTTTACCACTACTGTACGTTTTTGCTAGTACATCGTTCCTTCATTTAACCGGTTGAAGGTGACCTATCATTTTAAAGGGGGGCGCGGGTGCCTTCCAAAGCACTTTTGCATACGTGTCAGTCCTTTATTTGGTTGTACCGGACTACATGATATCCCATAATAGCAAGGTTTTAATAGTATCTATGTTAAAAAAATATATTCCGATATTAACAACTTGTTGTTCCATTGTTGGCTCTGTGTATGGCTGTGTCACCTGTGTTAAGCTAACTGTGTGCAAAATTGAGACAAAATGGGAGGACGATCAGTGCGCAGGGAGCCATTGATACTAGCCGTTTCTGATGCCACCCGAGAAATTCTAGGCATGGGCCGGATGGGTCGCATATTTTACACGACTGCAGCAACCCAATGAAACCATTGCTATTGAATTTTTATAGAATGATCATTCCATAATAAGAGGAAGGAAAATGACAGTAACAGATGTAGTAATAGCTGAGGTGTCTGGATTACCAGTAGTCAGACCCATATGGACGCATAAAAAATTGAGGCTACAAGACACCATTTTTCAGGATGAGGGACAGAACTTGATTGTCAAAGGTAAAGGAATTCAACCTTCATCTTTGGGAGAACCATGGACAGAGCTGGATAGAGTCGTTCAGAGTTATATCACATGCGATGGAAGAAAAGATGTGGTAAGGCCACGCCACCTTAAATTATTAGCAGTTCTAAAACAGAAATGTTTTGTAAACTTACCTGCATATTTGAATTTCTTGTTGCATGACGGTGCTCAAAGCATAAAGAAATCCCGGCATATAGAGACTGTTGTAAGTCATCATTGTTTAATTAGGCTGATAGTAAGCTACAACCTTACCCAGCAACAAACCAGTTGGAAAGAATTAGTGTTTACTATAGAAGGGGGGTTAGCCTTACCTGCTCTAAAAAGGAAAAGGACTACCAGCACAACAAATAGACCACAAAAACATAGACGCTCTACCAAGACAAGCTTGGGAACAGCTGAAAACCTCCAGGGTAGCAGCAGCCAACCCTTAGAACTATCTAGCCCTAAAAATGAGCAACCCTTACAGCTAGAAGGAAGAGATAACCAAGAGTCAGAACTTGAGGAGGAAATAGAGCATATTAGTGAAGAGAAGAGGGATGAAACAGAACTTCCCTTAACTCCCAGCACAAGTCCACCATAAGACTTATTACATGATGTTGAATTGGCCCAGATTTTGGCCAATATGAGTGAATTTATACAACCCGAAAGCCCACTCAAACTTAATGTTGAAGTAGAACAGTTAGAAGAAAACTCTACCCACAGTAGGAGCATGACGGAAAACATAATTGGTGAGGAAGAAATAGGGGCAGAAGTTACTCAGGAAGAAGCAGACCAAACTAGGAGTACACATCCAAAAGAACCTAGTCGGGTCAATTTAAACACGAAGGATGTGGGCCAAATAGGAGAAACAAAAACCAGTCAGGGCAAAGACACAGCCCTTGGAGAGCAAAGCCCATGTGAGCAACCGAGCTTGCTAAGAACAGAAACGGTTAGTGAAACAGTTGTTCCTCCAAAAAGAAGTAAAGCAAAATTGAAAGGTTTAGAAAGAAACAGCAAAAGCTGCAAAAATTAGTTAAAAGACTTAGGCAAAAGATAAGGACATTAAAAAGGGGGAAGTTTCAAGCAGAACCTCAGAAACAGTGAATGCAGCCATTCAAACTGAATTTCATTATACAAGGGTTACTGGGACTCACACTGAGCCCATATTCATTCAAATTGATAAGGAACAGCATGCAACTGTTGCAGAAGCAGCTGCCCAAACAGAGAATGTACATTTTTGTAATGTAGCTATTCAAACGGAGGTGATACCCTCTAACAACACGAACACCTAGACAAATATCCAAGCCAAAGATATTTTGATGTGTAGCGACCCTTGTATAACAAATCTTCAAGAAAATCTGGCATAGGCTCAGCTGACCATAAAAAGGCTTAAGGAAGAAACTGTTCCCCAACAGAGATACTAGGAATTACAAAGGAAATTGCAAGATATCAATGCATCGAAAAGTGAGGCCTTCGATAAATATCAAAGGGCAGAAGAGAGAACTGAGAAAATGAAGATCAGATTGGAGACATTCATGCGTCAAATGGATACTTTTTGTTCACTATACACGGATGTTTTGACATGCAGGTCCCCTGCCAATAACTACACTTTATTTTTGTTAGAAAGGTATTTAGAGCTAAAAATCAAGGTTGTCAGGGCAGGGAAACCCATAGAATTGAAAATTGTTGACGATTTCATAAACTATTGTAAAAACCATGGGGTGAAAGTTCAACGATTACTCCGTGAGTTTTACTGGCATAATTTTGTATTGGAAGAAGAATTGGAGAAAAATCCCAGCCCTTTTGTGGGGGATGTACAATTTCAAGCCTTCATTTCATTTGTTGCTAACCAATTGAAATGGTTTAAAGCCCATAATACATTCTAGAGACAGTAAAATGGATTGGACCTTTGGGTTAGAGGTGAACCGAAGAACCCACTGCAAATGCTGGCCAAACACAAAAGTTTGATGCAAAAGGAAGGAGTAATCCAGATCTTGGGGCCCATTCACAAAGAAATTGTCTAACAAGGGGTAGAGTATTTTCTCTCTGTTAAAGACAGCTCCTTGGCTAAAGCTAAATTTAGATTTACAGTTTCCAATCGTAATGTACAGGACAGAGAACCATTTAACTATAAAAACTTTAAATTGGTTACATATCGTTTTGTTACTTATAGCAACCTCATCTTGAGGGAAGGCGCATATTGGCTAGGTTGTTGGTTCCGTAGCCCTATTTCTGGTATCCTGCAGAAGGCTATAAAGCTATATATGAATTACCTAAAGGATAGAAAAGACACATTTTCGAAACCTTGGCTAAAAATCATGGTTTTAGACCACTTCATGACATTCCTTCTCCAGCTTATTCCTTGACTGTTCTGCACACAAACTACATGGTTTTCATGAGGGCATGAAAAAGGGTAAGCAGAGGAGTATGTTGAGTTATGGAAAAGGTATGCATATTTATTTATTTCATCATCCTTTTCTTTAGTTATATCCCCTTTTATATCCTAAAATGATAATATATCAAAGGATTATGGTTAAAAAGAGGAAATTATCTATTTAGCTAACTGTTATCCCTCTTTATGTAGGAAAAAGATGAAATGGAACAAATTTTGTCCCTCAGCCAAGGAACAATGAAGAGACAAGCAAGCTAAGGATGGAGCGTGTAGTTATAACAAAATCAAAGCGAATCACAGGACCAGTGCAAGGAGGGAAAGATGACTAAAGTTAGAAGATTGTGCAAATCCCTCAAGATCTCCTGATCCTGAGGGATTGCTGCTATTGTTTATCCCTTTTACCTCCTTGTCATTATAAAAGGCAGCAATTGTAAGCAGAACAGGGGGAGAGACAATTATTGGAGCATTACTATTGTATTTGTAACTTTGATCATCGACTCTTGCAATTAAAGCAGAATACGAACTAGTTGTAACTATTTTGCAATGATTAATATATAAAACAGTTGTTGTTCCTTCTCATTTACTGAAGTAATACAGCGGTGTTCACTGGCGGCTAAGGGCCTGGCCTTGATGGATTCACTTGCTGTTCCTGTACAATTCTTTTATGATTTCTATCGTGTGATGGTTTGGTTTGATTTCCACTTACTGTAATCGCATCGCTTTACTATTTCATATTTCTAGTCTTAACGAAATTTCTGTAGTAATATTGATTTAAGTTGTTATTATCTTCGATCTAGTTATCTTCCTCAGCATTCTATTATTGTTATTTCCAATCCACTTATTTAGCTCCGCATTCCATCTTGAGATTCTCTACTGTAAAGAGTATTTAATAATGTTGTCTATGCTCTCAGAATGAGATCCTTGCTGTTTAGGTTAGAAATCAGGTTTGGAAAATCAATCAATTAAAAAAGAAATGAGTTATTGTCACTGTATTCTTGACTGATACTTGAATGAATGTCTGATTTGGTTTCATTAGTGAATTAATCTTTCTTTTAATTGTAATTAGAGTTTACCAGCTGCATCCATTTACTCTTGTATTCGAAAGAATTGTACTGCAATATAGAAGCATTACTCTTTGAGTTAAATAGCCGCCATAGACTGTGTACACTCTTTAAATAGAAAGTCTTACCTGGATTGATAACTAATGTGAAGATAATTAAGAGTTAAAAAGACACATTTTATCACTTAACACTTACCACATAGGCTGAATATCAAGGAATATCATTCCCTAGTGAGGAAGAAGGAGGCACTGAGGAGAGTGTCAATGTACAAGCACTCAATGCAGAGGCTGCAAGTCAATCGGATTGGCCTCAAACAGAGTCCACCACTGTTGTTAGGCATGCTAGAAGGGAGAACCGAAGAAGAAGAGCAGAAGCAGTGGGAAGAGATAGACAAAAAAGCAGGCTTCTATGACAAGGAAGAGGAAACAACATCAGAAGCTTGGGATGCTAGAGAGGCCACCAGGGCCATCAAAGATGAGGAGATGGACTAAGTTGCTCAGAGGATGAGCAACACCTTCAGTAGGGGGTGATGATGAGCCCCATAAATGGGTAATTATATGGGCTCATTTTGCCTCCTAACGTAGTTAAATCAACCATTCTCTTATCTTATTGCATGTTTTTTTATTATATTTATGCTTATGGAGTGAGTTGAGTTAGTTATGATGCCATGAGGTCTAATATGTGTTTAATGCAGATTTTTGTTGAATTTTGAAGACAAAGTCAAAGATTCAATGGAAAATTGGCAGCAATAATTCGAAGTGGACAAAGGAGAGGATTTATAGGAGTGAATCCCCCTCGTCTATTACTCCCCACTTCGAATTCCCCTTCATGCAGATCGGAGTATAAACAACCAAATCAATGCACTAGGAGGCAGTCGAGTAAGTGGAAGATAAATTATGGTTATCTCGAGTTTTGGGAGCCAAGCCTCCCTAATTTTAAAGAAGTTGTTGGGATTTTCAGTGGTATGAGTAGAGAGGCCTAGGGCCTCACTAGGGTCGATTTTTTGTCGGTTTTTTGTTGTACTTTTTCTATTGTAAAACTTTGCTCAACTTCGAGCTTACTTTTGTGGATAGTTTCATGTAATCCTATTACTGTTTTGATAATAAATATGAGATCCTTTTTGAGCTAGCACTGATTTACCTCAAATGGCTGAAGCTCTTGGGTTAGGGCCCAATCCAAGTACCCAAGCTCCTCTTTGTTTGCATTTATGTGTTTTGTTTCAGTTTATGGATTAGTTGCTGTTAGATGAATTTCTTTCTTGGTTAAGAATAGGTTGCTTTTGGTGATTTGGAAGGTTATTTCCATTTGTCTTTTCTATATCAGGTTAAGCAGTGATAGAAAGAAGATTCAAAAGGTTAGCAATAGTACCTTGGCCTTTTTTCCTCCCTTCGGGACCATGAACTGAGGCAAAGACCCTCTTGCTACCCCAAAAACACAGATTTTCCTTCTCCATAGGATTTCTAGTGGTTGCAAGTTTGTTAGAAGGTTAATGCTTTGCTTTAGATCTCTTCCACCATTCTCATTTCTGTCTTTGCAATACGTCTTCTTCCATGATTTCTCTTCTTGTAGAATTTTTTAGCATTCACTTCCATAGCTCATAATTTAGACTAGCTTGATGCAAAATTATGTTTTTGATGTACTCATTTCCTTGCTTTCTTGATCTCATTGGTTGACTGTCAATTATTTTGTAGAAGATCTCTTCTCACAGCAGGCTAGCCTATTAGCCATCACATTCTCTCCCTAATCCATGCCCTACAGGTCACCCAAAGTTCACCTCAAATCTGCCTTAGTTTTCTGCATTTTTCCATAGGATTTATTCCTCTCTCCCAATCATCTTTCCCTCTCCTAGTGACCCTTGGTGGACCCTAAGCACCCTACCACATCATCCCAACCTTCACCTACCTTTTCCACCCACTCTCACACCTTCAAAACATTCAAAACTGCTATCGACATCTTCTTGTAGACCTCCTGTAGATCCCCTGTGTCCTCCTATAGATTTTCCTGTAGGCTTTCTTTTGAAGGCCGAGTGTGGGAAAAGCCTCCAGAAGGCCACCAAGACCTCCTAGCACCCATATGCACCATCCTACATCCCCAAAAAGCCCAAAGTCACCCTTCAACACCACCTACTCGCTTCCACCTTCACACACAATAAAATACATGCGTGTCAATTTCACATAAAAATACTTAAAAATCCAAAAAGATGTTTTTTGCTCATTTACTTCTAGAAATAGCTTGAGTAGATGTTGTTTACTTCCTTGAGTAGGTAATCGCATTCATTTCATGGTTTTCATAGTTCTTTCTATAAAATTAGGATTAGTTGGTTAAGTAGGGTTTTCTAGGTTTACTTTACATTTGAGTCTTTTTCTTTTCTACAATTCAAGTAGCCTCTGTAGAGTAATCTTTCCTTTCTTTCATTACATATAGAGCTTCTTCTGGAATCCAAAGAAGTTGGCTTGAGCTCCTAGTGATCTTGCGCCAACTCACCAAGTGACAGCCTGCAGTAGGAACTAGTACTTGTGCATACAACACTGTCGCTTCCAAGCTTGTTACGAACTACCGGTTGATAAGAGTAAAGTAGGCAGCCCAGGAGTTGCAGCATTATTGTTGTAATACTGGTGCTCACCACAGTCCAAGGTAGCCTCACTCTATTGCAAAAATTTGAACCCTTTACACTCTGAAATTCATAAAATATATACAATTAGCTCATCCCTGTACTAAAGGTGTTAAGCTCAACCATCTCCCTAAAGATAGAAACAGTTACATTAAATTTGGACCGAATTTCTGAAAATATGGGTCAAAGGTGAACTTGTATCTCTTGAACCATAACACCTATTAAAAAATAGAAAGATGTTTTTTAGATAAGGTCATGTTGGAGAAAAACCTCTCTCAAAGTTTGGAAATTCATTTCAAGTTGCTCAAAATCTATGCCACAAAATAACGTCTAAAACAGGAAATCATTAAATATTTAAATCTATAAAGATAGGTTGTAAATATCTAGTCAAATATTCCAATTCATAACACCTATGTATAAACTGACAGAGGTTTTTGTTATATGGCTCATGGTTGACAAAAACCTCCTTTGGTTTCTCAAAATTACTTTCCATCTGTTATAAAATGGCGTCGCACTACAATGACTAAAACAATAAAACAAATGCAAAATTTGTTTTGTTTTAATGTAAGCTTCAAATATCACTGCATATCTCCCACATAGTAACACCTATGCATAAAATGAAGGAGGTTTTTGTTATTTAGTATGTGATTGACAAAAATTTATTTCACTTTTGTAAAATTCATGTCCATTACTTTAGAAACTGATTTTGTAGTAAACTTGTCCCTATGTGCAGCAAATGACCTCAAAACATGCATAACCAAGAATCAATCATTCATTTCAATCATATCTTCTGATCCAGGAACCAGTTTTGGGCGTGAAATATACCGTTGGAAAGATATTTCTGAGCTTCTTCTGATGAACATACTTAATATATTATTTGCATTGAAACTCATGTGCGAAACATCTCTGAAAACCAGACATAGTAAGAGCCCATTTTGATCCCTGGTGACAGGCTGCTAGAGGTGTCAAGAACACTGTAGACCAAGTTCGTCATCCATTGGGAAATACGGTCACAAATAGCTGTAAACCCAAAAAACTCATACCAATCCAAAAACATATACATACTGCAATATGTACATAAACAAATACTAGAAACTGAAATGCTACCTTGGGCAGCTTATTTATTTACAAATCTACCCTACTCTGATGCAAAATTGATAGATCAAGTAATGTTGTAATGCTAGACCAACCAATCAAGTAGCTATGGCAATGATGATGCTAGGGAGTGCTTGAACCAGGACACAATTGGAAATGCTGGCAGCCATACATGCACAAAATGAGTCTGGTTGTGTAAAAGACAATCTGGTTTGTCATTCAAACTGAAAAGATACTCCATATATGCAACAACAGGATCATAGAAACCAGACCATGTCTGCTGCCCTAACTCCTCAACATATGCTTCCAGCTGCAAACTGTCAATGCAAACATCCACGGGCAGCCCTATTGTTTCTTGTTTTGAAGGAGGGAGAGTTTCCAAGAACTTTTTGGGATCTCAGAATTCATATGACTTAATTTGAACATCTATATACTCAATCTCCTTCTCAAATTTTTCAACCACTAACTCAAAGAAACCAGTTTTATCGTTAAGAGGAAACTTCAGAGATCTCAAACATTGAATCAAAGTAATGAAAAATACCTCATCTATTTCAATATCCACTAACTAATCTCTACCTTCTTTTAAAACTTCACAAAACATAGGGTTTCCCACATACCCTACCATCATCTTATTTTAGTACATGAACTGATCAATGAGCATAGGAATCTCTTAATTGAGTTGGAGTTGCCAGTTGAATGTTTCAGCCTTCATATGTCTGATCGTTGTTCACCATGAGCAACCAGAACTACAACTTGAACGATTTTTTCCTGGAAAATATCTGTCACCTCGTCCCCGACAACGACGCCAATATGTTAGCACTCAGAATGAACCTCAAGGCTGAGAAGAGGCAATTCTGAGGTAACCACAGACCAAGCTTTTGATCTGGCATCTAGCCCTGCCAAACCAGAGAGGGCTCTCCCTTTGCCAACAAAATGTGGCTAAAATAAGTGAATCTTAGGCTAGATATGAAGTACGGGGATTTGATTGAAAATTGTGGGTCAAAAATAGCGAGAGAAAGGACCATTGGGCTATGGAATCGAGGCTAGTTTCTGCGAGAAAACTTGGGGCAAAGTAAGTGCAATGTTCAGCCAAATAAAAGATGTAAATGAGAGAAGGAAAGAGGAGAAATCTCGCTACACTGCGGCATCAATCAAGGGATGGATCTACAGTGGCAGCGTTAGAAGAAAAAGAAACATCGGGTTACTCAACAGAGCATCTAATAGAGGATGGATTCTGCAAAGATAACCACTACATTTAACAACAAAATCATTGTGAAAGGAGCATCGTGTGTGGATGGATTCCTAACACTTCCCTTAGATAATGTTGTAACAAGAATTAGCAGAAAAAACAAAGTATGTAAGTGAATTTACGAGAAAAACAAACACATGTTGGACATTAAACACCGTGATGGATCCCAAATCTAAAAGACAGAAACTGCTCCATTAAAAATAATATTCAGAAGAAAATTTGCACATTCCAAGGCAGCCTCACTCTGCTGCAAAATTTAGAACCCTTTAAACTCTGAAATTCATAAAATATATACAGTTAGTCCATCCCTGTACTAAGGGAGTTGAGCTCAACCATCTCCCTAAAGATAGAAACAGTTACATTAAATTTGGACCGAATTTCTGAAAATAGGGGTCAAAGATGAACTCGTATCTCTTGAACAATAACACCTCTTACAAAAGGAAAGAGGTTTTTGTAGATAAGGTCATGTTGGAGAAATACCTCTCTCAAATTTTGGAAATTAGTTTCCAATTTCTCGGAATCTGTGCCACAAAATAATCTCTAAAACAGGAAATCATTAAATATTTAAATATGTAAAAATAGGTTGTAAATATCTAGTCAAATATTCCAATTCATGAAACTTGTGAATAAACTGAAAGAGGTTTTTGTTATATGGCTCGTGTTTGACAAAAACCTCCTTGGGTTTCTCAAAATCACTTTCCATATGTTGTAAAATGGCGCCACTACAATGACTAAAACAATAAAACAAATGCAACATTTGTTTTTTTTTAATGTAGGCTTCAAATATCACTGTATATCTCCCACATAGTAACACATGTGCATAAACTGAAGGAGGTTTTGTTATTTGGTATGTGATTTACAAAACCTCTTTCACTTTTGTAAAATTCATGTCCATTACTTCAGAAATTGATTTTGTAGTAAACTTGTCCCTGTGTGCAGCAAATGACCTCAAAACATGCATAACCAAGAATCAATCATTCATTTCGATCATATCTTCTGATCCAAGAACCGGTTTCAGGCATGCAAGATACCATTGGAAAAATACTTCCATGTTGCTTCTGATGAACATACTTAGGATATGATTTGCACTGAAACTCATGTGCAAAACATCTATGAAAACTAGACATAGTGTTGTAGGGAAAAGTATCCGACTCGGATGACCCTAACCCACTCTAAGGGTGACAGTTCCTTAGCAACAACTGTAAGACAAACTACTGAAGGTTTACTTCTTTATGAAAGCAAAAGAGAGTGGAGAAAGCACTAACCGTTGCCTTGCGCTTAATGTCGAATCCAAACTCTTCTCTTTGGCCACTTGCTCCTAGCTCTTTGTCCCTCTGCTCGCCCAGCTACAAGGAGATCCTGCAAAACAACAAAGAAGGAGACTACAAGAGGCATGCAATCATAACTGGTTCATGGATTAGTGTAAACCAAACATGCAATCATCACAATATATATAATTGAAACAAGAGCACATAGAAGAACCTCAATAGCTTTTATTAATGTAGAAGAAAAGGTTCTGAGAGGATTACAACCATTGCAGGCTCCAACCCAGCAACACCTCCCAGCAGAAAGAGTTGCTCTTCTTCACCTCTCTCAAACAATCACCCAATAACTCGAGAATGAAACCAACAGCATATCATTACTTTGCACAAAATTCCAGCCTCCTGAGCTCATAGGAGAGAGCTCAATATATAGATGAATTGAGAAAGGATGAGTCAGCTTGCAACTGATGTGTAGCTGCCTTGTGTCCTCTCTCTCTTCAGTTAGTCTTTAGTTGATCTTCAGTTCTTGAGTCCACTTGGTGAACCTTGCTTCCACTTGGAGAAACAAAGCCTTTGACTCATCACAAGGCGAAATACCTGATCCAAGTGTCATTTTTGGAAGATTCCAAAGCAATGACTCACTGTGCCACATGTCCAAACTCGCCCAACGCAGGTGGGCTTTGTTCTGCCTGCTTTGCAACGCAGGTACACCATGGAGCAGTTGTGTTTCAGCGCAGAAGCCTAGTGGAGCACCTGCTTTGATTTCAGGATTGCTTGTTTTTGAGTGTTTTCAAGTGGAGAACTAATCTGAGAGCTGTTGGCTTGCTGACCTTGTTCCTCTAGGGGTAAGAACATCATGTTTAGGGAACTTTGGATCCCTTGGATTATTGACAATTCATGCTTGTTGCTGTAATGCACAAAATTGTCTATAACAGATGCCCCCTAAAGTATGAGGTCGTTTATCGGGTGAAATGCTTTATTGAGAGGATTTGAAGTTCACTCAATCTGCTGAGAAGTGTCCTGTAATAAGATACAATACAATACATTATTTTTCATACATTTTTCATGATCTAGCTGAGGCGGGCATTCCCATGCTCAGCATTATAAATACATTTTGGTACATAGAACAGACGATCGTCTGATATAGATTGATAATTCTCTGCCGAATTTATCATCTTTTTCTAGACTGATAATTCTCTGCCGAATTTATCATCCTTTTCTGATTGTAGACTGATAATTCTCTGCCGAATTTATCATCTTTCGAAAAGGGTGATCATCTGCTGCAATGATGTACATATCAAATGTCTTTATGTCCTGAATATATATCGCAGCCCGGATGGATGAAACTAGATCCGGGGTCTTCAATCTCTTCCGATCTTCACTCGATGTACAAGTCGATCCATGTGAGAATTTCTTGGAGTCGAACATGGAAAGACATCGCTTGATTACCGGTCAATGATGTAAACCGTTAACAAGCGCGAGAGGAATCACCGATAAGGATGATGACCCTCAAGGTACGGCAGTACAATCTACATGGTGGGAATAAAGGACTTGGCGTCAACCACCATGCAAAATCTTCTGGTCGAAGGTCATTGATGTATACCTGTCGCCGGAAGTGAGAAACTTGCCATTGAGGCATGCAAGCTTCAAAGTACTGAGAGGGGTGTTCCTAGATCAACTCCTTGGATAATGAGCTGATGTCGACAAGGAGCGATCCGTCAAAGGAGGGCCTTAATGAATCCCACATCAGTGACACGGAACGGAGCTAGTGATTGTGATGAGGTGAAAACAAACTGTGATGTATGATTCAGGGTGGCGGTCATGAAGTGGATGAAGGATAATGTATGGCAGTGGGTGGAACATGGTTGACTCTTTACAGAACCACATCTCTTGAACATATAATGACACTGATGTGATGGATTGGTAGCATTACCCCAATTGTGGATGGTGTGGCGAGGACCATGATTCTGCGACCGGTGAATGAAACAACCCAACCCGATGTGATACGGAGGACAAAGTCTCATGTTCAAGAGCGACTTGCTACCATTAATGCTATGAGGTTCTCCCAATTTTTCCCCAGTCATTGCTGACCAGTACCTCTTTATTTTTGTCAAGCTTGAGGAGGATAACATGTGCTTGTTCTATAACCTGCCCTTCGGGCAAGCCCATCGCTATGTTTTAACGAGCCTAGCGATAGGGAAACTCGTTCTCGTCTAAAGACAAGTTTGTCGCTATTTAATCATTTTAACGAGTCTAACGACAAAGAAAACTCGGTTCTTTTCATTTTTAGAGAGTCTGAAAAGGTACGAAAAGTTAACTCCTCAATTCCTTTTTTGTCTTCTAATCCCTTAAGTCCGAAAAAGTATAAAACAATACAAAAGGGATGAATTTTCGATTGCTTTAACGAGCCGAACAAAACAAGCGCTCGATCTTTTTGTGCAATAATCCCTCAGGTCCAAAAAGATTAAAATCTAGAGGAGGGATAGCTCTTCCGGTCCTTTTAACGAGCTGGAAGGCCAAAACTCGGCAAACTTTTCATATTTTACGAGTCAGTGAAAAGAGCTCAAAGAAGACTCGTCTTTTGAGGAACGAGTGATGAACAGGGATAGCAGCAGATCCCAGGTACAGGTTGGAATTCTCCAATCATGGCAGTGTCACAAGGATGGCTAAGTGAAATCACTCTTCGCAGCTGTTCCTCAAAATGGGTAAACACACATATGGAGGTGAACGATTGGCCAAATGAACGGATGGAGGTGGTGGCATATAAACACAACCAAGGGTTTTTAATATGGCTTTCAAAGGTCACATTTCTCGAGGTTGTTTACCGGTTCATTTTTTCTGGATGAGCTTGAACTGCTAGGGAAAGATTGCTCACAATCTACGTTTATTTTTTAACGAGCATGAACTTCTGCACAAAAACTGCTCGATTCTTGCGTTTATTTTTTAATGAGCATGAACTTCCGCACAAAAACTGCTCGAATCTTGCGTTTATTTTTTAATGAGCATGAACTTCCGCACAAAACTGCTCGAAATATGGTTTACTTTTGATCTTTACCATAGTTAGCTTCTCTTTTTCATTGATAGTACTGCATTTTCCATTTGCTGCAACAAACTAGTTAGAAATGGGTAATATTTACTTGAAAATGAGATTAACTTACAATATTTACCTTGAATTACGTAAGAAAGCAAAATAAAAAAGGGTTTTACCTCTCATTTTACCATTTCATTTGCATTTTGCTTGTTGGAGCTTTGGAGGAGCCTCTTTCCCCTCGATTTTCACCAGCTGATTCCGGAGGATTCTGCGGACGATTTTCGGCGCCGTTCGGACCAGGTAGGAGCTAAACCTTAGCTCTTCATTTTCATGGTTTCATTTTCCTGTTTTATGCCTGTTTTGCTGCCCTATTGAGCCTCTGGGGTTTTGCCAGGGCGCCCCCTGATCAACGCAGGTACCCCATTCGAAACCTGCGTTGGGATCCAAGCTGCTTGAAGGCAGCTTGTCCTCCAACGCAGGTAGTACACTGGGCACCTGCTTTGGGGCATAAAAGCAACAATTTTTCACAGTTTTTGATGAAATTTTCGCCAGTTTTTCATCAATTTCAGGAGCTGACTCATCCTCTTGTTTGCTTTGCAGGGATTCTTGAGCAAGATGGCCCTAACATGGCGAGAACGAGAACACGAAGAAGAAGATATGATTGCCCTTCATGATCCTGTTACGGTGGGCGCGTTGCGAGACTGTGGTTTACTGAAGTTTTTCCGTATCTCTAGCATGAGAGCACAGATTTCACTACTGCAGTATTTACTTGATGCTTGGGATCCGGTTAACCAAGTATTCCAGATCAGGAACAAACCCATTCCATTGACTGTGACAGATATTTACTTCTTGACTGGCCTGTCAAGGCGGGGTGCCCCCATTTCTTTATCAGGTACAGTTCGGGGGAATGATTCCGTGAGAGATTATGTCCGCCAGTATTGCAGGGAGGGGTCCCAGCCAAGGAGAGACGGCAAGGTGGTTATCCGTGATGTTACTAGCAGGCCTCTCAGGTCCATTCTGTATACTGTTGGTAGGATGGCCGGTAGCGCATCTTTACATGTTGCCAACAGGTCTCATATGCAGCACGCCTTGGAATGCCTCCAACCGAAAATCTTCAACTGGGGTGATGCAGTGCTTAGTCAGATGAAAAATCAATTGAACAAGGTGAAGGACGGGAAGCTGAAGAACTTTGGTTTTGGTTCAATTCTGACTGCCTTCGCCTTGGAGAAGATCCCTCTGATGCAACCTCAGTACATTGATCTCGGAGTGCCTTCTCCTACCGAGCCACGTATGCAACGATGGGACGATCACATGTCCAGGCATGCCGGTCAATCCCAGATTTCTTTTAATGCTGCTTTCTTTAGGTGGTTCGATCGCCAGGAGATGGCTTTTTCCGAGTACCCATATGTTGGTATGGATTTCCGGGGCGATCCGGATATGGTACTGCCAGACGGTGCTTAGTGGGATGCTACTGGTAAGAACTTCAACCATATTACCGTTCATTGTTTTCATTCATAATGTTCTTGTGCTTTATTCTTTCAAGACTTTAATTGAACTCATGTGCGATTGCAGATGTCAGTCCTGTTCGTCCGGCATTTCGTCCGAGGCCACCTGTTACTGTTCCGGCAGAGGAACCTACTCGGAGAGTTATTATCCGTGATCTTAGCGACACAGAGACCCTTACAGCTGTGCAGGGGCAGGTTGAGAACCTTACCCGCGGTCTTCCGGATGTACAGGTTGACGAGTTACCTTTACCGATGCAGCAGCATACTATCGGTGTACCTAGACAATGGACTCGTCTTCTGCGTATGATCGCACATACTGTGGCTTACTATCAGGAGCATCACTAGGCTAGGGTGCCCCCTAGCATTTTGAGTTCTTAGGTCATATGACCAATTTTGTCTTGGTTGCAGAACATCATGGATGAACTTTATGAACAGCTTATATATATATTTTGATTTTCGAGTCTTATTCTGGTTGCTTTGGATGATTCATATGTACACTTTCTATGATGTGTCCTTTATAGATGTTGCAAATGTCTGTCTAACACATAGTTTGCCAATGAGTTTGTTAATGTGTTTAGACTTCTTGAAATATGTTGATATTGAATTGAATCAAATCGTCTTTCCAAGATCTTTACTCTTAGGAACATGCGATAAATAGCTGGATTACGAACAGAATATATACCATTGAGTTGTAGTACTACGAGTTGTGAGTCTAGCCTGACAATTAGTCGGCGTATGCCTCGTGCGATGGCATCAGAGAGTAGTTCTATCAACGCGCTATATTCAGCGATATTATTCGTTGATTGCCCAATACATACACCTCTGAAACTTACTAACTCGCCATTTGGATTAAAAATGGCCCATGCTGCGGAGGATAGGTTCCGCGAACTACGACTTGCTCCGTCGGCATATCCAACACATGTCTCCATGAGGTTTGACATCTGCAACGAATGCAAAAAAGGGAATCACTCAACCAGAGTAAGAACTTTGGCGAAAACAAAATATAACAAAAGCACGCGGGTTACTATTTAAGCATAGTAACGCTTGAGGTACAGCCCGTTCCGGGGCTGTGCCAGTGGAATTCCGTCATAATCTATTAACTCGTAGGCTCCTTTTGCCAATACTCTTTTGACAATATAGGGGCCACCCATAAGGAATTGAATTTACCTGCTCCTAATTTATCGGATTCTTGGTCATAAAGCAAGACCAAATCACCTTCTAAGAAGACACGGGGTTTGACATTCTTGTCGAACTAAGCCTTGACTCGTTTCTTATGGGCTTCGTTAGCCAAAGCGGCATCACGATGGGTTTCATCCAATTGGATTAGTTCCATGAAACGAGCCTCTTCTTCCGAAGTTCCGGGGAGGAGATCAATTGCGAGTTTAAGCGACGAAATTTCACACTGGATCGGTAAGACTGCTTCTAGACCGTACACCAATTGAAAAGGTGTGAAACCGGTCGCGTTTCTTACCGAGGTTCGGTAGGCCCACAAGGCTGCATACAGGATTAGGTGCCATCTTCTTTTATGAACTCCGATCATCCTCTGCAACATACGCTTCAGGACCTTGTTGATTGCTTCAACTTGTCCGTTGGCTTGTGGATAATACGAAGTAGAGCTGTCGTGAGATAGCCCTAGTTTGGCAGCTAATTCGGCCATCATGTGATTGCGGAAGTGCGATCCATGATCTGTAACTATAGCCTGGGGTACACCGAACCTGGCGACTACATGATTGAAAAAGAATAGGGTAGCTGTTTCACCAGTATTGTCCAATGTAGGCATCGCCTCGGCCCATTTGGTAAAATAGTCAACTGCGACCTACATGATTGAAAAAGAATAGGGCAGCTGTTTCACCAGTATTGTCCAATGTAGGCATCGCCTCGGCCCATTTGGTAAAATAGTCAACTGCAACTATAATATACCCATGCCCCCCGGTCGAGGTGGGGTTACATTGCATGAAATCGATGCCCCATTTAGCGAAAGGCCCAACCGCAACTATTGGTTGCATCGGTGCAGGTGGTCTTCTAGTTTTTCTATCAAAGATTTGGCAGGCATGACAACTTCGGACTGCGATTATGCAATCTTTGAACATTGTTGGCCAAAAATATCCTGCTCTTAATATCTTTTGGGTTGTAGCGAAACCTGATTGATGCCCCCCACATGTTCCTGAATGACACTCATTCAGGGCTTTTTCGGCTTCTTCATGGGTGAGACACCTCCTCAGAACGGTATCGATACCTCGACGGTAAAGAGTATCATCGATGATCATGTAGTCTTTTGCTTGGTATCGTATACGTTTCTGTTCGGAGTGAGAGGTGTCAGGCCGAAACTTTTGGGTTTGGAGATAGATAATTATATCTCCATACCATTCATCGCTTGCAGATATCAGAAATAAAGTCTCGTCCACTATTAACTCCTTGGAAGTCTCGTCGTTGGACGATGATGGGAGATCGCATAATAATTCTGCGAATACTAGAGCTTTCTTTGACTTGGATTTCACAAATTCCAGATCAAACTCTTGAAGGATTGCTATCCATTTGGAATATTTTCCCCCCAGCAACTGTCGCGACAGTATATAAGTCATGGGGTTGCAATCTGACAGAATGGTAGTTTTCCTGAAGAGGATATAATGCCGAAATCTCTGTATCGCTTGAACAGCAGCGAGCGCTAGCTTTTCAACGTAAGAATATTTACTTTCTGTATCATTTAAGTTTTTACTTAAATAATATACAGGATGTTCCACTCCATCGACTTCTTGTACTAAAACCATCGCAATGGTTGTATCTGCTACAGCTAGATACAGGTTAAAATCCCTAAGATAATCTGGGGCGTACATTAATGATGCTTTTACTAGGGACTCTTTCAAAGCGTCAAAGGAAGCTTGCGCAACCTGGTCCCAATCGAAGGGTACATCTTTTTTCAAAAGACGTGTATAACCTTTAGCGAGTTCTGCGTAATTTGGAATGAACCTCCTCAGAAAGTTTGCTTTCCCTTGGAGTTTCTGAATCTGAAACAAATTCGAAGGTGGAGGAAAATTAATGATTGCCTGAACCTTACAGGGGTCGAGACGAATCCAATCTTTAGAGACTACAAAGCCAAGTAAACGACCAGAACCGACGCAAAACACACATTTGTGAGGATTGAGTCTTATCTTGTAGTGTCGGCAACGTAAAAATATCGCTCTTAAATGCTGCGGATGATCAGTCCGCTTTCGTGAATGAGCCGGAAGATCGTCGAGATATGGTTGAACAATGCTCTTGATGTCATGGAAGGCGTAATTCATAGCCCTCTGAAAAGTTGCCCCTGCGTTCTTCAAGCCAAAGGGTAATTTTCGGTAAGCGAACGTGCCCCACGGACATATAAATGCAGTCTTCGACTGGTCCTGTGGGCGGATATTTATTTGATTATACCCCGAAAATCCATCCATAAAGGAAAAGATTTCACATCCGGCGCATTCATCAATTATCTGGTCGATGAAGGGTGTAGGGTAGTTGTCCTTCGGACAAGCTTGGTTTACATCCCTATAATCGACGCACACTCTTATCGTCCCTTGTTTCTTCATAACAGGGACAATATTCGATACCCAATCGGTTAGAGGAACCGGGTAGATGAATCCAGCATGGAGAAGTTTCTCGACTTCTGCTTTAATGGCAGCGGCTTTCTTAGGGTGCACCTGTCGAAGCCGTTGTCTTACTGGTTTGACATCAGGATACATTTTAATTTCATGTTCAACGATACTCGAGTCGATGCCTGGCATTTCATCATATGACCAAGCAAAGACATCTCTAAATTCACGAAAGAGAGCGTTATATATTTTCAGTTCTGAAGGGGAACAACCTTTTCCAACATGAATATTCTCTACAACATCAGGCTTTGTTGAGATATTTATGGCTATAGTCTCTTCGATATTTGATAAGTTTCATTCGGAATCCACCGTGTTTACAGTATTTGTTAGGAATTCAAAGACTGAAGGGTGGTAAAGATCTTTCTGAGTATCTTCCTCATATTCTGGAAGAAGGGAACGATGGTGGTGATCATTCCATGGTGCCCCCTCAATCATCATTGATTGTAAGATTCCTTCGTCAGTCCCATGTACTTTTAACCAAGGATCTAACGGGGTACCATATTCCCTAGATCTATCTACCCAAACGCTCGACGAGCATTGATTTGGGTTTGCCTCCCATGCATGAAACATTGATTGCTACAATATTTCAATGGGGCTTGGCGGCAAAACCATTGCATGATCCATAGCGACTCTGCCTTCTGTGGCTTTCAAGGTGGATACCATATTGCATGTTGCTACAAATGGTACATTTCCTATGCAAATAGGAGATGGTAGCGCGAAAGTTCCCATCATAGTGGGGTCTTTCAACAGACCTACTCCAATGTCTTGAATCGACCGGTCGCTGCCATGGATCATGGGAACGCTTCCCGTAACTTGGGAACCATTAGGGAGGAAGTTTTGTTGATCGACGACCGTAATCCCTCCTTCAAAGGGGAATGCGATCTTCCTAAAATAAGTCGACACAACAGCTTGCATGGCATAAATCCATGGCCTTCCCAATAGGATGTTATAGTCAAGATTGCCATCGATGACTTCAACATCTATTTCTACTGTTTTGCCCCCTATTTCAACCTTCAGGTTACTAAGGATATCGTAAGGTGTATATATCCTCCTCTCGAATGCTTTTAATGTTGTCGATGATCGCGACAAGGTTGGAGATCCTAAAGTTTTCCAGCAACTCATCGACATAATACATGTCGATGCTCCCTCATCAATAATCGTTCTATGAACTGTTTTGTTGAGGGCTTTCACTTGGACGAGGAAAGCTAATTGAGCCGGCAACTGAGGATCATACCCTTTGTGATCAAAGGATACCAGATTGGAATCTTTAGGATCCACCCCACCAATCGCTGATAACAATGCCTGCCTTTGGGATGGACAATGCTGTAATACCTCAAGAGTCGACATAGCGGATGGCGATTGCGCCAAATCCTCTACTATGTTGTAATGTTGTGCTGCTCTGGCACGAGGATTGAATGTCGACTTGTGTATTACTCCCTTTGGTGGTTTTATTGTTAATTCATGTGTGATGGGGGGTGCAACTTCTGCCGAAGTTGTCGTCGAACTGCTAGGTTGATCTGTTCCTTTATTGCTCGACACCTGTGGATTCCCATAATCTTTACTCCTTGTCGAAATCAAAGCATCATTTTGCTGTTTCGAAATCGACAACATAAGTACTTGGGACGGGGAAGCGTTTCCACTATCAACCAGATTTTGACCTGGGTCAGGAAATTGATCACTTGACACAGTTGAGGCATGAGGACTTTTAAAGAACCTCTTTAGCTCAGCTTTGAATGGGCAATCCTTAGTGTTGTGATCTTTGTCATCGCATATTTGACACGGAAACCGTTTCCTATTCCCAGGAGGGTTTGAAGAATTTTTCTTAGGGGATGACCCACCTTGTTTATTCTTCCTCCCTTTGTTTTGATTCTTCTTGCTTCCTGGTTGATTGGTTTCTTTGCCCTTATCTGTCGATACGGCATTTACTTCCGAAGCAAGAACTTCTTCATGCGCATTTTGATTCGAATCCTTACGGGCCTTCTTTTGATTGGTCCTTTTCGGATTCGTGTTTGCCGTGCCAATCACGACATCGCCGGCATGAGAGTCACTGTTCGATTTAGGAGGAGGAGGGATTGAAAACTCTGGTCTAGGGGCGTCTGGTATTTTGTCATAGAGCGTGCCGGACTGAGTATATACTAAATCCAAGTATTGTGCACGAGCGATAACTTGCTCTTCTGTTACGACTCCTCCCTTTCCTACATCTTCCGTTATAGCCGGAAGTAATGACTTTATAAACCACTCAGCTAAAAGCTGATCAGGAACGTATGTTTTAACCATTCTTCGTCGACGTCGCCACTCATGTATATGATCTTATATATGAGTTGCGGTTGTCTGTTTGAAGTTAGTCAATATCTCTGTTCCCGTTTCGTACCTTATTGGTAATTGAAAGTGGGTCAAGAATGTTGTGGCAAGGGAGCCAAAATTGTCGAACGAAGCTCTAGGTAATTCTATATACCATTTTGCCGCCGGACCTGTCAATGTCCTCTGAAAGAGGTGAAGCCTTATTGAATCGTCATTCAAATTGTTCGATGAACACCATAGATGAAATGTCATCACATGATTCGACGGGTCTTCGCCTGGATTTCCATTGAATTTAGGAATGTCGGATGGAAGTTTGTGCGGAATCACTGGCCACCAAGGGGCGTAAGCAATTGGATCGTTTGTTAACCGATGTAAATCAGGCAACTCTAAAGTTGCCACGAACGGTAACTGCTGGTTCAAGTTAGGTGAAGCGTAACCAGGATATGATGGAATCGCCTGAACAGTCGGTCTTTGCATACCAGCATAATGGAGTTGATGTTGGTATGATGAATACGGTTGATGGACTTGACCACTATAAAGTGGTTGATTTTGACCATTTTGAATATATGGTTGTCCAGTATTCACAAATATTTGCTGCTCAGAACCTTGGTACACTTGTTGGAATTGTGGCTGTTGGTATTGCATTATCCACGGTTGCGACACCATGGGTTGTTGCGCTACGCTAACCATTGGACCAAGATGTGCGGTAGTTGTACCCACTTGTACTTGTGTTGTCCCACCAGTAGGTGATTGTGGTTGGGTTGCAGGGTCAAGGGGCTGTTGCATGAGAACCTGAGCAATCTGAGGTTGACATACAACAGGCATTGTTTGAACTTGCGACACGGTCACAATAGCCGGTGTAGTTGGGATGTTTGTCACAGGTACACACTGTTGCATAGAATATACAACTCTCGGTGGCTGGGATAGCATAGGTACCCAACTACCCGTTGCAATTCCGCCATAACTTGAATAAGGTTGAGAGCTCCCGTATGGGTACTGCCCCCCATACGGTAGCAACCCAAAACTCAAGGCAACTGCCTGTCTTGGAGGACTGGATGGCCTAATTAGATTCCCAAAAGGGTCAATTTGATGAGTCTCACCATGAGAGTTACCAGACATTACTCCGGAACAAACAGGAACAGACCATACTGTCGAGGTAGTCTCTTGGTGGACTCCTTCTAGCGACTGCGAGCTAGTTGGGACAGATGGTATGCCGGCGAACATTGTTGGATTTACAGCAGGTAATTCTGCCATCGCCGTGTCATTCGACACAGTCCTAGATGTCGAAGGTTGTTCAGTCATTTTTAGTCTATCCAATTGATCACCTAGTGATTCTACAGGAACTTCCACTGGTGATGGACAAACTTCTGTTGTAGCAGGAAATAGAGTGACCCCTACTCCAAATTGAATTGGAGTGGATACTTGCGGTTCCTCTATAATTCCCTCTATCGCAATCAGACTAGGTGGAAGAGGAAGACCGTCAGGTCCGTAAAAGATTTCCGGTGCCGAAGAAGGGGTTGTATCGACCGCGACGGATGTTTGAGGAACAAAACTCTCTAGACCGGTTACAGATGGAACTGGTTCAGTCATACAAGTATTTTCCCCCAGACTAGGATCAGTATTGATGTCCCTCTGTGGCGATTGAACTTCTTCTATTGAGGCAGGGTTTCCGGAAATGTTTGGAGTGACCAGAATCTCAGATGTTGTTGGAACGCTTGTTCTAACTTTTAAAGGAGATTTTGAACTGGTTCGACGAGCTCGCTTTGTCCGGATTGTTTTCGATTCCGGAGACAAAGACGGTTGACTCGCAAGCCTCCGAGAACGACGGATATTCAATTGACTTTCTTCCACGATTGCGGATTACTCGATCAACTAAAATATAAAGGGGAAAATTTGTGTTTCCGATTTGAATGAATTTTATTAGACGCTTTTAAACATAACTTCGCTTTTTCATGTTTTAAGAGTCGAGAAAAAGCTAAAGATGACTCTAGTCGCCTTCGATGTATTAACGAGCCCGAAGTGACAAATGCTCGGTTGGACCTTTTCAGTTATAGAGTTTGAAAAGGGCCAAAAGAAACTGCTCTGGAGATCTAGGCAGAGGGTGTGCCAAACCTTTCGCGAAACCACAGAATACGTTTTACGGTACGGGTGGTCGATCTTCGTGAATGCTGTGTTCACTACATCGCGATCAGTAGGGCGGCCGACACGACTTCCTATGGATAAAGGATAATTGCCTATAGGGGTCTCCCAATATATACGCGACGGTACGTGGGAGCACAAGTCCGTATTAGTGCCACCGACTCTCAGGAGGAATCACCCACCTTCGTAGAGATCGACAGTCACTATGTTTAACGACGCCGGAACACGTCTCTACCTAGACCTCTAGATGTTTGCGTTATGTTTCAAATGCGTTGTTAGGTTCATTCAGTATATTTTAAGTTGATCTTTTTAAAGTTTGCCTTTCAAGGTTCACCACGAGATGTGTATGACAAATTCCTAAATGCAACCTAAGATGAGAAGCAAGCTTTTTCAAATCTTTTTGACTGATGAAAATCTTAACTACTGAGGGAGAAGAAAGGCAAATTCTTTTCACACAGTTCATACAGCACAAACTAATGCACTTTCTCCTAAATCATCATGCAAACTTTTTCAAATGCAAAATGCACAATGCATGTATTTTCTTTTCCCTTTCTTAATGTGGATGGATACAAAAAGAAAGTGGTTATATAACTTTGATTTCGATTTAAAGCGAAAGTAAACAAGTTTTTCCAACAATCAAAAGACACCTTAAGATTCACTTGCTTAATCACTGGAAATACATGAAATCAAACCATACTAACGAAAGTAAAATGACTAATCAGCTATGGACAGCAAGCAAGCTAACTCTTTAGACCAGCAAAATGCCTAACACAGGTTCAGATCTAAGAGGCCAAAAGCATGACTAGTTTACTTCTCGTTATGGGAAATTGTAAATGAATAAGAAATACAAAGAACAAGTACAATTTCGTTATATAACAGAGGCAGAATGATGGCAAGTAATATTGGTTTCAAAACAAGTACAAGACTGACACTTAGCAGCAAATCTAAGTGAAAACAGGCAAGAGAAAGGAGGAAACCCCAAATGCACTAAGCAAATTTGGGCCAACGCAGGCTCTGCACAGCCAAACTGGCTCTCAGCGCAGGTAGCCCCTTCGGGACCTGCGTTGCAAAGCAGGTAGCCTGTGTACTACCTGCTCTGGAAAACGAGAGTTGCATTTTCACAGTTTCCGGGTCATAATTTTCTCAAAAATGCACGGTTTTTGCTCAAATCAGAGACATTCAGTCAAGCACACTCAAAGGGATGATTTAGAAGGTGCAAAGCTATCACTAAGAGCTTACAAGGATCTTTGTAGATCAGCTCTTCAAATCATGAACTTGCTCAGAAATGAGCCAGAGTAGCTGCCCCTCTACTTCGCTTTTGATATAGTCAAAAGCTTTTCGATTCGGTACTCTTTGGTTCAGGAAATGAATAGCAAAGATACTACAAACACAATCAAACGGATACGATCCCCAGCGGAGTCGCCAGTTTGTTGTAGGGAAAAGTCTCCGACTCGGATGACCCTAACCCACTCTAAGGGTGACAGTTCCTTAGCAACAACTGTAAGACAAACTACTGAAGGTTTACTTCTTTATGAAAGCAAAAGAGAGTGGAGAAAGCACTAACCGTTGCCTTGCACTTAATGTCGAATCCAAACTCTTCTCTTTGGCCACTTGCTCCTAGCTCTTTGTCCCTCTGCTCGCCCAGCTACAAGGAGATCCTGCAAAACAACAAAGAAGGAGACTACAAGAGGCATGCAATCATAACTGGTTCATGGATTAGTGTAAACCAAACATGCAATCATCACAATATATATAATTGAAACAAGAGCACATAGAAGAACCTCAATAGCTTTTATTAATGTAGAAGAAAAGGTTCTGAGAGGATTACAACCATTGCAGGCTCCAACCCAGCAACACCTCCCAGCAGAAAGAGTTGCTCTTCTTCACCTCTCTCAAACAATCACCCAATAACTCGAGAATGAAACCAACAGCATATCATTACTTTGCACAAAATTCCAGCCTCCTGAGCTCATAGGAGAGAGCTCAATATATAGATGAATTGAGAAAGGATGAGTCAGCTTGCAACTGATGTGTAGCTGCCTTGTGTCCTCTCTCTCTTCAGTTAATCTTTAGTTGATCTTCAGTTCTTGAGTCCACTTGGTGAACCTTGCTTCCACTTGGAGAAACAAAGCATTTGACTCATCACAAGGCGAAATACCTGATCCAAGTGTCATTTTTGGAAGATTCCAAAGCAATGACTCACTGTGCCACATGTCCAAACTCGCCCAACGCAGGTGGGCTTTGTTCTGCCTGCTTTGCAACGCAGGTACACCATGGAGCAGTTGTGTTTCAGCGCAGAAGCCTAGTGGAGCACCTGCTTTGATTTCAGGATTGCTTGTTTTTGAGTGTTTTCAAGTGGAGAACTGATCTGAGAGCTGTTGGCTTGCTGACCTTGTTCCTCTAGGGGTAAGAACATCATGTTTAGGGAACTTTGGATCCCTTGGATTATTGACAATTCATGCTTGTTGCTGTAAGGCACAAAATTGTCTATAACACATAGTAAGAGCCCATTTTGATCCCTAGTGACAGGCTGCTAGACTGGAACTCACAGTTGGTAAAGAATATAATTTGGCTCGTGGAAATTGGGCAGAATTTAAAGAGCATAGTCCAGAAGTTAGACCTTTTACATCTTCCTATAGTATCAATAACTTTGGCCATGAGAAGGATATGCAACTGAATCAAGCGCAGGTAATCAAGAATATGGAAGACAACCAGGATCAACTCATTAAGAACATGTAACTTAACCAAGCTAGATTAATAGAAAATCATGCCAGGGAAATTAGTTCTATGCAAAACAAGTTGTTGCCTATAGAAGAAAAACACATTAAGGAAATGAAGATTATGCAAGTTAATCACTCTAATCAAATAGCCACCATGTAAAATCATTTGACTACCATAGAGAAAAATCATGTCAAATAAATGAACTCTATGAAAAATTGTTTGACGGCCATAAAAGAAAATAATGATAAAGTGATAAAGACTATGGGATCAAGTCATGCAAAAGAAATCAGTGCCATAGAAGTGAAGCATTCTCATCAAATGACTGTTATTCGGAATAATTTAGAAAGAAAGAAAAGATCACATATTCAAAAGTTCCAAGTCAGATAATAAAGATCCATCAACAGGTCATAAGCCTTCATCTTCGCTGACGAAAGCTTCATCCTATTATGAAGAGGTCATTTGTTCCATTGAAAAGTGGTTAGTTGAAGGCAATTCAGATAAAAGAGAAACTAAAAGAAATCAAGCACCCTTGACAGAACAGATGCAGAACGAAGAGAGGCATGTCACAAATATCATGGATACTTCAAACTTTTCATCTGAAATATTTCAAGATCATAAAATATGTTCCACATCTTCAGCAACATAGCCCACCACAAAGAAAAGTATGAAGTAGTAGAGAAAAAGAATGAAGCCTGATAAATCTAATTTCCATATACAACACAACATTGGGATAAGTTAGAGTCCTTTGAAATGTAGGGTTGGGCATGGCACAATAGAGAAACAACTCATTAATCTACCTAAAAGTTGGGAGATGCTCGGTATACACTATATTGAACACATATGATGCCATAGGGCATCCTCTATATTGTATTCCTAACCCTACACCTTGTAATTTCAGCATTTCATTTTTGTTTTTAGATTAGATTTATTTTTCATGTTAGTAGAATTTTTAATAGTTATAGAGCTTCTATTTCATGTACTTAATGTTATATGATGATTTTTGGATTATATTTGGATGGATGCTACTTATACAATTTTTTGAGTTGCTTTGGTGTAGATTTTGGATTCTCAAATTCCTTCGGTGAAGCAACGTGTCCCCAAGTAGAGTCAGATGTTGACCACTCCATGTCAATAACCATATAGCAATACACCCATTTTTTGGAAAAAGGGATTTCATTATTCAGATCATTCAAGATTCATCATCAATCTTCAGTTCGTTAGACTTGTAAACCTATTCTGGAAGTTTATAATGTAAATAATCCTAGTAAGACAATCTATGTATGTAACAACCTAGGTAATCCTACTTTTTTGGTAAGGATTTCTATCCCTAGGAGGTTTTACGTCTCACTGATTCATGTGTGTTTCTAAATATGGATGATCGATATATTTTTTTCCCTCCAACCTCACCCCAAAGCTAGGGTGGATTTTGTCATCAAGACCTTAGGTAAGTCCTAGTGTTCTAGTCAAGTCTTTTGTAAAGTGATTTGAGAATAATTTTAGCTAATTGGCTAAATTATTCTATTACAAATCATTGGGTTTATTGGATCATATTTGAGTTGCATAATTTGGTCAAATAATGAGGGTCTATAACAAATGGGTGTTCCCCCTTTATGTATTAAATTGTTGATGTAAAAAATATTTTAGTGCATTGTCCCTCATATTTAGACAACATGGCTAAATTATTTGAGGGTTGGAAAATTTATTAATCCCTTCATGTGTCAATTAAATAAATTTTCTGGAAAAAATAATTTAAAAAAATCCTAAGCCAAAAATTTAATTAATTAGCATCAAATTTAAGATAATTAAATTTTTTGGCAAAAATAATTTAAAATCATAAGCCAAAAATTTAATTAAGTTTTTGTCCTAGGAAAAATTAATTCTCTGTTGTAGCAGCTACAACCACCCTCCAAAATTTTTCCTTAGCTTCGTTTTGGAGCAGGCTACCTACCAACCATTTTCACATCATATCTTACATTATCAAATACATAGGCTTCATTGGTTTTTTAGCAGCTTACCAGCATGTGCATGATAGTTTGCTTCACTCCCCTCATAGGCTGCCATTCTAGACTTGGGTCATTTATTGGCTGAGCAGCTCCCTCAGAAAATTGTGCAATTCTAGAAGGGAACCAGTCTTCCCTCCAAAAATTGCGCAAATCAACTGGGAAGCCTGTTGGTTCCAAAAAATGCGCAATGCAGTTAAACAACCTTCCTTGGGAAAATTGCACAATCTCGCCCAGCATTGCAGCTCAGCCCAGAAATTGCATAATTCTGGGTAGCAGTCACCTACTCCTCCCATAAATTGTGCAATCCATCTCAGACAACCAGCCCAACTCCTCCCAGAAATTGCACAAAATTCTCTCTCAGTCAAGCAAGCTGTTGCATGTACCTTCAGGTTGACCGGTTCCACTCGAGACCCAACAAACTTGATTTGCATGCATGGGCTGATTTTTCCCGAAATAGAAAAAAGAAACATGCAAAAAGAATCCCTATATTTTAGGGATCTATTTTTAGTAGTTAGAAGTTACATGCAAAGATTGTTTTAGAAACTTTCCTCCAAGTGTCACTTTTTCCTAGAGTTATGGCATACACGTCATAAGCCTCAAACTTATGTATTCGACATTTCAGAGCTCATTCTTCATCGATCTTGGAGCTCTGACATCCCACAGCACATCTGGGAGTCTTCAACACATCCAGCTCATCTATTTCCTAGTAAGTCTACTTTACTTGTCTTTTGCAGCATTTTTGTCACTTTTTGTGTTTTGGCTTGTGTGAGTGTTGTCTGCTTGATTTTTGTAAATGCTTGCTGTAACTTGCATGCATGCTAACCAGTACAAGCACCGTTTCAGGTTTCGTTTGCATCTCACTGTTGTCGCATGCATGACACGGTTTTTCATAGACGGTCATCAATTCGGAAAATCGTTTCACACACATGCATGTTTTTCCATTTTCTGAATCTTGCATTCGTTATTTGCATGCATGATCATTCACTCCTGCCTACACTCAATTTCGCCATGCATTCAGAACTTCATATTTTTTTAGTTTCCCATCTATGGGTCTGGGCAACCTTAGCCCAGACTCTGTCGTGCCCAGACAACATTGCACATTTCTGAGAGGGAAGGCTTTACCTTCCTCCCAGAAAATGTGAAAATCTGGCCAGACAGTGTCCTCCAGTCTTGCTTTGTTCAATTCTGAGAGGGAGTGTCTACTAGCCCATAAAATTACGCAATGCAGTCCCTCGGCCTGCATGACTTGCCAATTGAAATTGCGCATTGCACAATCTCTGCACCCAGCAGGCTAGTCTAGATTGTGCATTGTGCAATTCCAACAGTCAACCAGCCTCCTGGAAGTACAAACTACCTTTTGTGTAGTTTCAGTAGTCAGTCTCCCAGCCTCTTAGTGAAAATTGTGCAATCCTTGCCAGTAGTCTCCCGGGTATGTTGCATGTCAATCCTCAAAGTTTTCTTTGTTTTCAACTAACAGATTTATTTCCATGTATGTCGTCATGTTTCTAGATATAGCAGGTGTTAGTCCATCTCTCAGCAGTTCAAGATCAATGACCTCCAAGAGAGCAGGGTCAGAGGACACCGACAGAAGTGCAAATAGAGATGTAGTTGAGCGAGTGTTTATGAGTTTGCTGATTTATGAAGACACCAAGTTGATCGTAGATAAATACATCAAGTTTAAATGGCAGGAGATCAATGATGTAGTATCAGGCACATTTTGGGAAGATCTAGAAGACCGCAAAGTCTATGTGAACATTCACAAGTCTGGCTTGTACTGGATTGCATGCAGATATCTCGTGTTTCCATGCGTGGACATGATACATTAGATCTTCTCGCACACTAATCCTGAGATGATGGTGTTAAGCAGTTTTAGTAGGACAGAGATTGCTACCTTTAGGGTACAGGACTATCGGCAGATGTACCACTTGCCGAAGTCAGTGATCAGCATGGAGACACCCTTCAGCATACCCAGCAGCAATGCAAACTCCGGGGATATCTTGAAGAACTGGGTGAAGGAGCCAGCCAAGTTCGGGATGACACCCAATCAGATTTACAAGCCGAAGATACTGTGGAAGGCATATCAGTACTTGGTCATCTTTGCATGCTGCTTGTATGGCTAAGAGAGCATGAAGACCTTCCCACAGAATTGGGTGATCACATTGGACCAACTGGCCAATGAAGGAAAAGCATGTAACTGGTCTGACATCTTGGCTTACAAGAGAAGGAATAGGTAACAGGAGCTTGGCAGCCACCCAAAGGTCAGAAAGCAGAAATCTACATGTCGACATACATTTTGGATACAATCTGTGCCCGTCAGGAGTTCCTGGGCTTGAAGTGGGCCTGGACATCAGCAGAAACCTCTATGAATACTTATTGCAAACTATTTTCTAAATACAGCTTCCGCGGAGTCATCACGCAGTTATCATTTCATCACCCCAATGTACAAGATGATATTTGAGCAGGATCCACCTTGCATGTGTAAGGAAACAATGGAGGCATTGATCGACATAGCAGATTGGTATGCCTCGCCTTTTGGCACCTTCATATGGATGTACGACGCGGAGAAGCCTCCACATATTTTGTCAAAGTTTTCCATGGAAAGGCTCGTCATACAAGAAGTATCGTGCCACATCTCGATAGGACTGTTATCTAGACTTCATTGGAAGAAAAAGGCACCCTGGCCCACTCTTCCATTGCATATTAGGTTGTACGAGATATGGAATCTCAAGCATGTAGATGCCGAGATAGAAGAGTTGAAGAAATTTACTTTCACCACCAGAAGCTTCAATCCGTATGACCTGCATTGCTTTGTGAAGGATCACTGCACGAGAGTGAAATTCCCTTAGATCCACAGGGCATGTCATTGGGTTGAATAAGACCCATGGAGATACTGTCACAGCTTCTCCAAGCCCAATGAAGTGGTCAGCATCGCTATGGAATGGTTAGCAAAGCAGCATCTAGGAGAGCAACAATAGCAGAGGTTAGCATACCTGCGCGTGACAAAGGCAAGAGAAATATTGTTGACATTGAAGAGGTAGAAAAAAGTTTCAAGTTTAGAACAAACCCACTTGTGGAGAAATAAGCTTTGGAGATAGAGGTGAAGAGGCGACAGTGCGATAAGAGGACCGCGCAAAGGCAGAGAGAAAAATAGAGAATGGAGGAAACAGTGAAGGAGTTGCAAGAGTTGAAGGTGAAACTATGGAAGGAATAGGAGTTGCATAGACAAGAGAAGGAATCGTAGTAGAGACAAACACAACAAGGGGAAAAACATGCACAGATTTATGAAACTGCGTCCATACAGGTGATAGACTCATCCAAGCAGCTGGCATAAAGTAGACAGGGTGAGCAGTCATAGGAACAGGATTTCACTCAAGAAATTGAACGAGTACTTGAGCAAATGGATATGGAGATGGAGTAACCAGAGTTAGAGCAAGACATCAACCTCATTCCTTACCACCAAGATGTTGACCCAACGGTTTCACCAGATCCGGAAACAGAGCAAGTCTTGAGCAACCAAGGAGATACTGAGATCCTTGGAGACAATCTAGAAGAAGAGATGCACAACATATCATTCGAAGAGTTGGAGCATAGAGTTTTGTAATCTTACAGTGTCTACTCTAGATGTCCACACATCTCCTACGTAGTTTGAGGAACGGGTGATCATATCTGATGTGCGCAAGCATCCAACAACATTGGCCGATGCTACCAAAGCATATGCCGAAGCAACTAGCTCGAGTGTTCGCTTCTTGATAGCATAGAACGAGTGAATGGCTAAGGAGTTACAGACAACCATGCAGGGAGGAGAATTAGTTATAGCATTCACCCGAGCAGAGTTGAATAAGGTGATACTGGATGAAGTATCATCCCTTGAGACAGTCATGCAGGCGTTGTATTCCATATTTGGTAACGTGCATAAGGCAATTGTCCATGTCAATGGTTGACAGAAGCGGTGTGCTAGAAGAGTACGTATCTTGTCAAACTTGCATACTGTTATCGACTACATGCGAACATGGACAATGAGATACAAGGGAGCCCCATTAAACTTGCCCAAGATGATGAATCCCATTGCAATTGAGTTGAAGGCACGCATCCGGAGTTAGATCCGGATCTATGAATAACTCCTGAAGCTCATCACTAGTTTGCAGGCTTACCATGCATGGGTGTTCGGAAGCATGGATGTTGTTGTGCGTGCACATATGATCCCATCTATTGGGACACTCACTGAGGAAAATACAAAGGGACAAGTTTGACTGGAGTTAGACTCGTACTTTGACGAGTTGATGCGCATAGCCACCAGCACAGACTTGGCGATCAGTGCAGACACTATGCATCAGTATTTCGCTGGTCCAGCCACACTCAAGACAATGATGCACATGTTATCAGACAAGTTGGACAGAGGATCCAAAGCAGTGTACCCAGATGAAATAGAGGCAAGAGTTTTTTTCTAGAAAGATGTCACCATAGAGTACACAGACACTATCGTGGACTACCAAGTTTGGCATCGGTTCACCACCATGGACCATCATGAGGATGTCGAAGAGTTGGTCTTCCCACAATTGTCCGAGTCATAGTGATGTCTTACATGGATTTCCCAAGCCTATTTTGTCTTACACGGATTGCCCAAGCCTATTTTGTCTCACATGGGTACATGTGCAGATTATATGTAACATCTTGTAAAGTGGAAGTTCAAGTGTTGATAGTTGAATGTAATAGTCATAGAGTAGCTGAAGAGTCATGAGGGTAGGTGGACAGTCACAAAGGGGAATGCCAAGGTTTACCCCACCCTTTTCTATATATACTACCTCATAACTCATTGTATGGGCTTTTGGTCAGCCAACATTCTAATAGGAGTATCTTAGAGAAAGCTTGGAGAGTATTGTAACGAGCCTTGGCTTCTCCACAGTGCAGAGCTAGTACATCTCTTTGAAGGAGCAGTCAGCAGTGATTATAACCTTCCGTTATCGGGACTAGTGGTTGGTCATGGTTGTACTGTATGATTGGAAATTTCACTTCTTAATATAACAGAGCCATCACATTTCATGCATATGTTGTTATTGTATTTCAGTTAAATTGGTTACTCTAATGATATATGTATATGTTTTCTTACGCATGTATGTATAGAATATTTCTGTATATGTATGTATAGACTCTTTATGTATATGTATGTATGAATCTTACTGAAATGTGTTGTTGGTTTACCCATCACTTTGGATTGTTGGTTCACCTTCCTTCCAGCTTGTGATGCACCTTTGGTCTTGTGTTCCCTTCCAAGCTGCATGTTTACACAAGTTTCCAAGGGGTGCACTCATTCCACCTTCTGTGTGTTAGAACCATTCATGCACCTTCCTTGGCTTGTTGTGCATGTCACACCTTTGCTACCAACAAGGACATATTACTTGCCTCTACATGCAACCACAGTAAAGGCGATACCATACGACCCACTAATGGGACTCCTACCCAAAACAGTCAGAGGTCTAGTTGGGACTTCTTACCGGGGAGATCCCCTGACATGTTGGTGGGTCCAGCACTGTCAACATTTCTGGTGCTAGAAGGAGGGCCAGATGACAAGCTATGTCCTCTCATCCTATTTTGAATCTTCGCACATCTATCATGGATATTGTCACACTCATCCCTCCATGATGTTTTTCACATGCCAAACCTCTCGACATCACGAGGGAGTTTTCTGATCTCTTGTCTGAATTCATGTATGATGGTGAAGGCAAAGTGGCCTGGCCTACATACTTACAAGACTTCTTTGCAATGCTTGATAAAGCAAATGAATTTGTTAATGAAGAGGCCATCATGTTTCTTGCATACACACTTCGCGAATCCCCACATCGGTGGTGCTAGAGTCTACCCCCCGGCAGTGTGCACTCACTTGATCAGTTTTGTGATCTTATTGAATCTACCTTCCATCATTTTGATCCAGAACCTCTTGAACAAAAACTGCTACAACAATAGAAGACCCTGTAAGAATCGCCTATGGAATTTTGGGACCACTTCCGTGTGTTGCAGTTTCAAGCTCCGAAAAGTCAGATGAAATTCCAGTATCTCATGGACAGATTTGAGTATTGCCTTACCAAATCTGTCAATCCTAAAAATAATTTCAAGCCCAAGCCCCGCTCAGCATACTTCGGTGATGGAGTTGCACAATCACAGACAGACACAGTCGCTATAACAAGTGACTGCCCGACATCCCCTCATCAAACAACTCCACCACAACAAAGTGATATGGGAGAACATGCACACACATCCATTCAACTATCACATCCTCCCAACATCACTTCTCTCAATTTTTTTGGTTGCGAAGCCCATGGGTTGTCACATGCATGTTTTACCTCAACCTCCATCTTCGTGTTCTGTTGATCCTCCAGATTGCACTGTCTTGTGTTCTTCCATTCTGGACTCTACATTTGTTGTGAACGAGGATCAAGCTATTGATGGAGTTGGTGTTGCGCAACCAACCTGCGTTTTCATTCATGAAGAGTATGACTGGGAGCTTGAACATAAACCCTCGGCGAAGGATGAATCTCTTCCATCCGAGCCTCCTCATTTTTTCCTGACATCTTTGGTGATTTTTCCATCCATGATTTCACATGTGTATCTCCATCTACGGATACACCCATTTTTTATCATTCGCAGAACACACCGGATGTCAGTCTGACATCCAACAACAGAGAGGACAAATAATTCTTTGAAAATCCACTTGATTTTTCATCTACCTTTTCCAAAAACATAGAGGGTCAATTTTTCCGCTTCTCATCTACCCCTTTGTTTAATTCATCAGATCATGAGGATTCCGATGAAATCCTTGATTTTTTTGATCATAGATGTCATGATCTATTTACCCCCATATTCGATCATGATGACGATTTTATCACAGTTGATTTTTCTAAGCCACCTGTTTATGATGATCTATCTGTCGATGAAGTCGAAACCCCACAGACTGTCGAGGCACTTCAGCCCGAGCTGATTGTTATGTCAGGCCCTCGTTGTCTTGAGGATGGTTTCACTTCTGATTAGGAAATTTTGAAACACCCGAAGCTCCTCATCACTTAGTTGTATACATTGAAGATCAATCTCACACATAGATTATCCTTCCTCCACTCGAACTACACGATCCAATCGCTCATGCATTGGAGGAATCTTACATAGCAATCACATGTGCGCAATGTAAGTTGTCTTTGTTTCTTTCATTTGCTTCATGTCACAGTCAAGAGTATGCATATGCTTAACAGTTGCACGCAGTGTCCCACAACATCATGGTAAGTCCATAGACCACATGTCATGCACTTGCACTCACTTATGTTCTATGGACGCATTTAAACTCAAAGTGTGTATGTCTTCATTGTTATATCTTTTATGTTTGCTGGTTCATAGAACTTTGTTGTTCGTAAACCATACCTTCACCAACATGGGTCGACCAATCATTGGTGGTTGCATTGGAAGTATCACTTCACGTGAGCAGACCCATGCAACGTTATCTTAGGAGTAGTAGTGTTTGCTTTTGGTTTGTTTGGTTGCATGCATGTTTGTTGATTACTTTTCATGTTTGTTTGCTTGCCTGCTTGTTTGCTTCTTACTTTTCTTATGCATTTACTTCTGATTTTTCTTTTCTTTTTTTCGTTTGTTTTCTTGTTTGCATCTGTAAGTTAGTTTTGCATGAAACCGTGCACGACTCTTGAAACAAGCTAGGTAAAGTACAAGAGGACTTGTGCAGTTATCAATACTTGGTTATCTGTTGTCCTAACTCTGTATGAAGAACTTGTTGTCTCCAGTCCATGATACATCAATGGAAAATATTGTTCGAAGTGAACCTTGGTGAAAACACAACGCTTGTGTGCTAACTAGTGTCACCTACTCTAATCGGTTATTTTTGGGTTAATCCTTGTGAGCGCAGTCAAGTAGAGTAAGGTGAGGGGGGAACCTTAACAAGCATGTCATAGTTATATATAAACTAATTCTCTAAAGGAACAAACTGTTCTTCTCTCAATAAGTCAGGATCCCTCTTCCGCCTCTTAAATGAATAAGTGCTATGCACAGTTACGAAAAATGAAAAATGAAAAAAATGAAAATGTGAAAATTTTCAAAAGAAATGAAAAACAAATAAGGCGAAAGAAGAGAAAGGCTTCCTGCACAGAGAGGTGATGTGAGTAACTCCGTCGGGGTATTAACCAGGCTCGCTGACAGTCGAGCGATGCTTGTGTTCATGTGCGACTCTGTCGGGAAACTGTCCAGACCTGCTGGTAGTGGAGCAACACCAAAGATGAAACTAAAACTCTGGTGACCATAAAGCTTGTGTACCAATATACCCCTTATCGCAATCGAAACAATTGTGTTGGCTTGGCTTGGAATTTGTGCCAATCGACCAAGACCTTGGAAAATGCTAGATCTTACAATCAAGAAAGTGTGGAAACCAAGATGAACATAGAACTGAATAATACTTCCGAAGGTGTTAGACTTTCTTTTCACAAACAAGGTCCATTTAGAGAGCTATAGTTCTACGAGTGTGTCGCTAATTGTTGTAGCGGCTAAAACCACCCTCCAAAATTTTTCCTTAGCTTCATTTTGGAGCCTCCCTACCAACCATCTTCCCAGCATGTCTTGCACTGTCAATTAGATAGGCTTCATTGGTTTTTCAGTAGCTTTCTAGCCTGTGCATGATAGTTTGCTTCACTCCCCTCACAGATTTCCAATCCGGACTTGGGCCAGTTGTTGGTTGAGCAAATCCCTCAAAAAATTGTACAATTTTGGAGGGGAACCAGCCTTCCCTCCAGAAATTACGCAAATCAGCTAGGCAGCCTGTTGGGCCTAGAAATTGCACAATGCAGTCAAACAACCTTTCTTGGGAAAATTGTACAATCTGGCCCAACACTGCAGCTCAGCCCATAAATTGCGCAATTCTCGGCAGCCGTCACCTTCTCCTCCCAGAAATTGTGCAATCCTTTTGGGATAGCCAGCCCAGCTCCTCCCAGAAATTACGCAAAATTCTCTCTCAGTCAAGCAGGTTGTTGCATGTGCCTTCGGGTTGACCGGTTCCACCCGAGACCCAACAAACTTGATTTGCATGCATGGGCTAATTTTTCCTGAAATAGAAAAAATCAACATGCAAAAAACATCCCTAGATTTTAGGGATCTAATTTTAGCATTTGGAGGTTACATGTAAAAATCATTTTAGAAACATTCCTCCAAGTGTCGCTTTTTCTTAGAGTTATGGCATGTGCGTCATAAGCCTCAAACTTATTTATTTGACATTTTAGAGCTCATTCTTCACATCGATCTTGGAGCTCTGACATCCCACAACACATCTAGGAGTTTTCGGCACATCCAGCTCAGCTATTTCCAAGTAAGTCCGCTTTACTTGTCTTTTGCAGTATTTCTGTCGCTTTTTGTGTTTTGGTTTGTGTGAGTGTTGTCTACTTTATTTCTATGAACGCTTTCTATCGTTTGCCTGCATGTTAGCTTGTACAAGCACCATTTCATTTTTCGTTTACATCTCACTATTGTTGCATGCATAACATGCTTTGCACGGACAGTTATCAATTCGACGAATCACTTCACACACATGCATGTTTTTATGTTTTATGAATCTTGCATTCGTTGTTTACATGCATGATCATTCACTCCTGCTTACACTCAGTTTCGCCATGCATTAAGATCTTCATATGTTTTCAGTCGCCCTTCAGTGGGTCTAGGCAACCTTAGCCTGGAATCTGTCGTGCTCGAACAACATTACACATTTCTGAGAGGGAAGGCTCTGCCTTCCTCCCAGAAAATGTGCAAATCTGGCCAGACATTGTCCTCTAGTCTTACTTTGTGCAATTCTGAGAGGAAGTGTTTGCTAGCCCAGAAAATTGTACAACGCAATCCCTCAGCGTGCATGACTTGCCAACTAAAATTGCACATTGCACAATCTCAGCACCCAGCAGGCTAGTCTGGATTGTGCATTGCACAATTCCAGTAGTCAACTAGCCTCCCACCAGTCCAAAATTCCTTTTACGTAGTTTCAGCAGTCAGTCTCCCAGCCTCCTAGGGAAAATTGTGCAATCTTTGCCAGCAGTCTCCCGGGTATGTTGCATGTCAGTCCTAAAAGTTTTCTTTGTTTTCAACTGACAAATTTATTGCCATGTATGTTGCCATGTCTCCAGATATCTCAGGTGTTCGTCCATCTCTCAGTGGTTCAAGATCAATGGCCTCCAAGAGAGAAAGGTCAAAGGACACCGACAGAAGCGCAACTGGAGATGTAGTTGAGCAAGTGTCTATGAGTTTACCGATTTACAAAGACACCAAGTTGATCGTAGACAAAGACATCAAGCTGAAATGGCAGGAGATCAATGATACATTCTCAAGCACATTTGGGGAAGATATTAAAAACCGCAAAGTCTATGTGAACATTCACAAGTCCGGTTTTACCGAATTACATGTAGATATCTCATGTTTCCATGCGTGGACATGATACATTGGATCATCTCGCACGCTGATCCCGAGAAGATGGTGTTAAGCAGTGCCAACGGGACAGAGATTGCTACCTTTAGGGCACAAAAATATCAGCAGATGTACCACTTGCCGAAGCTAGTGATCACCATGGAGACACCCTTCAACATACCTAGCAGCAATGCAAACTCCAGGGATATCTTGATACACTGGGTGAAGGAGCCAGCCAAGTTCAGGATGACACCCAATCAGATTTACAAGACGAAGATACTGCGGAAGGCATATCAATACTTGGTCATCTTTGCATGCCTCTTGTACAGCCAAGAGAGCATGAAGACCTTCCCATAAAGTTGGGTGATCGCATTGGACCAACTGGCCAATGAAGGCAAAGCATGAAACTAGTCCGACATCTTGGCTCACAAGTTGAAGGAACAGGTAACAGGATCTCAGCAGCCACCCGAAGTCATAAAGAAGAAATCTACATGTCCACATACATCTTGGATGCAATCTCTGCCCATCAAGAGTTCCCAGGCTTGAAGTGGGCATGGACATTAGCGGAAACCTCTGTGAATACTTATTGCAAGTTGTTTTTTGAGTGCAGCTTCGGCGGAGTCATCAAACAATTGTCAGATCATTTCGTCACCCCGGTGTACAAGATGATATTTGAGCAAGATCCACCTTGCATGTCTAAGGCTGCAATGGAGGCACTGATCGACATAGCAGATTTGTATGCCTCACCTTTTACCACATTCATATGGATGTACAACACAGAGAAGCCTCCGCATGTTTTATGGAAGTTTTCCATGGACAGCTCGTCATGCAAGAAATATCGTACCACATCTCGGTAAGACTCTCAGTTAGATTGAATCGGAAGAAGAAGGCACCCTTGCCCACTCTTCTGTTGCGAATCGGGTTTTATGAGATACGGAATCTCAAGCATGCGAACGTTGAGATAGAAGATTTCAAGAAATTTACTTTCGGCACTAGAAACTTCAATCCGTATGACCCGCATTGCTTTGTGAAGAATCACTACACGAGAGTGAAATTCCCTTGGATCCACCAGCATGTCATTGGGCTAAAGAAGACACATGGAGATATTATCACAGCTTCTCCAGGCCTAATGAACCGTTCAGCATATATGTGGAATGGTTAGCGCAGCAGTGTGAAGCAGCATCTAGGAGAGCACCAGAAGCAGCAGTAGTAGAGGTTAACATACCTGCAAGTGACAAAGGCAAGAGAAAGATTGTTGACAGCACAAAGGTAGAACAAATTTGCAAGTTCAGATCAGACCCACTTGTGGAGAAAGCAGCTTTGGAGATAGAAGCAAAGAGGCAACAACGCGACAAGAGGATTGCACAAAGGCAGAGAGAAAAATAGAGGATGGAGGAAACAGTGAAGCAGTTGCAAGAGTTGAAGGAGAAACTTCGAAAGGAATAGGAGTTACGTAGATGGGAGAAGGAATCGCAACAAAGACAAACATAGCAGGGGGTGCAACATGCATAGATTGATGAAACTGCGCCCATACAGGTGGTAGACTCATCCAAGCAGCTGGCACAAAGCAAACAGGGTGAGCAGTCGCAGGAGTAGGACTTCGCTCAAGAAATTGAACGAGTACTTGAGCAGATGGATACGAAGATGGAGCAGCCAGAGTTAGAGAAAGACATCAACCTCATGCCTTACCACCAAGAGGTCGACCCACCGGCTTCACCGGATCCGAAAGTAGAGCAAGTCCTGAGCGACCAAGGAGATACTGAGATCCTTGGAGACAATCCGAAAGAAGAGATGCACAACATATCATTCAACGAATCGCAACATAGAGTTGTGCAATCTCGCAGAGTGTCTACTCTAGATGCCCACACATCTCTTGTGCAGTTTGAGGAATGGGTGATTGTATCTGATGTGTGCAAGCATCCAGCAGCATTGGCTAATGCTACCAGAGCATATGTTGAATCCATTAGCTCGAGTGTTCGCTTCTTGATAACATAGAATGAGCAAATGGCTAAGGAGTTGCAGATGGCCAAGCAAGGAGGAGAACTGGTTACAGCAACCGCCCTAGTAGAGTTGAAGAAGGCGATACTGGATGAAGTATCATCCCTTAAGACAGTCATGGGGGCATTGTATTCCAGATTTGGTACCGTGCATAAGGAAATTGTCCATCACAATGGTTAGCAGCAACAGCGTGCTAGGAGAGCATGTATCTTGTCAAACTTGCATACTACTGTCGACCGCATGCAAACATGGACAATGAGATACAAGGGAGCCCCATTACACTTTCCCAAGATGATGAAGCCCATGGCGGTTGAGTTGAAGGCATGCATCCGGAGTCAGATCCAAAACTATGAAGAACTCCAGCAACTCATCACTAGTTTACAGGCTTCCCATGCACGGGTGTTCAAAAGCATGGATGTTTTTGTGTGCGCACATACGAGCCCATTTATTGGGACACTCACCGAGGCAAAGAAAAAGGGACAAGTTTGACTGGAGTTAGAATCGTACTTTGACGAGTTGATGCGCATAGTCACCAGTGCAGACTTGGCAATCAGTGCAGACACTATGCATCAGTATGTCATTGGTCTGACCTCACTCAAGACAATGATGTGCATGTTATCAAACGAATTGGAAAAGAGGAGCCAAAACAGTGTACCCGGATGCAACAGAGGCAAGAGTTTGTTTCCAGAAGATGTCACCACAAAGTACACGAACACCATTGCAGACTACCAAGCTTGGCATCAGTTCGCCACCGTTGACCATCATGAGGATGTCGAAGAGTTGGTCTTCCCACAGTTGCTCGAGTCATAGTGATGTTTTGCATGACTTGCTCAAGCCTATTTTGTCTCACATGGGTACATGTGCAGATTGTATGTAACATCTTGTAAAGTGGAAGTTCAAGTGTTGATAGTTGAATGTAACAGTGATAGAATAGTTGAAGAGTCATGAGGGTAGGTGAATGTCAAGGGTTACCCCACCCTTTGCTATATAGAGTACCTCATAACTCATTGTTTGGGCTTTTGGTCAGCCAAGCTTCTGATAGGAGTATCTTAGAGAATGTTTGGAGAGTATTGTAATGAGCCTTGGCTTGTCCATAGTGCAGAGCTAGTACATCTCTTTGGAGGAGCAGGCGACAGTGACTATAACGTTCTGTTATCGGAACTAGTGGTTGGTCATGGTTGTACTATATGATTGGAACTTTCACTTCTTAATATAACAGAGTCAGCATGTTCATGCATATGTTGTTATTGTATTTCAGTTAACTTGTTTACTCTAATGATATATGTATCTATTTTCTTATGCATGTATGTATAGACTCTTTCTGTATATGTATGTATGTATGAATCTTATAGAAATGTGTTGTTGATTTAACCATCACTTTGGATTGTTGGTTCACATTCCTTCGAGCTTGTGATGCATCTTTGCTCGTGTGTTCCCTTCCAAGTTGTGTGTTTACACAGGTTTCCAAGGGGCACACTCATTCCACCTTCTGTGTGTTAGAAACATTCATGCACCTTCCTTGGCTTGTTGCACATGTCACACCCTTGCTACCAACAAGGACATCTTACTACCTCTACGCGCAACCGCGGTCAAGGCGATACCATACGACCCACTGCTGGGACTCCTACACCAAACACTTTAAGGTCTAGTTGGGACTCCTTACTGGGGAGATCCCTTGACATGTTGGCGGGTCCAACACTGTCAACATTCTCCAAATTAAAAATTCGTGTGTTCCAGAGAAATTAATTTTTGGAGGTCTCCAACTAAGGGACTGTTGAAAATTTCAAGAGATTTTGGACCCGTGGACCTTGGTAGTTAAGTCAAAGTCAATTTTTTGAGGAAATAAACTCATGATAATTAATTTTGAGTTGATTAAAATTCAATGAAATGAAAAAATCGAATTTTCTCAAAAAATAAAATAATTTTGACGGAGGAGATTAAAAGACAATTATTATTTTTTAATAGTCAAGATTACTTTGATGAGGATCAAACCAACTAACCGTTGGAGAATTAATCTATAAATTAGAGGTCATTTGTCATTTGAAATCATCCGATCATTGAATCGTGTACTAGCTCTTGAAGTTCTTGTAAACTTTTCTGTAATAATACAACGCAAAGTCTTTGGGGTTTTACTTGATGGTAGTGTTCCTCTCCAGTATTTTATCATAACTTGTATTTAGGATTTTTTTGATCTTATTTATAATTTTCTAGTTAATAACTCTTGTAGATCAATATATTGCATAGGTATCTTGCTTAGGTTGTTGGGTTTTAAGATAGCATTAAGATTTTTAATTGATTAGCAGGTCTAATATTTAAAAATTTAAAAGTTATTTTATACCTCTATTAGTTTAACGATTTATTTTATAAATGTGCAGAAATCATTTGATTCAAAAATTTTGGGCATTTGGGGAAGTTCTCGATTGAACCAACCAACTGTTGAAACTTAAGATCTGGAGAGCCTTTCAGATTAAAATTCCTAGATTATCTAATGAATTATATCTTGCAGGGGTGTCCTAGGCTAGTACCTAAAACTTAAAAAAAAAGTTATTTATCTTCAAAATATTGTGCTAAATAACTAGATCTGGCTAAGAAGAACCTTACATCTACAGATTTGGGAGCGAAGTTAGACTCATACTCCTCTAATATGATAGATCTGTAGATTATTTGTATAGATCTGTAATTTACTTGTATAGATTTGAAGTTTTGTAACATAATTTTGAATTTTAACACTTGGTTTTTTAAGATTTTCTTTATTTTTGTGCATATTGGGTATTGGGTTTTTTCTCCTTTCAGTTGTGTAGGAATAGATCTGAAAAATCAACGAAGGAGATCTTCAAATCTGAGCTAGATCTAGACCCTAGAGGGAAAAATCTAACCTCAAACTTTTGTTTGCAGGGAAAAAAAGATAAGATATTTCATTAAAGGCTTCAAATCTGAGATTATTTGAGGAAAAAATTGGCTTTTAAGATAAATCTATGCCCTAGAGGGCAAGATCTAGTCTCATTTTTGTTTGCAGGGCCAAATAATTCAAGGATCATTCAGTGAAATTTCAAATATGGGGTTTCATGAATTTCTTAGATACAAAATTGCAATATATATATATATATATATATATATAGATATATGAGTTTGAATGAGGATTTGTCATTCAGATCTAAATTGAAGTTGAAGAAAACCATGGGTAGAAATTAGTGATTTTCATATTTGCTCATTGCTGGAAGATTTTGGATAAAAAGCTTCAAGGCCTAGGGCCTCAAGTTTTGTTTTCTAACCTCTATTTCTTTCATTGTCCAATACATTAAGCTAATTAATTTAAGCAGTGACATTAAGCACATTGACAAATGTAATCATTGAATAAACAACTACAATTTGAATGATTGTCTCCTTGCTTTCTAAGGTTTAATCTTAACAGTAATTTGCATCTAAATTCAATATTTTCTGAAAAACAATTGATTGACCACTGTTTGACATATTTTTCGTTAGTTTTGCATTTAAGACTTACTGTTGTCCCAAAATAATAAGTTTTTGTCATAAACATTATTTCTGAAAAATAATATTGTTACTTTATTCTAAAAGTGAACATTTTTTCCAGCAAGGTTTGGATGGTTAGTAGCGTCAAGTTTAAACACATATTTTCTAAATTCTAAATTTGGATTGCACATATCAAGTTGAATATTTTGGGACAGTTTTACATACTTGCACTTATTCGGTTCATTGTTGTCCGTAAAGAATTCACTGTTATTTTAAATGAAAATCTCTGAAAATTTGATGCTTTTGGGTAATTTTTTGCATTCTTACTTCAGCAAGTTTTAGTGGTTATTGACATTGGGTTGTAAGTTTAAATGTTTGATATTTTCTCAGTTCTGAATTAAGATTACACACATATAAGCTTGTTGTCTTGAATACATTTCTGGAGTTTAAAGCGCTGAAAATAAATTTAATCTATTGTTGTTCCAATCATTTTAATCATTGTTTTCATCACTAGTAAGGCTAAAGCAAATTCTAGGGATTGATATTTTAATGTTTGTTGTCCTATATTTTTCATAATCTGAAATTGCATCTTCTTCTTCGGTATGTTGGAAAGGCTAATTATTTCAGCATTGTTTTGACATTTTTTGATTGTTGATTTAACAATTGCTTGACATCTTAAACTCGCTGAGAATTTACTGTTGTCATAATATAGTCTTTGAAATTTAAAGCGCTTCCAGTTCATTGTGAAAGTGAATGTTTGCAGCAGCAAAGTTATGGTATGTTTTTGGCATTGAAATCTAAGTTCAACATCTAAATTGCATATGTAGTAACTCATTGTCAACCTATTACTCATTGGATATTGATATTCTATGTTGGTATAGGAGTCTTGGTATGATTTCATCGCTTATATCTATTTGTGAATGATAAATTTATACTGTCACTTGAGATCTAAATGTTCCTAACTTAAAGACCCATTGATATAATTGCATCTCATGTTTCAATTGAATATCGCCTAAATAATTGGCATTGAAGAATCAAATTGTCATTGGCATTACGTCAAAATAATCCTAATTGTCTAAGTAAAGGAGCATTGAAGATCTTATTGTTTCTATCTTGAAGAATTGTCATTGGATAATAATAACATCGTGAGTAAATGCTCTAGTTCTCTCTCTTACAATTAATGTCATTATTGGTTTATGGTTATTGTGAACTTTGGGCATATTAGTGATCTTAATTTAAGAACTTACATTTTGTGATCATTTACTTGAGCAATTGTATTGTGGGAATCTTTTATATCATATTGGCCTTTGGAAATTTGGCACTTTGTCTTGTATAGGGTTGTCTCTTCATTTATTAAGTGTTCTTGTCATAAAGTTAATTTACATTAAGTACTTAAACATTAAACGATCTTATCTCAAGACTGCTCACTCATCTCTTTGCTAATTTCATCTTGCATCTCTTTTCATCATAATAACATTTTCGTTAGCAACAGTTGTCCATCATGTACTTGGTCCTAAATTTCTTAGCAAGATAGTTGACTCCACAAGGCACTAGTATCAATTGTCTAAATCGAATCATTTAAGCCTTGCTAAATCTAAACAAGTATTTGGACGTTCAACTGTGTCTCTTGGATTTGTTGGTTCTAAACTGGTCCTTCATTTCATTTCTGTAGGGTCTACCCCACTTAGTATGTTGTAGGGAGACATCTTAAACGAAGAGATTGGGGATTAAAGTGACAACCCCCGATTTGAGTCTTTATCGCAGTCCTAGACATTTTGTGCGAAAATAGTGCCCATGTCGGATCATAAGACTTTCTAGAACCCTTTGGTGGCATGGTGACAGAATCTGGAAGAAAAAAAATAAATTTTAAAATTTAATTGATATTTTTTTGGTTTTTAAAATTTGTTTTTGGTTTTGAATTTTTTTTAGTTTTCAAATTTTTTTGGCCCTATCACTGAGTTTCTCAGCCACACAAGGTCCGTGTGTGGCTGAGAAACTCAGCCACAGGGCCTGCAAGCTGAGGAATAAATCCTCCTTAGTCCGCAGGCCCTATCGCTGAGTTTTTTAGCCACACAGGGCCGTTGTGTGGTTGAGAAACTCAGCCATGGGGCCAAAAAAAATTGCAAACTAAAAAAAGATTGAAAAGAAAAAAAAACCTATATTGAATACAAAAAAAAATAAATTAAAAATTACATGGAAAACATTCAAACAAGGTTCATGAAGCCTACCTGAAGTTGGGTTTGATTTGATGAAGCCTCCTTTAACCTCCTTTAGCCTTCTCCAAGAGCTCCTTCAATGTGTAATGGAGTCACTTTAACACTCATAGAAATTAGTCAAACATCAAATGACAAGTGAATGACAAATGGAAGGGAGAGAGATGCGTATAAAACATTTTCTTGCCTCCAATTTCCCTTTCCCTCCACCTCATTTCCAAAAAAGAAAAGAAAATTAAACAAAAAACTTGCCTTTTGATGGTCGACAGGTCTTATAAGGGTTCGATGCGAGTCTTATAGCAAACCTGCAAGTCTTATATGGGTAACCGGGTTTGATAAAATACACGCCGAGTCCAGGTCTTAAGCACGGGTTCTGTGTGAGTGCCCTGGCTCGTTATAGAACCCACCAAGACCTGTGGGGACTTGTGGGTCTTATGTGGGTGGTGCATCACTAGAAAATAGAATATAAAAAACAAGCTATAAGATTCCAACATATGCATCTTTTTCATTCCACTAGGCAAACAAGAATCGTTGGAACGTTATCAAATAATACATCTTAAAAAACTAAAAGCAATTTTAATGGAAACCTCTTCATAATATTTGATAACATTTAGAAAAATCAGTTGTATTGTCTAATTGAAGTATGAAATAGATATGTAATATAACATTGCAATGAGGAGGAAGACTTGGCAGGCTACTTAGAGGAAGAAGAAAGGAGCTAGTAAAGTCTATTAGATTTAGAAAACATTTAACAAAAGTACTTTAGGTTGAGAAAGGATTTGTTAGTGTATAGTGAGATTTGAAGTTCAATCTAAACGGGTTGTGGAGACAAGTTTCAGAGACAAGTTTCAGTTTAGATTTTCATAGTTAAAACTCTTGTTTTGAAAACCTTAAATAATGAAGGGATACAACTCTAGAGCATTGTCACCATCACAACTATTGGACAAGGAGAAAAAAATAGATGCAAAGGACCTAAAAAGGAATGTCCTATTAACTTTGAAGTCAATTCAAGGCACAGAAATAAGGGACATAGATCCCAAGCTTGATGGTGAAGAGTTTGCAGGTCTTCCTTCGCAGAGAGTACAAAGAATTGGAAGTCTTGTGAGAATACAATCATATACAGTTTGAAACTTTGACAGCCATGGATGTGTCAAATTTAATTGACTAATTATTTTTTGATAACTCCCAAATTTTATAAATCCATTATACATTGAAGCGTTACAAGCAGAAATTACGTTACACATATCAAAAATGAATTAATTTATCTCCTTTGTTCTAAATAAAGCAGTAGGAACACAGAACCGGAACATGACAAAAGGACGTCTGAAAAGACATAAACCATGTCTGTCCTGTTGAATTAGCACACAGCATGTATCATTAGTGTACATATCTGCGCAATGTGCATTATACATCATGTATGTTGGAGAACCAACACATTCTGAACAGATAATCATATAGTGCATTTCCTCACATGTAGCACACGAGTAGAATGATAAGTCATATTGGTTAAAATCCCTCCTAGTATCCTTTTGTGGCATTGCCCTCAGTTATTGTAGATTAAAACACATAAACAACCAAAAAGAATACAGAGAATTCTCCCACTATTGAAGCTACAAGGGTAGAGAACATGAGAGGAAGCCTCACTAACTCGCAACCTAAATTCATAATGGCTTCAATTATGAAAAGAAAAAAACTACCTACCTTCACTGGGATGAGCAACAAGGATATCATCAGGTACTGTAACATTTGTGAGTCTACCTGGATAACACATGATTAGAACAATGAGTCATTTTGGTCGAAAGTTACCCCCACCTACTTCTTGTGACATTACATGACTTTCACAAAGATTAAAGATGGGCCATTTCAGAACATGATTAGAATTATAGACTGCACACACACACACAAGAATTTAGATTGTTAAGTGAAGACAGTGAAAATGCAGATGAAATGTTCAACCTCGAACAAGAGAAAGGTGAAGCATACATATCAACAATTTGAAGTTAAAGACACTACTCACAAATATTGGAACGCAAGACCCTGATGACTTCACTCAAGAGATGTTTCATGGATGGGTTGTTGCCAAAGTACAGGATTAGAAATAAAGTCATAAACCCTATTCCATAGGAAGAAGCATGAACAGGGACATTAAATCTAGAAAATGAAGTTCGTGGACAAGAATTTCTTCTGGAAAGAGGAGAATTTAAATTGTTAAGTGAGGATACCGAAATTGCAGATGAAATGCCCAACCTCAAACAAGAAAAGGGTGAAGGACATGTATCTAAAATCTGAAGTTAAAGCACTAGTTAAAAATATGGGAACGCAGGCCACTGATGGCTTTACTGAGGAGATGTTTTATCGATGGGTTGTTGCCAAAGTAGAAGATAAGAAAGAAAGTCATACCCCCCACGCCATATGAAGAAGCATTAACAGGGGCATTGAATCTAGAAAATGAAGGTCGTGGGCAGGCATTTGTTGTGGAAAGGGAAGACAATTTAGATTGTTAAGAAAGGATAGTGCAACTGCAGATGAAATGTTCACCCTCAAACAAGAAAAGGGCAAAGCATATGTATCTACAATCTCAACTTAAAGGCACTAGTTAAAAAGATGGAAACACAAGTTACTGATGGCTTCACTGAAGATATGTTTTATGGAAGGATTGTTGCCAAACTACAAAATTAGAAACAAATTCATACCCCCTATGACATATGAAGAAACACTGAGGCATTGAATCTAGAAAGCAAAGGTCGTGGACAGGCATTTGTTGTGGCAAGAGAACAAAGAACAACAACAAGATGTTGGAAATAATACTGAGAGGGGGGGTGAATCAGTATTATCAAATCAATAAAACTTTTTCATTTCCATATTAAGATTCATATATGCTACTTCAGTTAAGGATACCCGTATATATATGCGACTGTGTTTAATGCAACTATCGTATATCCCCTAAACTTATGATTCAGTTAGTTGATCTTCAATGAGTGCATCAGAACATTATTAATCATATGAACAGTCAATAGGTGCAGTAAACAGAACAGATCATCATACACAAAGAGCACACATGAACACCATGATATAAGGTGGAAACCCAATGTGGGTGAAAACCACCTGCTGGAATTTGTTTCTATCTTCCTTTAATAAGAAACTTCTTTTAAAATGTACCGGTGCAGTCCTTTACCAGCACGTAGGCTACAACCTGCAGAGGGCTACAACCCTCTTAGCTCTTGTACTATTCAATCCATTAACTAGCACGTAGGCGCCGGCCTACTGAAGGCTCCAACCTTCACTCGTTTTCTAGCTGTTCCTAGAAGGGAGCTACAACCCCCTGGCTCTTATACTGGCCAATATGTTTACCAGTACGTAGGTGCCGGCCTACGATCATCTAGGGACCACGTTTCATACATTTTCATACTGGATACCTAAATAAAAAATAATCACCACTGCAAGACATCCATCAATTACACCTTCATCACCGATCTCTGAATCACCCAACACTGAAACCCTGAAATCCTGTCAACAACACAGTCACCAGAATAGACAACAGAACTCTGAACAATAACCAGAACATATCTCATAATGTATACGCTACTATGATGAACCAAACCCGTGTACATACGCGCTTTTACCAAATCCAACCCGCGTACAGATTTGCAAATATTTACTCATAGCATTGCAGTTGTTCCAAACATCAGTCATACCCAGATCATAACATTCATATAATAAACATGCGTCAATAGATCTAGTCTATCCATAATAAAACCATATAATTATAATCATTTTAAGCCTTAAGATCTCGATCCATTGTTCATCATCCTTCACATGAGTGCCTCCTTGGTTCAAATCAAACAAGGCATCACCAACCCATAACCAGCATCTAGATCTCACACTTCATCAGATATTCATCACATGCATACTTATCCTCTTGGCCTAATGATCTTCTCCTTATATAGGTTTAGGCTTCTCTCAATACCATGGTCCAAAACCATGTAGAACCAATACCTTGGACCCAATACCTGGGGTCGATACTTCGGACCAAATACCATGGACCAATACCAAAATACCACGGACGAAAACCATGGTTTCTGACATGTACGCGCCTTTCCTTCTGTGAACCTGCCTGTGTACGTGTACGCGCTTTTTGCTCCTCTAACCCGCGTGTATACGCACTTTCATCACGGTCAACCTGTGTATACCTCTCCCTTGACCTGCTGCACTATGATTTGTCATCTGAGTAAGTTTCCATCAAGGACAACACTTGTATCATACCTCTGAGTGAGTTGCCATCAAGGACAACACTCGAATCATAATGCCAACAATCTCCCCCTTTGGACTTGATGGAAACAACCACACCAAGTCACTCTCCCCCTTTGACATCAAGGGCAAAGGGCGGACCAAGATATTCTCTTCTTTGATCTCAATCTGTGGTCCATACTCCCCCTGAGTACCTGCTGAAATCTCTGATTGAGCTCCCCCTTTGTACATGCCAAGATGTACCAATCCGTCCATGCTCCCCCTGAGCACATGCAAGGTCTGCAAAAGCATAACATGACTCTATACATACATCAATCTACCAACCAAGTGGGAATACACCATTTTAAACTCATCCACCCAACCAAGTGGGGATATACCAATTGTTTATACATGACTCAGCGACGAGAACCATTACATTATCCATCCCATGCATAGTGGGGTAACAAAACAATGATCAGCAACTATTATACCATGTACCATCAGCATCCATACCTGCAATACCATTCTTTTGACCAACCAATAATAAGTAGCAAGTTGTATCATTTAGCTACATAAGCATCATCACCAAAGACTTCTCATCAAAATGCCAACAATGCATTATTTTAAGTATATGCTCCCCCTGAACCTGTGCCATGCCATCATCAAACAGTGACTGAACCATATCAGACTTCTGTACTGCTGCTTTTCTTTAGATCATCATATACGCGACTGTGCAGCGTCTAACTCGCGTATATACGTGACTTGTCTTCATGAAACCTGCGTATGAGATTTAGAACACTGATGTTCCACACTTCCAGCTTCCTCTGAATCTGTCATGTCTGTGTACTCTGCTATGCCACATCTTTCTGGCTGTACTTCCTTTTTCTTCCATATCTTCAACTGTGATGATGTTTTCTCCTTTTGGTATGGTGCCCAAAGTCTTCTCCTGCATTCCTTTGCTATGTGTCCAAGCTTGTTACATGCATAACATCTTACATGCTTCTTATTCCTTCTATAGCAATCAACAGTTTTGTGACCAAACATATTGCAAGAAAAACAATATCCCTTGAAGTACCTGGAACATGAAGATCTTTTTGTGTGATGGTCTTGAACCATTCTACTTCTACATCTGGCTGCAATATGTCTAAGATTATGACATACATAACATTCAACATTATTCAGTGGAGGAAATAATCGTCTATCACTTCCATAGTTAGGAGCAAAGGATTTTCTTTGAGGAATTTCTTTCCTTGGTTGTTGATGGGATTGTCTTCTCATCTCCTTGTTGAGCATTTCAGATTTTGCATTAGAGTTCCTTGTCTTACTTTGTGAACTAGATTCACCTTCAATAGATTCATGAAAACCAAGACCAGTTTTGATAGCAGGAGACCTTTGACTACTAAGAATATCATCCAAGATCTTAGTACTATCTTGAAATCGTAATAGATTATCTTTTTCTTCTAATTTACCTTTCAAGATATTTACCTCAACCTGATGTTGTTCTTCCTTTTCCAGACATTGCTTCTTCAAAGTTTCTTCAGACTTTCTTCCTTCTTCCACTTGTTGCCTTAGTTTGAGAATCTCATTTTCTTGTTCTTCATTCAACACCTGCAGCATTTGACGAACTCTGAAGGCACATTCCAGCTGAGCTTTTAAGCTGATAATTTCTTCCTTGAGGGCACTCTCCCTTTTGCTAGGTAGATCTTGTTGATCTATGACTTCATTTGCTTGTCCATCTTCAATCTGAGGTGATTCAGGATCTGAATACTTGCTTCCACTCAACGGCAGGCTGTCATTGTTCCTTTGAGTTGTCTTCTTCTTTTGTCGCGCTTTCTTTCCCATTGTTCTACGGATCTCCTTCAAGTGATCAAGCTTTTACCGAAGGACCTGCTCTGATACCAATTGTTGGAAATAATACTGAGAGGGGGGGTGAATCAGTATTATCAAATCAATAAAACTTTTTCATTTCCATATTAAGATTCATATACGCTACTTCAGTTAAGGATACCCGTGTATATACGCGACTGTGTTTAATGCAACTAGCGTATATCCAGTAAACTTATGATTCAGTTAGTTGATCTTCAATGAGTGCATCAGAACATTATTAATCATATGAATAGTCAACAGGTGCAGTAAACAGAACAGATCATCATACACAAAGAGCACACATGAACACCATGATATAAGGTGGAAACCTAATGTGGGTGAAAACCAATGTTGCACGAAGCGGGAGCGAAGCGGAAGCGCGGAGCGCGGAAGCGTCATTTTCCAAAAATCTAGGGAGCGAAGCGTCCGCGGAAGCGTCTGCTATATATATATATTTTTATATATTTTTTTGCATTTATACTCAAAACAAACATCCCAATTACCAAATTAATTGTAGAAGACATGAAAACATGCATATTTTTGCATAAATCAAGATAGATATGGCATCCATGATTCCATTGTAGTTACTAGTATGTACAACAGTCATCTATATTCTAGCTATTACAAACATACATCAAATTTTTAAGCATATTATAAAACATAAAACTATAAAAAGTATTAACTCGCGTATATGAAGACCTAGACCTTGCTGTAGCAAAACCGTGAATTGTAGGAGGCTTGAGGAGGAACCTTAAGGCTTAAGCCCCACCAGCAGTACATTGAATACCTAGTAGATCAGCATAGGTGGAAGCATAGTTGGACATAAGATCACAGTGATTTGAAGCAAGGTAAGGGCAACAAACTACATTAGCAAGAATTGCAGACTTTACAAGGAAGTCTCTCAGATCTACTCTCACAGTGTATTGATAATTTGATACTGCACCTCTGGAATAATTGGACGTTCGTTATATGGCTATGCTCTTGCTCCTGGTATGATTTACCAATAGTGTCATATGATCATTGGCATATGCTTCAGTATGATTCTTTGCATTATGACATTTGTTCATGACATCAATTCAATATGGACATGTCACTTGCTTCAGTCATATATATGTTATCGTTTCTCATATAGATCAATATTGGTATGGCTTCCCAATATTGGCAATGATGGGTATAAACCTATAAGCAGAGACTTCTTCATTCTTATATGCACTTAGCATTATGTATGGATATCACTGCTCAAATAGCTTGAGTATGGTATTGCTATGTTCTAATTACAGCAGTATATGAATATATAGAAGTGCATCCATCAGTTCAGTAGATGACTGCGCTTCCGGTTGCGCCACGCAATCCGCCCTTTTTCAATGTATATTCATTGAGTTGACATTGTATTCAGAGCAGTAAGACCGTATATTCAGGCTACAATGCTCAAGTTATATGGTATTAGGAATCCTATATGAGAATGATGTCATATTGGTGGGTTGAATGATGTCATATTGGTGGGTTGCGTCCAGGTTGCGTCCAGGTTGCGTCCAGGTTGCGTCCAGGTTGCGTGCAGGTTGCGTGCAGGTTGCGTCCAGGTTGCGTCCAGGTTGCGCGATTCCGGGGGGCCGCAACCTCAAATGGCAGGAATCGTTTTTTTAACCCGGAATCGCGCCACCTCAAAAACGGAATCGCGCTTCCAGTGTGGATTCCGGGACGCTTCGCTCCGATCCGCGATTCTGGGTTTGGATCCGGCGGGGGGGGGCGATTCCTGCAACACTGGTGAAAACCACCTGCTGCAATTTGTTTCTATCTTCCTTTAATGAGAAACTTCTTTTACAATGTACTGGTGCAGTCCTTTACCAGCACGCAGGCTGCAACCTGCAGAGGGCTACAACCCTCTTAGCTCTTGTACTAGCCGATCCATTTACTAGTACGTAGGCGCCGACCTACTGAAGGCTCCAACCTTCACTCGTTTTCCAGTTGTTCCTGGAAGGGAGCTACAACCCCCTAGCTCTTGTACTGGCCAATATGTTTACCAGTACGTAGGCGTCGGCCTACGATCATCCAGGGACCACGTTTCATACATTTTCATACTGGATCCATAAATACAAAATAATCACCACTGCAAGACATCCATCAATTACACCTGCATCACCGATCTCTGAATCACCCAATACCGAAACCCTGAAATCCTGTCAACAACACAGTCACCAGAATAGACAACAGAACTCTGAACAATAACCAGAACATATCTCATAATGTATACGCTACTATGATGAACCAAACCCGTGTACATACGCGCTTTTACCAAAGCCAACCTGCGTACAGATCTGCAAATATTTACTCATAACATTGCAGTTGTTCCAAACATCAGTCATACCCAGATCATAACATTCATACAATAAATGTGCATCAATAGATCTAGTCTATCCATAATAAAACCATATAATGATAATCATTCCAAGCCTTAAGATCCCAATCCATTGTTCATCATCCTTAACATGAGTGCCTCCTTGGTTCAGATCAAGCAAGGCATCACCAACCCATAACCAGCGTCTATATCTCACACTTCATCAGATATTCATCACATGCATACTTCTCCTCTTGGCCTAATGATCTTCTCCTTATATAGGTTTAGGCTTCTCTCAATACCATGGTCCAAAACCATGTAGAACCAATACCTTGGACCCAATACTTGGGGTCGATACTTCGGACCAAATACCATGGACCAATACCAAAATACCATGGACCAAAACCATGGTTTCCGACATGTACGCGCCTTTCCTTCTGTGAACCTGCGTGTGTACGTGTACGCGCTTTTTGCTCCGCTAACCCGCGTGTATACGCACTTTCATCACGGTCAACCTGCGTATACCTCTCTCTTGACCTGCTGCACTATGATTTGTCATCTGAGTAAGTTGCCATCAAGGACAACACTTGTATCATACCTATGAGTGAGTTTCCATCAAGGACAACACTCGAATCATAATGCCAACACAAGATCACCAATAGAATATAGAAAATAAATGATGGCAATTAAATCTCATTGAATCTCCATCTTCAGCAACTGATGTCTTGATGTATGGAATGGAAAACATAATGAAAGAAATAAGCACAAGGAGAGCTTAGTTGCTTTGTACATCTTGTAGGAAGAGCATTATCACTCTAGAACGAGGCAGTAGAGAATGCCCTATCCAAGTTTACCAACAAGGAATACATGGATTGGTGGAGTTTATTAAATACTTGAGACATTGATTCAGAAAAAGAAACAAAGAGTGACAGACAAGTAACACCCCAGTCTTATACCAATTATAGATTATCCCCCAAAAGGTAACCACTATGATTATCCCCATTGGCAAATCTACAGGGCCAGAGAACCTGAGTGGAAGCCTCAATAAGACAAAACCTAAATTCATAATGACTTTAATCGTCAAAAGGCCAAAACTGCTTCCTTTCACCAGGGCAAGAGCAAGAAGGATACAATCAAGCACTGTAACATTTGTGAGGCTATTTGGGCAGGACATAGGTAGGACAATGCATCGTACTTGTTGAAAGCCCTCCCAGCAACCTTTTGTAGCATTGTCCTCACTTATACATGTTATGGAATAAAACACTAATGGCTCCAAGCATGAAAAGAAAAAAACCACCTACCTTCACCAGGATGAGCAACAAAGTCCACTATGACTGTAATTATGTTTATGACCATTTTATGAAGTGCTTGTTATTGAAAGGGAGTCAAGAGCTATCTTATCTGAAGAAGCATGGTAAAAAACATGAAGCCTGCACTATGGCTTCCTAGGTTCAGAATAAGAAAGGTGAATAAAAGCAGAGTAGACCCACAAGAAACATTGAGGGCACAAGATAGGAGCCCCTACATGCTCCACACTACTAGGACTAAAAAGGCTAAGTAAAGTCTAAGGAAGAGACAAGGGATGATCTAAGGAAGCACTCAAACAGCAAGGAAAGTGTCATATATTACGACCATGATTGAGTCCAATAAGTAAATTCAGTCAAATTCCGGAAACTCTAAATAAAACTATAAACCAAAAGGAGCATAGCTGGAAGAACGTTCAAAAGAACAAAACCTGTGACCACTCAGCACTGCAACTGTCCAAGTGGTACAATAACCACTGCACCTGTTTAGGGTTGTCTACGAGGTGCAATGCCCACCACACCTATTCAACACTCCTCTGAAGGTGTAGTGTGTCCATTAGTTGTGATGCACCTACAGCCCATATATATGCCCATAAACCTACCCACAAAGAACATAAAGCACTGAGTTTTTGTGAAGCATACATTAAAGAGAGATAAATTCATATGACCTCATGTCCAACAATATACCCATCATGATGAGGGTTGACATATAAGTCCAAAGGCTGAGTTTTAAGATGAGTTCCCAATGCCATGCACATTTTCAACTTTTATTGTTGAGTTTAATGTAATGAATAACTGGTGTTGAATGATTAGAAGAGTAAAAAGAGCTATTTGAAAATATTGAAAGAGAGTGAAAAAATCAAAATGTGAATAATCTTGAAACATCAACCAAAAAGAGTTATTATGTGATTAAGCTTGAAAACAATCTCAAAAACAGAATTTGAATACTAAAAAGTGGGATGAAAAAAATAATGTGGGTAGAGAGTGGAAAAACAGATAACGTGCAAACATAATCAAATGTTGAGAAGGAATATGTGTTGAGGTCTGTTGCAGAGAGCCCATACCAGAAGAGCAAACAATTACTTTGGCACCAGCACGGATTGCTTCATAGACAGTATTAGTACTAGCACCTCAAGAGCAGTTGAGAGGCTACTCAGATGGCCATTACTCAAAAACTTGAGAGATTAACTACAAGGGTTAGCTCAATCGATTGAGCCATCCGCCCAAGGCATGTTGTTGAAGAGGAGATCATAAGTCACAAGTTCAAATCTAGTTGAGTTCCTCCGAGTAACCCAGCTACTATTGTGGCTGACGATTGAGTCACTCTCCATGCAGATTCTCTAGGGAAGAGGGAGGGAACATGTGAGGTTGTCCTTCCCCATAAAAAAAAGAAAATTGAGAGATCCCAAAGACTTGAGTGCAGATGCTCAATTTTAAAGGAGGGATAAATGTTAGCCCTAAAATGATTATTTCTATGAGTAATGTAGTTACATACATGTAATAAGAGTGACAATATTAGTATGAGCATTAACGAGTCATCTAATAATTTGTACGTGTGTTATGTACGTATATGTTGTGCACACTTGTAATCTAACACATTTCCAGAGTCATTGAGCGTGTCGAAGAGGCCCGCTGAAATTAAATTTTTTCATCATCACCAACACTTGAAAGTTGATGCATGTGAACATTGTGTTGAATACATTTCTTTGCCAATGTATAAAGGATTATTGCATATAATCACAGCATGGCTCAATAATGCATGATTATTGATATAATCTTTATTCTTCCGCAATGAAACATATGATGCATTTTCCAGAAAATCATAATAAGATACATAGAAAGGGTTATTGCATATAATCACAGCATGACTCAATGATGTATGATTATTGACGTAATTTTTATTCTTCAGCAATGAAGCAATGAAACATATGATGAATTTTCCAGAAAATCATATATATTGTATATATATATATATGAACATTGTGTTGAATACATTTCTTTGCCCCATGTAGAAAGGATTACTGCATATAATCACAGCATGACTCAATGATGCATAAGTCTTGATGTAATCTTTACTCTTCGGACATGAAACATATGATGCATCTTCCAGAAAATCAGAATTATATATATTCTAATGCATGGAAGGCTCTTGTTCAATCCTTACCTTTACTGGGTAACTGGTTTGTGTGGAGGATAAGCAATGGAGAAGAATCGGTGAGGATCCCTGAGAAGAATGTGATGGGAATCAGAGGTGGCCTGGAGATACTATTGAATCTCTTCATAACAATGGCATTCTCTCACTAGCTGATGCTGCAGATCAGAACTTAACCTCCATTTCGAATCAGGGCTGGAAATCTTCGTTAACTATAGATTTGGAAGGGGATGCTATGGTTAGCTGGAATGACTTTGTACACACAGTAAGTCCTATAAGACTTAGAGACGAATAAGATGCAAATTTTTGTCTAAAAATCCAGGTTGGGTAGCTACTCAACAAAGCTTTCATACAAAGTAATGTTTACTGATGATGTGCAAGGGGAATCAGTCTGGTGGTGGAGAAGAATCTGCCAAGCAACGCTCATCTTCAAACAATTATTCCATTGTTTATCTTTGAGAAAGAAGATACTAACATTTAACACACTGCAATGAAGACCTAGCGACAACCAGGTAGATGTGTGATATGCAAGGATGCAGAAGGGACTGCTGACCATCTTCTCGATAACTGTACTTACATCAAAGAAGTCTGGAATCAGAAAAAAGCACTATCTGGAGAAAGGGGTCTTGGCATGGGAACTCTGCTGAAGATTGCTTCAAATAGTGGTGGGAGAACAAATCCTAACAGACCATAGGGCTCTCCCCTGTATTGTATCATGGGCAGTGTGGTTGACTCAGAATTTCATGGTCTTCCACAACAAAGAGGTTCCAACCTTCCATGTCTTACACTGAATCATATTTTCATACGAGGACATTTGGACTGCTACTAGACCTCCTAGGATTGTGCCTGAATTGATCACAGACAAATCAAAACCATTAGACGTTTTTGATGGGGCCTGTCCGGGTTCATCTATTGTGAGAGGTGCTGGAGGAGTTCAACAAATAATTGAGCTGAACTAAACTCTCTTCTAACGCTGTTAAGGCTAGCAGTGGAAAAGAATATACAAAACATGCAGATATTTGGCAACTCTCTACTAGTTATTGACTGGGTGATGGTATCAAAGAATTACAACCCGTGCTGTTGGAACCTGTTTATAGATAAGTAACGGAGATGATTGGGAACTTCACGGATGTCACCTGCCCACACGTATATAGAGAACTAAACTGCCAGGCAGATTCACTGCCCAAACAGCTGGACATGACTGTTAGTACCATCACCATTGCAGAAGTGAAAGATGGGTTGAGGCTGCCACCTGTAACAGTATCTTTCTTTGATTGACTACATGTGCTAAGTTGATAAGGATTGTTTGGACTGTGGTTGGAAGTCCATAAGGACATTGATATTGTCTCTGTTGAGAACATTTCATAGAACCCTAGGAGGACATGGTTCCTTTTTTGATGAAGTATTTAAGACCAATAAGGCAAATACACAAGCTACTTGAATCTGTTTATGTGCAAACACACAGGCTCTTTCCAGATCAACAGAACAGTCTAAGAATGGATCTCAAGGCCTGGAAACGTTTTATCAACCGATAAAAAAACAAAATGTGCAAATACTGTTGATTCTGGCACAAGAACTATAACCTACAGTACGATTGAGAAAATAAAAGCAATGTGTGCTCAAAAAAAAGAATATGAATTTCTAAAATATGTCTCCTTTTTGTCCAATGAAACATTATATTACAAAGATTATTAAAAAACAAAGCGTCTGGCAAATAGGCGTAGCCCACCACTGCAAGGCAAAATCTGTGGTAATTTAATAAACCCCTCTATCCTGGATGCTCAATAACTACTTGCCGTAACATAATGTTTTATAAAAATACCCAAAAAACTAGTTCCATAACCTTCATATAAAACTCTTGAAAACTTGCTTGATCCAAATAACCAAAACCAGCATACTTAGATTGTTCTGCACGCCTCAAAATAGAATCCCTTCCAGTAAATTATTAAAGTTCTACATCAAATTGAAGTTATTCCGCACTATCTTAAAATCATTCAATTTGATATCAAGAAGAGTCTTGCAGCACAGAGAAAACGAAAGTATCACTATTACAAAACGATATGATTGAATGGGAAAATGTAACAGCTCCTCTGGACTAGAATTCTTATCAGATCAGCTCCTTAACTTTTCTGCATTTTTAGGGCTTCAAAATCTGCAAAATTAACAAAATAGATGTCAAAACTATGAATGGACATGAAACATAAGATGCACTGTCAAAAGGTTCAAGAAACAGTATATTAGTAATGAATCCAATATTAAAATCCTAGTTTTCTATCCAAGGTTGCTAGAAAAAAGTAAAAAATGTTCATCCAAGAAAAAATACATCCCAGATAACCTCATAACAGTTTTAGTAATAATGGTCTGTTTAGGAAAGTCCCATGAAAGTAGCTTTAATGATTGCAGAAGATATGACCAACCTTCTAGGCCAGAGTGTAGCTAACTTTTGTGTTCTGTGCACAGTTGATAGCTCAGTCATAAGGATGGTAAGTTAACAAAACATATTTTCATGGAGCGAAGAAAAAGAAGATCATTATTAGTTTAAACTCTATTTATTCATGCATTTGCCTGTACAACTCTAATGAGGCAAGAACAGGAGAATAGATCATTATTAGTTTAAATTCTATGTATTCATGCATTTTCCTGTACAACTCTCATGGGGCAAGAACGGGAGAATCTAGATCGTTCTAAATGTAAATTAGGTGAGGCTGCACCAAAACCCTTATATATGTTTTGTCTACTAATGCTTGAGGATTGGAGTACAATCTAAGGTTAAAAAACCATGAAGTTCAAAAAAAAAACAGATTGTGAAGAGGTACAAAAACCTTGAATGTTCTTGATTTGACACTGGTCATTGGTTCCAAGTGATCTGCTCAACAGAATGGGAGGAGGTCCAACACTGTTGTTGTGGGCGAAATTCGTTCCTTCATCTCCTAACACCTTCTGAATGGTTTGTGACTCCATCATCTCATTGAACCACTGCTGATGGTGAGGCTTGTAAGAAAATTGTACCTGCTGGATTGTGGGATTCATACCATAATGTTGAGGGCAAGAAGAATATAAAGGGTTGTATAGAGAGCAAGGTTTGATGGTACAACACCACTGCGAGCAGCTCCCTGTGCTTGACTGAATATGATTTACACCATCAATACCCAACAAAGGAAAGCTCTTGTTGACCATCAAATGAGCATTGCTAACAGCGATTCTATCATCTTCACCACTGTCCATGACTTCCTTGAAATCAGGTGAATGATAATCCTTCAAAGATGCAATAAAGAGGGGATTGGCCTTGGAATAATTGTCCATGGCCGCTGTCCCACAAGAGGACGCAAGTGCCTTATAATGACCTTCTAAGCCCGAATAGGGCTTCACATGACCCACAGCTGAACTCAAGTTTTCATCATCATTCTGATAAGGCATCATGAAGTTGCATGAACCACCACCTTCTATTAGCTTCCTGTCAATGCATTCCAACTCCCTTAACGGAACTATATCGCTCTCAGCAGTAACACCATTGGAAATCTCACACTCGTGTCTAGTGAGATAGCTTATTCTGTCATGCACATTTTCAAGCCTAATATCTATATAATCCACAAGATCTCTTAGCTGTTCATCAGTAAAAAAGTTCAAATATGTATCCCAAGGGTACACAACCTCCATCTCCAACTCCCTGTTCTCCTTCCTTTTGATGCTCAATTCAACTTTCAACTTCTTTATCCTCTGCTCCAGGAAGCTGGAATTATCGAGCTTCTTCTTTTCTTGCTCTTCCTTTGAAAGGCTTCTGTATCTCTCAACGATCTCAAGAGCTTTTGACTTCCCTGGCCAGACATCAGGATGCTCTGATGCAGTCTGCTGGTCCATCTGTGGGCCAAAACATACCATGCATGCCTCCACTCCACACAGAATGCTTAGTTCCTCTACTTTCTTCTTCAATCCTTTCTTTCGCTTCATGAATGTCATGTTCCTTGAGGTGTCTCTGGGTATCCATTTTATCGGAATTTTAGCCCTACCCATCTGCTTCTGCAAATAAATTTTCAATAAAATTTCAATTAGTGGTAGTTTATGATCAAATGGTTAATCAAAACACTATCAATGCTTGTTAATCCACCATATTCTTATGAAACCTTCATGGGCGTGCCCTGCGGTACAGAATAAATTCCTCTGTAATGGGCATGTAGGCAGAAGATATAGCCCACTTCCTCAATAAAGCTACAGTTATTAAAAAAAACTCAAAAAGCCTATCTGAATCTAAAATTAAATCTTGAAAACATTCATGGAAGAATGTTCATGGGTAATCCAATTGACAGAGCTATGCAACCCACCGCTACCCTGCGCCCTACCTCTGCAATCCCAAACATCTTCGTTTCTCGTCGATGGTCTGCTGTCGATCCTCGACGGCAATTGAACTCTTCACACCACTGCTTTGAGGCTTATTTTAATGTGTACGATCCAGCGTTTACCTCACCATACTTCCAAATCAAACATAATCCAAATTGATCTCCCCCATCCAGTGCGTGCCTTTAACAAACTATTTTCACTCCCAATTTAAAAAACAAAATAATAACGCAATCAAATAATAAATCTTTGAAAAAACTAAAGCAATTTTCAAAAAACTAAAGCAATTTTATTAATGGCAACATCCTCACAATAAAAGCAATTTTATTAATGGCAACATCTTTTAAAAAAGGGGTGGCTAGGCATTGAAGAATCATTATATGGCCCTGAAAAATCATTATATTAGGCCATCTGTACAAATATTTACATATGAATACGAATTCACATAATCCCTGCATAACACCATAGCAGCATCGCAGATGGGATCGAAACTGGGCATTTTTAATGGCAACATCTTCATAATATTGGATAACATTAAGAAAAATCAGCAATTTTAATGGCAAACTCTTCATGATATCAGATAACATTTAGAAAAATCAGTTGTATTGTGTAATTGAAGTATGAATTAGATATGTAATAGAACATTGCAATGGAGGAGGAAGATTTGGCAGGCTACTTAGAGGAAGGAGAAAGGAGCTAGTCAAGACTATTAGATTGAGAAAAAGGGTATGGCATTGCCTCTTATTTTACTACCTTTGACGCTTCTATTCTATTCTTTGCTGGCTTATCAAGGCAGCATCCGGACTACCTGTGCAAAGCAGTAGCCTTTTCTGGTTCGATTTCGACTTCGACCGTTTTTATTTCGTATGAAAAGTAGGTTTGCAACGAGCCAATCATTCACTAGTTGATGGTCTTCAGTCAGCTCTAGCAATTCCAGTTGACAATCGACGAAGAGAGAACTTGGTCGAGTAAATCCAAGTCGATGAAGAACTAGTCGAGGGTTCTGGTCGAAATTCCCAGTCGACAGAGTCGGGTACATTTTTTTACTCTGCAACTCCGGAAATTTATTCCGTTCCGCGGGTGTGCCCGGCATCACCCTAGGAGCTGTCCATGAGGAAGCCCGCCTATAAGCGAGGACCAAGAAAATACAACATTCTTAGACTCAATAAAGGATTGTACACCAGAGGAAAGTGCCCAAACTGCTCTTAGAATAGGATATACTGCTGCTCGCAAAGGATATAACAGTGCTGGCCTAGAACAGCACTTCGAAATACGAATATATTTAATGAAGTGTACTTTAGGTTGAGAAAGGATTTGTTAGTGTATAGTGAGATTCAAAGGAGCTCAATCTAAACTGGTTGCAGAGACGAGTTTCAGTTTAGATTTTCACAGAAAAAAATCTTATTTTGAAAACCTTAAATAATGAAGGAATACAAGTTTACAGCATTATCACTATCACAACTATTGTATAAGGAGGAAAAAAATAGATGCAAAGGACCTAAAAAGGAATGTCCTATTAACTTCGATGTCAATTCAAGTCAGAAATAGGAGAGATTAGATCCAAGCTTGATGGTGAAGGGTTTGAGGGACTTCCTTCAAAGTACAAAGAATTGGAAGTCTTGTGGGTACGGGCCAACTTGGACTCAACATGGAGAGAAATGAGATGAATGAACATATGCTTGTTTGGTCCTTTCAAAAACCTTCCCTCCCCCTCACCGTCAAGAATATCTACTCTCTCCTTGTATCCTCCCTTCCGCCTCCCCTCTCTATCTTCCCCACAAAACTCTGGAAAGCACCCTGCCCCCTTAAAGCAATTCTCTTTTCCTGGCTTCTCTTCTACAACAAAAATCTCACTTGGGAGGTTTTACAAAAAAAAGGATGGTATGGTCCGAGCAGGTGTCTCCTCTGTTCTGCTCAGCATGAATCAAACTATCATATGTTCTTTGGATGCGCTGCTGCTTCTTCTATCTGGTATGAGCTCTCACTCATTTTCGGTTTTCCTCACCAATCCTTTGCATCTGTTATGGACGGGTTCCTCTGGTGGAGCTCACAGCGCCCCACATGGCGTGCTCTCTTCATCCTTACATGCTGGTATATTTGGAATTGGAGGAACCATCGCCTCTTCCAGGATTCACACAAACCTCTGCACTCTATTTTGTCATCTATTACGGGATCTATGCCCTCCTTGGCATAAAGCACTTTTTGTTCTATTAGGCAGATATGCTTCGTTTTCTTATCATCTTATTTCCCTGTGTCTGATTTGCGGCCTACAGATTTCTACATTATCTGCTTACATGTCTCATTTATGACGTTCATTTGATTTTCAGATATGCCAACTGTTTAGTAGTATCTGGTTGTTATTTTGCGGCCTCTGGTGCCCAACTATATGACTCTATCCATTTACCAGCAACAGTAACATGCTCTCTTATTAGTAAAATGTCTCCTCTGAGACAACTGTAATGACGATTATTATATCACCTTAATATAATACATTTTGATTTTTTCCACTGAAAAAAAAAAAAAAAAAACCTTAAACTCAACTTCATTGCACCTGGAGAACACACATACTCATGAAAACAATAGACTCAACATGGAGAGAAATGAGATGAATGAACATAGGTAACCTTAAACTTAACTTCATTGCACTTGGAGAACACACATACTCATGAAAACAAAGGAGATAGCACTCAAGAAAATATTTATTATCCTATTTTTAAATTTGAGGTAAAGAATTCATTAATAATAATAATCTTAAAAGAGGAGTAAATTTTAGCTCTCTTAATTAAAAGAATTAATTGGAGGGCTACAAGAGATAAAATATTCTAATTAGATGGAGAGGTTATGAGTGGAAGGAAAAGGTTAAACTAGTGCTTAAGGAAGATGGGACCATAGGGGTGGAAATGGTGTAAGAGAAAGAACTTTAATTGGGTCCTTTTATGGTTTGATGGTTTTTAAGGAATATATGTATTGGGCGATGGAAAAGATGTGAAAAAGGAAGATAGATTATGTGTCAATTTATGATGTTCTAGCTAAGGGTTGGGTGGCCTTCAAATTTTAGTCAGAGTTGATGTGACAAGGATTCTACAAGAAAATTGGTTCTACAAATCTACATTGTTGGCCTTGACGAAATGGTCCCCTTGCTTTGACCTAACGATAGAGAAGAAGTGTTGACATAATATCTTGATGTAGTGATTACATCATCGGGATCGACTGGACGATGGAGAGAGCGATGAAGACGGGGTCAGGGTTCGAATAGAGGGCGTCCAGATCCAAGAGCGTCTGCGTCGTCTTCTGCGGCAGCAGTCCGGGCAAAGAGTTGAACTATCAGGCCGAAGCAGCTGAGCTTGGAAACGAACTGGTGCTTCGATCTCCACCCACGGCCACTCAGGTTATTGCAGTTATCCACGCAACGCTCCAGCCCAGCATTCAGGGCAGCCGCAGCGAGCACAGCTCGAGACCCTTTTGCCTTCACAGCAGATCTGCACTCGCCATTAGGGTCTCGGCCAGACAGTCATCTGTGCGTTTTTGCCACGAACCAGAGCAGAAGACCTCATCATTTGCATGGTCTTTGTTTGGATCTGGGGCAAACACTTGTTCTCTGAAAATGCAGTCTTAGCCTGAGATCTGACAAAGATCTGCCAGATCCGGTCATCCAGCAGGCAGAACAGCCCATGCTCTGGCCAGATCCAGAGATCTGTATACATCTTAGCTCGGTCCCTTTCCGAACCGGGGTCTCAAATCGAAGAGAAGGGTCTGCATGGAAAATCTGGGCAATACAGTCTGGAGTCTGGAAATCCCAATTTATTTTGCTGCCCCAACCAGATGAAGTTCATACAATATCAGAGAATTGGGGTTCGCATTGCCGTCAACGATGGACTCGCAACCCACTTCACGGATCTGCTACCTCAGATCTTGGGAGAACTAGGCAAGGAGACGGCAAGTTCACTTCAGGCTTAAGAAGATATAAAATCCCCAGATCCGCTGCTGATCAATCAGATCGGGCTCTCATCAAACAGATCGGCCAAGATCTTGCAGATCTGCTCCCCAGATGGGAAAAATCCACGGCATAACTGCTTTAGGAAGCTCAAAAAGCCCTGGCATGGGGTCAAGGCCCGCATCTGACTCCTTTCAGATCCAAATTTCTCAGCCTTCAGGCAGAACCATCATGCAATGGGTTAGCCCTTCAAAACTGGTGCAGGAACTCAAACTGAATCTAGAGCGCAGAATGGGGATCCCATCAAGCCTGCTGCGACTTCTCTCTCAAGGTAAACAACTTGAAGACCCTCTTCCTCTCTCTGCTTACAGCATTTCCAGGAACAGCTCGGTGGTGGCGACCCTTCGTTTGAGAGGAGGTGCAGCGGGACAATCATCCTCTACTCGGCCTTTCTCATACAAAGATGTAGTTCACTCTGAGAACCCCAAACCCCCGGAAGCCCCTAAATCTAAAGCCTTCTTGGTTGACAAGATCGAAGAAGTTCCCTCTGTTGAACTTATTCATGAAGATTTGGCTTCCCATCTTCAAGAATTTGCAGAAAGAGCCTGTTATCACCCTAAAATATTTGTCTCTAAGCTTTGGAAAGTTGCCTTGTTTCTAGTCATAGTCTTATAATTTTTGAGTCATCTCATCACAAATTAGTGTCATTCTCATTTACAAACCCTTCTTCTAGTCATGGTGTTAAAGGGTCTCTAGGTCATTTCATGCTTTAAGGGTTAGGTCATAAGGTTAGAAGTCTTTTAAGATCATATCTCTTTTCCAAATAATGTTTGACAACCTCATTCCATGTTTTAGAAGTCTTACCAGGTGTTTATAAGTCATATCTCACATCATTTCGGAGAAATTTTGAAAGTAGCTACGAAATCACTGAACTAGGCGTTTTCATAGCGCGCTACGAAACCCCTGTAGCAGCCTGTTTTAGCAGAAAAACGGTTTTTACTAGTTAACTTCCAAAAGCTTTCCTGAGCAGCCGAGAACTTAATTTTGCAAACTGAAAGAGGCTTTTCTTCCTAACATGCTGCACTACATAAACCTCTTTCAGTTTCTTCAATTCCATTCTGAGGTGGGAGAAATTTATGGTTAAACTTGCGCTACGAAACTGCTGAAAGTCAAGCTTTGTCTTCTGGTTTTAGCAGTCTTTTTCATGATCCGTTTCTGGCTATAAGAAGATGTATTTTGGAATTATGAGGGAGGTTTCTCTTCATAAACTCTCCAAATACAATAACCTATCTCACTTTATTCATAAGTGTTTTCAGTTGGGAGATACAAAGCTTTCATTGAGACCCTACTTTCAGAAAACGGTTTTTTCCTGTGTGCCACGTGTTTTTCAAGGACAGTTTCTGGACAGCTGGAGAAATGTTTTAAAAAACCAGGGGAGGTTTTTGTTCTGGACAACATGGGCTACAAAAACCTCCTTCAGTTTCGTAAAATGTGCCATGGATGAAGAGATAAAGGCTCTGTACCACGTGCCAATTTTCAAGGATCTAAACCTAAAAACAGGGAAACATGTTCCCTAATTTCTAGGGTCTGTCATCATCAGTTGGGTGACCACGTGGGAGGATTCATCAAATTCGACTTCTTGAGGTTGAAAGTTGTCAAATAATGCTTTAAATGCTTAGATAAGGTTGTTGAATCATGATAAGGAGTTACACTCCTAGTTGTATTAGGTCTCTAGGACTGCTAGTTAGGTGTCATTTGCATTTAATAATTAGTTTTATGTATCAATAGGTGTCATAGTAGGATGAATTCAAATTCCCCTCATGCTGGAGGAGGAATCTCAGTTATGTAAAGAGCTCTATATATAGAAGAATATCTATTGTACAAAGGGTTGGAAATTTTATGCAAAAGCTTGTATTTGGCCTATGTAAGACTCATTTTCAGTAATACATGCTTGACTTTACTTCTCAGGATTCATGAAGGATTTTTTATGTTTCAGAATATGTGATGTTGTCCTTTTCTTAATTCTTACAGTGGTATGGATGTATAATAATTCAGAATTCACTGAATGTGCTCTGACTTCCTGTATACATCTATAAACTGTGTGGTCCCATATGAGTTTATGTTCTGAATGTTTAAATGTTGAATGCCCTGACTTCCATGTAAGGTTGAGTTCATTGTTATATTGAGGTGTTGTTGACTCCATAAGTCCAATGGATAGTTTTTTAATGTGTTTCCACCATCCATATTTTTCACAATGTTCTATAAGAGTTAGCCATCTTATCTTTAATCAAAATCATTAATCCATCAAGAGAGAGCCCTCTCAGGTTGAGGAGGCTAAGCCTCAGCCTAAAGTAGGTTTGAAATAGTTACTTAGAGTCAACCTGACCAGCAGCCTATCAGGGCTTGATTTTGAGATAACAGAGCCATCACTTGCAGATTTAATGGATTGTGGCCGCGATCTCAGGATCTCTATGCATGGATCCATGCAAACTGGAAACATCATTATAAGATCTTTTTTTGTTCGAAAGGCTACTTCATTGTTCTATTTGATAACAGTAAGCATTATGAAAAGGCCTTAGCAGAGGGCCCATGGTTCATGGGAAATGCAGGGCTATTCTTGACCCCTTGGTTCCTAGATTTCGATCCAGCTACTGTAGTCATTACCAAGACACCGGTATGGATTCGGCTTCCAAACTTACCTGCCCACCTATGGAGTACTCGTGTCTTCAGAGCTATAGGAGACACTTTGGGCAGCTTCATCAATGGAGATTTATGGCGGGAATCCAAAGGTATCTACTCATATGCAAGAATATGTGTGGAGTTAGACCTGAGCAAAGGCCTTCCAGAACAAATCAATCTCAAGATAAACGACTTTGTCTGGACCCAGACACTGGACTACGAGAATACTGCTTTTCGGTGCCGCCATTGCCACCAATCTGGGCATTTGCAGAATACATGCCCATCTCGCCCGGCAAAAAAGAACAAGGCCAATGTCTCCAAGCCCAAGTCCAAAAAATGGACTCCTTGCTCTCCTCCTCCAGTCATGGATCCTGATTCCTCCAGCTCTGAAGATGAAGATAGCGATGAAGAATTGAATCAGGCCCCTCATTTCGTGGCCCCTTCCACCGATGGTCTGGCGCCTTCCTCTGACTCAGCCATTGCTCAGAAATGTTTCCATGTGTCCTCCTCCTCGAATTCAGAAAAGGAGGGCTCCCCTGTGGAGGACCCCAATCTTCAAGTTGTAGTCGCTCATCCACCCCAAAACAGTTGGGTTGAAGTCAAAAAAAGGAAAGGGAAAAAGCTTCGTGTTGAAGCCTCTACCCTTTCAGGGTAGTATTCAATGCTTCTTTAAGCTTCCAGTGACTTGTTGTAGCTCCTTGCTTGCTTAACTCCTTCTCCGGAACCGAGGTTGATAGTCCTATCATTTCCAGTTGCCGGTATCTTGCATCTCTGGAATGTATCCTCTTGTACAATATTTTTTTTGCTTAATAGAATTAGTCTTAATTCAGAAAAAAAAAAAAAAAAAAATGATAGAGAAGAAGATGTCCCAATGAAACTAATTAAAAATTCCATGTATGCCACTTGAACTGCATAATAAAAGGTTTTGGAAGAAATAGGTAGTACCCTAGGGTTTTCATCGATTTAGAAGAAAATGCACTCTAACAATACCATCCACAATCATAACCAATATATTGGTAGAAATTGACACAAGGGATTGGCTTACGAAGTTTGTAGAACTTTTGATAGGGAACATAGGTTATAATTTATCTATTGTTGGACTACCAAAAAATCCCATTTGTTGTGTTAGATGCCATGTCCATGGGCATCTAGTGAAAATTGTACGAGGTTTGGAGGTAGATGATTCCATGCATGAAGAATTTGAATAGCCAAACATTAGTGGAGAAAGAAAAAAATCAAGAGGAAGAAATTCATATTCCACGGAGGTGGATGTGAAAGTAGATATTAAGTATATTAACTAAAGTGTTGGATTATTTGGAGGCATCAAATGATCAAGTTAATAAAAATGAAGAAAAGGAAGACAAAATCAAAGGAGAATGTAAAAGGAAATGAATATACCACTACCTCATAGTTGAAAAAGAAATGAAGGCAAGTCGTTTGGTAAAGCCCCTAATTTTTCTCCTTTTGAGAATCGTACAACCCCTAAACTTGGTACAATTAAAGAAGTGGTGGGAAATTTGGATTCAACTGATAGAAAATGTTTTCCTAGAGACAATCATTTTCCTTAGAATCCCAATCCCAATCTAGAGACTTAATTTGTCTCCATAAGCTTAGGCTTCCATGTCCTTTATCGAGGGAAAGTGACATTATGGAGAATTAATTGCATGTTTGTAATTCTTCAAGTCTAAACTCAATTTCAAGTAGTGAATATAATGGAGGGAAACCTTGTAAATATGAGCTAAGATCTAAAAATGAATAAGTGTCAGTAAAATATATGAGTACATAAGTGTGTTTGGGCTTGGAACCTACACATTAAAATGGTGTAGGTAGAAAAACTTTCATGTCCTTAGAAAAGAAAAAAGAAAAAAGAGAAACTATGGAAGGAAGTTGTAAGCAATTGAGGCAGACCTTGGAACAATAATTGCCTTAGACAAGGCCAAATTGTGATTATCATATCCCTAAAAGTAAGGGAGGCAAGGGTCTCTCTCAAAAAAATAGCCCTCACAAGCTTGGTGGAAAAATACAAGCTAGTAATAACTCTCATTCATGAAACTATGTGTGAAGGGTGTAGAAATTTGCTATAGATTTGCAACTGTTTATGAAGTTTTAATCAAAATCACAAGACACAAACCTACTCTGCTACTCTATGGACATTAATTCACAATTTAGAACAAAAATTTTAGACATGCAAGAAGAAATAACACACATGCAACAAGTATTTTTATTTGGGGAAAGAAAGCTGTTAAAAACCCCAATGTCTGCTTCCATTAATCAAATGAATAGAGATGTATTACAATTGCCTTGCTCAACTGAGCTCACCATGCAAGTGCACAATCTATCTCTCTACTCGCTGAAGGCATCTGATCCAGACTCAGTCAAATTTTGTCTCAGCTTGAGCTCCTATTTCCTTGTGTTGTTCCTTGAGGAATTAACCCCTATTATTTAGGAAATTCCTCAAATTGAATTGCACAATTCCTTAGGTTGGTCATATGACTACATGCAACACCTGTACACTCAAGACTAGTTTATAATTGATGTTACACTACCTTGGAATCTGCACCTTAACTGGGTAACTTGAATTATTTGCATGCACTAGCTATTTTGGGTTGGTTGATCAGTTAAATGGATTATCACTGAGTTTGACTGAAGTCCCACTGCTTAAATAACCTTCCACTAGCTCCTCCAAAAGTTGGAACTAGTTTAACTGAAAACAACATGAGATAATTGAGCATGTCTTTCGGATTAATCACATCATTGCTACAAATTAGCAATCACACATGCAAAACTGAACTCTAACTCCTCCAACTCGAATTTACCGAGTAAATTGGGTGACACAAGACATGTCACACAAGTTAACATCATCCAAGTTGTCTGTTGATGTGGAAATTCGAATTTTCTCAATTTAATCAAGGCAAAATCAAATTGGGAATTTCTTGCTGCAATTTTCAAGACTCCCTCTCATCACGAAAGGTATTATCAACCACCCATATCTTGCACCTATGGAACTCAAACTTCCCTCTTGACAATGCCTTTATCAAAATGTTAGCATCTTATTCCTCTGTCAGAATCTACCGCAACAACATTATCCACCTCTGCAAAAAAATCCCATAAATGGTGTTATCGAATATCTATATGCTTGGATCGATCGTGAAAAATAGAATTTTTAGATAGCTTGATGCAACTTTGATTATCACAGTAGATCACAGTTGGATCCATCATCTGACCAAACAATCCAACAAGTATCTTTCTCATCAAGATCGCCTCACATGTTGCTTGACTGGAAGCCATGTATTTTGTTTTTGTCGAGTTGAGTGCCACAGATCTTTGCTTCCTACTATACCAAGAAACCATTGTAGATCTAACACGGAAACTTCCACGTGATGTACTCTTTTGGTCTGATAGACTCCCCGGCTAATCTACATCTGTGAAGCCACATAGATTCACTCCCTTTATATGTTTGTACCATAGTCCAAATTGGGTAGTGCCTCTGAATTACTATATAACATGCTTAGTTGCCCTCCAAAATAATTTGGTTGGCCTAACCATAACTTGGCTCAGTTGGTTGACTGCATAGCACATATTTTGTCATGTGTTCACAAGATATATTAGTGAACCCACCAACTATTGGTAAATAGTAGCATCCACTTCCTCACCTGAAGTGGCATCCTCTTTTCTCCAGTTTGTTGCTAGAGGTATCTCCATGGGTTTGCAACTGTCCATGCAGAACCTCTAAAGTATCTCATTGGCATACTTTCCTTGAGAGACAAATAGTTCCCCATCACCTTACCATTCTTTCAATCTGAGGAAGTACTGCATGAGACCCACGTCCTTCATTTCAAACTCTTTTGCAAGGTCCTCCTTGCAAGATTTTGATCAGCTTCTCATCACTAGTTAAAATCAAATCATCAACATATAAGATAGTAATCAACAATTTACCTTCTACCAATATATGATAGAGGTTTGCATCTGCTTCACTTTTGGTGAAGCCCAAACTAGTGAGATAACTATTGATCATGGTGTACCAAGCATAGGGTACTTGCTTGAGACTGTACAATGCTCGCTTGAGTCTGCACACATGAGACTCCCGATCAAAAGTCTCAAAGCCTTCTAGTTGCTCGATATACACCTCCTCCTCAATAAATCCATTGAGGAATGTTATTTTTACATCCATCTAGTGGATCTTCAACCCCATCTATACAGCTAGAGCAAGAATTGATCTGATGGATGAGTACCTTGCTACAAGAGCAAAGGTCTCCTCATAGTCAATCCCCTCAACTTGAGAGTACCCCTTAGCCACAAATCTAGCCTTGTACTTTTCTATGCTTTTGTATGCTACATGATTTACCTTGAAGATCCATCTCGAACCCACAACTGATTTGTCTGTTAGTCTTGGGACCACTTCCCAAACACTATTCTTACAATGGATTCATATTCCTCCACCATTTCATCAACCCATACAGGTTTCTCTACTTCTTCATCAAAAGAGGATGGCTTAGTCTCTTCAAGCTCAGTCATTAGAGCCATGTAGCTAGTGTACAGATCTGGTGACCTTCATTGTTTGTGTTGATTTGAAGGAGCACCCACATTCTCCCTCGCATCTTGCACAAGTCTCTTAGCTTCCCTAGTCCCTTTTCTGCCTTCTCTGGATGGTTTTGCTTGAGCGGTTGTTTCCACTCTCTGCTCCTCAATTTGTGGTTGTTCCACAACTTCCCAAGGCTCCTCCTTTGGAGCTAAAATCTCCTCTTATGGTAGGATATGGAGCTCCCTCTCAAGAGAGCACCGCATTGCTTTGTCTTCATCAAATTTTACATCGCTTCGCACCACTATCATTATGAAGGATGGAAAGTACACACGATAGTTGTGGGGAGTCTCTGTGTAAGCCACAAATACCCCCAATTCTATTATCGGCTCTAGCTTCTTCCTTGATTCTTTGGAGACATGGAAATAAATATAGTCTCCAAAAATCCTGAAGTGTGACACATCCAACTTTCTCCCTGAGAAATCCCTCTCCAGTGTAATCATGCCCAGAATTTGATGAGGACTCTGATTCTGCAAATATACTATTATGTTGCATGTCTCAACCCACAAATGCAGAGGTAGGCCTTAATCATGAAACATCGCCCTCATTTCCCCCATAATTCTACGGTTCTTCCTCTCAGTCACCCCATTCTACTATGGGTTATGGGGTGTTAACAACTCTCGTTGAATGCCTTATTTTGCATAGAAATTTTAAATTCATTCGACACATACTCACCTGCATTATCGCTCCTTAGAGCCTTCACCTTCTTGTGCATTTATTTCTCAACAAGTGCCTTGAATTCTATGAACTCGGAGAATGTCACATCCTTCTTCTGTATGAAGAAGATCCAACACTTCCATGAGAAGTCATCAACAAAAATATTTTTGTCTGGTAGTGGAGGCTGTCGAGAAAGGTCCATAGACATCAGGGTGGATCCTTTCAAGGACTACATATGCTTTGTTGTCCCAGTCATGGAATGTGGATTTTGTATACTTCCCCAAGGTACATCCTTTGCATACATCTTGTTGCTTAAGTGCTCCTTTGGGGAGGCTTGTGGATATTTGTTGCATGATATTCAAAGCTCCATGATGAAAATGGCCAAGTCCTTTATGCCAAATTTAACTGACATCGCGGCTCTGCACCTTATCCACCTTTGTGCTCATTGCAACACAATCCTCCACATCTAGCTTATACAGGTTCTTCACACAAACCCCAATCTGGTTCACTTATCCCATGGCTATGTGTCTCAGGAATGCCTTTCCTTTGTTAAATATCACATCATAACCACGGTCTTCCAAAAATGCAAGAGAGATGAGATTTTTCTTTAGGTTTGGAATGAAAATGACATCATTAAGCCCGAGGGGGGAGCCTAACTCCGTTTGAAAGGTGACTGTACAAATCTCAGTCACGTTATACTTTCCATCATCCCCCATCTTGATGTGCATCTACAAATAATTATTTTCCAGGTCACTGAAAAAGTCTCTATTCCCTGTCATGTGGAACGATGGACCTGAGTCCAAGTACCACATGTTGCCCATCACTGTGTTGGCCATGCATGCAATGAGGGTAAATTCAAGCTTGAATTGTGAAGCCAAAGCCTCACCTTCTGCTCTTCCTAGGTTCTTATTTCTTGCCTTCTTGTGTGGACATGTCGTGGCATAGTGCCCAAATTCATGATAATGGAAGCATTTAATTTTTGACAATTTTTTCTTCTTTCCCCCTTGACTAGATTTTGGTTTGGATTGGGATTTCTTCCCTTTTCCCTTCTTTGCATTTCAAGACAATGCAATTTTTTCATCATCCTCACCCTTGGATGAAGTCCCATCTCTAATATTTCACCTTATTTCCTCCTACACCAACTCAGACCATAAGTTCTTCGAATTTGGTAGTTTCTCCCTCTCGTTCAACGAACCTTGATAGCTATGTCATCTCTTGGGAAGGCCCAGAAAGGCTAGGCTTACCAAGTCTTCTTCAGGGACATTAACACTGACCCCACCAAGTTCATCACGACACTATGTAAACTTGTTAAGATACTGTGTAATTGTGTCATTATTCTGCATCTTGATACTTTGAAGTTTATCCTTGAGCGCCAACTTCCTGTGGTCACTACTATTCTCGAACAATTCTGTCAGTGCTTTCCACATCGCGAATGGAGTTTCTTTTCCATGGAGATTCGAGACAATATGATCATGTACTCCCTCCAAGATTATTCTCCTCACCTTGGCTACATCTTTCTTCCACTGAGCAAGGTTATGGGAATCAGATGCTTGAGGTTTTACAACATATGTCTTGATGTATTCTAGCAATCCATTGTCATCCAATACCGCTTTCATGCGATCCTTCCATGCAACAAAATTTGAGGTGCCTTCCAAGGAATACTCTAACCTTAGTCCATTAAAGGTCATCTTCTCAGCTCTGAAGAAATCCTACTGCACTGATCTTCAAATTCGAACCTCTGAGAAACAACTTCAAATTTCCTGCTCTAATGTGAATCCCTGCTCTGATACCATGTAGAAATGATGCCAGTGTCCCCAGGATTTGAGCCACTTTTTCAGGCGTAGAGCGCAGGTCACTGCTGAAAATTGAATGGCATCTTTAGAATAGTAAAATAACAAGGAAATGATAGTATATATGAAATCACTTGAATAATATCTTGACTAGATCCCTACTAGCCATGATAGGCATTTCGTCAAGCATATCACGAATATGTAATCTACAGGTGTAAATAACAACTCTAAACATAGGGGTCTCATACTTAGCTGAGAATCGCTAAGAAGCACTAATGCTTCAACACATCAACTGCCATTTCATCCATTAGGTCATAGATATATTGTTCATTCATTTACCAGTGAAAACATGTTGAGAGCCATACATAGCCACTGTCATAAAACATATATATAACCAGCATAATAGCAGCAGAAATACCAATGAAATCATAGCCATATAAACCACATATAACCAGTATAATACTCATATAAATACAAGGAGAAATAACCTCATATTGATGATGTGAAATCCAAATCCGGGATGGGACTTCCACTTTCCACTTGACCGTAGAATGGCTAAGCCAAATCTCTCTTCATCCATTCACCCTTGTGCCATATTCCAAGCATGAATGTGGGATCTCATAGAACACGTCAATCCAAAACCATCCGAGGCTTATAGAGGCCATCCAAATCAACACATCAAACAATGATTCCACCTCATGGTCAAACATCACAAAAACCATGATTTGATCGGTATGTATCCCAGCCATCCAGGGCTCTAGAGTGCTTGTTCCAACCAAGGCTCCAGGAATAGTAACTCAACCCACAATTGTCACCAGGCTCTAGAGCGTTTGTCCAACCAAGGCTTCGGGACAAGTAACTCAACCCACCAAGGGCTCTAGAGCATTTGTCCAACCAAGGCTAAGGGACTAGTAACTCAACCCAAGTTGTTACAGGGCTCCAGAGCATTTGTCCAACTAAGGCTCTAGGAACTAGTAACTCAACCCAAGCTAAGGAAACATAAGAACCAACCACAAAACAAAGCAAATGAACCCACGACACCGTGACTATCCAGGAAATGGAAAGGCTAGAAAAATCCACTGTCAATCCAAGCAATCCTCCATGCCAATGAAAGATCATAACCAATAAGCCACATGCATGTGCCACGCATGCCAAAACTGGTAAGGAAATCATATAAGCAACTTGGTACCTGCAAACAAAATCCACTTTAGCTGTTGATCCCAATGTCCTCTTGCACGTTTCTACTCTTCCTTTTCCATCTTGTTCCAAAACTCCAAGTATGCCACACTCTCCAAGAGTGCTCCAAGAAAACTCTAAATGTCCAAGGGTATGAAAGAGATAATAGAAGAGAGCTCCACCAAAACTGAACTGACCAAGATTACACTGACCAGATTCTCTACTCATCCTCCGAAGCCTTTTTATCAATGAGTCCTTTATTTTCTTCATTTTCCATTATTTTCCTTCATTTTCCTTCTCACGTGCAACTTGTGACCTTTCACCTCCTTTTTCTCCTAATTTCCATTATTTTCATAAAAAAATGTACCAAAAATGCATTTTGCATTTTTAATTCCTTTTCCTTTCTCTTTGCCAATTTCCTTTAGCCATAATAAACAGAATGAGCACCCACTAAGATGTCTTGCCCAACATTCAACTTGGAATATGTGTCCCATCAGCCATCGTCTTATATATTTTTACATGGATTTTTAACTAGGGCTATCACAGAACCCTCCCCCTTGGGGGAACACCGTCCTCGGTGTTAAATGACGCATACAAACAAGAAAACTGTTGAAAACAAATCATACTTCCCATGGAGATTTACTCGTTGCAATATTTACAATGACCATCTACTTAAAACATGACAAACATACCTTTTATTAGAGCTTTCTAAAACAACTCATTACAGTATTTACAATAATAATCACATATACACACACACACACATTTTCTCATCTAGAAAATAAAAGGATATGATGCTCGTATCAATCAACAAGGGAATCTAGAGGCTCACACCTCCACCCTCAAAAGTAGTACCAGGATTCACCTCCTTCCCAGGAAGTCTAGAATCCACTGTCAAAGTCAAAGCTGCATCCAATGTCTAGTGCTATAATCCTGCACCACTTGTCCTCTCAGTGAACAATTACCAGCTCATTGTTCCAGGGCGCACTCCCAATGTGCATCTGATTCCATCTGGAAATGCTAATGACCAAAACAATCCATCCTAGGCCTTCCCTTCTCTGATACATAGTCCCTCGGGCAATTCGGTCACCCCCTTCCTTGCAGTCACACACCTTCCAAGTTCCGCTGGCACCCCCATTCCAGGAAATCCATCCCTTGGCAAGGCTTCCTCGCATTGAAAGATGCAAGAACCAAGGCATATCCTACCTCAAACCATCATACAGTCATAACATGCTCATGGAAATCAATGGACATTATTGGGTACTACTGTCCCATAATGGCTCTGCTCTTGAATACTTTACTGACATACTGCTGCATTTTCCAATTCCTTTTGTTGTTGCAAATTCTTGCAGTTGATTTCAACCACCCAACTAGGCATGTTCATGCATTCCTATACTAAGCACGTAATTTCCATTAGATTTAAAATAAATTGAAATAACTTCAAATCATGCCTCATTGGTAGCTTGTCAATAAGGTACACTTGCAATTCTCTTCGCTTCCTGTCACAATAAGTCAAAATAACATCTTTGACCAAATCATCATGCATAAACATATCACATTAGGTTAGCTCAAAACACAACCATCATAGATCAAAATCATGAATCACATGCAATCATCATAAACCAGAATCATAGATCACATTCATAATAAAACTAAAATAAAATGTTGATACTTATCCTTTAATCAATCATCAACTTCTACCTTTTTCTTTATTTCGTATGCACTCTAGATTAGTTTCCACGCCCGACAAACACCTGGTGCCTTCTCCTCAACCATGTGCACATACACATAGTTTGCATCACACACATATAATCACACACGACATACAACACCATGCAATGCATGCATCTACTCCTGACACACAACACATACACCTACACCCAGTGTACAACACAACACAATACATGCGCCTACACCCAGTGTACACCACCACACAATAAATACGCCTACACCTAGTGTACAAAAGAACACAATACATGCACCTACGCCAGGTGTACACCACCACACAATACATGTACCACACATAGTACAACACAACGAGTACACATGTCACGATACTGCAACTACACCATGCACATACATAGTACTACATGTACACAACACAACACGTACGACATGCACATAATACCACATGTACATCGGTACCACATGTACAACATGTACATAGTACCACTTGTACACCGCACCACCTGCAAAAAATGTACACGACATCACATGTACATGACACCACGTGCACAACGTGTACACATCGCCACATGTACATCATACCACATGTACAACATGTACACAACGCCACATGTACATCATACCACCTGTACAACGTGTACACAACATTAGACATACACAAGACCACATGCATGGCATGTACACAACACAACGTGTACACAATGCCATATGCACGACATGTACACAACACTACTTGCACACAACACCATCTGTACAACATGTACACAACACCACATGCTCACAACACCACTTGCACAATCATGCATACAACACCACTTATACAATCATGCACACAACACCATATGTACAAAATGCACACAACACCATATGTACATAGCATTGCATATACAACATGTACATATCATCCTATGTACACATCACTGCATATCCAACATGCAAACAACACCATATGCACACAACACCACATATCCATCATGAGCACAGTATAATATGTACATAACACTACATATCCAACATGTACATAGCACCATCTATACCCAACATTACATATGCAATATTCACACAACACTATCTATACCACCCTATACATCACATTACATAAACAACATGTACACACACTATATATACACAATACCGCATGCACAAAACATCACATATGCAACATGTACAACATAACACACTAGTAGTACCACACATCCAAAACCACATTATCTCTATCATGCAACCTTGCTTCTGGTGTCTCTCTACCATCCATGCTTATCCTAGCATGCCATGGATCTCACTGCTTTCATTCAACTGATGTATCCCTCAGTGTTACCTTTCATAACATAAACATAGACATAATACAAGAATACAATATCAATTCATATCCAAATGATATTGACTTCATATATTTTTCGTGACTACTCTTCCCACTTGATTCCTCATAAACTAGGAACCTCTTCATGCCGTTCACCTACATAAGCAATCATTCTCCCACAAGAATGATCCCTGATGACCCTATCAGATAGTGACATAGATACATGGATACATACATACATATACATAAACATTAGCATAAACAATCATGATCATGTCAGACAACATATGTGATGAGCCTCATCATTGGGTAATTATATAGGCCTTTATTGGCCTCAATTCACCTCCTAGCTTAGTCAAACCAACTATTCTCACTACTTATTGCATACTTTTGATTATATTTTTTTATGAGATGAGTTAGAGTTGTATATTTTTCTTTGTGGTCTAATGTGCATGTAATGCAGGAATAAAGGATAAACGCAAGGGAAAATGCAAGAATAAAGGGTAAAAGTAAGGAACTGTGGCAAAGGCCTTGGTAAAAAATCGAATGGGACAAGGGAGAGTGATTATAGGAGGTAAATCCTCCTCATTTACTACCCCTCCATTCGAATATTCCTCCATCAGCTTGGAGTGCAAACAGCCATCACTTTGAAGACTAGAAGACAACCGAGCAAGTGAAAAGGAAAAAAACCAGTTTATCTTGAGTGGGAAGCCAAGCCTCCCTAATTTGAAGGAAGTCGTTGGAGACTTCAGATGTATAAGTAGAGAGGCTTAGGACCTCAAGATGATTCAGGCTTCTATTGTAAAAACTCTGGTTTATTTCTGAGCTGCAAGACTTGTGACAGTTTGTTCTGTATTCCATGGTTTTCATAATGAGAATGTGTTATGTTTAAGCCAGCTCTGAGTTAACTTAGAGCGATGAAGCTCTTGGGTTAGGGCCCAACCCGAGCAGCCAAAGCTCCTCTTTATTGTAATGTTATGCTAGCATAGATTTTTGGTTTTCATTGTTCATTTGCTTAAGTAGCATAGATTTTTGTTTCTGTTCATTTACTCAAGTAGCCTTATGGTTTTCACTATTTATTTGCTTAAGTAGTCTCACTTTCATTACAAAAATATAGTGTAGATTATTCATGGTTTTCGTGTTCATTTGCTTCAGAGCTGCATTTGTTTTAGTTTACTTACATTTATGCCTTCTTTCAGTTCACAGGTTAGTTAGAGGAAAAAGATCACTATCAGGTTGTGTGCAGGTGTATCGGCCTCATCTCCTCCATCTAGGACCATGACTTGAGGAAGGGACCCTTCAGCAGCCCCAAAAACACAGGTCTCTGGTTCTCGCATGGGCTATGGAGTTCATAGTTTAATGCAGTTATTTGTTCACCCGCACTAGTTTTCTCTGTCATTTTCATTTGAAACCACCTACAAAACTTTCCTCGTCGTCTGATCACCAACAGTCCTTCACAATCACCGTCTGATTCACTATTTTCTCCAATTGCTGCCTCACGTGGAGTCTTCCACTCACTTTATGAGCTTTAATATCCACCGTCGATCTGTCCCTTGATCCGATGGCTAGCGTGTCACTCGATCACTTTATGCACTTTAAGTCCCCATTGTCGATCTGCCTTGCCTGATCCGGCTGTTGTCGCTTCACTCGATCGCCAACTAGCTTGGTCAATATCCACCGTTGATCAGCCCCACCTGATCTAACAGCCATCGCGCAATCTCGCGTGGATTAGTGCACGAATGTTATCCACCCGAGAACATGCGATAAAAGTGGTTTTCTCGTGCTACGTGTCGCGCAGCAAGGCTAATTGCGTGAAATTTTGAAATACTTCTTACAGCCTGAAGGGCACGCGAGAAACTACTTATTGCCTTAGAAACTTGCTCCATCATTTCCACATGTTTCTTTTCCCCGCGATATGATCTTCATTGTCCATCTCTTGAATTCACCCGCGCGATAAGATCTCAGCCGTTCATCACTCCTGTTAGCCTCGTCCGTCCATCTCTTGACTTCACCCACGCAATTAGATCTCGGCCATTCATCTCCTGTTAACCTCGTTCATCCATCCACTCACCTAATCCCTCGCGACACAATCTCTGTCATTCATCTGCTTTGTTCCCTTGTTCGTCCATCCATTCACTTAAGCCTTCACGATAAGATCTCCATCGTTCATCCTGTTAGTTAACCCTGTTCGCCCATCTATCTACGTAATCCCCTATGATCCAATCTTCGCCATTCATTTGCCTTTCACCCAAGTGATCTAATTTTTATTATGCATTGTTGCTCCCTTACGTCCTCCTTTCACCAATTTCAATATCTGACTGCTTTTTCCGCTTGAAACGCGATTTAGCCTAAGTTTCTTTGCGACACCTTAGTATAGTTTAATGCTCTTTGCTTCTATAAGTTAGATAACAACATTAGGTTAGTGATTAATTTAGCAATTCTAGTTAGCATAGATGTTTAATTGGTTAATTAAGGTATGGTGTGGTTTATCATTACATGTTGTTTTCTTCAATACTATAGTAGAAGTAGCTCTCCCTTAGGATAGATTTGCTTCTTCCATCAAATATTTAAGCTTCTTCTAACCCTATAGAAGTCTGGATTGGAACCCCTGGGGTCTCTTTCTAGATCAGCAGTGACAACAGGCAGTACCTTCACTTTTATTTGTGCATATAGCACTGTCACCTCCAAGTTTGTATGAACCTCGGGTTGATAAGTAAAGTTGGTAGCCCTGGGAGTTGCAGCATTCTTGTTGCAATACCTACGCTCATCAGTTTTTGGCGTTGTTGCTGGGGAGGTGTCTAAGTAGAATGTGATTACTGCTTTCTTCTATTTTCTAGTTCCCAACTTTCTTCCATTAGTTTATTTCTGCAAAAGTAATCTAGTTTCTTCCTTTCTTTTAGTTGTCATTATCTACTTTCCTTTCCATTCTGCAAGTAGAATTTCTTTCTTTCAGTAGTTTTTCCTTCAATCAGCAATTTCATTTCTGCAAAATACTTTCTATCTTTAAAGAAAATCTTACAAAAGCCAACCCAAAAACATTTCCTTTCATGCCTCGCAGGAATAGGGATAGTTTAGGGAAATTCTTGTCAAATACCCCCATTGCATCCAACAGTCAACCTTCTCTCTTCTTCAGTGATGGTGAATTGGAAGACCCTTTAGGTGAGCAACCTTACCTATTTGAGGAACCTATAGGGGAAGAAGAAGAGGAAGAACCATTCCTATTGAACCAATGGCTAAAAACCGAAATGACAGAGGGAATAGAGAGAGAATTGAGGGTGCCTTCCCCATTAGGGAAAACAATGGGGACACTAAGATGAAGAATATAAGCCACTCTGATATACCTCATTTCCATGGCCTGACCGTAGAGGACCCTGGCACTTTCCTATTTGAGTTTTTTGTTATATGCCGAACCTATGACTATATAGACGATGAGCAAAAGTTAAAACTATTTCCATCTACCCTTAAGGATACAACATTGCGTTGGTTCATGGGTTTACCTGGAGATAGCATCACAACTTGGGCTCAGATGCACCAGGAGGCATCCTAGGAACAAATGTCCATTGAACTATATTAATATTTGCTTAGTCTATGAAGAAAACCACTCCACAAACAAGTTCCCTTCTTTACATGGACTCAAGGTTGTATATCAAGGAGTTGAAGGGGTGACTGAGCAGCTTTGCTACATCAACCAAAGGAGACCTGCTGGGCCTAGACCATACCAACAGTGTATGCAAGGGTCATCCCATGCATATTACAACCCTAACCAAACCACAACTATACCTTCTCGGGGACCCCCTGCTCATCCTTCCTGGTCTACACCCCCTCCTTGGTCCTATGCATCTCAGTATCATTCCCAGCTAGTCAACCAGTCATTTCAACCTTATTCTCAGCCACAACATCAATGGAATACCCCAAACCAGGGGTGGAGGCCCTAATTCAACAATGTTCCAACCCTATTGCCTCCACCACCTACCCAACCACAACTCCTGCACTCTGCTCCACCTAAGCAACCCCAGATGCCTACCCAACCAAATCTGAACCCAAACAATAACTAGGCTCAACAAGTATACAATGGAGAGACATCATACCCAACTTATGTTGTAGAAATCTAGGAGATCAACCTAAGATTTGGGAGAATTCTCCCTGATAACCAACCTCCCTCTCCACATAGGGAGGTTGAGGAAGAAAGAGAGGAAAGAAACCTTAAAGTAAATCCACCCTTTCCTGAGAGATTAGCCCAACCACTCCAGTGAACCCCAGAAGAAACTGAACTTCTAGGAGAATTGACAAATCCATGTGTAAATATCCCCCTTCTCCAGGCAATCAAAGATGTTCCCATTTACAATAAGTTGATTAAGGAGAAGTGCTTCAAGCATCTAGGAAGAAGAAAAAGGGATGCCCCTACCATTAATGTCATTGGGCAGTTGTTTGACTTAATGTTGGGGTGGGTAATATGTACAAAATATTTGGACCTTGGAAGCCCTGTAGTAGATGTGCACATCAATGGCACCATTGTCCCACACACTATGATTGATCTTGGGGCTGCCATTAATGTGTTGACCAAGGACACCATGCTCAAGTTCCAAGGTTCATTGAGGAAGACCACAACAGTTCTGCAACTTGCAGACCATTCTACAGTTACCCCTGAGGGAATCGTGGAGGATGTGATGGTCTCCATTGACTCCTGGGAGTACCTTGAAAATTTCCTATTTCTCCAGCCTAAGGCTAAGCTTACTAGTTACCCTCTCATCCTTGGGAGGCCATGGTTGGCCACAACTGATGCTTACATTAGCTGCAGAGCTGGGAATATGACCATCAAGAATGGGCATATGTCCAAACAGTTAGTCCTATACCCTCCTGCTCAACCTACCCTAGAGCATGATTTACCTTTATGGTTGGAGGAGGAGGAAGAATATGAAGTTTATTTTGCCCAAGTTTATGCTTTGGAAGTAACCATAGGAGGAGGACAACAAGATGAGGATGACTTAATTGAACACCTGCTCCAAAATCCAACTCCTAGTTCATTACCATTGGAAGAAGAAGTAAGGGAAACCCAGAACAATCATCCAATTGACTTATGCTTGGTCAATTCCAACCCACTCCATGTCAAAACCATAGAATTTGGCCCAGAGAAAACTTTGAACATTAATCCATCTCTTTCTGCTTTAGAAGAGGAAAAGCTATGCAACATGTTGAGAGAAAACCTAGAAGCCTTTGCTTGGAGTTATAAGGAAATGAAGGGAGTACACCCCTCAATGTGTACTCACCACATATACATCAAAGAAGGTTGCAAGCCAGTCAGGCAACCACAAAGGAGGATGAATCTAGCTCTTAAAGACATAGTCAAAGAAGAACTACAAAAACTGCTAGATGCAGGATTCATTTACCCTATCTCAGACAGTGAGTGGGTCTCTACTTTAGTGTTAGTTCCTAAGAAAAATGGTAAGTGTAGGATTTGTGTTGATTATAGGGAGTTGAACAAAGCCACAAAGAAGTATCATTTCCCCCTACCCTTCATTGACCAAGTGCTAGATGGCCTGGCAGGGAAGAAGTTTTTTTCATTCGTAGATGGATTCAGTGGGTACAACCAAATCCAAATATGCCCAGAAGACCAGGATAAGACCACATTCACATGTCCTTGGGGTACTTTTACCTATCGGGTCCTTCCTTTTGGCCTATGCAATGCTCCTGCCACTTTCCAGAGAGCAGTCTTGAGTATTTTTGTTGAATTAGTACATGATGCAATGGAAATTTATATGGATGATTTTACACCTTATGGCTATGATTTCCAAGAATCCCTAACTAACCTAGGCAAGGTATTACACAAATGCATTGAAATGAATTTGTCTCTCAGCCCAGAAAAATGTGAATTCTTAATGACTGAAGGGACTGTGCTAAGTCATTTAATATCTCAGCAAGGACTGCAGGTGGACCCAAACAAAATAGCAATCATCCAAAGGGTCCCACCTCCACAAAAGCAGAGAGATGTCAGGAGTTTCTTAGGGTTAGCTGGATACTACCAAAGTTGATAAAGGACTTCAGCAAGTTGGCCGCTCCTTTGTTTGGGTTGTTGACCAAAGATTCTGAGTTCATATGGTCAAAAAGTTGTCAAGAGGCCTTAGACATTCTAAAGAGTAAGTTAACCACTGCACCAATTCTCAAAGGCCCAAACTGGTCCCTCCCTTTTCATATTCATGCTGATACCTCACACAAAGCTATAGGTGCAGCCTTATGTCAGGAAGAGGAGAAATTGCCCTATGACATCTGTTTTATCAGTAAGAACTTGTCAAAGGTTGAGCTAAACTATACTATGACCGAAAAGGAACTCCTAGCTATTGTGCATTTATTAAACAAATTTAGGCATTACATTACAGGCTATCAAACATTTGTGCATACTGATCATGCTGCAATCAAATATTTAATGAACAAACTAGATGTGAATGCTAGAATTATAAGATGGTTGATTTTATTACAATAATTTGATCTAACTATTGTTGATAAGGCTAGTAAGGAAAATGTTGTTGCAAACTTTCTATCTAGGATGAATCTGCCTATAGGTGAAGAAGGAATGGTTGATGACCAGTTACCAGATGAGCATTTGTTTGCCATTTCAGTTCTCTCCCCATGGTTTGTTGATATAGCAAACTATTTGGTATCAACACAGTTTCCACCAAACTTGCCCTCTAAAGAAAAGAGCAAGATAGTCAGGAAGAGCGCCCCCTTCACCTGGATTGGGGGAAATCTTTTCAAACTTGGCCCAGATCAAATCTTGAGAAGGTGTGTAAGGGAAGAGGAAGTCTTTGACATCCTTCTGACCTATCATGATGGGCCTTGTGGAGGTCACTTTGTAGCAAGAGGACAACATTCAAAGTGTGACAAGAAGGCTATTATTGGCCTACTCTTCATCAGGATGTGAAAAAATACATTAGTCAGTGTGGTCGGTGCCAGAGGATGGGAAAGCCTACTCCAAGAGATGAAATGCCCCTACAACCTCAAGTGACTTTCGAGCCATTTAACAAGTAGGGCATGGACTTCATTGGACCTATCAACCCTCCTTTAAAGCAAAAATAACACATCATTGTGTGCACTGATTATTTGACTAAGTGGGCTGAAACCAAGGAAATTAAGGTAGCAACAAAAGAGAAGGTGGTTGAGTTCCTAAGGGAGAATGTATTCTACAAATTTGGGTACCCTAGGGAGCTAGTCATAGACCAAGGCAGCTAGTTTACCTCCAGCATGATTGAAGAACTGCTCAGCCATCACAATATCAAGCATAAGACCTCCACTCCCTATCATCCACAAGCTAATGGGAAAGTGGAGGTTACCAATAGGGCACTGGAGAACATCTTAACCAAGGTAGTGAGCAACAGAAGGAAGGATTAGGCAGAGAGACTAGTTGAGGCCACCTGGGCGTATAATACAACATGGAAGACCACCACTGGATTTACACCCTAGGAGCTGGTCTATAGGAAAAATGATTTGCTGTCCATTGAGTTTGAATATAACACATTGAGGATGGCAGCCCAACTAGGTTTGGATCTCAGTCATGCACAGAAAGAAAGTTTGCTACATTTAAATGGCTTGGATGAATTTAGAATGCAGGTCCTCCTACATACAGAGACAGTTCAGCTTCAGATGAAGATATGGCATGACAAACATATCAAGGAGAAGAAATTTCAAGAGGGAGATTGGGCATTTTTATATGATCCAAGGTATAAAGACTTCAAGGGCAAGCTAAGGACAAGATGGCTTGGACCTTATGTGGTGGAAATATGTCATGACAATGGTTCATGCAAATCAGAACTATTGATGAAGAATCCATTCCATTGCTAGTTAATGGACACCGATTGAAAATGTACAAGAGGACTTTACCAAAACAAGAGATCAGTGACAATATCAATAAGACAGTGATGATGGTGGAGCAAGTTCCACCTCCTCCCTCATCAGGTCACTAAAAAGGGAAAAAAGAATAAGGATTCAGGTGAAAACCTCTGTAAGGTGCCTGAGTCCCATCTTTGGGTTGAAAACCTCATGAGGCGGCCCAAGGATGGGAAAATGAAAAGGATAAGAAGATCGCTGGGTGAAAACCTTCCATGAAGTGCCCAAGGTAGATATCTAGGGTGAAAACCTCTCTGAGGTAGCCTAGGTGTTTTTAAAATATATATATATATATATATATATATATATATATATATATATATATATATATATATATATATATAATAAAAAAATAAAAAAACATAATTGTTATTTATAGGTGGGTGAGAAAGACAAGCAAGGAGTAAAGGAAAGATCCAAAGGGAACCCTGTCTCACATGTATTCATTTCCTCCACTCCTTACCATGCATCCCTCCATCAATTCCATTGTTTTTCACTTCATTGCTTCAATTCAGGTGAAGATTGTGTTTTCTATAGAATCACCTCAACCATTACCATCATCCCTGCATCCACATACACTCCTACTCCCTCTGTCCATTCATTACAGCATCCTCACAACACCAGCCAGCAACATGATCAAGAAATTCTAAGGGAGACACCAAACATTGCCAAGTGGTAATCCAGGAGCTCCACAGCAGCAGCAACAACATCATATCTCCAGTCACAAATACCTCCAAAAGCCAAGAAACCATCAGCAGGCAGCAGAGGAGGAAGAAGAATGACCATCAACAACACCTTTGATCTTTGACAACTGCAGCATGGCATCAAGACCACAGGTAAGTATCCCACTCACTCACTCATATGCATCATTTGATAAAAAGTTGTAAAGGTTAAGAGGTAGTTGGTTTATAAGTAAAAATGTTGCAAAAAGGAAATTCTTTTTCGCAGGTGAAGAACCCATAGAGGATGAAAATGGAATAAAGAGGGACAGTCTGCCATACCCATGGAGTGAGGTAGGCTACCAACTCATCAAATATATCTCATATGAGGGTAGATATAGTGTTGTTTATGGAAACCATTTGAGAATGCTTGAAGAATTAAGACTTGGAGTAGAAACACCAGTTCACCAAAGACTCAACATACCCTATTTCTTGATGCAATAACTCATAAACTCCAACAACAAAGTAAAGGGAGGGAATTCACAACAGTTGGCTCACCATGGGTTGATCAAGATCCTCATTGAGTATGCCCTCCAAAACCTTAGGATCCCTATAAAATGGCCAGTCTTTAGAAACTGACTAACAAAGGATGACATCAAAACCCTCACCTATAATGTTAGTCCTATTAGTGAGGAGGAGGCAAAACAAGAAAAAGAAGATACAGAGCTAGATGGGGATGAGATGGATGAAGAAGAAACTAATACAGAAGAACATGATGAAAGAGAAGACAAGGAGGATGATGCCAAAATAGAAGAGGAAGAAGGCATTGAAACAGAGGAGAAAGAATAGCAAGAGGCCATCCAATGTAGGATGCTAGCTAAATCTTATGCTCTTTACCTCAAAGAAAAATGGCTACAATTTCAGATTAAAACACTAGCACAAAGGGGCACCATGCCATTTCAGGACTGCAGGAAATTTATTGATCTTTGTGATCAATGTGCACTAGATGATAAGGCCAAAATAGATGGCTTTTACTTGCACAACATGGCCCTCACAAGCATGAATATTTGGGATCCTAATGCAAAGCTAGGAGATCTACAATTAATGGCTTTGGAATCATCGATGAACCATGAGAAGTCAAGGCTGCAAAGATGAAAAGAATATTGGCCAGAGAGAAAAATGAACATTTTTTTCATCAGAACTGAACAATCAAATCCCATGGCCCTAATCATCACCCATAATCTAGTTGCAAATGATCCTCAGTTGGCACCTAGATATCTTGCTTTCCAAGAGCAAGCAATTCCACATTTTGAGGATATGTTTAGGCTGCTAAGAGATGATAATATACATGCCTGCTAAACACATTGCCACACAGCTTGAAGATTAGATAATATCACTCCCCTCAAAGGTTGAGAGAGGCACTCAACAAGACACCTATGTATAAGCAATCAATGCAAAAGGTTGAAGTTCAATTGGATAGGCCTAAAACTCAGTCCACCACTACTCCTGAGGATGCTAGAAGGGAGAAAATAAGAAGAGGAAAAGAGGCAGTAGAAGGAAAGGAGGCTTCTATAAACAAGAAGATACCATAGCAGAAGCATGGGATGTCAGAGAGGCTACCAAAGCCATGAAGGACATGGACATCGACTAAGTTGCTCAGAGGATGAGCAACACTTTTAGTAGGGGGGTGATGATAAGCCTCATCATTGGGTAATTATATGGGCCTTAATTGGCCTTAATTCACCTCATATCTTAGTCAAACCAACTATTCTCACAACTTATTGCATACTTTTGATTATATTTTGTTTATGAGATGAGTTAGAGTTGGATATTTTGCTTTGTGGTCTAATGTGCATGTAATGCAGGAATAAAGGATAAAAGCAAGGGAAAATGCAGGAATAAAGGATAAAAGCAAGGAACTGTGGCAAAGACCTTGGTAAAAACTCAAATGGGACAAGGGAGAGTAATTATAGGAGGTAAATCCTCCTCATTTACTACCCCTCCATTCGAATATTCCTCCATTAGCTCGGAGTGCAAACAACCATCACTTTGAAGACTAGAAGACAACCAAGCAAGTGAAAACGACAGAAACCAATTTATCTTGAGTGAGGAGCCAAGCCTCCCTAATTTGAAGGAATTCATTGGAGACTTCAGATGTATAAGAAGAGAGGCTTAGGACCTCAGGAGGATTCAGACTTCTATTGTAAAAACTCTGCTTTATTTCTGAGCTGCAAGACTTGTGACAGTTTGTTCTGTAATCCATGGTTTTCATAATGAGAATGAGTTCTATTTAAGCCAGCTCTGAGTTAACTCAGAGGGCTGAAGCTCTTGGGTTAGGGCCCAACACAAGCAGCCAAAGCTCCTCTTTATTGTATTGTTATGCTAGCATAGATTCCTAGTTTTAATTGTTCATTTGCATAAGTAGCATAAATTTTTGTTTCTGTTCATTTGCTCAAGTAGCCTTATGGTTTTCACTATTTATTTGCTTAAATAGTTGCACTTTCATTACAATAATATAGCATATATTATTCATGGTTTTCCTGTTCATTTGCTTCAGTAGATGCATTTGTTGTAGTTTACTTTCATTTATGCCTTCTTTCAGTTCACAGGTTAGTTAGAGGAAAAATATCACTATCAGGTTGTGCGTAGGTGTCTCGGCCTCATCTCCTCCCTCTGGGACCATGGCTTGAGGAAGGGACCCTTCAGCAGCCCCAAAAACATAGGTCTCTAGTTCTCGCATGGGCTATGAAGTTCGTTGTTTAATGCAGTTATTTGTTCACCCGCACTGGTTTTCTCTATCATTTTCATTTGAAACCGCCTCCAACACTTTCCTCATGCATCACTTCCTCGTCGTCCGATCACCAACAAAACTTCACAATCACCGTCTGATTCACTATTTTTTCCAATTGCTGCCTCACGTGGAGTCTCCCACTCACTTTATAAGCTTTAATCTCCATCGTTGATCTGTCCCTTGATTCGATGGCTAACGCATCACCCGATCGCTTTATGCACTTTAAGTCACCATCGTCGATTTTCCTTGCCTGATCTGATAGCTGTCGCTTCACTCGATCTCCAACTAGCTTGGTCGATCTCCACCTTTGATCAACCTCGCCTAATCTAACAACCATCGCACAATCTCGAGCGGATTAGTGCACGAACGTTATCCGCTCGAGAGCACATGAGAAAAGTGGTTTTCTCATGCTACGTGTCGCGCGGTAAGGCTAATCGCGTGAAATTTTGAAATACTACTTACAGCCTGAGGGACGCGAGAGAAACTACTTACTGCCTTAGAAACCCACTCCCTCATTTCTGCACGTTTCTTTTCCCCACGATATGATCTCCATCGTCCATATATTGACTTCACCCATGCAATAAAATCTCAGTCGTTCATCTCTCCTGTTAGCCTCATCCGTCCATCCCTTGACTTCACCCACGCGATTGGATCTCGACCATTCATCTCCTGTTAACCTCGTTCCTCCATCCACTCACCTAATCCCTCGCGACATGATGTCTGCCATTCCTCTTCTTTGTTCCCTTTTTCATCCATCCATTCACTTGAGCCTTCGCGATAAGATATCCACCATTCATCCTGTTAGTTAACCTTGTTTTCCCATCTATCTACGTAACCTCCTGCGATCCAATCTCCGCCGTTCATTTACCTTTCACCTGACTGATCCAACGATTCTTATGCACTGTTGCTCCCTTACATCCTCCTTTCACCAATTTCAATCTCTGATTTCTTTTTCCGCTTGAAACCTGATTTAACCTAAGTTTCTTTGCCACACCTTAGTATAGTTTATTGCTCTTTGCTTTTGTAACTTATATAGCAACATTAGGTTAGTGATTAATTTAGCAATTCTACTTAGCATAGCTGTTTAATTGGTTAATTAGGGTATGGTGTGGTTTATCATTACATGTTGTTTTCTTCAATACTGCAGTATAAGTAGCTCTCCCTTAGGATAGATTTGCTTCTTCCATCAAAGAGTTAAGCTTCTTCTGACCCTATAGAAGTCTATCTTGGAACCCCTAGGGTCTCTTGCCAGATGAGTAGTGACAACATGTAGTACCTTCACTTTTACTTGTGCATATAGCACTGTCACCTCCAAGTTTGTACGAACCCCAGGTTGATAAGTAAAGCTAGTAGCCCTGGGAGTTACAACATTCTTGTTGCAATAACTATGCTCATCAATATGCATACATACATATAAACATCAACATAAAATAATAATGATCTAGTCAATCAAAGACATACATACATACATAAAACGTTATCATAAAATAATCATGATCCATGATGACCCTACTAGACATGACATACGTACATACATACATGTATACACATATAGACATCAGTGTAATCATGATCACAACGTAATTACTAGATATCATAAGGTCAAGGTTAAGAGAACTTCCTTTATCCATGAACAACATGCATAACATTGAGAACAAAAATTCCCAACGTAACCAACTCATCTGACACCTCAAGTCTATTTACTTTACCTTTTATGTTTCCTTTCTCATGACTATCCTGTCATTGTCCATTTACATCAATGGACCCAACCAACTTAGTCAAATATCATACTCTTACCTTTAGCTGCCCTTACACATGCACCAACTTCATTCGAGTCTCTCATTACCTGTTGGGTTCCACACAACTCTCATAGAGTTCCATCAACTTCCCTTTTTTCCCAACCAATTCCCAAGACTCTCAAAACATAAAAGGAAATACCAAGAAAAAAACAAGAAGAAAACCATGAAAGACCAACAACAATACGACACCATAGACAAAGTGGCAATGCATTGCACAAGACTAGAAACAAACACCATGACTCCATCCCTATGGTTCCTAAGGAAAGATCAACCCAGACCTTCTTCAAGATTTCATGGCAACCTCTCTTTGCCATGCAATCTCTTGCATCATATCGTCATAAACATTGTCAGTGCATAAATAAACATAAAAACACACTAGTTACCTTACCTTGTTGTGCTAAGCACATTTCCTTGTAACTAAACACATCCATGCCATCTCTCAAGGGCTCTAATTCCCTTGACGAATCCATTCATAACTAGAAACTAGCTTATATACCTGTTAAATACATGTTCATTACTATAGCACATATCCACATAATGTTAGACAAAATCAAGGTTAAGAAGACTTCATGTGTGCAAAGCACTCATTCATTTGGAGTTAGGGTTTCCAAACATAGCCAAAGGAATTCCTGCCCAATTCCTTTCTTCTAACTTTTTACTTTGTTAGAATCGAGGCTTACTATGTGTTGTCACATCACCCAACTGTTAGTTATATAAACACATCAACTATTACCTTCTCATGTTAATACCAAGCATGTTTCCTGCAACTCTTCACACATGTCAACCACACGTTCCAAATATCAAGACAATCATATCTATCAATTTGAAATCAACCCTTACCAAGACTAATAATCATATCATAATCCATAGTCAACTCATAATCATTAGACATAATGCTACAACTATCACCTACTACACTCAAGTACATATCAATTGTCTCAACACATATGTATTAGTATAATCACCTTAAAACAAGATCATTGGAATGCATACTCATATTATGCAATTCATCAAACATTCAACCAACTTGCAAACATACCATGTGATCCAAATCTTGGGGGGAGGCCCCCAAGATCTAAAAGATTGAAATGGATTTTGGGGGAGAGGCCCCCAAGATCTGAAAAATTGAAATGCCAGAAGAAAAAGAGGAGAATGCCCAATGAACAAAACCACAAAGAATTTTTTTATTAAAATGGAGAATAACTATAAAAGCTACATTGTGGCAGACAAACCGTCCTTTTACAAAATGCAACTTTTTACTTATAGTATTTTTCAGTTACAATACCATGGGTAAATTCCATGGGTGGATGTTATAATACCATGGGGAAATACCATGGGTTAATGAATACCATGGGTGGATGTCACTTACAATACCATGGGTGGATAAATACCATGGGTGGATGCCACTTACAATACCATGGGTAAATTCCATGGGTGGATGAATACCATGGGTTGATGCCATTTTCCATTCGGATCATTCCTCCCTCCTTAAGAAGCAATGGTCCCTATTGCGTGAAGTTCCCTCCTAAGAAGCCTTTTTTAATTATGAAGAGCCACTGAAGAGAAGGGTTTTATGTGGTTAATCCATAACCATGATGAATGAAGATTCAAAGATAGAGATACCCTGTAATGCTTGTGACCAACTGTGATACTGACAATGTGCGATCTAGCAAATGGACTTCGATGAAGTGTGGGTTTGTGGATAACCCATAACCATGACAAACGAAGATCCAAGGATAGAAATACCTTATAATGTTTATGACCAACTGTGATACTAACAATGTGCGGCCTAGCAAATGGACTTCGATGACAAGGATTTTGTATGGTTGACCCATAACCATGATGTTGGTTGTTGTTGAATAGCAGGTGCCTACATAGCCTGGGGTGGGAGGGCACATCTCCAAAGAACCCAAGCCAAATGCTACTATGATGAAACTGATGAATGTGAAGCAAGTGCTTACTAAAGTGGGGTGGGAGGGCACGTCTCCAAAGGGAACCCGCTCTAAATGCTGCTCTAGAATTAAAATGGATATAACTCGGTCAATATAACTCAAAATATTTATTATAACCTATTTTTGGAAATAGAATGACCATTTTTCATTTTCTTGTGTGTTGGAAATCCTTATATGGACACTCTAGAATCTCATATTCGTGCTGCAACTTTTGCGCTATCACAAAAATTATGAAAAAACCGTTGATTTTAAACTAGTGATATCTCCCACATCTGAACTCCGATTCGACCCAATTTATTTTTGAAATTGAGAGATTTTTTGAGAGGAGCTCAGATATACAATCACTTTTCTGAAATTCTGCACCAAAATTTCAAAAATATATAGGAGAGCCATCGTCCATGAATTGCCGTCAGAAACATTTATGTAGCATATCTGTTTTTAAATCAACGATATCTCCCTCATGCATACTCTAAATTGGCCGTTTTTTTTTTGACTTTGGGTATTTTTTCGCAAGGAATCTAGATCTGTTTTTTTTTGTAAATTTTTTCACCAAAAATTTCAGATCTGATCTGCAAACTCGCCGCCCAAAAACATTCCTGCAAAAATATGAAAAATGAAAATTGATGCCATTTTCCATTCGGATCACCATGTTAAATAAATCAACTAGACCACATAATAGACACCAAACACTCAAACACCAAATAGACATCATAATCAAACAATCAAGAACAAAGTATATGACATAAGCAAGTTCATACCTATCTCAGGGGAGGCAATCTTTTCTGCACAATCAATCTAGATTAGCACGATATAACTTCAAAACATATCAACTCAACCACAAATAAGGTCATGATATCCATAATAGTCACTAGCTAACATGTCCACATCATAAGCTCATAAACATTTATCATTTATACATAATAATCACATCTACACAATCAATTTAGATTAGTATGACATACTATCACAACATATTAACTCATACCTGAATGTCATAACCCTAACCATTTACATAGACCAATCCAACTTAGTATGATACATATAACATCAAGATCTTAAATGAAATAATCCTAATCATAAGGTTACTAGCATATAACAACAACAAGTTACATATCATGCTCATCAACAACATATAACCTAATAGTAAGCTAACTATCATATAGAAACAACAAGTTAACCTATAACATACTCATCAACAACATATAACATAATTATCAAGTTATATAACCTAAAGCAACAATGGAAATGCATACAACCACATGTTATTATCATTCATGACTATCTGACACATGTGCATATGACTACACTAATAAACTAGAATCTATCATGTATGTAACCATAACATCAATAGACATGTACATAAACCTAATGTATATAACCCTAATGCATATAACAATCCATTAACTAGCATACCTACTTGGCCAACATCCAAACCTGTATGACAACATGATCTTGCCTCAAGGTCCAATGCTGCAACTTCAATTTAATGATCTGCATCTCCTGCTCTATCTCAACCAACACATTAGCATCAGAACAAACCAATATCATCATGATTACTTAATTGCATACAATGACCTCACAATGCATGTCTAACCTAACATACATGCATAACCATAACCATGACAATGCATACATAACAACATATAGACACTAATATACATAATAAATGCATCTAAAACCATACACTCATGATGACACATCCCACAAAAACACTATCAACCTTCACATGGCGACATCACTACAACCATGATCAACATCATGCAAATGCAGTAAGCACATGGACTACAAGCATAACCAACACATATGCAATCAATATGCATGCATGACTGTTGGAGAGGTAAATCCCCTCTGCGGACAGAGGTGATCCCACTAGCCCAAAATGGGTATAGCAACAATCAATTCACGCTACTATGAAAGTTCCTAGTTGCATACTGAAAGTGGATTACAAGAACCAACCTGGAGTCCAACGCTAATGTCAAAGAAGAGTTGATACTCCCGTTCCCTTACTCCGGCAGGTCACAATCCTTGCGATCTCCGCGTATGGACACCTGCACATGCAAAGAACGAAACGAGAACAAGCATAAAATCCACTAAAATAAAACTATATTTCAGTCAGAAAGGAAATAGATCAAACATTATCATGATGAACAATAAGATCGGAACCATAATAGTAGTCGTTTATTAATGAATAATGAACAGAGAAAGATACAACCAAGGTTCTGACGTTGAACCTCTCCTCTAGCTGGGCGAGCAACTATATATGTCTTGCAATAGACCTTCTCTCTCTCAGACTTCCGGCAGCATAACCTCCCTATGCTTCAAGACTCTTACTATCACTCAAGACAAGCGTTATCACGACTAGCATTACTGAAAGACTAGCTTGTCAAATGCATGAGGACAGACTTTTATAGATGGAGAAGGGAGGAAGATACAATGCATCAGGACACTCATTGTGGATTGGCATTATCTTCGAAAAGCCGCTGTGGATAGATGTCAAGGATAGATGATGACTCTCGAGCTCTATTAGATAAACTTTATCCTCAAAAGACTTCGTGATCTGAAGGGAAAAAACATCTGGGCGCGCGTTTGTCAAAAATCAATACCAAACTTGGTTGGCACGGGTGTTGTTCTAAGACAGAGTGCCAATGGTCGCACCCTCTTTTGAGGATCTCAGTGATTGGCGCGGGTAGGACATTGTGGACCCGCGCTAATGGAAAAAAGGGCATTTTTCAGGGATATTTTGCAGAAGGTGTCTTCAGGGAACATGAAGTACATACTCAGAGGAACATAATGCAAGTGTTTTTAGGTTATGTCACTGCTCACAGGTCCCAGAATGCATCCTCCAATGTACGGAAACAGGGGTAACAGGGACGGTGACCAATGGTGACAAATTACTGTGTAACAGATGCCCCCTAAAGCATGAAGCCCGAGAGAGAGAGAGGGGTGAAATGCTTTACAAGAACACATGTAGCTGCCGCTGAGAATCTGCATTGAGAGATACAACTGATAGCTCAAGTACATGATGTATGTGGTATGGTCGTAGCCATCCATAAGAGAGTACATAATAATCTAGATCCATAGTATGGACGCAGCCATCTGGTTAGGATCAATGAATCGACTCAGGTATGGTCACAGCCATCCAGCGAATGAGTCATGTATCAAGAATCACGCCTGGATTACAACAGACACAATCCAGGGTCTTGCGCTCCATCTCGACCCGAAAAAAAGTACAAGTTCAAGCATGCGAATACATGAGCTGAAGTCGAACATGCATGAACATCGTCTGATTACCAGTCAATATTGAAAACTGTTAACAGACGCGAGAGGTACCACCAATAATGACAATGGCCCTCAAGGTACTACAGGTACAATCTACGACGTGCGAATTAGTGATCTGACGTCGAACACCCGTAGAATCATTCGATCAGAGGCCAATGATGAAAACCTCACGTCGAACACGAAGAACCTGCCATTGAGGCATGCAGGCTCCAAGGCACCGGAAGGGAGTCTCTAGATCAACTTCCTGGATAATAAGCTGAAGTCGACAGGAAGTGACCTTGATCGAAGGTGGGCCATAATGTTTCCCACATCATCGACATGAGACAGAGAGATAATGTTGTGAATCAAGATTGTGCGAGCTATCAGAGGGAGGTTGTTTCTTTACAGAGGTCAACTTCTCTTGAACATATCGGCGGCACGATAGTGGAATTGGCAGTATTTTACATCAATGTATCAGAGGTCATGGTGACAAGGCAATGAGCAGATGAGAGGTCAAATAGGATTACCCAAATCCACGGAGGCAAATGAAAAAATGAGATGAGATATCCCCACCTAGACACGAAAGCAGAGAAGTGCCATGTTCAAGAGCGACATACTGCCGACACGACGGTAATTATGGTTCCTTTTTCCCCCGCCATTTCTGGCGAGTACCCCAATTATTATTTTTTAACAAGCTTGATGGGGATAACATATGCTTGTGGTGTGTCATTTCGACAAAATCCGATGTCATCAGGTTTTAACGAGTCTGACAAAGGAGGAACTCGGCGTCTTTTCATGTTTAGAGAGTTTGAAAAGACAACAGAAAAGGAAACTCCAGGGGTGTCCTTTTTCGTAAAGTTGTGTCTCTCGAGCCTGAAAAAGTATAAAAAAATGCTCGAAAGAACCGCCTGACCATTACGATCGAGGAGTACTTTTCATAAATAGTGATTTCGACCTGAAAAAGTAAAAAAGCGATCAAAACCACGTCGTTTCGTAACCATTAATGAGTTTGAAACGACAAAAACCCGGTAATCTTTTTATGTTTTAACGGTCGACAAAAAGAACTTAAAACGACCGCCCCTTATTAACGTTTAACGAGTCAAGAGGAGTAACTCGACAATCTTTTCCTCTTTAAACGGTCAGAAAAGAGCTGAAAGCGGACCTTAAAATAACCTTTTCACATGTTTTACCGAGCTTGAAAAAGTAGAAAAAGGAGCTCGTTTCGTTGCTTGAGTTGCACCAACCCCTGTCATCATACAAAAAACAGCGTAAAACCCACTTCGACATAAATATATTCCAAAAATACTCAAAAAATATTATTTTTAATGTATTTTTAGGTCAAAAAATGCTATAAATAGTGAAATGGTAAAAAATAAATTTACTTTTCACTTTTTACCTTGTGAGTTTACCATTGGAGGGTTTTGGGTGCAAACTTCAACTGCTGATTGCGAACAATCCAGGAGAGCATTCGAGCCGCCGTCTGAAGCAGGTAAGAGGCCTCATCCTTAGCTTCATTTTCATTCTATTCTTTCAGTTTTTCATCCATAGATAAGTCCCCTGTCAGAGGATTTTCAAATTCTTAGGGTTGCGCCATTGGCGCGAGTTTCCCGCTCGGGATCGCGCCAATGGGATTTTTTGCCCAAAGGAGGCGCGACTGTTTTGAAAATAGTCGCGCCAATTGCGCGACCTAAAATTCCCATGAATTTAACCGTTGAAATTGCAAATTTTTTCCAATTTTGGTTTCACCAATGATCTAATGATGAAAATTTCAACTTTATGGTTGCAGGGATTCGTCAGAATGGCTATAGAATGGAGAGAAAGAGAGCATGAGGCCACAGATGCCATGGAAATGGAGGATGATGCATGCATGGATGCTTTGAGAGACTGCGGCTTGAGGAAATTCTTCCTCACCTCCTACTTACGTGCACAACCTGAGTTTCTACGATTTATCGTGGATGCTTGGGATACGGAGGATCAAGTATTCCGCCTAAAAGATCAGACATTGGAGCTAGATGTTTCCGATGTCTACTTTATCACTGGACTATCGCGGAGAGGTGCACGGCCCATCTTGACTGGTAGTAGACCCTCCGGGGAGAAGATGGGGGAGGTGATGGAACGAGTTTGTCCTGGGGCACGGTTTGGATCAAACAGTGCCAAAATAGATATTATCATGGTTCCCGACCTGGTGCTACGAGTGATATTTTTCACCATCACACGGACGACTGGGGTACAGGCGCCCCACGAGGCCAGCAAGAATCATTTACTGCTGGCAACCGAGTGTCTCCAACCTACACTGTTTGATTGGGCCACGGCAGTGACGACAAACATCAAGAGGTAGCTTACCAAGTTTAAGCGTGATGGCAACAAACAGTTCAGATATGGATCTATCGTGGTATCTTTCTTCCTGGAGCGACTGCCGATATTTCGGATTCAGGGAGGTATAGTGGCAGATCCAGTGCCACGGGAGCCAAGGTTGACTCGATGGGCAGAACTCATGCCCAGAGGAGGAGGGGGCTAGCAGATGGCCTGGAGGCCCGAGTTCTTCATTTGGCTCTGTCACCAGATGATCGTCATAGAGGACTGGCCCTATGCGGGCACGGATTTTACTGGAGATCCAGATCTCCCATTTCCTGCGGGAGAAGACTAGGACGAGGAGCTAGGTAAGAACTCTTTGTGTTTGTTGGTATCATCCCAAGACCCCTTTTTCCTCCTAAAAACATATTATTTACCCATTCCTTTTCATCATATATCCCTTAGAATCCTTGAAAATTAATTATTAATAGTCTTATAGTTATTAAAAAGCATTGAAATTGATTTAGGAATTTTATGTTGAAGAATTAGAAGTTTTTGGTGAAATGGTTACAGGAAGTTCCAACATCCTGTAATTAGCTCATTGTTTGACATGTGGCACAACAGCTGGGCGAGAACGAAAGGCATGGATGAAAAGTAGAATGTCCAAGCATGGACAAACACCTATCTTACAGCCGGATCGACCCTCCTACATGCGCGGTCAACTCAGGTCAAAGCATGGCACACTAGCGAGAAAGGCAGAAACAGCAGCTCATTCTATTTTGATTTAGTTTTTGTTCTTTTTGAAATTAGTTAGGATAGAAACATTTTGAAAAGCTCGATGTAATAAAAGCGGCAACAGCCAAATTCCGAATGTACATTCATTATCGAAATGACATGGTTGTGCAAAACATATGTAAATACAGTCCGAGTAATGGATGTGGGGGTTAATCGTTGTATCATTCTAAAACAGAGTTTTGAAACTTAATACTAAGAACCCAGTTGCAGTTACGACTTGTGTCTCGTGCATTGATTTGATAGCCGGTCGAATATAGTCCAGTGTACCTCTGGAACGCGGACGGGCCCTGCGTTCAACCGGTATACTGTTCTTTTCATTTTATTTGCACTTAGGTTATCGTGTGGTTTGCACAGTAGTTACGATTGATTGGATTTCGATTTCAATAGGTATTATATGGTTTGCACAGCAGTTACAATTAATTGGTTTCGATTTCCATAGCTCTTGATTTCCATCGAATGTATATGGTTTGCGTTTATGGTAATGTTGAACAGTCATCACTGAGATCTGGAAGTGCGTCTTGTAAGGGATTCGATCCCTGTGTTGTCTTTTAAAAGCACTGTCATAAACTTTGTTTTCATTTCACAATCCATTTATGATCTCTGTATATTTTGATATTGTATAAACATTAGTGAATGATGGGTGTTTACTGAACAAGGGTTTTATGTGTAATGTCTTTGTAAGGAGATTGAGATCATTGTTGCAGTGATACACAGTGTTTAGTTTCAGTGTGTAATTTGGTAAATGCATTTAATGATAGTATTGTAATCAGGTATATTAGCAGAGTGACCTGAGTGTTTGGATGATAGGTGACATACCCCAGTCTTTCTTAAAGAAGCCCTGTGACCTACATCATAACCACTTAGCCAACAATCCTTTATGTCTGTATACTTTAGACGCATGCCTCTAAGCTTACGCATCCTGGTCGATAATTAATATAGTCTAGTCTAGTACCCTAGCTAGAACACTACAGTGTTTTTGATGTTTTTATGTATTTAAGTTTTTTTTTTTTTTTTTGTAATACATGCCAGTCTCTGACAACAGATATATATATGTATGCAAATGTTGGTGCAGAGCGACCAACTGACTTGTCTCAATAGCACGGAGGGCACAACCTGCAGCCGACCCTCAGGTAGAGGGTGATGCGGGTGACGATCTAGTACAGAACCTTGAGGCACTTACTCGAGGGATTCCAGATTATGCCAGATTGGCAGACGTGCCCAGAGCGTACCAGAGGCATACAGTGGGAGTATTTACTCGCGTCCATCGTCTGTTGAGACGTTTGGTGTGAGCGGTGACATGCTATCATGAGCATCACCGTGATTGGACGCCTAGGTTTCATTTTTGCATATTTTTGAGAGACATGTTGTCAGCGGCCGTATGAGATTCAGACATGTATTACTTTTTGGATTATGTAATGCGCATGACGCAAACATTATTACACACACATATATATATACATATTCCTATGGTTTATTATTGTGTTTTCATGTGCTTGCTTGTATACTATTTTGGTTACAAATTACGCAAATGTCTATCTAATACATGATTGGCCAATGCATCAGATAATGTGTTTAATTGTCATGGAATATGTTGATATGTGATAAAATCAAAGTTCCTTTCTAACAATCTCACACATAAATACAACCTTAGCATACGATGGTCTCTGACGGAATATTGCCCATTGAGCTGGTGGACGACAAGTTGAGAGTCCAGGTTCACTACCAATGCACGAATGCCGAGATTATTTGCTTCAGCAAGTAGCTCGATTACAACACAGTATTCGGCGACATTGTTAGTAGTACGACCCAAACACACACCCTGACAATCTATCAACTCGCCATGAGGATCGTAGATCACCCACGCCGCAGAGGACAAGTTGCGAGTATTGCGGCAGGCACCATCAGCAAAACCAACATAAGGTGCATCAGACATCTGCACAAGAAGCGAAAACACAATAAGTGGCAGTTACGCCTTTGAAACTGACACACACACACACACACAACACACTTGCTAGAGTACATGTATGTACAAAATAAAATGTACCAGCATCACGCATAGTACTTTTTCAATAAAGCCCATTTCGGGGCTTCCCGAGAGGGTTCCCTTCATAATCAATCAGCTTGTAGGCCCCTTTCTGCAGAACTTTCTTGACAATGTAAGGGCCTAGCCACATAGACTCGAGCTTTCCTGCTCCTAGCTTATCTTTTGCCTGATCATAGAGCAGGACTAAGTCTCCCTCAACAAAAGAACGTGGACGTACGGTCTGATCGAAGTGAGTCTTGACTCACTTCTTTTGTGTTTCGATGGCCAAAGAGGCCAGGCGACGAGTCTCATCTAGCCGTTCTAAGTAAAGAAGGCGTTATTCTAATGGAGTGGTGTTGGGAAGTAGCTCGACAACTAATTTTAATGAAGGGATTTCACATTCAATTGGAAGGGTAGCCTCTAGTTCATAAACTAGTTGAAATGGAGTGAAACCAGTGGCATCCTTCACAGAGGTTCAGTAGGCCCACAAGGCAGGGAACACCATCAAATGCCAGTTAGACTTATGCATGACAATGATACGTTGAAGCATTGTAACCAAAATCTTATTGATAGCTTCAACTTGGCCATTGGACTGAGGGTAGTATGGAGTTGAACTATTGTGTTGCAAGCCTAGCTGGGTTGTTAATTCCGACATCATATGATTACGGAAATGCTTTCCGTGATCAGTGACGATGGCTTGAGGGACGCCGAATCGCGAAATAACATGATTAAATAAAAATTTATGTTGTGTGACCGTCTTCAGTTAATGTAGGCATCGCCTCGGCCCATTTAGTAAAGTAATCGACGTCAACGATAATAAACCCATGCCCCCCGGCCGAGCGAGGGTTATAGGTCATATAATCAATGCCCCATTTTGCAAAAGGGCTGACGGTGACAACATGGTGCAACGGAGTAGGAGGTGCTCGCATTTTCCGCTGGTATATCTGGCACTCCATTTCAACTAGTTTATGGACTAGAGGCTACCCTTCCAATTGAATGTGAAATCCCTTCATTAAAATTAGCTGTCGAGCTACTTCCCAACACCACTCCGTTAGAAGAACGACTTCTTTACTTAGAACGGCTAGATGAGACTCGTCGCCCGACCTCTTTAGCCATCGAAACACAAAAGAAGCGAGTCAAGACTCACTTCGATCAGACCGTACGTCCATGTTATTTTGTTGAGGGAGACTTAGTCCTGCTCTATGATCAGGCAAAAGATAAGCTAGGAGCAGGAAAGCTCAAGTCTATGTGGCTAGGCCCTTATATTGTCAAGAAAGTTCTGCAGAAAGGGGCCTACGAGCTGATTGATTATGAAGGGAACCCTCTTGGGAAGCCCCGAAATGGGATTTATTTGAAAAAGTACTATGCGTGATGCTGGTACATTTTATTTTGTACATACATGTACTCTAGCAAGTGTGTTGTGTGTGTGTGTGTGTCAGTTTCAAAGGCGTAACTGCCACTTATTGTGTTTTCGCTTCTTGTGCAGATGTCTAATGCACCTTATGTTGGTTTCACTGATGGTGCCTGCTGCAGTACTCGCAACTTGTCCTCTGCGGCGTGGGTGATCTACGATCCTCATGGCGAGCTGATAGATTGTCAAGGTGTGTGTTTGGGTCGTACTACTAACAATTTCGCCGAATACTGTGCTGTAATCGAGCTACTTGCTGAAGCAATTAATCTCGGCATTCGTGCATTGGTAGTGAACCTGGACTCTCAACTTGTCGTCCACCAGCTCAACGGGAAATATTCCGTCAGAGACCATCGTATGCTAAGGTTGTATTTACGTGTGAGATTGTTAGAAAGGAACTTTGATTTTATCACATATCAACATATTCCACGACAATTAAACACATTATCTGATGCATTGGCCAATCATGTATTAGATAGACATTTGCGTAATTTGTAACCAAAACAGTATACAAGCAAGCACATGAAAACACAATAATAAACCATAGGCATTGATGAGCCCCAATTTTTGGTATAATTTGGGCTCATTTGGCCTACTTGTTTTGCTCAAACCATTCACTTTTTACTGCTTATGCATGCATTTCTTAGTTTATTCGTGTTGTTTGTAGGAAGAAGGGTAGACATTTTATCTACGTGACTAATGCATTATGATTTCAGGTTTTTGCATTAAAAGGGAGAAAAGACCACGTGAAAAGGAGACAAGGAGGCAATGAGGTGGCATTGCTGGTTTTTAGGAGAGGATGTCCACAGTCTTGGGACCCTCCTCATGATTCCCACCATAGCTCCGAGCTCCAATCCATCTCCCCACCGAGCTTAGAAGCAACCAACTGTTCTACAGGAACAACAGTTATAACTGTTCTACAGGAACAACAATTATGACTGTCCTACAGGATCAGCAGTTTAAACTTCAGTTGGACAGCCGAGCTCCTAAAATCAAGGACACCTGTTGGATGATCGTTTTTGCATAAGTATGGAGGCCGTAGCCTTTGATAGGTTGTTGAAACTTTCGCATTACTATTGTAATTTTTGAGCATAGCTCGGTATAGTTCTTTTTGTAAGCCAAGTTTGGCATGACATCAGATTATGAATAAAGAAGGCAGATTTTGATCTAGTTCTGAGTTTTCTCAAGGAGCTATAGCTCTCAGGTTAGGGCCCAACCTGAGAGCAATAGATCTCCTCAGTGTTGTAATGTGTTTGCATTTCGTTCCAGCACTTTAGTTCATTGCTTTACCATGCAATTCGAAATTACAGGTTTGCTGAGTTAGGTTTTATAAGATTGAATGATTTTAGCTTATGGTTGAATTGCTTTCGGTTGTTTAGTTAGACTAGCAGGTTGATAATACATTGGAGCTCCAGCAAAAAAGGTTGAGGAAGTCTCCACTGCCATCTCTGTTTGGAGATTGGAGTGCAGCCTATACCAGCCACAAAAATACGCAGTTCTTCACTTTATACATGCTGCAACATAGTCTCGTTTATGATAGATCTTTCCATGCACTTCACTCTTGCACCATACACCTTCATCACCGCTTCATGCACATTCCTCTACACGCTTTATCTTGCTGTTCATTGAGTTCAGGTAGCTTAGGTTAATGAATTTTCATCTTGGTGACAGTCATAAGCCATTTGTTTCATTTACACTGCTTTTCATCATTCTATTACCTCCTTCTTCGTCTTGATCACGCATACAACCACATCCTTGACCTCTGCTCCGCTCTGTTATCTCCCAAACTCCTCCACTCCTCACGTAACTTCATTCTTTAGACATTTCGTTGTTATAACCCTCCATCCATCAACCCATTTCATACACTCGTTCTCCATCCTACTTCTCCACTCCTGAGCCATCACCAGATTTATTCCTACCTTGCACATCTCCCCCTACCATTCCATCACTCCACCATCACTTCAAACACCCACGGTAGGTCATCCTATAGCAATTTGTAGACTTCCTGTAGAAACCCCTGCGGTTCCTGTAGAATCCCCTGCAGACATCCTGTAGGAGGTCACTCACTCGGTTGTTGAGCCTCTGAATGTGAGGAACCTCTGTGGACTGATGCTAAGGATCTCTGGGGACCTCTCCTAGCCTCCCCAACCTTTCCCAAGCTTTCCTTCCTTCCGCATCACATATGCACAACCAAACCCTAATAAGCACAAAATCACAATCACTCCATCCACTTAAAGAAAAAATACAAAAACATGTCTTTTAAGATGCAAGTAGATTAGATTCATGCATTTTCACTTATTAGAAGTAATGGCATCATTGGTAGAAGTTTCCTTCACATCCTTTGCATCATAGAGGTTAGACTAGTTAAATTATGGTTTCCTAGGGTTTCCATGTTTTGATTTGCTTTCAGTTCATTTTTGCCAAGTAGATTAGTCTTCTTTGAGCTAGCTTTCGTCCATCATTTAACAAGCCTCTTCTGAGAGCCTATAGAAGTTGGCTTGAGCCCTAGCGGACTTGTGCCAGCTGACCAAGTGACAGCTACGACAAGAGCCAGTACTTGTGCATACAGCACCGTCGCTTCCAAGTTTGTACGAACTACCTGGTTGATAAAATTAAGAGACAGGAAGCCCCAGGAGTTGTAGCATTATTGCTACAATACTGGATCTCACCATCTTTTTGGCGCCGTTGCCGGGGAAGCGTCAGAGTATTAGCAATTGTTGCTTTTCTTCTACTTTCTTACTCTTACCTTCTGCTAAGTAGTTTACTTCATTTCCATTCTGCAAAAGTAGCATAGCATTTCCTGCTTTCATAGATTAGCATTTCCTGCTTTCATAGATTAGCATTTCCTTTCTGCAAGCGTAGACTAGCATTTCCTTCCTGCAATTTCATTTGAGAAAAGTAGATTAGTCCTTACCTGCTTTCAGTTAATTTTGCATCTTTCATAGTTAGTTGTAGATCAATCTGTCTCAGTTTTGCAGGTACCAAAAGAAAAGCAAAGCAAAAGCAAGCAAAAAGAAAAAGAAAGTTATTTCCATTTCATGCCTCGTAGGAACCGAGATAGATCAGGCAAATTCCTACCAAACACCCCCACCACATCACTGAGTCACCCTTCTCTCTTCTTTGGCGACAGTGACCCAGAGGAACCTATAGGTGAACAACCTGAGATATCCAAAGACCCTATAGTAGAAGAAGAGTTAGAGACCAATCCATCTGAAGCTATGGCTGACAATAGAAGAGAAGATGAGAGAATAGAAGGTGCCTTCCCCATCCGAGAGACCAATGGAGAGATGAAAATGAAAAACATTAGCTCCCCCGCCTTACCTCACTTCCATGGGTTGACCACTGAAGATCCAGATACCTTCCTGTTTGAGTTTGCTGTCCTTTGTAGAACCTATGACTATACTGAAGATGAGCAAAAGTTGAAACTTTTCCCTTCCACCCTTAAGGATGCAGCACTACGCCGGTTCATGGGCTTACCTGGGAATAGTATCACCACTTGGGCTCAAATGCAGCAAGCTTTCAACACCAAGTACCGGGATTACTGTAGGTCCAAGGAAACAAAGGGGGAAATCTTTCGGATGTCCATTGGAAATGATGAGTCCTTAGAGGATTATGAGGAGAGGTTCCAACTAAGCTATAAGCGGGCTAGGTGCACACTTGACCCTGAATCCCTCAAGTTGGTCCTACTCCGAGGAGTCCTTGAAGACCTCTTAGATACCCTTCACATGCTAGCTGGGGGGACATTTACCAACTGCCTTATGAGGACATCAAGACTGTATTTAGAAACCACTCCAGGGCAGCTCGGAAACGAGGTAGAGGAAACCACCTCTCAACTAGTGTCCCTTTCTCCAAACATGAGCTTGCAAACCAATTAGAAGATCTTAAGAGTGAGGTGAGACAAACCATTGCCATGCAACTTGACACATTCAGGATTCAGCAAAAGAAAGAAGAGGCTGAGAGAGCCTTGGCTGTCTTCTGTCCTAGGTGCACAAGGAGGCACCCTAAGAACGAATGTCCATTGCATTCGGTTGAAGTGTGTTTCGTTTGTGAGGAGGACCATCCCACAAATCAGTGTCCAACCTTACCTGGGTTTAAAGCCATGTACCAAGGGACCGAAGCTCCCACAGAGCCTCTCTATTACCTCAACCAAAGGAGGCCACAAGGATCTAGACCTTATCAGCAGGGGATGCAAGGGGCATCTCAAGCTTATTACAACCCCAACCAGTCAACTCCTATGCCTTCCTGGGGTCCCCCTGCTCATCCTTCATGGTCCATGCCTCCTCCATGGTCTTATCCACCTCAGTACCCCACTCAACCTACTTCTCATCCATATCACTCACATACCTAGCCACAGCCTCAATGGAGTGCACCTCAGTCGGGGTGGAGGCCCCAATACAACACTCCTCCTGCCATTTTGCCTCCACCACCAGTGCAACCTCAACCATTACCTCCTGCTCCTCCAAGGCAACCTCAAATTCCTGCTCAACCGAACCCGAACCCCAACAATAGACAGGCCCAGCAGGTATACAATGGGGAAACCTCATGCCCTACCTATGCTGTGGAGATCCAGGAGATCAACCTTCGATTTGGAAAGACTCTACCAGATCGCCAACCTCCTCCCCCAGAGGATGAGGAAGATAAACAGGAAAGTGAACCAAAGGCTATTCCACCCTTTCCTGAGAGACTAACAGCCACCACACAACCTAACCTAGAAGAAGATGAGCTTTTGGGTGAGCTCAAGCAGTTGTGTGTAAAAATCCCACTTCTCCAAGCCATCAAGGACGTGCCAATATATAACAAGCTGGTTAAGGAGAAGTGTTTCAAACACCCAGGCAGACGGAAGAAAGATGCTTCAACTATCAATGTCATAGCACAACTGTCTGACCATATGCTAGGACAAGTCATCTGCCCAAAGTACCTAGATCCTGGGAGTCATGTAGTAGATGTTCACATCAATGGCACCATCATACCTCACACCTTGATTGATCTGGGGGCTGCCATTAATGTGATGACCAGGGACACCATGCTCAAACTCAATCTTCAAGGTTCCTTGAGGAAGACCTCGACAGTACTGCAACTAGCAGATCGCTCCACCGTGACTCCCGAAGGGATTGTGGAGGATGTCTTGGTCTCCATTGACTCTTGGGAGTACCCTGCAGACTTCCTGGTTCTGCAACCAAAGGCAAAGCTTACTGGATATCCTCTCATTTTGGGAAGGCCTTGGTTAGCTACTGCAGATGCTTACATAAGTTGTCGGGCAGGAAACATGACCATCAAAAATGGTCCCATGTCCAAGCAGCTAGTCCTATACCCTCCTGCCCAACCCTCTTTAGAGCATGACTTACCACTCTGGTTGGAGGAAGGAGAAGAAGACGAGGTGTATTCAGCACCTCTGTGTACCCTAGATACCACTAGAAGAAACCCCCTAACCGAGGATGACTTGATCGAGACCTTGATCCAGAATCCACCTTCCAGTGCACTACCCTTAGAGAAATTGGTGGAGGATGCCCAAGCTAGCACCTTAGTGGATCTCTGTACAACCAACCCTGTTACTCCCAGAGTCAAGAATGTGGAGTTCGACCCTGAGAAAGCATTGAAGATCAGCTCCTCCCTATCTCCTTCCCAGGAAAAGGAGCTGTGTAGTCTGTTGGCCAACCACCTAGATGCTTTTGCTTGGAGCTATAAGGAAATGAAAGGAGTCAATCCTTCGGTCTGTACTCATCACATATATATCAAAGAGGACTGTAAACCGGTTAGGCAACTTCAGAGGAGAATGAATCCTGCCCTTAAGGACATTGTCAAGGAAGAATTGCAAAAACTGTTGGATGTCGGATTCATCTACCCCATCTCAGATAGTGAATGGGTGTCCCCTCTAGTGTTGGTTCCCAAGAAAAATGGGAAATGGAGAATTTGTGTGGACTACCGAGAACTGAACAAAGCTACCAAGAAGGACCATTTCCCTCTACCTTTCATAGATCAAGTGTTGGATGGACTGGCAGGAAAGAAGTTCTTCTCTTTCTTGGATGGGTTTAGCGGGTACAATCAAATCCAAATCAGCCCGGAAGACCAAGATAAGACCACCTTCACTTGTCCTTGGGGTACCTTTGCCTATCGAGTCCTTCCCTTTGGGCTATGCAATGCTCCTGCTACTTTCCAGAGAGCTGTCTTAAGCATCTTCTCGGAGCTGGTCCATGATGCAGTGGAAATCTATATGGATGAATTTACTCCTTATGGGGCCAACTTCCAGGAAGCATTGTCCAATCTGGGAAAAGTCCTAGCCAAATGCATTTAGATGAACCTGTCCCTCAGTCCTGAAAAATGTGAATTCCTGATGACTAAAGGGACCGTGCTAGGCCATACCATTTCTTCCCAAGGATTACAGGTGGATCCTAACAAAATTGCTCTCATCAAGAGGGTTCCACCTCCTCAAAAGGTAAGGGATGTCCGGAGTTTCTTGGGATTAGCAGGATACTACCGGAGATTCATTAAAGACTTCAGCAAGCTAGCCTCGCCATTGTTTGGTCTGTTGGCAAAAGATGTGGAGTTTAAATGGACTGACGATTGTCAGAGGGCTTTAAATGAATTGAAGGACAAGTTGGTGTCAGCCCCAATCCTGAGAGGTCCAAACTGGGCCCTACCTTTCCACATCCACACTGATGCCTCGAACAAAGCCATAGGTGCAGCTTTAGGACAAATTGAGCAGAAACTTCCATATGCCATTTACTTTGTTAGCAAAAACTTGTCCAAAGCTGAGCTGAATTACACTGTAACCGAGAAAGAATTCTTGGCTGTGGTCCATGCATTGAACAAGTTCCGACATTATATTACTGGTTACCAGACCTTTGTACATACTGACCATGCAGCTATTAGATATTTGATGAATAAACCAGATGTGAATGCTCGTATTATTAGATGGTTACTTTTATTGCAGCAGTTTGATCTAACCATTGTTGATAAACCAGGTAGAGAAAATGTTGTTGCTGACTTTTTATCTAGATTGGATTTGTTTGCAGATGAGGATGGAACAGTGGACGATCAGATGCCTGATGAACATCTGTTTGCTATTTCAGTACTCTCTCCATGGTTTGCTGATATAGCAAACTATCTTGTTTCAGCACAGTTCCCTCCACACCTATCTTCCAGAGAGAAGAGCAGAATCATCAAAAAAAGTGCCTCATTCACTTGGATCGGGGGAAATCTGTTCAAGCTTGGCCCCGATCAGATCTTAAGGCGTTGTGTAAGGGAGGAGGAAGTCTTTGATATCCTCCTCACTTGTCATGATGGGCCTTGTGGAGGGCATTTTGCAGCAAAGAGAACTGCCTTCAAGATCCTGCAAGCAGGCTACTATTGGCCCACACTTCATCAAGATGTCAGAAGATATGTCAGTCAGTGTGACCAATGCCAAAGAATGGGGAAACCGACCCAAAGGGATGAGATGCCTCTCCAACCTCAAGTGACTCTTGAGCCATTTGAGAAGTGGGGCATGGACTTTGTGGGCCCAATCAACCCCTCTTCGAGGCAAAGGACTTACATCATTGTGTGTACTGACTATTTGAAAAAGTGGGCAGAGGCCAAAGCAATCAAAGCAGCAACAGAAGAAAAGGTGGCCGAGTTCCTAAGAGAGAACATCTTCTATAAGTTTGGCTATCCAAGAGAGCTGGTCATCGATCAAGGGAGCCAGTTCACCTCCAACCTGGTTGAAGATCTCCTAGTTCATCACAAGATCAAGCACAGGACTTCCACCCCTTATCACCCTCAAGCAAATGGGCAGGTGGAAGTCACCAATAGAGCATTAGAAGGGATCTTGACTAAAGTGGTGAGCAGCAGCAGAAAAGATTGGGCAGATTGCCTGGTAGAAGCCAGATGGGCCTACAACACCACTTGGAAGACCACCACCGGTTTCACATCATATGAGCTGGTCTATGGGAAGAAAGCTTTGCTGTCCATTGAGTTTGAATACAACACCTTGAGGATGGCAGCTCAGCTGGACCTAGATCTCAGCCATGCACAACAAGAAAGCCTGCTGCAGCTGAATGGCCTGGACGAGCACCGCATGCAGGCCCTCCTTCACTCAGAAGTGGTTCAACTTCAGAGGAAGGTGTGGCATGACCAACATCTCCATGACAAGCAATTTCAGTCGGGAGATTGGGCTTTGTTGTATGATTCCAGATACAAAGATTTCAAGGGGAAGCTGAGAACCAGATGGCTAGGACCATATACAGTGGAGAAATGCCATGACAATGGATCTGTCCTCATTCGAACCATTGATGAGGAAGCTATTCCCATGCTTGTCAATGGGCATCGATTGAAGATCTACAGGAGACCTCTCTCAAGACAAGAGTTTATCAAAACTATGGAGAAATCTGTATTGGTCATAGAGAAGGGTTCTGCCTCTACCTCTGGCACACCCTAAAAGAAGATCTGAAAAAAAAAAAAAAAAAAAAAAAAAAAAAAAAAAAAAAAAAAAAGAAGGAAATAAAGATCCTTGGGTGAAAACCTCTCTGAGGCGCCCAAGGCAAGTAGTAGGGGTGAAAACCTCATTGAGGCGCTCCTATTGCTTTTTCAAAAAAAAAGAAGAGAAAAGGTTGAAAAAGATCCTTGAGTGAGAACCTCTCTGAGGCGCTCAGGGAAGATGACACGGGTGAAAACCTCCTTGAGGCGCCCCTGTTATCTTTCAAAAAAAAGAAAAAAAAAAAAAGAAGAAAAAAAAAAGAGAAAAAAGAAAACACAATAAGCAAAATATGGTAAAAATTGCAGGTTGCAGATGCTCTATGGAGAAGAGGAAGCCCCTCCAATCCGAGCCAAGGGCCCTCATCATGCTATCAAGGGACCTCACCAGCACCTCCTCCAAGAATCCCAATGTTTTTTCAAGGTATGTGCAATTTTATCATGGTTTGAATCTTCTACAGGAAGATGCAGTTTTTCTACAGGAAAATGCAGTCTTTCTACAGGAAGACGTGGATTTTCTACAGGAAAGTGCAAAATTTCTACAGGAAGCTCTGTGTTCTACAGGAAACTTCCTGTAGAAGTTTGGGACGGCCAAAAATTTGTTTCAAACGGAGATCTAGCGGCTAAGGAATGGGTTGGATGCATGCATGCCACTGTTGGCACCCCTGAACATTGCTGTTACCTTGCTCCACCATCCTCGTCGCCATGCAACCAAGATCCCTGCATCAGTAAACTAGATCAATGAGTTCTCGTGGTAAAGCCATTTGTCAAAGAAAAACAAGCACCGAGAGCTCATACCACATCCATGTCGAGCATCAGAAGCTCTGGGAGCGTGATCAGAAGATTCTATCCATCGTCGTGCAGCATGCACCCAAGGAGGCGAGACTGTTACAAGGCACCCCGCGGGAATCCTGTAACAGTCAAACCTGCATGAGTGGATACCATTCACAGCACCGCCCTCTGCAAAAAACACACGGGCGCAGGCAACCAGATCATCCACTCCATCGCCAGCATCCTGTAACCATGAGCCTCCGGGACTGTGTAAGCCGCATGCAGCAGGTAGATCCACTCCCCGTCGTCCAAAAACCGAAAAATCGTGTGCAGCCGCGCGCAGGTAAGTGTCTCAACCCTTCCTTCCACCAAATCGCATGAGTATTACTTTGATTTGTTTGCATGGCATAGAAATGAATGGTTGAGCGGCTGTATGGCCAGTTGACTGGCCACGTTGGCTAGTTATGGTATAGTCGGATGCTTGGGTGGCAGCCACGACAAACAAAATACGCAGCACGCACGTGAGGATAGTCCCGTCAACCGAGAAACAAGTTTAACCGAAAAGGGCGGCGGCAGATCTGTGGGAATGAATGCGGCAGCGAGTGAATATGCAGGCGAATGATGGGTGACGTCGCCCAACGGTCCGGCGGGGATAGCTCACCCCCCGCACCACGAGCTGCGCCGATTCAAAATCTAATCGGCTAGATTATGTGCATGTATTCATCAACCTCCACTTCAAAACTCGAGTGGCTCTTCTGATTTCCTCTGCACGTTGATACGCCGAGCTTTCGGCTACCAGAACGCCGGTGAAGCACATCTCGACCGCTGGCCAACTACAGTCCTCCCCGAAGTTTGCACACTGCTCCTACAGGAACAGTTTCTACAGGAACGCAGTCCTACAGGAAGCAGTCTCTACAGGAACGCAGTTCTACAGGAAGGTGAATTCCTCACGTAAGAAAAGGTGGCAGAAAAAAAGGTAACCCTGAAACTCCTTCCGCAATTGGCTTTCAAAGGTGGCAAGATCATTATTCACAGTCTGGTCATAAAAATATCGGATTGCTGTGCCTATACTATCGCTTCTACAGGATAGCAGTATAATTAGACTGTGGTTTGTGAATTGTATGCATGCTCTGCCTAAAATAGACCGAATCTCCTTTGCATTTGTCACCTTTAGTCAAAACCCCCGTGTTCATCATGCCGGGTGGGTTTATCAGGCGGGAACCCACAGATTCCACCAAATTAAGAGAAAACCAGGAGGTGGTAGAACTATTCACAAGGGTTCAATGGATGTCTTTTTGTGATAAGTTGCAGGGTTATGATGATGAAGTAGCTGAAGAATTTCTGCAGGCTTTAAGGCCGAAATCTAAGACACTAGCTACAATAACCTTCAGGGGCCTAAGCCTCAAGATTACCCCACAGTACATCAGTCGGATTACAGAACTCCCTATGGGTTTGCCGTGGGACAAGGAAGAACGAAAGCAGAGCCAGCAGGCAAAGAAAGAATTCTTTCCACCTGAGGAAGAATTCTCGGAGGATAAGAATGGAGTACGAAGGACCAGTTTGTTACCACCTTGGAACGAAGTCAGCCTCCAGATAATGAAATATATAACCTGTGAGGGCCGCTATAGCATCGTCTACGGGTATCATTTCCGGTTGCTTACCGAATTGAGGCACCAGAGTGAGCTTCCTGTAGAAAAGAAATTAAGCATTCCTTATTTCCTGTTGCAATCCTTAATGGAGTGTGCTACAAAGCTGAAAGATGGCATCCCAGATCAGGTGGCACACCATGGGCTGATCAAATTGCTTGTGGAGGATGCACTGCACTCATATAAATTTCCCCTCTCCTGGGAGTCATTTAGGAATCTAACACGAGATGGGGACATAAAAATGCTAGTCGAAGATAGTGGCTCCTCCAGCATTGAAGACAAGGAAGCAGTGGCTGAGGAAAAGAAGGACAAAGAAAAGGGTGGCACACCTATCCTGTCAGCAAGGGAAAAGAGGATGAAAGGCAGAATGGACAAAGCTGAGGTAGTCCACGTCAGCCCAAGTACCTCAACAGCACTTGCAACCAAAGCAAAAAGCAAAATTCAGATAGGTAAGCAAGAAAAGACGGAGACACTTGTACCTACAGGAAAACAGAAGCAGGCTTCTACAGGAAGCCCGAAAATCACTAAGGAACAGACTTCTACAGGAAATCCGGAAACAAAGACACAGGCTTCTACAGGAAGCCCAAAGACTCAAGAAAAGGCTCCTACAGGAAGCCCAAAGCTGCTAAAGGAAAAGGCTCCTACAGGGAGCCCAAAACCGGTCAAGAAAGGGTCTTCTACAGGAAGCCCAAAAGTGCTGAAGGAAAAGGCTTCTACAGGAAGCCCGAAATTGCAGAAACAGGCTTCTACAGGAAGCCCAAAAAAGGTAAAAACCAAAGAAAAGAAGGTGGATATTCTAGCACGGGAGGCAACAGCTGTATTAGCTGGCCTCAATACGCCACCTAAGCCAAAAGACAAGAGGAAGAGGGAGACTCCTTTGTACTTTAAGGCTCGGATAAGTGTTAGGATAAAGACGGGCAAGCCACAGGCCCAATCCAGCAGCCCGATCGTCATCGAAGATACACCTACTTCTCCCAAAGAAAAGTCACCCTCCAAGGTCACAGTCACCTACGAGAAGGGGAGTCCAAAGAAAAATACATGGCAGGAAAAGTTAGAAAAAACTCAGCTACAGGAAGCAGAAAACGTTCTACAGGATACTCTGGCCCGGCTACAGGAAACAAAAAAGAGGGAAGGAGAAGGACCCTCATCACCAAGGGAGGGTGAGGCAGAACTGCCTGAAGAGATAGCAAGAGAACACATACCAGAACCTAGCCCTTCGCCCAATCTGAATTCATATTACACCTTCTTAGAGGCGGGCAAAATCATACCACAGAAATTTACTGTACCTCTATTTTTTGAACTAGAGAAAGAAAGAGTCCGTTCCCACACATGGATGCAAATCGCCAAATCAAAGGGGGTGGCGGACATAGGCCCTCTACAGGATCAACTCAGGGAGGTCAGGAGTGAATTCACCATGGCTAAACATGTGGCTAGTTGCCAGCAGGCACTTCTACAGGAAGAAAATCAGAAGTTACGGTTGCAGCTACAAGAACTAAAGGCAAAGGCAGGAACATCCTCCAAGGACATCACAAATGAACAAGAAGGCAAAAAGGAGCTGACCACCAGTCTTGAAGAGCCAATAACACTTCTACAGGAGGCAGAACAGCAGACAAGAATTGAAGTGCAAGCCTTAAAGGAACAGCTGCAACAAAAGGAAGCACAATTGGCCTGCATGGCCAGTTGGGCCATGGAAGCAATTCAGTGCAGAACGCCCGCAAAATCCTATGGATTGTTTTTAAAAGATCAATGGCTTCAGTTCCAAATAAACACCTTGGCCCAAAGAGGTATTGCACACATCGAAAACCCACAACAATTTTCTGAATTATGCACTACTAGTTCGGCAGAAGACAAAGCCAAATTGGCAGAGTTTTACCTCCACAACTTGGCTTTGCCTAATGAAGTCTCATGGGATCCCAACATTGCCTTGGGTGATATGCAATTGATGGCCCTCGCCTCATGGTTAAACCATGAAGATCAAAGAGCAGCTGAAGCAAAATCGGTCATGAACCGAGAAGTGATCGAACCACTGTTCATTAGGCCGGAACTAGAGGACCCGGTGGCACTCATCTCAACCCACCAACAGTTGGCTACGGATCCCACAGCTTCCTTGAGGTTTATGGACCAACAAGCCCAGGCCATAGCTCACTTTGAAGACATGGAAAGGTTGTTGGGAGAAAGTGCTGCCCAGGCTTGTGCACGCAGATGGAATACCATGGCCCACAGCTTGAAAATCCGAGAGTACCATACCCCCATCCGGATGAGAGAAGCTTTGGCAAGGGTTGACCTTTACAAGAAGTCCATGCAAAGCCTCCAGGCCAGCTGGATTGGCCTTAAACTCAGCCCACCACTATTGCTAGGATTGACTGAAGGAAATACAAAGGAAGATGACAGTCAACAATGGGAAGAGGTAAATAGAAAAGCAGGGTTTCACATCTACAGAGAGGATCCTACCACAGAGCCTTGGGATGCAAGAGAAGCAGTGAAAGCAATGAAAGATGAGGACTTGGACTAAGTTGCTAAAGGATGAGCAAAATAGTTTAGCTGGGGGGTGATGATGAGCCCCAATTTTTGGTATAATTTGGGCTCATTTGGCCTACTTGTTTTGCTCAAACCATTCACTTTTTACTGCTTATGCATTCATTTCTTAGTTTATTCGTGTTGTTTGTAGGAAGAAGGGTAGACATTTTATCTACGTGACTAATGCATTATGATTTCAGGTTTTTGCATTAAAAGGGAGAAAAGACCACGTGAAAAGGAGACAAGGAGGCAATGAGGTGGCACTGCTGGTTTTTAGGAGAGGATGTCCACAGTCTTGGGACCCTCCTCGTGATTCCCACCATAGCTCCGAGCTCCAATCCATCTCCCCACCGAGCTTAGAAGCAGCCAACTGTTCTACAGGAACAACAGTTATAACTGTTCTACAGGAACAACAATTATGACTGTCCTACAGGATCAGCAGTTTAAACTTCAGTTGGACAGCCGAGCTCCTAAAATCAAGGACACCTGTTGGATGATCGTTTTTACATAAGTATGGAGGCCGTAGCCTTTGATAGGTTGTTGAAACTTTCGCATTACTATTGTAATTTTTGAGCACAACTCGGTATAGTTCTTTTTGTAAGCCAAGTTTGGCATGACATCAGATTATGAATAAAGAAGGCAGATTTTGATCTAGTTCTGAGTTTTCTCAAGGAGCTATAGCTCTCAGGTTAGGGCCCAACCTGAGAGCAATAGATCTCCTCAGTGTTGTAATGTGTTTGCATTTCGTTCCAGCATTTAGTTCATTGCTTTACCATGCAATTCGAAATTACAGGTTTGCTGAGTTAGGTTTTATAAGATTGAATGAGTTTAGCTTATGGTTGAATTGCTTTCGGTTGTTTAGTTAGACTAGCAGGTTGATAATACATTGGAGCTCCAGCAAAAAAGGTTGAGGAAGTCTCCAATGCCATCTCTGTTTGGATATTGGAGTGCAGCCTATACTAGCCACAAAAATACGCAGTTCTTCACTTTATACATGCTGCAACATAGTCTCGTTTATGATAGATCTTTCCATGCACTTCACTCTTGCACCATACACCTTCATCACCGCTTCATGCACATTCCTCTACACGCTTTATCTTGTTGTTCATTGAGTTCAGGTAGCTTAGGTTAATGAATTTTCATCTTGGTGACAATCATAAGCCATTTGTTTCATTTACACTGCTTTTCATCATTCTATTACCTCCTTCTTCATCTTGATCACGCATACAACCACATCCTTGACCTCTGCTCCGCTCTGTTATCTCCCAAACTCCTCCACTCCTCACGTAACTTCATTCTTTAGACATTTCGTTGTTATAACCCTCCATCCATCAACCCATTTCATACACTCATTCTCCATCCTACTTCTCCACTCCTGAGCCATCACCAGCTTTATTCCTACCTTGCACATGTCCCCCTACCATTCCATCACTCCACCATCACTTCAAACACCCACGGTAGGTCATCCTGTAGCAATTTGTAGACTTCCTGTAGAAACCCCTGCGGTTCCTGTAGAATCCCTTGCAGACATCCTGTAGGAGGTCACTCACTCGGTTTCTGAGCCTCTGAACGTGAGGAACCTCTGTGGACTGATGCTAAGGATCTCTGGGGACCTCTCCTAGCCTCCCCAACCTTTCCCAAGCTTTCCTTCCTTCCGCATCACATCTGCACAACCAAACCCTAATAAGCACAAAATCACAATCACTCCATCCACTTAAAGAAAAAATACAAAAACATGTCTTTTAAGATACAAGTAGATTAGATTCATGCATTTTCACTTATTAGAAGTAATGGCATCATTGGTAGAAGTTTCCTTCACATCCTTTGCATCATAGAGGTTAGACTAGTTAAATTAGGGTTTCCTAGGATTTCCATGTTTTGATTTGCTTTCAGTTCATTTTTGCCAAGTAGATTAGTCTTCTTTGAGCTAGCTTTCGTCCATCATTTAACAAGCTTCTTCTGAGAGCCCATAGAAGTTGGCTTGAGCCCTAGCGGACTTGTGCCAGCTGACCAAGTGACAGCTGCGACAAGAGCCAATACTTGTGCATACAACACCGTCGCTTCCAAGTTTGTACGAACTACCGGGTTGATAAAATTAAGAGACAGGAAGCCCCAGGAGTTGTAGCATTATTGCTACAATACTGGAGCTCACTAGGCATATGTATATATATATACGTGTGTGTCATAATGTTAGCGCCACGCGCATTACATAATCCAAAAAATAATACATGTTCGAATCTCATACAGCCGCTGACAACATGTCTCTCAAAAATATGCAAAAATGAAACCTAGGCGTCTAATCACGGTGATGCTCATGATAGCATGTCAACGCTCGCACCAAACGTCTCAACAGACGATGGACGCGAGTAGATACTCCCACTGTGTGCCTCTGGTACGCTCTGGGCACGTCTGCCAATCTGGCATAATCTGGAATCCCTCGAGTAAGTGTCTCAAGGTTCTGTACTAGATCGTCACCCGCATCACCCTCTACCTGAGGGTCGGCTGTAGGTTGTGCCCTCCGTGCTATGTGAGACAAGTCAGTTGGTCACTCTGCATCAACATCTGCATACATATATATAGTTGTTGTCAGAGACTGGCATGTATTACAAAAAAAAAAATTAAATACATAAAAACATCAAAAACACAAAGAGTTCTTACCTAGCTCCTCATCCCAGTCTTCTCCCGCAGGCAATGGGAGATTTGGATCTCCAGTAAAATCTGTGCCCGCATAGGGCCAGTCCACTATGACGATCATTTGGTGACGTAGCCAAATGAAGAACTCGGGCCTCCAGGCCATCTGTTGGCCCCCTCCTCCTCTGGGCATGAGTTCTGCCCATCGATTCAACCTCGGCTCCCGTGGCACTGGATCTGCCACTATACCTCCCTGAATCCGGAATATCGGCAGTCGCTCTAGGAAGAAAGATACCACAATAGATCCGTATCCGAACTGTTTGTTGCCATCACGCTTACACTTGGTAAGTTGCCTCTTGATGTTTGTCGTCACTGCCATGGCCAATCAAACAGTGTAGGTTGGAGACACTCAGTTGCCAGCAGTAAATGATTCTTGCTGGCCTTGTGGGGCGCCTATACCCCAGCCGTCTGTGTGACGGTGAACAATATCACTCGTAGCACCAGGTCGGGAACTGTGATAATATCTACTTTGGCACTGTTTGATCCAAACTGTGCCCCAGGACAAACTCGTTCCATCACCTCCCCCATCTTCTCCCCGGAGGGCCTACTACCAGTCAAGATGGGTCGTGCACCTCTCCGCGATAGTCCAGTGATAAAGTAGACATCGGAAACATCTAGCTCCAATGTCTGATCTTTCAGGCGGAATACTTGATCCTCCGTATCCCAAGCATCCACGATAAATCATAGCAACTCAGGTTGTGCACGTAAGTAGGAGGTGAGGAAGAATTTCTTCAAGCCGCAGTCTCTCAAAGCATCCATGCATGCATCATCCTCCATTGCCATGGCATCTATGGCCTCATGCTCTCTTTCTCTCCATTCTATAGCCATTCTGACGAATCCCTGCAACCATAAAGTCGAAATTTTCATCATTAGATCATTGGTGAAACCAAAATTGGAAAAAATTTGCAATTTCAACGGTTAAATTCATGGGAATTTTAGGTCGCGCAATTGGCGTGACTGTTTTCAAAACAGTCGCGCCAAGGTCGCGCCTCCTTTGGGCAAAAAATCCCATTGGCGCGATCCCGAGCGGGAAACTCGCGCCAATGGCGCAACCCTAAGAATTTGCAAATCCTCTGGCAGGGGACTTATCTATGGATGAAAAACTGAAAGAATAGAATGAAAATGAAGCTAAGGATGAGGCCTCTTACCTGCTTCAGACGGTGGCTCGAATGCTCTCCTGGATTGATCGCAATCAGCAGTTGAAGTTTGCACCCAAAACCCTCCAATGGTAAACTCACAAGGTAAAATGTGAAAAGTAAATTAATTTTTTACCATTTCACTATTTATAGCATTTTTTGACCTAAAAATACATTAAAAATAATATTTTTTGAGTATTTTTGGAATATATTTATGTCGAAGTGGGTTTTACGCTGTTTTTTGTATGATGACAGGGGTTGGTGCAACTCAAGCAACGAAACGAGCTCCTTTTTCTACTTTTTCAAGCTCGGTAAAACATGTGAAAAGGTTATTTTAAGGTTCGCTTTAAGCTCTTTTCTGACCGTTTAAAGAGGAAAAGATTGCCGAGTTACTCCTCTTGACTCGTTAAACGTTAATAAGGGGCGGTCGTTTTAAGTTCTTTTTGTCGACCGTTAAAACATAAAAAGATTACCGGGTTTTTGTCGTTTCAAACTCATTAATGGTTACGAAACGACGTGGTTTTGATCATTTTTTTACTTTTTCAGGTTGAAATCACTATTTATGAAAACTACTCCTCGATCGTAATGGTCGGGCGGTTCTTTCGAGCATTGTTTTATACTTTTTCGGGCTCGAGAGACACAACTTTACGAAAAAGAACACCCCTGGAGTTTCCTTTTCTGCTGTCTTTTCAAACTCTCTAAACATGAAAAGACGTCGAGTTCCTCCTTTGTCAGACTCGTTGAAACCTGATGACATCAGATTTTGTTGAAATGACACACCACAAGCATATGTTATCCCCATCTAGCTTGTTAAAAAATAATAAATGGAGTACTCGCCAGAAATGGCGGGGGAAAAAGGAACCATAATTACCGTCGTGTCGGCAGTATGTCGCTCTTGAACATGGCACTTCTCTGCTTTCGTGTCTGGGTGGGGATATCTCATCTCATTTTTTCATTTGCCTCCGTGGATTTGGGTAATCCTGTTTGACCTCTCATCTGCTCATTGCCTCGTCACCATGACCTCTGATACATTGATGTCAAATACTGCCAATTCCACTGTCGTGCCGCCGATATGTTCAAGAGAAGTTGACCTCTGTAAAGAAACAACCTCCCTCTGATAGCTCGCACAATCTTGATTCACAACATTATCTCTCTATCTCATGTCGATGATGTGGGAAACATTATGGCCCACCTTCGATCAAGGTCACTTCCTGTCGACTTCAGCTCATTATCCAGGAAGCTGATCTAGAGACTCCCTTCCGGTGCCTTGGAGCCTGCATGCCTAAATGGCAGGTTCTTCGTGTTCGACGTGAGGTTTTCATCATTGGCCTCTGATCGAATGATTCTACGGGTGTTCGACGTCAGATCACCAATTCGCATGCCATAGATTGTACCTGTATTACCTTGAGGGCCGTTGTCATTATTGGTGGTACCTCTCGCGTCTGTTAACAGTTTTCAATATTGACTGGTAATCAGACGATGTTCATGCATGTTCGACTTCAGCTCATGTATTCGCATGCTTGAAGCTGTACTTTTGTTCGGGTCGAGATGGAGCACAAGACCCTGGATTGTGTCTGTTGTAATCCAGGCGTGATTCTTGATACATGACTCATTCGCTGGATGGCTTCGACCATACCTGAGTCGATTCATCGATCCTAACCAGATGGCTGTGTCCATACTATGGATCTAGATTATTATGTACTCTCTTATACATGGCTGCAACCATACCACATACATCATGTACTTGAGCTATCAGTTGTATCTCTCAATGCAGATTCTCGGCGGCAGCTACATGTGTTCTTGTAAAGCATTTCACCCCTCTCTCTCTCTCGGGCTTCATGCTTTAGGGGGCATCTGTTACACAGTAATTTGTCACCATTGGTCACCGTCCCTGTTACCCCTGTTTCCGTACATTGGAGGACGCATTCCGGGACCTGTGAGCAGTGACATAACCTAAAAACACTTGCATTATGTTCCCCTGAGTATGTACTTCATGTTCCCTGAAGACACCTTCTGCAAAATATCCCTGAAAAATGCCCTTTTTTCCATTAGCGCGGGTCCACAATGTCCTACCCGCGCCAATCACTGAGATCCTCAAAAGAGGGTGCGACCATTGGCGCTCTGTCTTAGAACAACACCCGTGCCAACCAAGTTTGGTAATGATTTTTGACAAACGTGCGCCCAGATGTTTTTTCCCTTCAGATCACGAAGTCTTTTGAGGATAAAGTTTATCTGATAGAGGTCGAGAGTCATCATCTATCCTTGACATCTATCCACAGCGGCTTTTCAGAGATAATGCCAATCCACAATGAGTGTCTTGATGCATTGTATCTTCCTCCCTTCTCCATCTATAAAAGTCTGTCCTCATGCATTTGACAAGCTAGTCTTTCAGTAATGCTAGTCGTGATAACGCTTGTCTTGAGTGATAGTAAGAGTCTTGAAGCATAGGGAGGTTATGCTGCTGGAAGTCTGAGAGAGAGAAGGTCTATTGCAAGACATATATAGCTGCTCGCCCAGCCAGAGGAGAGGTTCAATGTTAGAACCTTGGTTGTATCTTTCTCTGTTCATTATTCATTAATAAACGACTACTATTATGGTTCCGATATTATTGTTCATCATTATAATGTTTGATCTATTTCCTTTCTGACTGAAATATAGTTGTATTTTAGTGGATTTTATGCTTGTTCTCGTTTCGTTCTTTGCATGTGCAGGTGTCCATACGCGGAGATCGCAAGGATTGTGACCTGCCAGAGCAAGGGAACGGGAGTATCAACTCTTCTTCGACATTAGCATTGAACTCCAGGTTGGTTCTCGTAATCCACTTTCAGTATGCAACTAGGAACTTGCATAGTAGCGTGAATTGATTGTTGCTAGACCCGAGAAGTCGGCCAGATTCAACGCAGAAGACACATTTGTGAGGATTAAGCCTAATTCGGTAGTATCGACAACGAAGAAAGATTTCGCGAAGGTGCTTAGGGTGGTCCTGACGTTTGGCTGAATGAGCAGGGAGATCATCCAGGTAAGGCTGTACAATGTGTCGAATGTCACGGAACGCATAAGACATTGCACGCTGGAAGGTAGCACCGGCATTTTTAAGACCGAAAGAGAGCTTCTTATAGGCAAAAGTGCCCCATGGACAGATAAAGGCAGTTTTGTGTTGATCAGCGGGAGCAATATTGATCTGGTTATAGCCAGAAAAACCATCCATAAAAGAATACATTTCACTTCCGGCACACTCGTCAATAATTTGATCAATGAATGGTGTGGGAAAATTATCTTTAGGACAGGCTCGATTTATATCACGATAATCGACACAAACACGGATTGTACCCTATTTTTTAGTCACAGGTACGATATTTGAAACCCAATCTGTGAGCGGAATAGGATAAATAAAACCGGCTTTAAGAAGCTTCTCTACCTCGGCTTTAATCGCTGCAGCCTTTTGGGGGTGTACAGGGCGTAAACGTTGACGAACAGGCTTAGCACCTGGGTACGTGATTATCTCATGCACCACTATGCTAGGATCAATGCCGGGCATTTCTTCATAGGACCATGCAAAAACGTCACGAAATTCGCGAAAAAGATTAGAATAAAGTTGAATCTCCTCCGGAGTACAAGTGACTCCAATGTGAAGATGCTCGACAATCCCTGGTTTCACAGAGATGTCGATAGGCTGGGTTTGCGTAATATTTTCCATATTCCCTTCAGAAGACACCTGATAAATCTGAATAGGTGTTTGTAATGGGAGACAAGGAGCAAACCGCTCAAGGCAAGTAAGAATATCCTGAGGGGCAGGGAGAAATGAGGAACGATGGTGAGAATCATGCCAAGGAAGTTCCTCGAGAGACATGGTCTCAATAATGGCTTCATCGGAAGAGAATGTTTCTTGCAAAGGATCCGAAGAAGTTTCATCTACAATCCCTGAGGATGGATCGAATGAATGGAGAATCGTGATCGAAGGAGCAAGTTCAGAAGAGGAAGCCGATACAACAATAATTTCAACGTAGTTGAGTTCGGCAGGACTCAACGACATCTGGTCGCCCCAAGAATCTACTTGGTCGGTGGGAGGAATAATCCACGGATCAGAACAAGTAGTAATCATATTAACAGAAGCGACATTAGGAGGTGGGAGCGGAAAAACACCCATAAGGGCGGGATCTTTGAAAAGTCCGGCTCCCAGACTCTCCGATAATTTCGAGGTATGCTCCACAAAAGGGATGTTGCCTTTAGAAGAAGAAGCGAAGAAAGATAGCTGGTCTACAGTAACAATCTTCCCCTGATGAGGGGAACAGATGATACGAAACAGAGATGAAGCAACAACTTTCATCGCATAGATCCAGCTACGTCCGAGAAGGAGGTTGTAGGTAAGAGTAGCGTCAACGACTTCAACTTCCATTTCGACCGTCTTCCCTTCCAAAGTGATGGGCAAACGTTGGAGTATACCATAAGGACGAGAGGCTCTTCCATCAAAAGCTTCCAAGGTTGTGGGAGACTGGCTCAGTGTAGGAGATCCAATAGCTTTCCAACAGGAGACAGACATGATGCAAGTTGAAGCACCTTCATCAATGACCGTGCGATTAATCGTTTTGGAATCAATAATAACCTGTATAAGGAATGTGATTTGGGGAGGCAGTCTCTGCGTATGGCGTTCTAGGTCAAAAGTAATTAAATCCGAATCGGCCGGGTCTATGCCACCAATAGCGGATAGCAAGGACTTCCTCTGAGAAGGGCAGCTCTGGAGAACTTCTAAAGCGGACATAGCCGACGGAGTCTGCGCTAAGTCCTCAACGATATTGTAGTGTTGTGCAGCATGAGCATTTGGGTTGTAAGAAAATTTCCGGAGTGCTCCTTTTGGAGGGGGTCGAAGAGGCGTCTCAGTAGTAGGTATCTCAATATGGAGCAGACCCGAACTGAACGGTGGAGCACTAGAGGGGATCTCAAGCTCCTTCCCGGCAGATGGCGGATAATCTTTTGTTCGAGTACTAATATTGACAGGTATCGTTCCAGCCATAAACACTTGAGAACCGAAGGAAGAGGGAGGTTGAGACCGGTCAGCCACCATTTGAGTTTTTTGAGTTTGTTGTGAGGGAAAGGGTAGCACCGCAGGAGTCCCGAGAGCGCCTTTCAACAAACGACTAACTTCGGACCGCCTCGAGCAGTCCTTGGTATAGTGATCCTCATCACAGATAAGACAAGGATATTTGGGTTTGCGTTTAGCGCCGTCCTCGGGCGGAGGTTTAGGGGAGTCCTGTTTAGGTGGATCTGGCTTATTCTTCGCTTTCCCTTTCTTCTTTCCTTTTGAGGTTTTGTCTGTCGTGGTGGATTGGACGACATTGACCTCGGAAGTAACATTCGAAGTGGGTATTACCTAGGAAGTGGGTTCATTCGAAACAGCTGGTTTTTGCTTCCCAGGGTTCGGGAATTTTTCTTCGAGGATGAACTAACGGAACCAATAATCCCGTCAACAGTTGGTGTGGGCAGGGGTTTAGATGTTCCTGGTCTAGGGGCATCAGGCAGATAATCATACAATGTACCTGACTGAGAATAAACCAAGTCAAGGTATTGAGCTCGCGCGATAGCTTGCTCTTCAGTGACACACGCTCCCATGGCGATGTCCCGAGCTATTGGAGGAACGAACGAAGTCGTAAACCAATCGGTAAGAAGCTGGTCGGGAATCCAAAATTTGATCATACGTCTACGCCGTCTCCATTCATGGATATGATTAGAGATATGCGTAGCCTTCGTTTGTCTTAAGGATGTGAGGAGGTTTGTACCTATTTCATATCGAACGGGCAACTGAAAATGAGTGAGGAATACCATAGCCAGTGAGTTAAAATCCTGAAAGGATCCGCGATTGAGCTCAATATACCACTTAGTGGCAGAGCCGGTGAGAGTCTTTTGAAAAAGGCGAAGCCGAATTGAATCATCAACCCATGAATTGGATGAACACCATAGGTGATAGGTCATGACATGAGCTTGTGGATCCTCATTAGGTTTACCATCGAATTTTGGACAGTCACCGGGAATTTTAGTTGGAACCGAAGGCCAATATGGATTATGTAGAATAGGATCATTGGTCAATTTAGACACATCCGGTAATTCTAAAGTCGCTAAGAAAGGTAATTGGATTAAAGGACATCTGGGGCTGCTGGTGGGATGGAGCACCAGGGTTCCAACCAACTGGTGGTTTCCCCCAAGGGCTTGGTCCGGACGGATTTGGCCCAATAGGGTTTTGTCCATAGGGATTTAGGTTCTGGCCCCCAGCGTTCCATGGATTACCAAATGGTCCTGCAGGAGCACCATATGGTTGCGAATAAGTCTGATAAGGATTCGTCTGCAGTTGTTGATAATTTTGGAATGGGGCAAACAACGGTTTCCCTTGAGGTTGCTGGTGACCATACGGTAGCTGGACTCCAAACTGAGTTTGAGGAACAGGCTAAGGTTGATAGGTCTGTTAAGATTGAACTCCAGCTTGCATTTGAAAACCGAATGGGGTCTGGGGTCTAGCCTGGGGCAAAAAACCAGGTTGAGAAGGATGTCCTGTAGGTTGGGCTATCAGGCCGGAAGGATAACCTTGTTGATATTACGGTGGGCCTCCCTGTCCAGAAGGTTGTACCTGCTGGGAATGGAGTTGTTGTTGCATGACTGAAGGTTGTCCTAACGGACCAGATGGCTGAGTGGGCTGGGCAGTTGGTTGGCCTAATTGGACTTGAGGCTGACCGACTTGCCCAGAAGGTTGAGTATACTGGACGATAGGCTGACCATGTGGTTGAACAGCTTGTCCAGATATTGGACCATACTGGATATTGGATTGGTTTGGGTTAACATATGATTGACCAATTTGTCCAGTAGGATAACCTTGCTGGGTACCAGGTTGGGCTTGTTGAACAGAAGATTGACCTGAGTTACCAGAAGGTTGAACATAAGAGGAGAAAAACGGACCACCAGAAGCAAAAGGGTTCCCATGGAAGGATTGCCCTTGTTGGTCTTGAGGAGGTTGTCTTGGAGATTGCGCAGATGATACTTGACCACCATGAAAAGAGGTGGAGCCCCAATCAATTGACAACGGAACTGAAATCTCAACCATTGGTTGAGATGGAAAATATCGATCGTATGGCCCCTCGGCTGGGACATTTGACGTAGGATCAAAGACTCCGAATAAGGAAGCCGAAGGACGACTAAAAATAGGAGTCGAAGAGGCTGCACATACCGTTGGAGCGGTTGTGATTGAGGTAACAGATGTACTGCGACTTTGCGGAGTAAAAGGCTCCGTGGTAGGAAAAGTGAGTGGTGACCAAATAGAACCCGCAAAAGGAGTTCCAGAGGGCATAGTATCCCTTAATGCTTTATAGCCTGGTGGTAGTTCTACAGTAGTGGGAGTGCTACTGATATGTGTAGGTTCCGTTGCGGTGGGAATTTCACCGCTCGTCGCAACGGACTCGTCAGTCGTTGTAGGGGACAAGTCCTCCATGTCAGAGGAAGAAGGTGGGACTGAAACACGAGGAGAAGTATAGTCCCAGAAAGGGACACTGTCCTCAGAAGGTTCCCAAACGGGGTTCCAATGAAACTCGTAAGTCTCGTCGCCGGGGGCACGAGAACTAATTGGTTGTATACTTGGAACCACAGGAAGACTCACAACCGGTATCTCGGAAGAAGACGAAATTGGTAATTCCGCCAGGATGAAACTTCACACAACCTAAAGAATCTACCGAGACAAAATCCCTACTCAAACTAACGCAAACAAAATCTAACCGGGTAAATGTTATCGTGGCCGAATAAATTTTAGGACGCAAAGACACAACTTGACCTTTTCATGTTTTAAGAGTCGAGAAAAGGACAAAAAGATGACTCTAGTCTCCTTCGAATGTTTAATGAGCACGAAGTGACAAGATGCTCACTGGCACCTTTTCTTTTAAGGAGTCCGAAAAGGATCAAAAGTGACTACTCTAGAGACTCTAGGCAAAGGGTTTACCAAACAATCCGTAAAACTGCTTATACACCTTGGCAATCAGATGAAAACCAAGGACTTCCCGTACGGTAGTCAATCTTCCCGAATGCTGTGTTCAGTTCATTACGGCTTGTAAGGCGGCAGACACAGCTTCCTGTCGATAAAGAATGATAGCCTAGTGGGGTCTCCCTTATATACGCGACGTTACGTGGGAGCTCAGTTCGTGCTAGACCACTATCGAGTCACAAGAGGAGGAATCACCCAACCGTAGTGTGAAACAATAGTGACTAGGTTTAACGACGCCGGAACACGTCTCTAGCCTAGACCTCTAGGATATGTGCGTTAGGTTCCAATGCGTTATTAGATTCATTCGGTTTATTTTACAGTTGATCTTCAATTAAGTTTTAGTTTTTTGGTCCTACCGTATGTGATCTCTCAAAACTTCCTAAATGCAAACTATATGCCAAAATTATATCATTTCGTTCAATGAATTCTAACTACAGGAGAGTTGAAATTTTCAAACAAACAAAATGAACAATAAACAATCAACAAAGATCCTAATGCAGCTAATAACAAGAAATGAAACTTTTCCTTTTCTTTTCTTTTTAAAAGCGACAAATAACAATAAATGATAACTAATATAATGCAAAAAGATCTTTTGTTTTTTCTTTTTTTAAAATGGCATAATGCATTTAAACAAATCTCAAGAGATATTAACAAGCATAAACAAACAAAATTCACTCAATGCAAATAGAACCAACTCTGAAACACCAAGATGAACTGTCAAAACAAGGAAAAACGCAAAGACTTTCAATGAACCATGTGATCTAAGTCCAAATGAAGTCAAGCAAAATCCAAACAAGCTAGAGGTGAATTGCTCGAAGCATAGAATAACAAGCTTTAACAACCACTAGATAGGTGCGGAAAACAACCAAAGAGTTGACTGGACAATCAAAGAACCGAAACTTCCCACAGAAGGCTCGATATGCGAAGCCACTAGATGTTCTAGGGCTGGGATACAAAATCGATAGAAATAAGCAAACAAATGAAGGATAAAGGTAAAAACCAGTCAAACAGAGGTCCAACACACTTCCAGAAGCTGCAAATGATATAAAAAGACAAAAATATGATTTTAAAGAGCTTCCAACAAACACACTGGCAAAATTCACAAGACTGGCACAACTGTCAGCTTGCAACTTGCGCTATTAAGGAATTGACGCGAGTTGCTGTTGTGCAACATGCGCCAACTGGCACGACTGTCAGGGAGAAAAATGTGCCAACACAGTTTGCTGGCCCAAAAAATAAATAACACAACCCAGGGTCTAGTCAACAGTACTCAGACAGATCTAACAGCAAGAAACAACTTTAAAGCTAACCCAGAAAGCTCATTTATGCAAGCAGGCAAGAGAAAACTAACATGCAAGACAAACTCCAAGCCGTTCGGTTCATAAACCAAACTGGAGATTGAATAAAGTGGCGTTGATCTACTCCGCTAATGCAAAGCAATAGCGTTTCAAAGGCTGCCTGGCCGTGCTTCAGACTCCGTCCACGGTTTATGAATCAAACAACAAATAGCTCCTCCCCAGTGGAGTCGCCAAATTGTTGGAGATGTAAATCCCCTCTGCGGACAGAGGCGATCCCACTAGCCCAAAATGGGTCTAGCAACAATCAATTCACGCTACTATGCAAGTTCCTAGTTGCATACTGAAAGTGGATTACGAGAACCAACCTGGAGTCCAACGCTAATGTCGAAGAAGAGTTGATACTCCCGTTCCCTTGCTCCGGCAGGTCACAGTCCTTGCAATCTCCGTGTATGGACACCTGCACATGCAAAGAACAAAATGAGAACAAGCATAAAATCCACTAAAATACAACTATATTTCAGTCAGAAAGGAAATAGATCAAACATTATCATGATGAACAATAAGATCGGAACCATAATAGTAGTCGTTTATTAATGAATAATGAACAGAGAAAGATACAACCAAGGTTCTGACGTTGAACCTCTCCTCTGGCTGGGCGAGCAGCTATATATGTCTTGCAATAGTCCTTCTCTCTCTCAGACTTCCAGCAGCATAACCTCCCTATGCTTCAAGACTCTTACTATCACTCAAGACAAGCATTATCACGACTAGCATTACTGAAAGACTAGCTTGTCAAATGCATGAGGACAGACTTTTATAGATGGAGAAGGGAGGAAGATACAATGCATCAGGACACTCATTGTGGATTGGCATTATCTCCGAAAAGCCGCTGTTACACAGTAATTTGTCACCATTGGTCACCGTCCCTATCGCCCTGTTTCCATACATTGGAGGACGCATTCCGGGACCTGTGAGCAGTGACATAAGCCAAAAACACTTGCATTATGTTCCCCTGAGTATGTACTTTATGTTCCCTGAAGACACCTTCTGCAAATTCTCCCTTGGTGGATTTTATGCTTGTATTTGTTTCTCCCTTTGCATGTGCAGGTGTCCGTTTGCAAGGATCACAAGGATTGTGACCTGCCGGAGCGAGGGAGCGGGAATACCAACTCTGCCTCGACTATAGCGTTGGATTCCAGGTTGGTCTTTTTAATTCACCTTTAATGTACAACTAGGAACTTGCATGGCAACGTGAATTGATTGTGGCTAGTTCTGTTTTAGGCTAGTGGGATCGCCTCTGTCCGCAGAGGGGATTTACCTATCCAACAATTTGGCGACTCCGCTGGGGAGAAGCTATTTGGAACTTGTCTTGCATGTTCATTTTATCTTGCTTGCTTGAGTGAATGAGCTTTCTGGGTCAGTTTTGAGATTGTTCTTTACTGTTCGATCCATATGAACACTGTCAGCCCGACCTGGGGTCGTGTTATTTATTTTTTAAGCCGACAAGATTTGTTGGCGCGGTTTTTATTCTGACAGTCGCGCCAGTTGGCGCATGTTGCCCAACAGCAACCCACGCCAATCTTTTGGTAGCGCAAGTTGCAGGCTGACAGTCGCGCCAGCCCTGTGAATTTTTCCTGTGTGTTGGTTGGAAGCTCTTTCAACTCAGATTTTTTGTCATGAGTGATAGTGAAGCATAGAGGGGTTATGCTGCCCGAGAGGAGGTACATTGCAAGACACGTATAGTTTCTCGCCCAGCTAGAGGAGAGGTTCAACGTCAGAACCTTGGTTGTAACTTTTCCTGTCTATTATTTATTAATGAACGACTGCTATTATAGTTCCAATCTCATTGTCTATTATAGTAATGTTTGATTTATTTCCTTTCTGTCTGGTTTTGCCTTTATCCTTCAGTTGTTTGCTTCTTTCTATTGATTTTCATCCTAGCCCTAGAACATCTAGTGGCTTCGCGTGTCTAGCCTTCTATGGGAAGTTTCGGTCTTTTGATTTTCCAGTCAACTTGTTGGTTGTGTTCCGCACCTATCTAGTGGTTTGTTAAAGCTTGGCCTTCTATGCTTTGGGTGATTCACTTCTAGCTTCTCTGGATTTTGCTCGACTTCATTTGAACTTAGATTACATGGTTCATTGAAAGTCTTTGTGTTTCTCCTTGCTTGGATAGTTCATCTTGGTGTTTCCGAATTGGTTCCATTTCATCGAGTGAACTTGGTTTGTTTATACTTGTGAATATCTCTTAAGATTTGTTTAAATGCATCATGCCATCTTAAAGGAAAGAAAAAAAAAAGATCTTTTGCATCATATTAGTTAGCGTTTATTGTTATTTGTTGCTATTAAAAAGAAAAAGAAAAAATTTCCATTTCTTGTTATTAGCTGCATTAGGATCTTTGTTGTTTGCTGAGTGATCATTTCGTTTGTGTAAAGATCTCAACCTTCCTGTAGATAGAATTCATTGAATGAAATGATATAGTTTTGGCATGTAGTTCGAATTTAAGAAGTTTTTGAGATATCACATATGGTAGGACCAAAAAACCGAAACATAATTGAAGATAAACTTTAAAATAAACTCAATGAACATAACAACGCATTGGAATCTAACGCAAACATTCTAGAGGTCTAGGTTAGAGACGTGTTCCGGCGTCTTTAAACCTGGTAGATTATCGTCGAGTGGTTGGGTGATTCCTCCACGGTGAAACGATAGGTGCCAATACGGACTGTGCTCCCACGTACCGTCGCGTATATATTGGGGGACCCCTATAGGATTAAAACCTTTTATCCATAGGAAGCCGAGTCTTCCGCCTTACAAGCCGTAATGCACTGAACACAGCATTCGGGAAGATTGACTGCAGTACGGGAAGTCCTTGGTTTTCATCTGATTGCCGAGGTGTATAAGCAGTTTTACGGATTGTTTGGTAAACCTCTTGCCTAGTTTTCCAGAGCAGTCACTTTTGATCCTTTTCGGACTCTCTAAAGGAAAAGGTGCGTGTGAGCTTCTTGTCACTTCGTGCTCATTAAATATTCGAAGGAGACTAGAGTCATCTTTTGTCCTTTTCTCGACTCTTAAAATATGAAAAGGTCAAGTTCAGTGTCTTACAATTTATTGGCCACGATAACATTTACCCAATTAGATTTTGTTTGCGTTAGCTTGAGTAGGATTCTTTCTCGCTCAATGGCATCCTTCCATGACTCCACCGGCCAAGGTGTTCCCCCTGATGGAAACCCTAGTCCATTTCCTTCTGTTGGAAATGTCGTTGTTCAGTATATCGCAACTTTGTCTTTGCCTGGGTTAACCATCGGTTTGCCCGTATGGTTGTTTTCAAACTCGGTGATCTCGAGTGTGATAACTCCTGTTCCACCACCAATTCCTCCACCCGAACAACATCATGTTGATTCCAAGGTGGACCCCTCCCCTTCTTCGCCTATTGCCGCGTCCTCATCTTCTACTTCGCCTGGTGAAACTCTAGATTTAAGTAACCAGGTGGCTAAGAAGAAGAAGAAGAAGACCAAAAAGAAGAAGTCTCCCAAGGGAAAGGTCGCATCTACCCCGAGTATACCTCAAGTAGAGCCACCTTCTGCTCCTCCGCGGAAGGCTAAGTTTCCTTGTCAATTATGCAAGGAGGACCATTTTCTTACTGATTGTCCTGGTATTCCCAGGGTCCTAGATATATGGTCCCGTGACCCGACTCGCCCCTCGTCGTCGCAGATTGACGATACCTTATCAGCTGGTAAGGGAAAAGGGAAGGTTCATTTCCCTTGTCGACTTTGTGAAGGTAATCATCTCCTTCGCCTTTGTCCACTTATGGATGAAGCCTCCCGTCTTTTGGAAAGTCTGTCAGCTCCCTTACCTCAACTACCCGCTGGATATCAGCGTCTTTTTGCAACTGCAGATCATCTCTCCGCTAACCAAGAGATCAAGCATGATTCCTCTTTGGTCCAGCCTTCTCTTCCCGAACCTGGCTGTGCTCAGCCTGTTCCAGACCAGTCCCTGGTCGGAAAGAGTGTTGATTTACGTTCATCGTCTATGCACCACTTTGTTCCGGGAGTGTTTATCATCAAGGATGAACCATCTGAATCCAAACCAGACGAAAGTCCAAAGGTCCAGATGACAGTTGACCCGGTCTTTCAAGAGGTCCAGATGACAGTTGACCCGGTTTTGCCTTCAGAAGTTCCATCCTAAGATGATATTATCGCTGTAAAGAATGAAGACCACACCGTCCAAATTCTATTCATAAAAACAGACTCTAATGATCAAGTGAGCATCCCTCTCATTCCTTCGCAGCAGGAAGGAAGTTCATCAGAGTCATATCCGGCCGTTTATCCGGTCCCACCTCCAAGCAACCTAGTTGTTTCCTTCAATTGGGATCAACTAGGCAATCCTCGGTTACCAGCTTCCATACCATTTCGAATTATAGTCCAAGTCTACCAAATGATTATGGCCGGTACCATTATTGATGAGGGATCTCCTATGAGCATCCTTTCTTCAACAGCTTGGGAAGCACTTGGTTCGCCACTGCTTCTGCCTGAGATGAGAAACCTTACAGGTTTTCATCGAGAAACCAGTCGACCTTTAGGAATTCTTCCCAATCTACCTATCACATTAGAAGGGAAGACCGTTCAAATGGGCGTCATGGTAGTCCAAGGTCCGTTAGATTACAATTTACTCCTTGGGCGAGACTATATTTATCGCATACGTGCAATTGTGTCCTCACTCTTCAGAGTGATGTGTTTTCTGCATGAAGGAAGGACGATCAAGATCGTAGACCAACTTTCGTTCCCCGGTTCACACTTCACATATAGTCATCTACCATTCCTAAATGGTCTTATTTCCACAGGAAATGCCTCAACATCCAGTCTGTCATCCTGATGATGGCAGCTGACCCGGGCGCGTGACTGAAGCCCGGGGGGCATGCATCCTCCTTTTCAAAATCGAGTCTTTCCAAGTGAACCTTCATTCCATCCACTCCGTGAATGCCATGAAGCTTGGGGGGCATGTACCTCGATTTGCATTATCATGCTGGGGGCATGCAAATTTATAGCAAGCATAGTTTTTCGTTTCAAGCTTGTGTAAACATGAAACCGAATCCAAGCAAAGTTCTCCATGGTTCAAGCTTGTGTAAAAATGAACCCATACCTGATTCACATCTTGTGATTGCCGCCTATCCTCTAAATTTTGTTAGATGAGCCTTGGTTATTTTCATTCCATCGCCACCATCTCTTTGGCCGATCATACACTTTCACTTGGTTGTTTTTCCTTTCCTGAGGAACCGCAGCGATGAGTGGTTTTATTAGCCAGCCTCTTGACCATTACATGTTTTGAGTAGTTCCACCATTATCGGAACCAGTTGCTACCTTTTATACCACTCGTTCCTACAGGACGAGTTGCCTTTACGCTCTTTTCTGACTCGTAAAATATGAAAAGATTGCCGAGTATTTTCCTTTTTGACTCGTTAAAGAAAATAAAAATGGAGGTCTTCTTTCAGCTCTTTTCTGACCATTTAAAGACGAAAAGATTTCCGAGTCGCTCCTCTTGACTCGTTAAACGTTAATAAGGGGCGGTCGTTTTAAGTTCTTTTTGTCGACCGTTAAAACATAAAAAGATTACCGGGTTTTGTCATTTCAAACTCGTTAATGGTCATGAAACGACGTGATTTTGATCACTTTTTTACTTTTTTAGGTCGAAATCACTATTTATGAAAAGTACTCCTCGATCATAATGGTCGGGCGGTTCTTTCGGGCATTATTTTATGCTTTTTCGGGCCCGAGAGACACAACTTTACGAAAAAGGACACCCCTGGAGTTTCCTTTTCTGCTGTCTTTTCAAACTCTCTAAACATGAAAAGACGCCGAGTTCTTCCTTTGTCAGACTCGTTAAAACCTGATTACATCGGATTTTGTCGAAATGACACACCACGAGCATATGTTATCCCCATCAAGCTTGTCAAAAATAACTGGGGTACTCGCCAGAAATGGTGGGGGAAAAGAAAATTTTGGAACCATAACTATTATCGTGTCGGCAGTATGTCGCTCTTGAACATGGCACTTGTCTGCTTTCGTGTCTGGGTGGGGATATCTCATCTCATTTTTCACTGGCCTCCATGGACTTGGGTACCCTATTTGACCTCTCATCTACTCATTGCCTCGTCATCATGACCTTTGATCCATCGATGTCAAATACTGCCAATTCCACTATCGTGCCCGCGATATGTTCAAGAGAAGTTGACCTCTGAAAAGAAACAACCTCCATCTGATAGTTCACATGATCTTGATTCACAACATTATCTCTCTGTCTCGTGTCGATGATGTGGGAAACATTATGGCCCACCTTCGATCAAGGTCACTTCCTGTCGACTTCAGCTCATTATCCAGGAAGCTGATCTAGAGACTCCCTTCCGGTGCCTGGGAGCCTGCATGCCTCAATGGCAGGTTCTTCGTGTTCGACGTGAGTTTTTCATCATTGGCCTCCGATCGAATGATTCTACGGGTGTTCGACGTTAGATCACCAATTCGCATGCCGTAGATTGTACCTGTATTACCTTGAGGGCCATTTTCATTATTGGTGGTACCTCTCGCGTCTGTTAACAGTTTCCACTATTGACTGGTAATCAAACGATGTTCATGCATGTTCGACTTCAGCTCATATATTCGCATGCTTGAACTTGTACTCTTGTTCGGGTCGAGATGGAGCGCAAGACCCTGGATTGTGTCTGTTGTAATCCAGGCGTGATTCTTGATACATGACTCATTCACTGGATGGCTGCGACCATGCCTGAGTCTATTCATTGATCCTAACCAGATGGTTGCGTCCATACTATGGATCTAGATTATTTATGTACTCTCTTATGGATGGCTGCGACCATACCATGTACATCATGTAATTGAACTATCAGTCGTGTCTCTCAATGTAGATCCTCGGCGACAGCTATATGTGTTCTTGTGTGTTCCTATAAATCATTTCACCCCTCTCTCTCCCTCTCGGACTTCATGCTTTAGGGGGCATCTGTTACACAGTAATTTGTCACCATTGGTCACCGTCCCTATCGCCCTGTTTCCATACATTGGAGGACGCATTCCGGGACCTGTGAGCAGTGGCATAACCCAAAAACACTTGCATTATGTTCCCCTAAGTATGTACTTTATGTTCCCTGAAGACACCTTCTGCAAATTCTCCCTGAAAAGTACTCTTTTTCCATTGGCGCAGGTCCACAGTATCTTACCCGCGCCAATCACTGAGATCCTCAAAAGAGGGCGCGACCATTGGCGCTCTGTCACAGAACAACACCCGCGCCAGCCCAGTTTGGTAATGATTTTTGACAAACGCACGCCCATCTGTTTTTTCCCTTCAGATCACGAAGTCTTTTGAGGGTAAAATCCATCTGATAGAGGTCGAGAGTCATCATCTATCCTTGACATCTATCCACAGTGGCTTTTCAGAGATAATGCCAATCCACAATGGGTGTCCTGGTTCATCGAATCTTTCTCCCTTCTCCATCTATAAATATCTGTCCTCATGCATTAGACAAGCTAGTTTTTGGAGGAATGCTAGTTGTGATTACGCTTGTCGTGAGTGATAGTGAAGCATAGAGAGGTTATGCTGCCGGAGAGGAGGTACATTGCAAGACACATATAGTTGCTCGCCCAGCCAGAGGAGAGGTTCAACGTCAGAACCTTGGTTGTAACTTTTCCTGTCTATTATTTATTAATGAACGACTGCTATTATAGTTCCAATCTCATTGTCTATTATAGTAATGTTTGATTTATTTCCTTTATGACTGGTTTTGCCTTTATCCTTCAGTTGTTTGCTTATTTCTATTGATTTTCATCCTAGCCCTAGAACATCTAGTGGCTTCACGTGTCTAGCCTTCTGTGGGAAGTTTCGGTCTTTTGATTTTCCAGTTAACTTGTTGGTTGTGTTCCGCACCTATCTAGTGGTTTGTTAAAGCTTGGCCTTCTATGCTTTGGGTGATTCACTTCTAGCTTCTCTGGATTTTGCTCGACTTCATTTGAACTTAGATTACATGGTTCATTGAAAGTCTTTGTGTTTCTCCTTGCTTGGATAGTTCATCTTGGTGTTTCAAAATTGGTTCCATTTCATCGAGTGAACTTTGTTTGTTTATACTTGTGAATATCTCTTAAGATTTGTTTAAATGCATCATGCCATCTTAAAGGAAAGAAAAACAAAAGATCTTTTGCATCATATAAATATCTGTCCTGATGCATTAGACAAGCTAGTTTTTGGAGGAATGCTAGTTGTGATTACGCTTGTCATGAGTGATAATGAAGCATAGAGGGGTTATGCTGCCGGAGAGGAGGTACATTGCAAGACACATATAGTTGCTCGCCTAGCCAGAGGAGAGGTTCAACGTCAGAACCTTGGTTGTAACTTTTCATGTCTATTATTTATTAATGAACGACTGCTATTATAGTTCCAACCTCATTGTCTATTATAGTAATGTTTGATTTATTTCCTTTCTGACTGAAATATAGTTGTGCCTTGGTGGATTTTATGCTTGTATTTGTTTCTCCCTTTTCATGTGCAGGTGTCCGTTTGCAAGGATCGCAAGGATTGTGACCTGTCAGAGCGAGGGAGCGGGAATACCAACTCTGCCTCGACTATAGCGTTGGATTCCAGGTTGGTCTTTTTAATTCACCTTTAATGTACAACTAGGAACTTGCGTGGTAGCGTGAATTGATTGTGGCTAGTTCTGTTTTAGGCTAGTGGGATCGCCTCTGTCCGCAGAGGGGATTTACCTATCCAACAGCCACTGTGGATAGATGTCAAGGATAGATGATGACTCTCGACCTCTATCAGATAAACTTTATCCTCAAAAGACTTCGTGATCTGAAGGGAAAAAACATCTGGGCGCGCGTTTGTCAAAAATCATTACCAAACTTGGTTGGCGCGGGTGTTGTTCTAAGACAGAGCGCCAATGGTCGCACCCTCTTTTGAGGATCTCAGTGATTGGCGCAGGTAGGACATTGTGGACCCGCGCTAATGGAAAAAAGGGAATTTTTCAGGGATATTTTGCAGAAGGTGTCTTCAGGGAACATGAAGTACATACTCAGGGGAACATAATGCAAGTGTTTTTAGGTTATGTCACTGCTCACAGGTCCCTGAATGCGTCCTCCAATGTACGAAAATAGGGGTAACAGGGACGGTGACCAATGGTGACAAATTACTGTGTAACAATGACCACCACACAATCCATCCAGTCTGAGGGGTGAACCATGCTCTGATACCACTCTACAACACCTTCCTCTCACATCTACCCAAGAAACCGACCAACCGGGGTAAACATGTGAGGAGAAGTTACTATGATATGATTCGACCTCCTAATTCACGTTAAGGAAGTGGAACCGATGGAAACATACCATTTAGATATTCAACATCAGCATTAGGAACCTTAGGAGCCAATCCAACCTTTTTGCCAGCTAGCCCTTGGGTTCCACTGAGATTTTGGACCATTTGACCTTTGGATACTCTCATGCTATGGGCATGCTAGTGTCCAGGGACTTATGGACACTCTCACAGGCCTACAAGCCAGCGTCCAGGGACTATTTTGCACAGTGTTGTGCCAACGTCTTGGGATATGAGCCACTTTTTCAGGCCTAGAGCCTAGGTCACTGCCTAGAATTGAATGACATCTTCAAAATAGTAAAATAAAAAGGAAATGAAAGTATAAATGCAATCACTTGAATAAGACCTTGATTGGATCCATACTAGCCATAATAGGCATTTCATCAAACATATCACGAATATGTAATCTACAGGTGTAAATAACAGATATGAACATAGGGGTCTCATACTTAGCTGAGAATTGCTAAGAAGCACTGATGCCTCAACACATCAACTAACATTTCATCCATTAGGTGATAGATACATTGTTCATTCATTTACCAGTAAAAACATGTTGAGAGCCATACATAGCTACTGTTATAAAACACACACACACACACACACACACACAGATATATATATATAACTAGCATAATAGCAACATAAATACCAACGAAATCACAACCATATAAACCACATATAATCAGTATAATATTCATAGAAATACAAGGAGAAATAACCTCATGTTGATGATGAAAAATCCAAACCCGAGATGGGACTTCCACATTCCACCTGACCGTAGAATGATTGAGCCAAATTTCTCTTCAAACATTCATCCCCATCCCATATTCCAAGCATGAATGTGGGATCTCATTGAACACATCAATCCAAAACCATCCAAGGCTTCCAAAGGCCATCCACCTCAACCCATCAAACAGTGATTCCACCTCACGGTCGGACATCAAAAAAACCATCATCTGATTAATATTTATCCCAACCACCTAGGGCTCTTGGGAGTTTGTTCCAACCAAGGCTCCATGACTAGTAACTCAACCCACAGTTGTCTTTGGGCTCTATAGAATTTGTCCAACCAAGGCTTCAGGGCTAGTAACTGAAACCACCAAGGGCTCCAGAGAATTTGTCCAACCAAGGCTATAGGACTAGTAACTCAACCCAAGTTGTTACAGGGCTCCATAGCGTTTGTCCAACCAAGACTCTAGGAACTAGCAACTCAACCCAAGTTAAGGAAACATGAGAACCAACCAGAAAAGAAAGAAAATGAACCCACAACACCATGGCTATCTAGGAAATGGCAAGGCTAGGCAAATCCACTGTCAATCTAGGCAATCCTCAATGCCAATGATAAATCATGACCGATAAACTACATGCATGCCAAAACTAGCAAGGAAATCATACATGCAACTTGGTACATGCAAGAAAAACCCACTGTAGTTGTTGATCCCGATGTCCTCTTGTGCTTTCCTGCTCTTCCTTTGCCTTCTTGCTCCAAAACTCCAAGTATGCCACACTCTCCAAGAGTGCTCCAAGAAAAATCTAAGTGTCTAAGAGTATGAGAGAGATAAGAGAAGAGAGCTCCACCAAAACTGAACTAACCAAGAGTCTCCATTGAATAAGCCTTTTTATCAATGAGGCCTCTATTTTATTCATTTTCCATTATTTTCGTTCATTTTCCTGCTCAGGTACAACCTGTGACCTTTAACCTCCCTTTTCTCCTAATTTCCATTATTTGCATAAATAAATGTGCCAAAAATGCCTTTTTCCTTTCTAATGCCTTTGCCTTTGCCAGTTTAATTTAGCCATGACAAACCGAATGAGCACCCACTATGATGTCTTGCCCAACATTCATCTTGGAATACATGTCCCATCAACCGTGGTGTTATATATTTTTACATGGATTTTTAACCAGGGTTGTTACAAAACCCTAATGTCTGCTTGCATTAATCAACTGAATAGACACGTATTACAATTGCTTTGCTCAACTGAGCACACTCTGCAAGTGCATAACCTATCTCTCTGCTCACTAAAGGCCTCTAACCTAGACTTAGTCAAATTTTGCCTCGGCTTGAGTTCCTGTTTGCTTGCGTTGTTCCTTGAGGAATTAGCCCCTACTATTTAAGAAATTCCTCAAATTAAATTTCACGATTCCTTAGGCTGATCATCCGATTGCATGAAACACATGTACACTCAAGACTAGTCTAGAACTATTGTTACACTGCCTTGGAATCTCCACCTCAACCGGGTAACTTGAATTCTCTACATGCACTAGCTATTTTGGGTTGATTGATCAGTTAACTGGATGATCACTGAGTTTGACTAAAGTCCCATTGCTTAACTGACCTTCCATTAGTTCCTCCAAAAGTTGGAACTAGTTTAACTGAAAACAACCTGAGATAACTGACCTTGATTGCTACAAATTAGCAATCACACATGAAAAACTGAACTCTAACTCCTGCAACTCGAATTTACTGACTAAAATAGGTGACACAAGCCATGTCACACAAGTTAATATCATCCAAGTTGTTTGCTGATGTGGAAATTCAAATTTTCTCAACTTAATCAAAGCAAAATCAAATTGAAAATTTCTTGCTGCTATTTTCAATAAAGGGAACAAAGAAAAAGGAATATTATCTTTTATCTCAAGAGATTGGAATTTTAAATATTTAAATTGAATGGAAGATCGAGGAAGGGGTGTAATTATGATATGGAATAATTTATTTAGCCTACTATCATCTTTCCTTACTAATGTAGGGTTAATCATAGAGTTGTAGTCAATGAAATTAGGGAATGTTTTCTCCATAATAAAACTACAAGATCCTTATGATGATGTCATACTTGTGTGGGATAATTTAAAAGCTAAATGAGTTCTTGAAGGAGATTATGTAATATTGGGCAAGGATCTCAGTCTCAGCACAAAAAAGGAATGTGGGGGACTATTGCGATGGTTGATCTAGTGGCATGGTATTTCGTTCACTTTCTTATGGTTTGGGTTTATGTGAAGTGTCACATTTTATAAATGCAACCACCCAGAAGGTTTTTCACGAGGATTTTAGAATATGAGACTAATGGAGCTCAAAAATATTGGACAAAATCTTTGTGTTTGAAAGGATGATGGAGGAAGCAAACTAGATAAATTCATGGTTGGGGGAAGGAGGTGTTTCATATCATCTCTCAATATTACTCCAAATAGAAAAATATGAAATCAAGCCTTCAAGTTATTTTAGATTTAATCCCAATTAGATGGGGGAATTCATAAGCTTGAACATGTTTAATTTGAAAGAGAGTGGTCCTTCTAATGAGGGGTTATTTATGTTTCAATTTGTTGAAATTTAAAACATTATGAAGAAGATTATATGTGGATGGGAAAAATGTAATTTCCAAAGTTCCTAAAAATTTTTGATAGATGTAGAGGCTCAAATAAAATATGTGCTTAATCAAAGTGTAAAAGGAACTTTTATGAAAGAGGAAAGAACAAATATTAAGGCACTAGAGGATAAAAAGAGGAAGATGGTGGACTTAGAGGATGCAAAACAGAGAATGTGAAGTCACAGTATTTTGGTTAGAAAAAGGAGATGAGAATACCAAATAACAAGAACATAGATAAACCATTAAATTTTACTAGGGGTTTTATTAGTTGATGGGATAATTGTAGGAAAATTTCTTGGCTTTATTAATTTGACCTTCATATCCCTTATTCATAATAAGAACAATCTACAAGGTTTTGAGGAATATAGACCTATATCACCATGCAACATAATGTAAAAGATAATTGTCAAAGTAATAGCCATAGAGTTAAATAGGCTCCTTTTAACTTCCACCTCGCAAGCGTAGTTTGGGTTCTTACATAATAGGAAAATTCATGATGTAGTTGGAGTGGCACAAGGATGTATGATAAAAATAAACAAGATGTTGGCTATGAAACTTAAGTTAGACATGTCAAAAACCCATGGCAAGGTGAATTGGTTGTTTCCAAGGCTTATACTTATCCATATTCGAATGGACCTATAGTTAGATAACTAGATCATGGGATATCTAACTTTAATCTCTTTAGCTCTCCTTATAAATGTGTTGTCTTCTAGAACTATTAATTCCTGGAGGGGTTAATGACATGGTTGCACAATGTCTCCTTTTATTTTTATATTGGTAGCCAAGGGCCTAAGAAAAATAGTAATAAAATGCAAGAGATAAAGAAGCATAAATGACCAATAGAAAAGCATGAGAAGAGAAAGGAATGTGTAAATGATTTTCTCTCCTAGCCATCGAGAGGGAAAGGGTGGAAGCGACTAACCCATGCATTGTATTATATTTAATAACACCTTTCTAATTTTTTCCATCCATTTGTCCTTACGAGAACAAATACCTTGACTATCTTTAGGTCTCCTACAACTAGAATATATATAAATTGATCTTTAGTATCACCTAATTCATTAATACCTCATTATATACCCAAGAAATAAGATATATAGGTGCCCCCTACATTGAGGAACAAACCATCTCCTTCATAGTCAAGGAAAGCACAAAGGAGGGCTAAAAGGTCTTTCTACTTTAGTGGGGGTCTAGACACACTAAAGAAAGCCTTTCTTCCCTGCTATGTTGATTGTGGTAAACTTATTATTTCAGTTGATAACATAGCCATTCTATCCCATGGCCAAAGAAAAAATAACTTTATGTGGGCAGGAATGGATTGACTTACCTTACTTCCACATTAGGGCTCATATGGAGCTCTATGCATTTATTGAGGTAGGTAGGATGAGATGGGGAATTTGGCATGCTAGATTTTCTTACCCCAAAAGCTAGCTTAAGTTCATGAATCACATAGCTCTAGATTAGACCCTATAAGCCAAACATATTTAACATATCCTTTTTTCTGACCCATTTACTCTTTGTAGATGATATTATCTTATTTGGAATGGGAACTATAAGGGAAGCAAGAAAACACAAGGAGATTCTAGATCTATATTACAAAGCAACATGGATGGAGGTAAATCATTAAAATAATCACCAACTTGAAGAGAACTCTCCAAGTTCTAATTCATTTAGAGGTTGCATTTAGTGTCTATTTTTACCCATGTTTCAAAAAGTGGTGTTATTGATAGCACTCTCCCTTTTTCTAAGGGATAAAATTACCACTTTATGTAACCATGGCCTTAACAATGTCATACATTGTTAAAAAAATCTTGAAAATCAAACCTGGAATCGAAGAGTGAAACCAAAAACAACATCATTTTTTTATTTTCAAAGTTAAAAGTTCAACTTCTTCGAAACCTCCAAATATGAAAATTGACATCATTGTAACTGAAACCTTAAAATTGACCTTGAATAAAAAAGCAATGCCCTATATAGAAATCCTTTTTTAGAGATAAAATTGTAAGTTTTTGTTAAATTGTGACCTTGACAACCAATACACTTAAATCCAAAATACTAAGTCCAACTACCAAGTTGAAAAGATATATTATCAATAACACCTCTTTTATCTAGCTTAAATTGATGAAATTTTAAAAATCATGAGTAGAAAATCTAGTACCATTACAAGCAAAAATTAGAAAAAGGAAAAACTTAAACAAGGAAAAACATGATTTCCTTTTTAAATAAAAAAATAAAATAAACCTTTTAAATCAAAAAAGAAAAATTAAAAACCAACATAATTAAGCATTTGTTTTTTTTATTAAATTGGTCCATATATTTTCAATAAAAATATATATACAAAAATTATATTTCTAGTCTACCACTAGGGAAACTAGACCATAAATATAAAAGCAAGTCAGATATTTTGCAAGGAGCTCCTAAAATAGAATAAAACATAACTAGATAATTGATTATATAATTGAGAGTAATTGTAATGACATGAAAACTATAAATATTATTTGCAAAAATAAGAAAGTTGCATTGTGTGCCTAAGAACCAAAAGCTAAAGATTGGCTTCATTTTTTAATGTTCGGAGAGTCCACCTAGATAGGAGTTAGGCCCAGATCCTCCTCCTCGTTGCTTTGAAGGTCTAGGTTGGCCAATGTTTTGGCAGACTTTTTGAGCTTGTGGTCCATCTTGTTAACTTCTTGTTGCAAGGCATTAATATATAGGAGGATTAGCTCACGAGCCTAATTTATTTCAACAAGAACCTTTCATAATGGTCTTCAACTACTAATACAAGTCCATGGTTTGCACATATTGAGTGTGCATGGTGTGAGTGTTTTCAGTGTTAGGAACCCATTGGCCAATCTCTTCCTCCAACTTAATATCCAAGAGAGATCTTTTCTTAGTTCACGCTTCTCGCTCAACATCCTTTATCCCATTAGACATAAAACTTTTGTGATCCATAATGTAGATATAAGTCTTTCAAATTAATCACATCATTAGGATTTGGTCGATGTTTCGAACCAACTAATGTGGTTCATCTTCATGACAAGGTGAGAAATCAATCAATCTGAAGGAATAAATAACATGGATGCATCATTGCCCAGAGTTAGCCGTTAGGAACTAGCCGTTAGGAACTAGCCGTTGGTAAAGTATTATCTAAGAAAGAGGTAAGGGACTATTTGTTTAATTATGCAAAATTTAGCTAAAAAACTAGTTGCTATGGGATAATTAATTATTTAATTTCGATGTTATAAAATATTAATTTAATGATATCAATTTATATGGTAATATTATATGAAAGTAGTTAATATATATATATATATATATATATATATATATATATATATATATATATATATATATATATATATATAGATATAGATATATATATATATATCTATATATATATATATATATATATATATATATATATTTATTATTGTTTGATTTAATAAATATAATATATTTGATTGAAAACTAGCTGTTGGGAATAATTCAAGATTAAATAAATAAATAAATAAATAAATAAAATAGAAATAGAAATAAATAAATAAAATATAAATAAATAAATGAAATATTTCAAGAAATTTCTTTAATAAAAGCATTTATTAATTTTGACCATTTAATATGGTTATTCCTTATTAGAGGATAACTTGTCCTTAAATAGAAGCGAAGGGGGAAGTAGAGATAAATCTAAAGGTTAACTAAAATATTAATGGATAAGTTTTATTATTAGGCACAAAATGTAATTATTTAGTTAAATAATAATAATATATGTGTGTGTGTGTGTGTGTGTGCTGATCATATTAGACCTATGAAGTTAAAGAGAAAAATAAGGAAAATAGGGGAAAAAAAGAAAAAATTATAGGAGGGAACAGAGGGAGAAAGGAGAAAAAAGGAGGATGAGTCATGAGGAGAGAGTTGGAATCCAGTTTTTACTTAATTTCCATCCATCATCCCTATTAAGGTTACTGGCATGCCTTTAGATTTCAATCGCTTCCCTTAGTTTCATGTGGTGGAAATGATAAATCCTAGCAATGACTTTGGATTCTTCAACGCAGACGTGGTGTTTCGATTTCTCTGCATGCTTGGCAAGGGCTGATGTATGGGAATGATTGTGTCTAATTTCAGCAGCATGTTCATTAATACTTTGTTTAATAGACCTACCTGTTTCTCCAATGTAGGGGATACCACAGGAGCAGGGAACAAGGTAGACCCCTTTCGTGTCCTTAGGATCAATAGGGTCCTTAACGGATCTAAGAGAATTTTTGATGGTATTGAGAGGTTTGAATGAAGAGGAGACATTACTCTTCTTAAGAATATGGGCAATCCTATCCATGGTTCCTTGGATATACGAGAGATGAATCTTAGAGAAAGGATCAGAACAAGCAGGTTTAACCCTAGGTGCTTTGTTGGCTTGAAGAAGAGACATTACTCTTCTTAAGAATATGGGCAATCCTATCCATGGTTCCTTGGATATATGGGAGATGAACCTTAGAGATAGGATGAGAACAAGTAGGTTTAACCCTAGGTGCCTATGGTTAAACCTGCTTGTTCTCATCCTATCTCTAAGGTTCATCTCCCGTATATCCAAGGAACCATGGATAGGATTGCTCATATTCTTAAGAAAAGTAATGTCTCTTCTTCATTCAAACCTCTCAATCCATTAAAAATTCTCTTATATCCGTTAAGGACCCTATCGATCCTAAGGACACGAAAGGGGTCTACCTTGTTCCTTGCTCCTGTGGTATACCCTACATTCGAGAAACAGGTAGGTCTATTAAACAGAGGATTAATGAACATGTTGCTGACATTAAACACAATCGTTCCTACACATCATCCCTTGCCGAGCATGCAGAGAAATTGAAACACTACGTCTGCATTGAAGAATCCAAAGTCATTGCTAGGGTTGATCATTTCCACCATAGGAAACTGAGGGAAGCGATTAAAATCAAAAGGCATGCCAGTAAAATTAATAGGGATGATGGATGGAAATTAAGTAAAAGCTGGATTCCAGCTCTCTCCTCATGACTCATCCTCCTTTTTTCTCCTTTCTCCCTCCATTCCCTCCTATAATTAGTTTTTTTTTTTCCTCTTCTAGTATTTTTCCCCTATTATCCTTATTTTTCTCTTTAACTTCATAGGTCTAATATGATCAACACACACACACACACACACACACACACACACATATATATTTGTGCCTAATAATAAAACTTATCCATTAATATTTTAGTTAACCTTTAGATTTATCTCCACTTCCCCTTCGCTTCTATTTAAGGACAAGTTATCCTCTAATAAGGAATAATCATATTAAATGGTCAAAATTAATAAATACTCTTATTAAAGAAATTTATTGAAATATTTCTTTATTATTATTTTATTTAATCTTGAATTATTCCCAACAGCCAGTTTTTAATCGAATATATTCTATTTATTAAGTCAAACAATAATATATATATATATATATATATATATAATATATATATATATATATATATATATATATATATATATATATATATATATATATATATATATATATATATATATATATATATATATATATATATATATATATATATATATATATATATATATATATATATATATTAACTACTTTCATATAATATTACCATATCATTAAATTAATATTTTATAATATCGAAATTAAATAATTAATTATCACATAACAACTAGTTTTTTAACTAAATTTTGAATAATTAAACAAATAGTCCCTTACCTCTTTCTTAGAAAATACTTTACCAACAACTAGTTCCTAATTGCTAACTCTAGGCAATGATGCATCCATGCTATTTATCCCTTTAGATCGATTGATTTCTCACCTTGTCTTGAAGATGAACCACATTAGTTGGTTCGAAACATCGACCAAATCCTAATGATGTGATTAATCCGAAACACTTATATCTACATCCTTTATCTCTTCATGAAATGAACGAGGGGTGAGGTCTCTATATCTTCTTGTGTCAGCTTCCACGTTGGCATGCTCACTTGTGCGAGGGTGAGGGGCTATGTTTTCAAAGCTTTGACTAGGAGGAGTGGTGGCCTTACAAGACATGCTAACAAAAAGTGACAGATACTTAGGAGCTCGAGGAACCATGAGAGAGGGCGATGCCAGAGAACCCGATAGAGTGGAGGGTAGAGTAGAGATAATTAGGGAAGGGGCCAAGAGTTCTAATGGACATAGGACACAAGTATGAGAGAGAGAAAAACTAGGGGACATCACAGTGGGAAAGTGGGAGGATAAAATTGGTAGGGGAGAAAAACAAATGTTGAGGTGAACAAATTTTTGGAAGTATATCTTCGTTGCTTTGTATCTGATAAACAAACACAATGGGTTAAGTGGTTACCTCTGGAAAAATGGTGGTATAACACTTCCTTCCATACTACAACAAAAATGACACCATTTATGGCGCTTTATGGATATCATCCATCATCCATCACATTGTTTTCAAGAGACAATTCTAAGGTCCAAGCAGTGGAAGATCATATCAAACATCAACAACAAGTTCTCTAACTCTTAAAGGATAACCTGACTCTGGCACAAAATTGATTGAAGCAATAGGCAGATCAACATCATAGTGAAATAAGTTTTGACATGGGAGATTGGGTATTTTTACAACTACAACCATACAAACAAATGTCCCTCAAATAAGCTAGGAAGGATAATAAATTATCACCCAATTACTATGGTCCCTACAAGGTGTTGCAAAAGATTGGTACTATGGCATACAAATTGGAGTTGCATGCATCTTTTCGAGTACACCCAATTTTCCATATTTCATGCTTAAATAAGGTTATTGGTGACAAGATCCCAGTTCAATCTATGTTTCCTGAACTTGACGAGGAAGGAAAAAACTTATTGGAGCCTGAAGAAATCATGGAAACAAGAATACGGAAGCTACAAAATTGATCAATTTTAGAATATCTCATTAAGTGGAAGAAATTTCCTTCTGAAGATTCCACATGGGAGGATGAGTATTTTATATAAAAGAATCCATAACTACTCAAGCATTGGGGGCAACACTTTTTTGAAGGAGAGGGGCATGTTAGATCCCTATAATACTAGTTTATCCCCCATATTGTTATTGTTTTTGTAAAAAATACGATGTAGATTTGCAATTGCTCATGAAGCTTTAATCAAAATCATAAGACACAAACCTACTCTACTGCTCTGCGGACATTAATTCACAATCTAGAACACAAATTTTAGACATGCAATAAGAAATAACACACATGAAACAAGTATTTTTCATGGGGAAAGAAAATTTCTAAAAACCCCAATGCCTATTTGCATTAAATCATAAGAATGGAGATGTATTCCAATTTCTTTCCTCAACTGAGCACACCCTGCGAGTGCATAAGCTATCTCTTTGCTCACTAAGAAGCTTTGACCCAGACTTCGTCAATTTTTTTCTCTGCATGAGCTACTATTTCCTTGCGTTGTTCATTGAGAAATTAGGCCCCTATTTTTTGGGAATTTCCTCAAATTGATTGCGTAATTCCTTTAGGTTGATCCTTTAACTACATGCAACACCTGTACACTCAATACTAGTCTACAACTATTGTTACACTGCCTTAGAATCTCCACCTTAACTGGGTAACTCAAATTCTCTACATGCAATAGATATTTTGGGCTGATTGATCAGTTAACTGGATGATCACTGAGTTTGACTGAAGTCCCACTGCTTAACTGACCTTCCACTAGTTCCTCCAAAATTTGGAACTAGTTTAACTAAAAACAACCTAAGATAACTGACCTTGATTTCTACAAATTATCAATCACACCTGCTGAAATGAACTCTAACTCCTCCAACTCAAATTTACTGAGTAAACTGGGTGACACAAGCCATGTCACACAAGTTAACATCATCCAAGTTGTCTGCTGATGTGGAAATTCAAATTTTCTCAATTTAATTAAGGCAAAATCAAATTGAGAATTTCTTGTTGCATTTTTCAACAGTTGTGCCCCATAGAAGCCCATTATTTTTATTGTTGTGCCCTTACATTATTATTGTTATGTAGGCCCTAATTATATTTTGACCCTTTAAACTCCTATATACACCAAGGGGGTTTTGTCATTTGAATCATCAATGAATTGTTCATTTATGTGATGTAAAGGGAGATTTCCCCCTCGAAGTGGCTTATTATCTAGTTGTTGATCTATCTTTTCTTATGTTTCTGTGTTATTTTTTATTTGGATACACATCAAGAGAAATCAACACAAAGTTGTAGTAAGATTATTGTCAGCTTTGTTGAACAGAGCAAGAAACCTAGGAGGGGGAAATAGAAACCGCATCTTTGAAACTTAAAAGAGATAGAATGTAGAAAGCAAAATTCACTAGGTGGAGGAGATGTTCCATTGAAGTAGGATATAAGGAATTTATGGAAGTATACACAAACCGAGGATTGAATTTCCTAAGGAGGATAGGCATCAGACAACCTATAAATGAAATGTAATGAGTGCATGTAAAATGAGTGTTCATGGCGAGGTGATGGCATTGGTTTAGGTGATGGGCACCTCCGTGATGAATTGATTGAAGAATATTTACATTTTCATTGTATAAGAACCACTGGAGGTGTTATGAAACTATCTCACCAAAAGATAGAAAAGATAGATCAACACCTTAGAATTCAGCCTCTTCGAGTGGGCAACCTCCTGTACATTACACAAATGAACAATTCTTGGATGATACAAATGGTTAAACCTTCCTTCTATATATAGGAGTCTAAGGAGTCACAATATAATCATGTTGACATAATAGTAATAACATAAGGGCACAACAATAACAATAGTGGGTTTCTATGGGGCACACTAATAACAATATGGGGACAATAGGGGCACAATAATAATAATAAGGGCTACAATGACAATAGTAATGGGGGAATCACTAGTATTATAGGGACCTAACATGCCCCTCTCCTTCTGAAAAGCATTGTCCTCAACGCTTGAGTAATTCTAGATGCTTCTGTATAAAATTCTCATCCTCCCATGTGGAATCTTCAGCAGATAAGTTCTTCCACTTGATGAGATACTCCAAAATTGATCGATTTCGTCATTGTCGCGTTCTTATTTCTATGACCGCTTCCTGTTCAATATGATTTTTCCTTCCTCATCAAGTTCTGGAAATATTATTTGAACTAGAAGCTTGTCACCTATAACCTTCTTTAAACATGAAACATGGAAAACTGGGTGCACTCAGGAAGCTGCAGGAAGCTCCAATTTGCATGCCATATTACCAATATTTTGCAACACCTTGTATGGACCATAATACTTTGGTGATAATTTATTATCCTTCTTAGCTTGCTTGAGGGACATTTGTTTATATGGTTGTAGCTGTAGGAATACCTAGTCACCTACATCAAAACTTCTTTTGCTGCGATGTTGATCTGCCTGTTGTTTCATTCTATTTTGTGCCAATGTGAGGTTATCCTTTAAGAGATGGAGAACTTGTTGTTGATGCTCGATGTGATGTTCCACTGCTTGAACCTTAGAATTTTCTCTTAAATATGATGTGATGGATGGTGGATGATATCCATAAAGTGCCATAAATGGGGTCACTTTTTTTGCAGTATGGAAGGAAGTGTTATATCACCATTCAACCAGAGGCAACCATTTGACCCATTGTGTCTGTTTATCAGATACAAAGCAACGAAGATATCCTTCCAAACATTTTTTTGCTATCTCATTTTTCCATCGGATTGAGGAGGATAAGATGAGCTATGAGTTAACTAAGTACTGAGACAAGAAAATAATTATGTCCAAAACTTTCTAGTGAAAATGGGATCTCTGTCGCTTACAATAATCTTTGGGTTTCCATGTAGCTTTTGGATTGTTTCCATAAATGCAGTAGAAACTGTACTGGCTTTAAATGGATGCGATAATGCACAAAAGTTTGCATACTTGGTAAGTCTGTCAACTACCACCATGATGACACTCTTTCCTTCGGACTTGGGTGAACCTGTGATAAAATCCATTGGAACCTCCTCCCAATGTTGGCTTGGAATGGACAAAGCATGTAATAGACATGGAGTCTTAATTGTTTCAACTTTATTTTGTTGGAAAACCAAACATTCCACCAGAAACTTTTGAATATCTGATTTAAGGCCATCCCAAAAAAATTCCTTCTTAATCCGGTGGTAAGTTTTTAAAAATCCAGAGTGCCCTCCTAAGGGAGAAGTGTGCAATTCCATAAGAATATTTTGTTTGATTTGGGAATTCTTACATAGGTATAAGCGATCTTTGTATCATAACAAATCATTTTTCTAGCTAAACGTATCAGATGTACTGGGATCTTGTTGTAACTTTTGAATGAGTGCCCACACTTCTTCGTCATTCTTCGATTCATCCCTTGCTTCGTTTATCCAATCTGGTTGGATAATAGAAATGGTGCACAACAATGCTTCCACATCCTCATCCTTTCTTGTGAGTGCATCTGCCACAACATTTTTCTTCCCTTTTTTGTAGATGATTTCAAAGTCATAACCCAACATCTTTGTGACCCATTTTTGTTGCTCTTCAGAGGATAATCTTTGTTCTCAATTTCTTAAGTGCATGTAGTATTGCCAACATTTTCTTCTCATAAATAGATTTGTGTAAATACTTTCCTTTGATTGGACGACTTTTGAAAGCAAAGGGTATTTCATATTGCATTAAAACAATGCTAATTCCATTTATTGAAGCATCACCTTCCACAATAAAGGTTTTTGTGAACTCTGGCGTAGCTAAGACCGATGCTTGGCACATTGCCTCTTTAAGATGTTCAAAGGCCTTTGTTTCCTCTGGAGTCCATGAAAATGAATCTTTCTTCAATAATGTTGTTAGAGGTGCTGCTATTCTCCCATAATTCTTAACAAACTCATGATAATACCCTGTCAACCCGAGAAATCCTCGCATATGCTTTATGGATGTGGGGGTTTTCCATTCCTTAATGTCTTTAACTTTGCTAGGGTCTACCTTAACACCTTCATGAGATACAATATTACCCAGATATTCCACCTCTTGTACTCCAAAGAAACACTTGGAGCTTTTTGCATATAATTGTTTCTCCTCTAATAGTTTGAGCACCCTGTCAACATGTTGAACATGATCCTTCCAAGACTTGCTATAGATTAGTATATCATCAAAAAATACTAACACAAATTTTCTAAGGAAGGGTTTGAAAATGGAATTCATCAAACCTTGAAATGTAGAAGGTGCATTGGTAAGGCCAAAAGGCATGACCAAAAATTCATAATGACCCTCATGAGTTCTAAATGCTGTTTTCAGAATGTCTTCAGTGTATATTCTGATTTGATGATATCCTGAATGAAGATCCAACTTGGTGAAGTAAATTGATCCATGCAATTCATCAATGGCAGGAATGTGAAATTTATCTTTAATAGTGAGCTTGTTGAGCTCCCTATAATCCCGACACATGCGCCATGATCTATCCTTCTTGTGCAACAATACTACTGGAGCAGAGAAAGAACTTTGACTAGGTTGAATTATACCAGCCTCTAGCATTTCTGCAACCATAAGTTCAATTTCATCTTTTGGGCATAGGGATATCTGTATGGCCTGATGTTTGGAGGAACACTTCCTGGAATCAAGTGAATAGCATGATCATGATCACGAATAGGTGGGAGGCCTTTGGGAGTCTCAAATACCTTGGAATTGATTGTCCAAGACTTTTTGGAGATGTGGAGAAATATATGATTTTGATGTGGGAACCTCTAGTGAACATAATTGTGCAATTACGCCTCATTGTTCCTTCTTTAGAAGCTTTATCATACCATTAGAGCTGAAAATCTTTCCCGATTTCCCTGCAATACCCCTTAGTTCAACTTCCTTTCCTTCCACACAAAATTTCATGAAAAGTTCTTGAAAATTAAAAGCTATTGTACCCAAAGATTGTATCCATTGGACTCCTAGTACAACATCAACACCACCCATTGGAATGGAAAGCATTGGGCTATTCAATACATATTCTCCCATGGATAGCTTGATATTATGGCACTTTCAAATGCAATTTATGGTTCCTCCACTTGCAACAATCACTTGACACTTTGGTGCTGGATATAGGAAGCAATTCAATTCTTTGGCTATCTTACAATGAATAAAAATTTGGGTACTTCCCAAATCAATCAACAATATTACCTTTTTCTTCTTGATATGCCCTTCTATCTTGATAGTTTGAGGAGTGGTAATTCCAGCCAATGCATTACAAGATATGGTTGGATTCATTTCTTCTTTATCTAGGGTTTGTTCCTAGAGTATATCCTCTTCTTTTGACATTTCTTGTTCCTTTTCTTCCTCCTCTTCACAATCTATGTAGAATAATTTCTTCTTAGCACACTTATGACCTTTAGTGTATTTGCTATCACAACTGTAACAAAGCCCTTTTTCTCGTTTTTCTTCCAATTCTTATGGTGTCAACCTTGTAGGTTATGGAAGGCTAAGGGCAAAAACACTTCCATCTTTATAGTTAGGAGTGGTAGGCTTCCTAGTTGCCATAATTTTGCTTTCCATTTTTCTTTCTAACCTGAATGCCTTCTCCAATGAATCAAGTTCCCAAAGGTGAACCTCATGTTGGATATTATCCTTTAAAGTCCCTATGAACACATCAATCCTAAGCTCCTATGGAATATCTTTTACCCTTATGTTCAAATTTTTGAAGTCCTCATTGCGCTCCATCATTGAACCCTTTTGTTTGAGATTTATCTATTGGCTAAAAAAGGTGTTGCTTTTTGTATCCTCATAATGTGTTGTCATTTATTTCGTAAAAATTGCCCAAGTGACAATTTTTTTACGAGAAAAAATCCATCAATGCCATACAAACTGATTTGGCTCCAAATATAAAGTTGCAATACATACCTTTTGTGTGTTTTGCACATTATGGAGATCGAATAATTGCTCCATCTGTAGTATCCATGTTCTGGGATCCTTGCCATCAAACTTCCTCATATCGATTTTTGGAACATGGTGGGCCTTCAATCCAACATTAGAGTCTATGAAATCATGATTAACATTTCTTTTGTTCTCATTATGAGTTTCCTTTACTTCCCTTTCACTATTAGTAACCATTTCTTGTAGCAACTTATTAAAATTTATCTTCAATTCTTCCATCTTAGCATCCATGCCATTCCTCTTAGCATCCACGCCATTCATCTTAGCGTCCATGCAATTCATCTTAGCTTCCATGCCATCCATCTTAACTTGCACGCCATTCATATTAGCTTCCACACCATTCATCTTGGCTTCAGTTACCTTTTGTGAGAGTGAAGTTTGTTGTACTTGGTCTTGTAATTTTGATATATCATGTTGCATTTCTTCCTCTTCTTCATGAGTCATGCTAGAAATTTCAGGTTTCTTACTAGGTGTTTCCATTTTCTTTCTTTGGGGCATTAATTAATGCTAATAGTTATTCACTATTCCCTTTGAATTCCTTCAAACTATTTTTTCAAACCAATCTTATGCAAAATTTAAAAAAAACTACACACCTTTTTTTCACTTTGCAAGAGCTTGATATTGATTCTGTTGTATCTCTGTAACTGTAGATCTCGAATATCTGAAATCGAATCTTGAAGTATCCCTTTGAGTCCCCTTTCTAACCCCTCAAGTCTGATCAAGATTGGATTCTCCAAGGAAGAGTTATGCCAAATCTCCCACGGTGACCTGATTATAGGCTAGTTCAGTAGAGTGAACTTGTACGAAGTGTCACGTCTCACTATTTCGACTTTAGTACCTAAAACTGATATAAAGAAAACTACAGGCCGTCCTCTTTCTGAAACTTCTTATGAAATTTTAATTTGATGCTTAGAACAAAAGTTATGATGATTTTCCGTAGGTCACCTATTTGGAACGTAATTCTGGAGTCTGCAAAAACCCTAACTTCCTCAAATCATATCTCCGAAAATATAGTGAGACAAGATCTGAAATTTGGACCCGAAGTTCAGAACAATTTCGGCTCAAATGGGTTTTATTTTTAGCTTCTGAAACATCACAGAAAAGAAAATTTATAGCGAAAATTCCATGATGCCTGTTTGGAGTAGCGAAACCCTAGAATCCAAAGCTCTGATACCAAATGTTATGAAACCAACTCACAAAAAGATAGAAAATATAGATCAATGCCTTATAATTCAACATCTTCGAGGGGGCAACCTCCTTTACTTTACACAAATGAACAATTCTTGGATGATACAAATGACTAAAGCCCCCTTCTATATATAGGAGTCTAAGGGGTCACAATATAATCAAGCCGATATAACAGTGATAACATAAGGGCACAACAATAACAATAGTGTGTTTCTATGGGGCACACTAATAACAATATGGGGACAATAGGGGCACAATAATAACAATAAGGGCTACAATGACAATAGTAATGGGGGAATCACTTGTATTAGAGGGACCTAACAGAAGGGATGACTTGATACATGGCCTTTGGGAACTTGGGTTGGCTACTATGATCACCCGACATGGGGGAAACATAATTAAGGTTAAAAAATAAAAGAAAGAGACTAATTAAAAAAAATAAAAAAAAATTCCAAAATATAAAAAAAAAAAAATTCCGAAAGAACAAAAAAGTATATATTAAGAAAAACAGAAAATATGTTAAGACAATTTAAGAAAAAAATTCAACGCACATTTTTAAAATAATCTAAACATATAAACTAGCAATTTCCCCTAAAGGTGCAAAGGTATACCGAAGGAATAGAAGTTTTGGGAAGATCATATAGAGCCCATTATTGAATGCATGAACATAAAGTCCGCCAAACTCTCCAATGCAAATGCCACAAGGAAAACTCACTACTCATGACCTATGTATGCATATGCATGAATATAAAATGTTTACAGACCTTGCCCCAAGTGTGTCACGCCCAACTATTTATCTTTTGTCTACCACATAATGCCACAATTAAGTAGAAATAATATATTTATAAAAATTGTTGTAAAATACATATAATATTTAGTAAAAATAATAGATTATATGATTTAAAAGCATATATCAATTAATCATAAAAGCAATAATTAAAATTTTACAAAATTTTAACTAAAATTTATAATTAAATTGAAAAACACAGTTTTATCTTATTAAAAATCAATTAAATTATATTTTATATTTAAAAATAATAATAAATAGTTTCATAGCACTAGAATTTGGGCTATTTTTCCCACTACATTGAAGAAACATGAAACACAACTACAAAATCCGTACAACACAAGTCTTATATTCACATGGGAAATTTAAACGTTACCAACCTCCTAAAACTTAATGATGTTTTTACCAATACATGGTGGATAATTTCCTCCCCAAATATGTTATATATTATTTAGTAGGTGCTGAGGAGAAACTTTTGGACCGAAGGAGGAACGAGCAAAGCGCGGGAGTCTACGAAAGACCAAGGTTGAGGGCTTCAGCGTAGGAGTTTCTCCATGGACGGCAACAAAGGAGGGAGCTCCACTCCCTCCTTCAAAGAGGTAGTGGTTAACAAGGGTAAGACACCTCCGAACTCAGGCAGAGGTAACTCGAAGGAAGAACGAGAAAACGGGGATAAGGAAACAACAAGTAACAAAGAGAAGAAAAATGATGGCACAAAAGACAAGGAGGAAAATGACAAAAAACAGGGAACAACAGACAGGAAACAAAAGGGACCGTGCAAGCCCAAAGCTGAAATCACTCCCAGAGTAATCTTAAATAACCCAGAGCTACAGGACCACAAGGAGCACATGCAAACTTATGCAATCATATGTAAATTCATGGGACTATGACCCACCGAAAAGGCTTTAAAAACATGGATCAGATACCACTGGAAGCCTAAAGGAAGCATTGATCTTCATCTAGGATCCAAGGGTTTTTTCACTATGGTGTTTGCAAACATTGAGGACAAAGATAAAGTGCTTGAAGGTGGGCCCTAATTCTTTACAACAATAGGGCTCTATATGAGGCCATGGACGATGAAATTCGTGCCGGAGCGGGAAACCTTCACCTTAGTCTCGGTTTGGGTAAGACTCTATTCGCTACCTCTGGATTATTGGCAAATAGAATCACTAACAGCCATAGGCAATAAATTAGGGAGGTATGTCAAAACTTCTGAAGCCACAAGAAGGGGCAAATATACCTCCTTTGCTAGGATTTGTGTAGAGATGGACCTATCTGGAGCACTTCCGGACGAGGTCATATTGGAGGTTTATGATGAGGAATGGGTGCAGATGGTTGACTGCGAGCACATTCCTTTTAGATGTCGAAAATGTCATGAACACGGGCACCTTCTTAGAGACTGCCCTCTCAGTAAGGCAGAGAACAAAAGCAATCCTAACACAATGAAAGAAACAGATGGCTTTCACAAAGTAGCTCATAAAGGTAGAAATGGAAAAAAAGGGCCAAAACAACACCAAAGCGGAGACCAAAAAGAGAGACTGAATCAGTTCCAAGTTCTAGAAGAGGAGGAAGACACAACAGTCGATAATCAAGCAATGAAGGATGGATATGAAAAGCAGGACAAGGAAGAAGAACAAGAGCAAGAACAGGTAAAGGAAAAGCAGAAAGGGATCATGATGAGTGAATCAGAGATGGATATGGATCAAGAAATGACTCAAATCGAGATGGAAATGGAATACAATGAGTTGCAAGAGATTCTTGACAGAGAAAACCTAGATCTGGAAGGGTTCTTGAGTAAGGGAACAACGGGTGGGGTAGAATCTCTACCACAAGAAGAATGAAATTGAATAAAGCAGTTATTCTTATGGAAAAATCAAGCAAAGGGCTTGGGCAAAGATAATAACATGGAAAGACATGGCAACCATGGAATGAAGGTAGTAAAATCAACTCCAGGATTAGCTACAAAAAATCTGGGGAAAAAAAGGGGTAGAAAAAAGCAGAACGAGCTACTAATGGAATGTGGAAAGCTCATGATAGACATAGGTAAGATGAAATATCTAACCAGTTACTCCTTTACCAATTTGTAATTATGAAGTTTACAACTTGGAACATCAGAGGTCTAGGAAGTAAAAGAAAGCAGAGAATACTGAATAATAGAATGAAGCAGGTAGCTTCAGATATTATTTTTTTCCAAGAAATGAAATGCCCTGTCCAAAAGATAAGACAAATCCCTAGTAAATGGCTCAGCAGATATGAGTTTATAGAAGTCAAAGCAGAAAATACAACAGGGCCTATCCTTATCCTCTGGAATCCCCAAAAAATAGGTATTATTGATGCGGAGGCATTAAGGAATTATTTATCAGTTGTTATTCAGCCTGTAGGTGACAGGGATACTTATCTTGTAACGAATTTTTATGGCCCTCAAAGGTTAGATGACAAAATCAAGTTTATTGATTCCCTAATGGACTTGCAAAACAGATTTGCAGGGCTACCGTGGGTTATAGGATGAGATTTCAACATGATTAGATCTCTCTCAGAGAAAAAATGGGGTACAAGAGCACTAAACAAAGATTCCTCAGCTTTCCTATGTTTTTCAGAAAACATGAAGCTGGTGGACATTAAGACAAACAATGGCCTTTGCACATGGAACAACAAAAGAGGAGGGGATTCTCAGGTAGCTTCCAAGCTAGACAGATTCATGATCTCTGAAGAGCTCATGCTTCTTGACAAGGAAATAATAGCAGATATTCTTCCTTTTGGAGGCTCAGATCACTGGCTGATTCAAATGGAGATCAAAGGCATTGGAACCCCAAGAAACAAACCGTTCAGGTTTGAAAATATATGGTTGTCACACCCGGAGTTCAACAGCAACATTGAAAAATGGTGGGCTGAAGACCTACAAATTCAGGGATCATCTATGTTCCTGCTACATAAAAGATTAAAGCACATCAAGCAGAAGCTAAAGGAATGGAACCAAAAGGAATTTGGAAATATTTTCACATGTAAAAAAATGGTAGAAAAAAAATCCTAGATCTTAATCAAGCTTTGATCAAGAATGGCTTTGATAAAGACAAAAATGATCAAGCAGAGACATATCAACAAGAATGGGAAATGCTGTGCAAACAGGAAGAAATTTTTTGGAAACAAAAATCTAGGGTTCTATGGCTGAAAGAAGGAGAACGTAATACCAAATTTTTTCACAGATCTACCATTGCGAACAGAACTCACAACAGAATCTCTTCGATCAAGGATGAGAATGGCCAAATTCACCAATCCCATGAGGAGATAGATGCAGTGTTAGTAAAGCATTTTCGGGACATTGCCAAGGAAAACCTTTTAGAAAGAGAACCTTTCATTAAAAACTTAATTAAACACATACGCAAACTGGTATCCAGAGATGATAATGGTAATCTCAACAGAACTGTAATTGAAAAGGAGATCAGTGAGGTCCTAAAGGAAATGCAGAATGGCAAGGAACCAGGGCCGGATGGATTTAATGTGGATTTCTTCAAAGCCTGTTGGAATATCATTAAAAGGGATATTGTGGAGTTGGTGGAAGACTCCAGGTGGAACAAGACCATTTTGAAAGCTCTCAATAGCTCCTTTATTGCCCTTATTCCAAAACAGGATAATGCTCAAACACCTGATAGATACAGGCCCATCGCCTTATGCAATGTTGTCTACAAGATAATTTCCAAAGTTTTGGCTAACAAACTTAAACCCCTGCTGCCCATGCTCATCTCTGGGGAATAAACATGGTATGTAGAAGGAAGACAAATTCTGGACAACATAATTCAAGCTCACGAGGTGGTTCACTTTTTAACATGCAACAAGAGAGCGGGCATGATCATGCAACTAGACATAGCCAAAGCATATGACAAAGTGAATTGGATATACATCAAAAAAGTGCTCACAACGTTTGGTTTTGATCATAATTGGGTCAGATGGATCATGGCCCTGGTGACTTCTTCTAGCTTTTCAATTTTACTGAATGGCTCTCCTTCTGAACTTTTTCTTCTTTTTGAAGACATTCCGAAAACGGCATTTAGAACTCATGAGGGTCATTATGAATTTTTGGTCATGCCTTTTGGCCTTACTAATGCACCTTCAACATTTCAAGGTTTGATGAATTCAATTTTCAAACCATTCCTTAGAAAATTTGTGTTAGTATTTTATTGATGATATACTAATCTACAGCAAGTCTTGGAAGGATCATATTGAACATGTTGACAGGGTGCTACAACTATTGGAGGAGAAACAATTATATGCAAAAAGATATGAATGTTTCTTTGGAGTCTAGGAGGTGGAATATTTGGGTCATATTGTATCTCATGGAGTTAAGGTAGACCCTAGCAAAATTAAAGCCATTAAGGAATGGAAAATCCCCACATCCATAATGCATCTGCGAGGATTTCTTGGGTTGACAGGGTATTATCGCAAGTTTGTTAAGAATTATGGGAGAATAGCAGCACCTCTAACAACATTATTGAAGAAAGATGCATTTTCATGGACTCCGGAAGCAACAAAGGCCTTTGAACATCTTAAAGAGGCAATGTGCCAAGCACCGGTCTTAGCTACACCGGACTTCACAAAAACCTTTATTGTGGAATGTGATGCTTCAAGAAATGGAATTGGTGTTGTTCTAATGCAAGATGAAAGACCCATTGCTTTTGAAAGTCATCCAATCAAGGGAAAGTTTTTAAGCAAAGCTATTTATGAGAAGGAAATGTTGGCAATACTCCATGCACTTAAGAAATGGCGACCCTACATAATGGGAAGACACTTCAAGGTAAAAACGGATCATGATAGCCTTAAATACTTTTTAGAACAAAGATTATCCTCTGAAGAGAAACAAAAGTGGGTCACAAAGATGTTGGGTTATGACTTTGAAATCATCTACAAAAAAGGGAAGCAAAATGTGGTGGCAGATGCACTCTCAAGAAAGGATGAGCATGTGGAAGCATTGTTGTGCGCCATTTCTATTATCCAACCAGATTGGATAAACGAAGCAAGGGAGGAATGGAAGAATAATGAAGAAGTGTGGGCACTTATTCAAAAGCTACAACAAGATTCCAGTACGTCTGATACATTTAGCTGGAAAAATGATTCATTATGGTACGAATATCGCTTATACCTCTGTAAGAATTCCCAGCTAAAACAAAAGATTCTTATGGAATTGCACACTTCTCCCCTAGGAGGGCACTCGGGATTTTTAAAAACTTACCACAGGGTTAAGAAGGAATTTTTTTGGGATGGCCTTAAATCAGATATTCAAAAGTTTGTGGTGGAATGTTTGCTTTGCCAACAAAATAAAGTTGAAACAATTAAGACACCGGGTCTATTACAACCTTTATCCATTCCAAGCCAACATTGGGAGGAGGTTTCAATGGATTTTATCACAGGTTTACCCAAGCCTGAGGGAAAGAGTGTCATCATGGTGGTAGTTGACAGACTTACCAAGTATGCACATTTTTGTGCATTATCACATCCATTTAAAGCCAGTATAGTTTCTACTGCATTTATGGAAACAATTCAAAAGCTACATGGAAACCCAAAGATTATTGTAAGTGACAGAGATCCCATTTTCACTAGAAATTTTTGGACATAATTATTTTCTTGTCTTGGTACTCAGTTAGCTCATAGCTCATCTTATCATCCTCAATCTGATGGGAAAACTAAGATAGTAAACAAATGTTTGGAAGGATATCTTCGTTGCTTTGTATTTGATAAACAGGCACAATGGGTCAAATGGTTGCCTCTGACTGAATGGTGGTATAACACTTCTTTCCATACAGCAAAAAAAATGACCCCATTTATGGCACTTTATGGGTATCAACCACCATCCATCACATCATATTTAAGAGAAAATTCTAAGGTTCAGGCAGTGGAACATCACATCGAACATCAACAACAAGTCCTCCAACTCTTAAAGGATAACCTCGTGTTGGCACAAAATAGAATGAAACAACAGGCATATCAACATCGTAGTGAAAGAAGATTTGATGTAGGTGATTGGGTATTCCTACGACTACAACCATATAAGCAAATGTCCCTAAAGCAAGCTAAGAAGGATAACAAATTATCACCAAAGTATTATGGTCTGTACAAGGTGTTGCAAAAGATTGGTACTATGGCATACAAATTGGAGCTTCCTGCAGCTTCTCGATTGCACCCAGTTTTCCATGTTTCATGTTTAACGAAGGTTATAGGCGACAAGCTCCCAGTTCAAACAATATTGCCAGAACTTGACGAGGAAGGAAAAATTATATTGGAACCGGAAGCAGTCACAGAAACAAGAACTCGACAACTACAAAATCGATCAATTTCAGAGTATCTTATCAAGTGGAAGAACTTATCCGTTGAAGATTCCACATGGGAGGATGAGAATTTTATGCAGAAGTATCCAGAACTACTCAAACTTTGAGGACAACACTTTTTTGAAGGAAAGGGGCATGTTGGGTCCCTATAATACTAGTGATTACCCCACTACTATTGTAGTTATACCCCTTATTTATATTGTTGTGCCCTTATTACCTCCATGTTGTTATTTATGTGCCCCATAAAATCCCTCTATTGTTATTTTTATGGCTTTATATTATTATTGTTAGGTCGGCTGGATTATATTGTGGCTCCTTAGACTCCTATATATAGAAAGGAGGTTTTGTCATTTGTATCATCTCAGAATTGTTCATTTATGTAATGTAAAGGAGGTTGCCCCCTCGAAGAGGCTGAATTCTAAGGCGTTGATCTATCTTTTCTATCTTTTCTTGAGCTGGTTTCATAACACAGTATGTGTTAAATTCAGAAAATCAGAACATAAATTAGCAAGTACAAGCAGCGATCGAAGTTTTTAATAATACGTAGCTTGTTGTACAAATTTTTGAATTCTTTTCCGATGAGCGAATGCCAAATTTAGGACAACAAAACAACATTCTTCAAGAAATCACAAGTACACATATAAATGATCTCAAATATGAAATTTACAATGAACAGAATGCACAAGATTTCTCAAATAGAAATTTTTTTAAATCTATTGCTTCTGATTCTCATTTTTCCCTTTATCTTGCTATTTTTTCTAATCGCAGTTTATCCCCTCTTTATATAAATGATATTTCATAAAACAGAGAGGTTGATCTTAATGAATTGACAATTAGTTTTTATCAAGATAGAGAATTAAGTATTGATCATGTAGAAATTTCACTATAGATTAAACTGATTATGTAATGTATTAAAGCAAAATACTTAATCTACTTCTACAATCAAACTTGTGAAAGCTTAATCGATTTTGAGCAAGATCAAACAAAACACATATAATAAAGAAGAAGATTCAATCACACATGAAACGCAGAAGAATACTCTAGGGAAAGCCTCAGCTAAAAACCTCGTTATTTGTATTATCATACAAGTGGAAATATCTAAGTATTACACAAAGCTTTAGCTCTCAAGCTATCTAGCTCTCAGTACAATCCCTCACTGTTGCTCATAGACAGAATAGACAACACATATGCCTTCCTTCAATCCTCCAAGCCTCATGTTTCCTTCCACAGTTTCTCCTGGTTCCACCAGCTGCAACCTATGTGATTCTCACCTCATACACAACACTGACCTTTGAAATAACTACGCAATCTTGAAGGAGTTAATTCCTTCCGCATGGATGAGTTTCCTTTATAGGAAAATTCCTCCAACTGATAGTACACTCTCCCTTCCTTTGATCTCAACTAGGTCTTTCTCTAAACTGACATGCATGAGTTATTTATGAGAGAATATTCAGTTATTTGGAGAACACTAGTTGCATGCATGCATGCATTAACTGACTGAACTCACAATTAGTTCCTCCAACTGTTTGGAATTAATTTAACTTGACTTAATTCAGTTAACTGAGCTAACTAATTACAACTCAAATACAACTCATCCATATCTCCTTAATTAAGGGATAACTTCCTCAATCAAAGGGATAAGTGTTGCATGTCTTCACGTAGACTTCATGTTTGATTTTCTCCAACTAATTAACTCAAGATGAATTAATTAATTATTTTTCAAACAGCTGCTGAGACCAAATTGAAATTTTAATTCAGGGACTAATTAAAATTGGAATAGATCTTGAAATGCTATTTATAGCAATGTTATTTTTAGCATTTCTATTTTATCATTCCTTGTTGCTATTTTCAACACCGGTACTTAAAATGCTATTTATAACAATGCTACTTATAACATTTCTTGTTGTTATTTTCAACATATCGCTCTTTTGGCATTAATGAACATGTGCTTTATATTCCTTCTTGTTTTGATACATTGGATGAGATTGAAAGGAATTCCAATGAATGTCGTGAGGTCATTTATGATAGTTACTTTGACATTGAGGATATATATTTTTCATCTTAACAATTAGATCCTCATAACCAAAGTTGAATCAAATGTGAAAATGAAGAACACTCAAATTCAGAAATTGTTTCAAACATTCTCATTTTCAAACAATTAATCATACTCATGATTTCAGCATTCGAAAAACATTCCAATCTATGATTTATATGATGATCAAGATCTCATTCATATTCATAGTTGTGATTCTCTTTCTAATTCACAATTTGGCATTAGAAATCATTCGAATTCTATTATTTTGAGCAAGTCTTGTGAAAAGGAAATTATTTTAAATCAATCCCTGATCTAAAAATGAGATCTTAGATTATTATTAAGGTGTTACAGACTCATGTGCAAGATTTGCCTATATCATTTAGTGCAACAGATCGATAAGATTGTGAATCATATAGACAATGAGAAATTAGAGAAACGTAATAGATACACACACGTAACATAGCAAGATAATCAAGGAGTTCATCCAAAACTCCTAGGCTATGTCCCCTGGTCCAGCCTTCAGTGGTGATTCTCTATTATGTCTTCAAGAGCAGAGTTTTTACAGCAGTGAGCTCAATTTGAGTCTCAACACAATAGATACAAAACAACAAGGTCAACTTAAATCCCTCAAGTCTCTCTGAGTACACAGACTTTCCCTCTTGCTTTCTGCTTCTGTCTTCTTCTCTATCTTAGCACTGCTTGCCTTTGTCTCTGTCATTTAGGGGCTTTTAAGCCAATTGGCGTTGTCTGTTCGTTTTCTCTTTCAGGTTTTCTGGCTCCTAACTTCTATCCACTCAAATCCCCTCTGAGTGTTAAGCAATCATTGTTAAACGTCTTCAGGGGTGGTGGCCAGCTATTCTGCAACGGAAGGGACCATCGATGCCGTTGAAATCACCAAAATAGTCGTTCTCTATTTACACAGAGAAACACACAAAAACACGGGGAAATCCACCAATCTATCATTTATCGGACCTGAAATATCATTAACTCTGCTCTAAAACCCATCAAGTCCACCTTTGTATCGCTATCGCATGTCGCTCGGTCGTGGGTTCCTTTGTATTTGGGTTTATTATGAAAAATCCCAAATACAAAGAAAATCCTGACAATTTTCCCCATATTGGACTTCAAATGTTATCATATACCCTTTCGGGCCTGCTATATATCGCATCGACTGCATTTCCTTTGCATTTCGTTTATTTAACGAAAATGTGAAATACATAGAAAAACCCCTTTTTCCGGAACTCAAAATATATTGAATTTCATCTATAACCCCGTCGGGTTTGGCTATTGCACGTCACATTTGGATTGGCCTCGCTCCTTTGTATCGCTCCGATGCGATATTGCGATATCGCAATGACATATCGCATAGTCCGTGGGCCTGTGGTAAGCACTCCCTTGTATGTTGCCGATGTGATATTGTGATATAACCTGGGCCATCGATCTGCGCGCTTGATAGACGGTCCTCATTGACTCACATTGATCGTAGTCACAACTTCCATATTATAGCCTTCGATAGCCTCCGTTTGCCATCTCTGATTGTGATATGCCGATCGGATCTGGACCGTTGATCGCCCAAATCCGATGGCTCCTGTGCATCATTGTTCAAGCCTCCAATAGCTCTGTTTTTCACTATTTCTTTATGTTTTTCAGGGCCGATAGTGTAATCCACCATTTCTAAAATTTCATCCTTTGTGATAGTTTTTTTATCTTAGAAGACCTAGATGGTTTTTGGGATCCATTTTGGATCACGCCTTCCCACTGAAAAGCTTTTGGATCACCAAAAGTTGATTTTTAAGCATCGATCAAGTGAGGATACATCTTCCTCACTTGTCCAATTTATATCCATCGTGCATTGCTTGGTTTTGAACCCTTGAGTCCAATTCCAAGGTACTCAACATCCCCTCTACGTGTAGTTCTCACCTTCCTATCCAGATCTGTATGTTCCTACAACTCATTGAGATATTCAGGCAATAGATCATCAATAGAAGGCAACTGACTTTGCTCTTCGGGATCTTCAATCAATGAAGGTTGAAACAGTCTCAAGTTTTCTGTATTAGCTACTGAATAGATGTGCATGTAAGCTGGCAAGTCAAGGCAAAAAGCATTTTCACCAATTTTCTCAAGTATCTTGAAAGGCCCATACCTTATTGGCTTCAGCTTCTTACCTTCACCTTGCATTCTGTCTTTGCTGATGTATAACCAGACTTGATCACCAACTTGGAAGCTATGCTCAATTCAATGCTTGTCATGCCTTGCCTTGTACTTGGTCTGGCTTCTTTCCAGCTGTTCCTGCACTGCCTGGTGAATTTCTTGGATCTATTCAATGAACTTGGTTGCTTTGTCCACATCATTGTGCCCATCAACTGCCATGTCTTTTCCAAAGACAAAATCCAAGGGAGATTTTGTTGTAAAACCAAAACAAGTCTCAAAAGGAGATCTCTGTGTAGAAGGGTGCTTGACACGCTTGTAAGCATGTTGCATATAACACAAATTTTCATCCCAAAGCTTGGGATGCTTGCTGCAATAGCCCCTGAGAAACTGGATCACTGTCCTGTTGACCACCTCTGTTTGGCCATCTGTTTCTGGATGAAATGTTGTGCTCTTCTTCAATCTGGTGTCCATCAACTCCCACAGACTTGACCAAAACTTCCCAACAAATCGAGAATCTCGATCAGATACAATGGAAGTGGGTAACCCAAAATGAACCTAGACATGCTGAAAGAATAACTTTGTTGTTTGTTCAGCTATAATCTTCTTGATACAAGGTATTAAAATACACATTTTTCTAAACCTATCCACAATAAAATATAAATAATCATGACCCTTTCTAGATTTTGGCAATCCCCCAACAAAGTCCATGGAAACACTTTCCCAAGGACGAGAAGGAACTGGAAGTGGAGTGTACAAGCCTATTTTTCTGTTGGTAGGCTTGCTTTTAGCACACATGGTACATCCTTTAATATATCTAGAAACTGTTTCATGCATTCTTGGCCAATAACAGAACCTTTGCAGCTGTGCAACTGTTTTACTTACACCAAAGTGGCCTGATATAAGAGAAGTATGTGCTTCCCGGATTATGTTAACTCTTTCAGTTTGTGGAATGCATAACTTTCCCAAATGATACAAGAGTTGGTCCTTATCATAATAATCAATTCTTCTACTTTTTTTCCATGACTTAAAGTTGCATATATATCTTTAAAATCTATATCTTGAGCATATTGTTCAGTGTAGCTTTCATGCATTACTGGGTTATACTTAAATATAGTAGATGCATTTATGATTGGTCTGGATAACATATCTACAACCTTATTGTGTATGTTTTTCTTATATCTGATGACAAGATGAAACTATTGTAAAAAGCCCATCCACCTATAATGTCTTGATTGCTGCAATTTAGTTTGTGAGTGCAAATATTGAAGTGGTTGATGATCTGTATGTGTAATTGTTTCTTTGGCCATTAGGTAATGTTTCCACTTTTTCACACTCTGTACTAATGCATACAATTCCTTATCATATGTGGGATAATTAACTATTGCAGAATTAAATGTCTCAGAATGATAGCACATGGATTTACCATGTTGCATCAACACTGCTCCCATGGCATAGTCACTGGCATTTGTTTCAATCTCAAATGGATGTTGAAGATCTGGCAGTGCTAGTACTGGTGTTGTACTAATTTTTTCTTTTAAGGTGTCGAAGGCTTTCTGTTGTTTGCCTCCCCACTAAAACAACTTGTTCAATACTATTAAAGCATGTAAGGGAGCTGCAATCAAGGAAAAGTTAGCAATAAACTTTCTCCAATATTGTGTTGCTCCTAGGAAACTCCTGACTTCTGTAGTAGATTTGGGTTTAGGCCAGTTCACAATGACTTCAACCTTAGAGGGATCTATCTTCAATTCACCACCCCCTACAATATGACCCAAATAATTTAAAGATGTTTTGCCAAATTCACATTTTGATAACTTCACATAGAGGTTTTCTCTTTTCAAAACATCTAAAGTCTGCTTTACATTCTTCAAATGTTTTTCCCATGTTTTACTGAAAACAAGAATGTCATCTAAATATACAATTACAAAATCATCAATAAAAGGTTTGATTACATCATTCATGACTCTCATGAAAGTGGCAGGAGAATTGGTTAAGCCAAAAGGCATAACCAGCCATTCATACAACCCTTGATTTGTTTTGAAAGCAGTCTTCCATGCATCTTGTTCTGCTACTCTTGCCTGATGATAGCCACTACGCAAGTCCAACTTGGAAAAATAAATTGTTTCTTTCAGCTGATCTAATAGATCATCAATGTTAGGAAGAGGATAATGATTCTTGATCGTTACTTTATTTAGTGCACTGTAATCAATGCACATCCTCCACGAACCATCTTTCTTTCTCACCAACACGATTGGAGATCCACATGGTGATGTGCTTGGTCTTATAAACCCTTTATCGAGCAGCTCTTGTACCTGCTTCTTAATCTCTACATTCTCTAAAGCGGATAACCTACACATTCCGATGTTAGGTAATGGAGCATCTTGCTACAAATGAATATCATGTACTATTTCCCTTTTTGGTGGCAGACCTTTAGGTTCTTGAACTAGGATATCATATTCTGAAACAACTTTTTCTAAATAAGATTTCTGTTTAGCATCACAACTTTCAAATACATTGGTTTTATCAGGATTCTTTTCCTTTACAACCATTAGTAAAAATTTCTTGCATGAATTTACAATTCTTTTCATCTGCCCTGAATAGGAGCATCGAGGATGAAAACCACTTCCTCTTAGAGTGCCCTGCATACAACCACATTAGATCTCAATTTCACAACCTTTGTTACAATACTGACCTTCCTAGCCTTTTACAATGCCAAAATTATAGTGAACTCGGGAGGCTTCTCTCCAAGCTTTTTGAGCATAGGAATAAAATCTTAAATCAAAATAAATAATTTGTCTTTTTAGGTCCGATAGATCATTATTTGGTCTCAGCGGACGTTAACCATCATCATCATCATCAAATAAATTATTTTTGAGTTTATGAGCTCTTACAATATATTCTATTCCATCTTTAGTGAGTTGATACTTATTTTCAGCTCTATGGAATGGCTTTTCTATCATACAAGTAAGAACTTCTTAAAAAAATACCAGATATATCCAAGGAAACTATATCTAACTCAACCTCATCTACAAATGTTGACCCAATAGCAAACCTAAGTTTACATTGTCTTGTCACTTGTAGATTTGCTTTATCACATACCCAACCTAATGGATATGGCTTCTTGTGAGGTGTGGTTAGTAATCCCAACTTCTTTACAATTGCTTCAGAAATCAAGTTTACTTGTGATCCGCTATCAAATAAAGTATCAATCTTTTGATTCTTGGAAATAACTCTAATATGAAAAAGCTCATGTCTCTTCCTCTCATTTTATTCATTATCTATAGATTGTGCAGAATTACTTGTAAATGCTTCAGAATTTTTACCATTTATATCTGTGGCTATGACTGTTGTTTCATCCCCTGAGTCTGACCCCAAATCTTTCTGAATAGCAACAACAATCTTCTTCTTCTTACCACTGAACTTCTTGGGTTTCGACTCCAGATGCAAAGACCAGCAATGTGCATCATCGTGCCCATCCTTCTTGCAGTGAGTGCATGAAGTTTTGTCTTTTTGTACAACGTTTGTCTTCCGCCCCTTCCATTTATGCTTCTTCTTTTCCTTGTTCTTGCTTGCAGCGGATTTTGATGATCCCCCAATCTCTGGGTTCACATTCTTGCCTCTAGCCTCTAGATGTGTAGACTAAATTGATACATCATCTAGGCTAGTGGGGTTAAACATGAGAATGGTGTCCTTCAAATAGCTATGCAGACCACCTATATACTTCAACAAAGTTTCAGTTGAGTCTAGAGAAATGCCTAGAGTTAAAGCTATTTTTCTAAATTTTGTACACTTTGGCCTTTTAATTGGTGAAGAGTTTGTCAACTCATCATTGCTTGTTGCATATAAGGTAGCGGATAGAATTGTTTTTTTTAATGGCAAAAACAAATTCATTCCAAGTAAAAAGAATTTTACCATGCTTCTTCAAATTGGCTTGTGTCTTGCCTTCCCACCACACTAGTGCAGTTCCTCCAAGGCGATGGCTAGCCAACTGAATCTTTCTCCTTTTTGAATCAATGTTCTGCACCCTGCAATATACATCAATCTTTCTAATCCAATTATCTAGCTTTTCTACATTTAATTCTCCATCATAAATTGGCAAATCAAAATTTACATCTAATTTAATCAAGGAAGTCTTCTTCTTTTTCTTATCAGGGCTAGATTTATGTGAAGAAGATGATGAGGATGATGAAGGTGATGATGGAGTAGATGGTGGAGAATGCCTCTCTTCTTTTCCTTTGCCTTCTAGGTGGACAACTCGAAGAGGTTCCTCTGCTCCTTTATTTGGGCTAGGTGCTGAAATGCTTTCAACTCGGCCCTTCTTAAATTCCTGATACATCTCTACCACCATGGCCTGAAGTGCCTTAAAATCTTCTAGAAATTGAGATTCTTCTCCCAAGGGAGTTTCTTCGGCCATTTTCCTCCGAGAATAGGCTCTTCCAATTTTTGGATTGGCCTCGACAAGTTCTCCTTTTCCCAGTTTGAGCTTTGAACTAGTTAGCATAAAAAAAAAAAGTCCAGCACAAGCTTGTCTAACCTTAACAAATCAAAAACCAAAAGCTCTAATACCACTTGATCTAAAAATGATCTTAGATTATTATTAAGGTGTTACAGACTCATGTGCAAGATTTTCCTATATCATTTAGTGCAACGGATCGATAAGATTGTGAATCAGATAGAGAATGAGAAGTTAAAGAAACGTAATAGACACACACACACATAACACAACAAGATAATCAAGGAGTTCACCCAAAAATCCTGGGCTACGTCCCCTGGTCCAACCTTCAGTGGTGACCTCTCTATTATGTCTTCAAGAGCAGAGTTTTTACAACAGTGAGCTCAATTTGAGTCTTAACACAACAAATACAAAACAACAACGTCAACTTGAATCCCTCAAGTCTCTCTGAGTGCACAAACTCTCCCTCTTGCTTTCTGCCTCTGTCTTCTTCTCTATCTCAACACTGCTTGCCTATGTCTCTGTCTTTCAGTGGCTTTTAAGCCAATTGGCGCTGTCTGTTCATTTCCTCTTTCGGGCTTTCTGGCTCCCGGCCTCTGTCCACTCAAATCCTCTCTAAGCATTAAGTAATCATTGCTAAATGTCTTCAGGGGTGGTGGCCACCTGTTCTGCAATGGAAGGGACCATCAACGCTGTTGAAATTCCCAAAATAGTTGCTCTATGTTTACACATAGAAACACACAAAAACACGGGAAAATCTGCCAATCTGTCATTTATCGAACCTGAAATATCATTAACTCTGCCCTAAAATCCATCGGGTCTACCTTTGTATCGCTATCGTAAGTCGCTTGGTCATGGGTTCCTTTGTATTTGGGTTTATTATGAAAAATCCCAAATACAAAGAAAATCTCAACAATTTCCCCATATTGGACTTCAAATGTTATAATATTGCATTTATAAACCCTTTCGGGTCTTCTATATATCGCATCGGGCACATTTCCTTTGCATTTCATTTATTTAATGAAAATGTGAAATACATAGAAATACCCATTTTTCCGGAACTCAAAATATATTGAATTTCATCTATAACCCCGTCAAGTCCGACTATCACACGTTGCGTTTGGATTGGCCCCGCTCCTTTGTATTTCTCTGATGAAATATTGCGATATCGCAATCGCATATCGCATAGTCCCCAGGCCTATGGTAAGCACTCCCTTGTAGGTTGTCGATGCGATATTGTGATATAACCTGGGCCGTCGATCTGCGGACTTAATCGATAGTCCTCGTTGACTCACGTTGATCACAGTCGCAACTTCCATATTGTAGCCTTCGACAGCCTCCGTTTGCCATCTTCGATTGCAATATGTCGATCGGATCTGGATCATTGATCGGCTAGATCCGACAGCTCTTGTGCATCATTTTTCAAACCTCCAATAGCTCTGTTTTTCACTATTTCTTTATGTTTTTTAGGCCCGATAGTGTAATCCGCCATTTCTAAAAGTTCATCCTTTGCGATAGTTTTTTATCTTAGAAGACTTAGAGGGTTTTTAGGATCTGTTTTGGATCAATCCCAATTGTGTTGTAATAATAGTTGTAACACTAGTGTAAACTATGATTTGATTTTATTATTTTTCCTTCATATATTTTATTTAAATCCAGATTTGTTTTTTATTTTTAGATACTTTGTGCTGGCATATTGAGCAGCTCAGTATTCAACACTCAATTGATATGTTGTCTGAATGGGAAAATGAAGTTTCAGATTCTAATTGTGAACATCGAGAGCTATTTCTCTCCCAATTTCAACTGATGTTCATTTCTTATTGATTACTTCTACCTTCTCAAAGGCAGTGTCAACAAGAGAGTGTATTTTCACAATATGACCAACAACCTAATTTAATTAATGATCTTCCATTGTATCTAATAGGTTTCCATATGTTTTTCATAGACCCCTTCGAAAAATATTTGGAAAGTTTTCCTTCACAGAAGATTGTTAATAGTGTAACACTTGCACATAACACTAACATATTTATGCATGCCATTGAATGTAAAAGATCATTTTCACAATCTCGCATGTTATCTTCTCTTTTGAATCCCTTCCAATCATTAATAGTAGAAATTCATCAAGGTTTCTATGATCCAATTGAAATTCAATTGGAAAGGGCATTTCAAGAGAAGGTAATTGTAAATAAACTGCTAACAGTAACTATACATTCTAAAATCAGACTTGTTTTCCTTAGTTTAATTTTATTCTTATTTTTTTTACTAATAATTGATTTGTACATACATGCAGGAATCAAAATGCTTACATGGTTACATTGGAAGTATGACTATACCTAGTCATGTTTCCTTCATTAAGTTAGAAATAGGAATAGATTAATTTAAATTAGATTTTTTTTTTATGTTTGCACTTATTTCATTATTTCAGATTTTCAATAAAGAAAGTAATGAATTTGACTTCTTCTGTGCCTCCCCTTTCATTTTTGGAAAAACGGCTTAGTACATTTTAGAGGCTCTTGAAAAATCAGATCATACATATTTATGAAACCTTTAATTGTCTTGTCTTGCAAAAAATTCATCTCAAAATCATACAGAAATTCCAAGAATTTGCTGCAACTTGACAATTTTGGATTCATAAGTATTTCTGAAAAAGAACTCGCCACCACTCATGTTTTCTGATGTAAATTGGAGGTGGATGCAATTTGGAAAATTCATTTGGGAGAACTTGAAGACTCATAAGGTAAAATTTTCAGTCAATTTTTTTCAGGTATACATTTACAAGCTCATCATCATCTATGGTTAGTTTTACTTTTTTCAATGGTAATTCTTTCTTCTTGTTATGTTTCTTTTGCAGGTTTTCATTCATTTTGGAGGCTTGAAACGAACAGGCAACTATTTTAAATATACAGCATGTTCAAGGAAGTATTAGTTGTTTTGTCAGAATTTGAGGATTCATTAATTTTCCTTATATATTTCATTAAAATTCTTTTCAGACTTTTAAAAACATTATCGGGAAATTCATGTTGGATTATTATAATATCGCAAATCTCCTCATAAGAAAGTCGTGATAACATCTTCCTCCGATCGAATAATCCTATGGTTAATCAAATTATTGAATGGAGTTTTTATAGAAAGGAAAATTGAGTTGGGAACTTTTATTTCGAATACTTTAATAACATTCCAATCATGTTGTATTGCCATATAGCATTATAAGAGCATTCTAATGTCGGGACATTTCATATAAAGCGTCAATTGAAGTATTGTTATATCCACCAAATTCCAGACATGAACACATTTAATTCTAGTTCTGAAAGATATTGCATCTCTTCATAAATCGCAAATTTAGTTGAAGCAAATGTTTTAAAAGTTCCGATGTCCTAGACCTGATATAGCATTTAAATTCAGTTTTAAAATATATCGTATCCACTCATAGAATTGTAATTTCAATTGGGACATACATTTGAAAGTTCTGATATCCTGGATCCAATAAGAGATTGAATCCATTTAATAAAACTATCACTTCTGTTTTACATCGCATATCAGAGGTTTTTACATATGAACGCATCAAATATCTCTGATCATGCGATACGGGCATCCTCTCCAATCTCCGATAAAAGATTTCACGATATCACACCATCCATATTGCATCATCCATATCGCAAAATTTGATCATAAGCATTCCTGATAAGAAAACTATGATATTAGATCCCCGATATAACTTCTCGTCAATCTTTCATATCATAATTTTTATATCACACATATATGACAGACCCACCAATTTTCCACATCATCTGTCACATGCCCGCAATCAGAAAATAATATCGGCATGTCCTTTTAACAACTTCTATCTTTGATCCTCCGATATTACGATCACTCTATCACATATATTCACATCGCAATGGTGATATCTCATTTTCACATAGCATATGCCCATATCGCAAATTTTCTATCATAACAAATATATCGCATCGCAAAAATCAAATGAAGCCTTGCCTTAAGATTCACTGATGCACTAAACTCTTATATATGTCTCTCTACCATTGTGAATTAACTATCATATATTACTCAATTTCATATCGACAAAGGTAAAGATCAAAAATTGAAATTTATGCATGAAAAGGAAACTTGCGATGCGAAACATCCGATAAGGCGTTGTGTTGTATAAAAGATTTTAAGGCACTCTTGAGTGAACATTATGGTAATGAAGCAATTGATAACAAAATTGCAACATGGTTAGATCATTTTTATTTCTCTTATATTTGAGTTTTAGATATATCACTCTATATTTAATATATGAAATTCAAGACCTTCCCATCTACACATCTGTATTTCATTATCTCGGATTTGGTCTTAATTCTGAAATATTTATGAAAATCATGGAGTTGATATGAAACTTATAATATTATGAGAACATTCATCATTGCGATTCATTAAAAAACATCCTTTCATTCTCATCTCTGATGAATTTAGTTCACTTCAGATTCCTGGAACATGAAACATTGTTTTCTTCTAGTTTGTTGCTTGTTTTAGTTTAAATTTAATAAGTGATGATTGTGGGTTAATAAGATTTCAATTAGTTCAACTTCTTCATGCTTTTAATTCTAATTAAAGTAAGAAGTTAGCTAGTATTGGAGAAAATGATATCTTTCAGGTAAGATTAAATGCAATTCTCCAATGGTAAGTTTCATGTACCCATTCTCATTACTTTACTTTTGTTTTTAGTTTCGTTTTTAATTTTTGTTGATCTTGAACTCTGTTTTTCCAGGTCTTCATGAACCTATTGCACCTCTACCAAATCAGTGTTGAAGTTCATTTTCTTTTGTTTAGTTTGCTTTGAGATTTTTGAAAGACGCAGTATTGATGCTCAATGAATTAGCTAAACTGGGGAGTTTCTGAACCTTTAACTGTTTCCTTAAGCATTTCTTTTATTTGAAAATGATTAAGATGCTTTTTGTAGATTTTTTGTCTTCAAAAAAAGAAAGCTTTCAGCAGAAAGAAACTTCTCATTTAATATATTATCTATCATTACTGCTATCGGAAGTCAAAGTTCTTATAAATCTGCAAGATAATATTTATGTAAATCTCAACAAAAGAAGTGTTGGGTTGTGTTATATTCTTTCCACGACTAGCCCACGTAGTTAAGCTAGCGTTTAGAAGGGGGGTGGAGCCTCCCCTTCATTGCGCTGATTGCGTTGCAGGGGGAGTCACAAGGGGTTTGAGGGGTGCAGGTAACCCCACTCTATGGGGTTCGGGGCAGCGCACCAGAAATTTTTGTTTTTAGACCCTATATTAGGTTGGGCGGACCTACCTATGGTTTTGTGCATGATTTTTCACACATGGTTTTCGACGCGATGGTTTTCGGTCCATGGTTTTGGATGTGATGGTTTTCGATCCATGGTATTGGATGCTTCGGCATGTATAAATATGTATTGTAACATTGAAAGGAAAATAATTAAAAATCAAGCTGGTAGTCTCGATTTTGGGATCCAAGGGAAAATCTCTGTGTATATGTGTTTTATGGGTTATGCTCTCGCATTGTTTATTTTATGTTTTTTAGAATTCGTATGCAGGTAATTTCTATATAGGGTTAAAACCTACATTTGGTATCAGAGTTGTTTTGGCTTCAAGGGGACGCCTTTGTTGCTAAGGGGTTTCGCTCGGGCCTATGGTAGACCTTGTTCAATGGGAGATCTGTGAGATCAATTCTCGTGGTGAAAGAATATGACGAGCGCAGGAAAAATAGAGATTGAGAAATTTTATGATCGGAGTTTTGAGTTATGGAAACTCAAGATGGAGGATCTGTTGGTGGATAAAGATCAATGGATCATGATAGATCCGGGTACTAAACCAATGGGAGTGTCCGATGAAGAATGGAGGAAGTTGGATCAGAAGGCTAAAAGCACAATACAAATGTGTGTCTCAGATTCAGTATTGTTGAATGTATCAGAGGAAGCTATGGTGAAGGCTTTGTGGGACAAGTTAGGGACTTTGTACCAATCTATGTCTCTAGTGAATAAATTGTTCCTACGGAAAAAGTTGTATAACCTGAGGATGAAAGATGGAGACTCGGTGACAAAACATCTGAACACATTTAATACTGTGGTAACTCGGTTATTATCTGTTGATATTAAAATTTTAGATGAGGATAAGTGCATCAATTTGTTGTGTTCTCTACCAAATTCGTGGGATAGTCTGGTTATTACAATAGGTAGTAATACAACTACCTTGCAGTTTGATGAAATAGTCTCATCCCTGCTGATGGAGGAGATGAGACAGAAAAATATGGAGAGCCAGAATGGTGATGCCTTATTTGTACGAGGACGGTCCAAGAACAAAAACAAAAATAAGTGATCGAGTGGGAGATCTAAATCTAGAGGTAGATCTAAATCTCCAGGAAAACATGCAAAGGTGGTGTGCTAGAAATGCGGAAAGGAAGGGCACTACAAAAGGGACTGTAAATCCAAAGCTCCTGATAAAGGAAAGGGATCTGATGATGTTGCTTCTACAGAGGCGAAAACCATCTCAGATGAAGGTGGGGATGTGTACTTGGCTTCTTCAAGTACACATGTAGATCATGAGGCATGGTCGATTAACTCAGGTGCATCCTTTCACTTCACTCCCCATAGAGAGTGGTTCTGCGAGTATGAGAAATACAATGGTGGTGATGTCTTATTAGCGGATGATAAGAAGGCTAGAATCATTGGTCGCAAAAAAGTAAAGTTGAAGTTGCAAGGTAGAAGGGATAGAACACTTCCAGGTGTTCTACATATTCCTGCATTGGCCAGAAATCTGATTTCTGTAAGCAAGCTGGATGATGCAGGTGTAAAAACAATGATAGAGAAGGATACCTGCAAGATGGTTCAGGGAGCACTGGTATTGATGTGGGGAGTTTGGATTGGAACTCTATACAGGCTTCAAGGTAGCACTGTTGTTGATGGGTGCAACTGCTCTGTGGTTCCTGAAAGTGGAGCAGAAAATCTAACGATCTCTGGAGAGAAGACCATGCTGTGGCATCAAAGGCTTGGACATATTGGAGAGAAGGGCCTTCGAATACTTCATGGTAAAGGTATGGTAGAAGGTATCAGTACTATCTCTCTGAATTTTGATTTCTGTGAATATTGACTATATGGGAAGAAGAATCGGGTGAGTTTCCCCTCTGGTGGTAAGAGGGCAAAACATATATTAGAGCTTGTGCACATTGATGTGTTTGGACATGTGAAGGTTCCATCACTGGGTAAGTCTGTGTACTATGTATCATTTATAGATGACTTCTCAAGGAATACATGGAAATATTTCCTTAAGAAGAAATCTGAATTCTTTGACGGGTTTAAAGAATTTAATGCTCTGGTGGAAAGCCAAATAGAGAAGAAGATAAAGATGCTGAGGACATATAACGATGGAGAGTTTTGCAGTAAGGAATTTGAAGAATTCTGTAAGAAGTGTGGTATAGCACTGCAAAATACTACTCCATATGCACCTCAGCAAAATGGAGTTGCAAAAAGAATAAACAAGATGTTGATGGAAAGGGCAAGAAGCATGCTCATTGGTGTCGGGTTAGGACAGGAATTCTGGGTAGAGGCGATGGAGACAACATGTTACCTGGTCAATAGATCACCTTTATCAGCGCTGGAGGATAAGACTCCACAAGAGGTATGGACAGGTAAAAAACCCTCTCTTTCACATTTGAGGGTATTTGTATGTGATGCATATGTACATGTTCCAAAGGAGAAACGAACCAAGTTGGACAGTAAATTTGAAAAGTGCATCTTTATTGGGTATAAGGATGGTTTAAAGGGTTATAAGCTTTGGAACCCAGTAACAAGGAAGGTTGTGTACAGCCAAGATGTGGTGTTTAGAGAGGTGAAATATGTTATTAAACATGAAATCCAACCAAAGGAACATGTGAAGATAGAGTTTTAGCTAAAGGAGGAAAAATCAGACTCTATAGCAAAGGAGGAATCAAAAAATTAAGAGCCACAAACTCCGGGTGTGAGAAGATCAGTTTGAGAAAGAAGGAAACCAGAAAGGTATAGTCCATTTGCTTTTTGTTTAAATTTTGCTTTATCTATTACTTATGATGATCCCAGAACTTTGAAGGAAGCAGTAGATTCAGAGGATGAAAAGCTCTAGAAAGAGGCCGTGATTGATGAAATGGCATCTTTGCACAAAAATGAGGTTTGGGATCTAGTGGAGTTGTCGGTTGGAAGGAAACCCATTGGCAGCAAATGATGTTCAAGAAGAAGACAAATGCAGAAGGAAATGTGGAGAAATACAAAGCTTGGTTGGTAGCAAAAGGTTATTCCCAGGAGCCAAGAATTGATTTTGGTGATATCTTTTCTCCTGTTGCCAAGGTAACTTCTATTAGATTACTTTTATCTATTGATGTTGGTTTTGATTTTGAGGTAGAATAGATGGATGTAAAGATAACATTTCTTCACAGGGATCTAAAAGAGGAGATCTACATGAAGCAACCTGAAGGCTTTGCGGTGAAGAGTAAGAAAGAAATGGTACGCAAGTTAAAGAAGTCTCTATATGGGTTAAAACAGTCACCAAGGATGTGGTATTAGAAATTTGATACACTTATATGGGGACTTGGCTTCACGAGAAGCAAAGAAGATCACTGTGTATTTTAAATTAATTGGTGAACATGTTATTTATCTGGTCTTGTATGTGGATGATATGTTGCTGGTTGGAAATGACAAATAAATTATCTAGGATTGAAGACCCATTTGTCCTCCAAATTCGACATGAAATATCGTGGTGCTGTAAACTATATTTTAAGCATGGAAATTAAAAGAGATCAGACAAGGAGGAAGCTCTAGTTAACCAGAGGAAGTATGTCGAGACAATACTGTAGAGGTTTAATATGCAGGATAGTAAACTGGTTGAGGTTCCTATTCCTGTAGGTCTGAGGTTATCTGCTGAACAGTGTCCCAAGACACAAGAAGAGGAAGAGGACATGTCCCGTGTTCCATATGCAAGTGTGGTTGGTAGCCTAATGTATGCAATGGTCTATACTAGACCAGACATTGCACATAAAGTGGGAGTATTGAGCAGGTTTATGTCAAAACCAGGAAAGGAGCACTGGACAACATTGAAGCGGGTTTTCAGGTATTTGCATGGCACTAGTGATTATGGTTTGTGCTACCAAGGAAGACCAGGATTGGATAGAGTGTTGGATATTCTTGGATTTGTTGATGTAGATTGGGCTGGAGATTTGGATTAGAGAAGATCTACAAGTGGCTATGTGTTTAACCTATCTGGAGGTGCAATCATTTGGATGAGTAAGAAACAATATGTAGTGGCACTATCAACTACAGAGGCAGAATACATGGCAACCACTCATGCAGGCAAGGAAGTAGTTTGGTTGCAGAGATTATGTTCAAGTATGGGGTTATTATAGGGAGCTATAAGGATAGACTGTGACAGCCAAAGTGAAATTTTCTTGGCAAAGAACCTTGCATATCATTCAAAGATAAAGAACATTGATGTTCAGTATCACTTTGTGAGGGATATGATAGAAGACAAAAAGGTCTTGTTGGTAAAGGTGGACTCTTTGAAGAATATTGCAGATGCATTGAAAAAATATGTGAGCTCTAAGAAGTTCTCTTGGTCTAGAGAATAATGAGCATTGCAGGGTTGGATAAATGAATAAGCTCTCTTGTGGTCCCCTATGGAAAGAAAAAAACAAATGGGATAATGTTGGGTTGTGTTATATTCTTTCCACGACTAGCCCACGTAGTTAACCGAGGGTTTAGAAGGGGGGCGGAGCCCCCCTTCGTTGTGCCAATTGCGTAGTGGGGGGAGTCACATGGGGTTTGAGGGGTGTAGGTAACCCCACTCTATGGGGTCCAGGGCAGCGCACTTAGGTTGGGCAGACCTACCTATAGTTTTGTGCATGATTTTTGCACATGGTTTTGGATGTGATGGTTTTCGGTCTATGGTTTTGGATGCGATGGTTTTCAGTCCATGTTATTGGATGCTTTGGCATGTATAAATATGTATTGTAACATTGAAATCAACATAATGAAAAGTCAAGCTGGTAGTCCCAGTTTTGTGATCCAGGGGAAAATCTTTGTGTATATGTGTTTTATGTGTTATGCTCTCGCATTGTTTATTTTCTTTGTTTTAGAATTCGTATGCAGGTAATTTTTGTACAGGATTAAAACCTACAAGAAACATTCACATGACTATTTTCTTTTATCCCTTTTGTTGAGGCATTTTTATAAGTAGTATTGATGGAGTTTACCTTTTAAATTTGGATTTTTATTAGTTTTTGATTTCTTTAATTTTATTTCGGTTTGTTGATTTCTTTTATTACTTTAGTTTAGGAATTCTTTTTCTTTTCTTTTAAGTTTTGATTTCATTTTCGTGACTCTGCCATGATTTATATGAAAGGTCTTTTTCCTTGCCTGACAACAATTGGCATACATGAGAAATCTCTTAACTCTATCCATTTCAGTGAATTTCATTTATCATTAAAGGCATATCCTTATGAAACCATAAGATCATCTAGCTTTAAATATTTTTCATGGAGGAAAACACATTCTTTCTAAGTGATTGAGTTTACTTTTTCAAGGAAAGAATTGATTTGAGTTTAACACAATGAATTCTTCACATCCCTCCACATAAAATCCTTTGATTGATAGTTGTGGGGAAAGAATTTGGAGCAAACATTATGATAGCTTGCGAATACGCTTATCAAAAGAGTGATTAAAGAGGAAGTATGAGAAATATAAGTAAACCTGTTGGGTCCCTATAATACTACTGATTACCCCATTACTATTGTAGTTATACCCCTTATTTATATTGTTGTGCCCCTATTACCCCCATGTTTTTATTTCTGTGCCCCATGGAATCCCTCTATTGTTATTTTTGTGGCTTTATATTATTATTGTTAGGTCGGCTGGATTATATTGTGACTCCTTAGACTCCTATATATAGAAAGGAGGTTTTGTCATTTGAATCATCCAAGAATTGTTCATTTATGTAATGTAAAGGAGGTTTCCCCCTCGAAGAGGCTGAATTCTAAGGCGTTGATCTATCTTTTCTATCTTTTCTTGAGCTGGTTTCATAACATTTGGTATCAGAGCTTTGGATTCTAGGGTTTCGCTGCTCCAAACAGGTCATCGTGACATTTTCGCTATAACTTTTTTCTGTGACGTTTCAGAAGTCACAAAAAAAACCCATTTGAGAAGAAATCGCGCTGAACCTTGGGTCCGAATTTCAGAGCTTTTTGCACGATATTTGCGGAGATATGATCTGAGGAAGTTGGTCTTTTTGCAGACTCCTGAATTACATTCAAAACAGGTGACCTGGGGAAAATCGTCATAACTTTCTCTCTGGGGATCAGATTGAAATTTCGTAAGAAGGTACAAAAAGAGGACGGACTGTAGTTTCTTATATGCTTGTTTCAGATCCAAAGGTCGAAACAGTGACTCGTGGCACGTCGTACAAGTTCGCTCTACTGAACTAGTCTATAAGCAAGTCACTGTGGGAGATTTCACATAACTCTTCCTTGGAGAATCCAATTTGGGTCAGACTTGTGGCATTGGAAAGAGGACACAAAGGGCTACTACAGGTCACAAATTCAGAACTAGATGATTGGAAAGTACAGAGATACATCAGAGGCAATATCGAGCTCCTACAAAGTGAAAAAAGGTGTGTAGATTTTCTTAAATTTTTGCTTAAGCTTGGTTTGAAAATTTATTTTGAAGGAATTCAAAGGGCATAGTAGAGCATTATTATCGGTAACTGATGCCCCGAGGAAAGAAAATGCAAACACCTAGTAAGGAACCTGAAAGCTCTAGCATGACTCATGAAGAAGAGGAAGAAATGCAACATGATATATCAAAATTACAAGACCAAGTGCAACAACTGTCCCTTGCACAAAAAGGAACAGAATCTAAGATGGATGGTTTAAAGAAAAATGTAGAAGCTAAGATGGATGGTTTAAAGAAAGGTGTAGAAGCTAAGATGGACTGTTTAAAGAAAGGCATAGAAGCTAAGATGATTGACGTGGAAGCTAAGATGGATGATTTGAAGATAGATTTGAAGACAGACATGGACAAATTGAAGATAAATATGAATAAGTTGCTACAAGAAATAGTCACTAAGGGTGAAAGGGTAGTAAAGGAAACTCATGATGAGAACAAAAGAAATGTTAATCATGATTCCATAGACGCTAATGTTGGATCGAAGACTCACCATATTCCAAAAATCGATATGAGGAAGTTTGATGGCAAGGATCCCGCCACATGGATATTACAGATGGAGCAATTCTTCGATCTCAATAATGTGCAAAACACACAAAAGGTACGTATGGCAACTTTATATTTGGAACCAAATCAGTTTGTATGGTATCAATGGCTTTGCTCTCGTAAACAATTTATCACTTGGGCAATTTTTACGGAAGAATTGATAGCACATTATGAGATACAAAAAGCAACACTTTTTTTAGCCAATTGATAAGTCTCAAACAAAAGGGTTCAATAATGGAGCACATTGAGGAGTTCCAAAAATTGAACATAAGGGTAAAAGATATTCCAGAGGAGCATAGGATTGATGTGTTCATAGGGTCTTTAAAGGATAATATCCAACATGATGTTCGCCTTTGGGAACCTGATTCATTAGAGAAGGCATTCAGGTTAGCAAGAAAAATGGAAAGCAAAATTATGGCAACCAGGAAGCATACCACTCACAACTATAAAGACGGAAGTGTTGTTGCCCCTAGTCTTCCACAACCTATAAGGTTGACACCACAACAATTGGAAGAAAAAAGAGCAAAAGGGCTTTGTTACAGTTGTGATAGCAAATACACTAAAGGTCATAAGTGTGCTGAGAAGAAATTATTCTACATAGATTGTGAAGAGGAAGAAGAAAAGGAGCAAGAAAGGTCAAAAGAAGAGGATATACTCCAGGAACAAAGCCTAGATGAAGAACAAATAAATCCGACCATATCTTGTAATGCATTGGCGGGAATTACCACTCCTCAAACCATCAAGATAGAAGGACAAATCAAGAAGAAAAAGGTAATAGTGTTGATTGATTCAGGAAGCACCCACAATTTTATTCATTGTAGGGTAGCAAAAGAATTGAATTGCTTCCTATATCCAGCACCAGAGTGTCAAGTGATGATTGCAAATGGAGGAACAATAAATTGCTCTGGAAAGTGCCATAATATCAAGCTATCCATGGGAGAATATGTATTGACTAGCCCAATGCTTTCCATTCCAATGGGAGGTGCTGATGTTGTACTAGGAGTCCAATGGCTACAATCCTTGGGTACAATAGCTTTTAATTTTCAAGAACTTTTCATCAAATTTTCTACGGAAGGAAAGGAAGTTGAATTAAGGGGTATTGCAGGGAAACCAGGAAAGATAATCAGCTCTAATGGTATGACAAAGCTTCTAAAAAAGGAGCAAAGAGGTGTAATTGCACAATTATGTTCGCTAGATGTTTCCACATTGGAATCATCTATTTCTCCAGATCTCCAAAAAGTCCTGGACAATCATTCCAAGGTATTTGAGACTCCCAAAGGTCTCCCACCTATGCGTGATCATGATCATGCTATTCATCTGATTCCAGGAAGTGTTCCTCCAAACATCAGGCCGTACAGATATCCCTATGTCCAAAAAAGTGAAATTGAACGTATGGTTGCAGAAATGCTAGAGGCTGGTATAATTCAACCGAGTCAAAGTTCTTTCTCTGCTCCAGTAGTATTGGTGCACAAGAAGGATGGATCATGGCGCATGTGTCCGGATTATAGGGAGCTCAACAAGCTCACTATTAAAGATAAGTTCCCCATTCCTGTCATTGATGAATTACTGGATGAATTGCATGGATCAATTTACTTCACCAAGTTGGATCTTCGTTCGGGATATCATCAAATCAGAATGAAGATTGAAGACATTCCGAAAACGGCATTTAGAACTCATGAGGGTCATTATGAATTTTTGGTCATGCCTTTTGGCCTTACCAATGCACCTTCAACATTTCAAGGTTTGATGAATTCAATTTTCAAACCATTCCTTAGAAAATTTGTGTTAGTATTTTTTGATGATATACTAATCTACAGCAAGTCTTGGAAGGATCATGTTGAACATGTTGACAGGGTGCTACAACTATTGGAGGAGAAACAATTATATGCAAAAAGATCCAAATGTTTCTTTGGAGTCCAGGAGGTGGAATATTTGGGTCATATTGTATCTCATGAAGGAGTTAAGGTAGACCCTAGCAAAATTAAAGCCATTAAGGAATGGAAAATCCCCACATCCATAAAGCATCTGCGAGGATTTCTTGGGTTGACAGGGTATTATCGCAAGTTTGTTAAGAATTATGGGAGAATAGCAGCACCTCTAACAACATTATTGAAGAAAGATGCATTTTCATGGACTCCGGAAGCAACAAAGGCCTTTGAACATCTTAAAGAGGCAATGTGCCAAGCACCGGTCTTAGCTACACCGGACTTCACAAAAACCTTTATTGTGGAATGTGATGCTTCAGGAAATGGAATTGGTGCTGTTCTAATGCAAGATGAAAGACCCATTGCTTTTGAAAGTCGTCCAATCAAGGGAAAGTTTTTAAGCAAAGCTATTTATGAGAAGGAAATGTTGGCAATACTCCATGCACTTAAGAAATGGCGACCCTACCTAATGGGAAGACACTTCAAGGTAAAAACGGATCATGATAGCCTTAAATACTTTTTAGAACAAAGATTATCCTCTGAAGAGCAACAAAAGTGGGTCACAAAGATGTTGGGTTATGACTTTGAAATCATCTACAAAAAAGGGAAGCAAAATGTGGTGGCAGATGCACTCTCAAGAAAGGATGAGGATGTGGAAGCATTGTTGTGCGCCATTTCTATTATCCAACCAGATTGGATAAACGAAGCAAGGGAGGAATGGAAGAATGACGAAGAAGTGTGGGCACTTATTCGAAAGCTACAACAAGATTCCAGTACTTCTGATACATTTAGCTGGAAAAATGATTCGTTATGGTACAAAGATCGCTTATACCTCTGTAAGAATTCCCAGCTAAAACAAAAGATTCTTATGGAATTGCACACTTCTCCCTTAGGAGGGCACTCAGGATTTTTAAAAACTTACCACAGGGTTAAGAAGGAATTTTTTTGGGATGGCCTTAAATCAGATATTCAAAAGTTTGTGGCGGAATGTTTGGTTTGCCAACAAAATAAAGTTGAAACAATTAAGACACCGGGTCTATTACAACCTTTATCCATTCCAAGCCAACGTTGGGAGGAGGTTTCAATGGATTTTATCACAGGTTTACCCAAGTCTGAGGGAAAGAGTGTCATCATGGTGGTAGTTGACAGACTTACCAAGTATGCACACTTTTGTGCATTATCACATCCATTTAAAGCCAGTACAGTTTCTACTGCATTTATGGAAACAATTCAAAAGCTACATGGAAACCCAAAGATTATTGTAAGTGACAGAGATCCCATTTTCACTGGAAATTTTTGGACAGAATTATTTTCTTGTCTTGGTACTCAGTTAGCTCATAGCTCATCTTATCATCCTCAATCTGATGGGCAAACTGAGATAGTAAACAAATGTTTGGAAGGATATCTTCGTTGCTTTGTATCTGATAAACAGACACAATGGGTCAAATGGTTGCCTCTGGCTGAATGGTGGTATAACACTTCCTTCCATACAGCAACAAAAATGACCCCATTTATGGCACTTTATGGGTATCAACCACCATCCATCACATCATATTTAAGAGAAAATTCTAAGGTTCAGGCAGTGGAACATCACATCGAACATCAACAACAAGTCCTCCAACTCTTAAAGGATAACCTCGTGTTGGCACAAAATAGAATGAAACAACAGGCAGATCAACATCGCAGTGAAAGAAGTTTTGATGTAGGTGATTGGGTATTCCTACGGCTACAACCATATAAGCAAATGTCCCTAAAGCAAGCTAAGAAGGATAATAAATTATCACCAAAGTATTATGGTCCGTACAAGGTGTTGCAAAAGATTGGTACTATGGCATACAAATTGGAGCTTCCTGCAGCTTCTCGATTGCACCCAGTTTTCCATGTTTCATGTTTAAAGAAGGTATAGGCGACAAGCTCCCAGTTCAAACAATATTGCCAGAACTTGACGAGGAAGGAAAAATTATATTGGAACCGGAAGCAGTCACAGAAACAAGAACTCGACAGCTACGAAATCGATCAATTTCAGAGTATCTTATCAAGTGGAAGAACTTATCCGCTGAAGATTCCACATGGGAGGATGAGAATTTTATGCAGAAGTATCCAGAACTACTCAAGCGTTGAGGACAACACTTTTTTGAAGGAGAGGGGCATGTTGGGTCCCTATAATACTAGTGATTACCCCATTACTATTGTAGTTATACCCCTTATTTATATTGTTGTGCCCCTATTACCCCCATATTGTTATTTTTGTGCCCCATAGAATCCCTCTATTGTTATTTTTGTGGCTTTATATTATTATTGTTAGGTCGGCTGGATTATATTGTGACTCCTTAGACTCCTATATATAGAAAGGAGGTTTTGTCATTTGAATCATCAAAGAATTGTTCATTTATATAATGTAAAGGATGTTGCCCCTTCGAAGAGGCTGAATTCTAAGGCGTTGATATATCTTTTCTATCTTTTCTTGAGCTGGTTTCATAACAAAACCCGTCGGGGCTATGGACACTCGTTGACAGCGGGACTAGGCTTATGTGGCATAATAGACAACTTCGTTGGGGTATTTTTCAGGCTCGCTTCCAGTGAAGCGATGTCAAAGACAATCATAAAATGAATATATGCTTTATCAAAAACTCTTATATCTACCTTCTTCTATTATTATGTGAGGTAGTTTAAAATAATTTTTCCCAAATTTGGATTCATGACTTTTACTCTAGTCTATTTTGAGTACTTATCTTTACAAACTCATATTGCTTAATCTATTTATGCGGGACCTATGGAAATCTTTTGTTATTAGACGCTTTCGTGATTTCCATTATTTTTAACCTTTGGGTGAATTAAAGTTCATTACCTTTAACCAAAGATAACTGGTTCTTTTCAGTATGTCACCATTGTTGTAGGGAAAACCCAACACCCCCCATTACTTCAAATAATGGGGACTCTTTCCATTATTTTTTGGAAAAACAACTTTTATGATTTTCATTAAGAATTTTTGTTTTTACTTTCATTGGATTTATGTTTTGATTCTTTCTTTGAATCCGACTTTTCATAAGCTTTCCATCAATACTTGTTTCACCTCATTTGGTTAATCGGTTTGTGAATGACGCTTCCTTGAAGCTTGATCATTTTCTCGCCTGAACTAAAATTGTAAATAAATGTATATTATTTCAATTTTTGTAAATAATTAAGTTCACTAGTCATTCATTGTAAATATTTACTTTTAGTTAAAAAAAATTATTTTTTCACTAATGGTCCTACAAAATGACCCAACTAAATCATACAATGGATGAAAACATCTTTCGGAAATCTTGGTAATTTACTCCAATTATTATTTTAAAACAAATTGCCAAGACCAGATTTTCAAAATTGCAAAGTGGCTATAGTCCAATTTGTAGGATTATTAATTCCACGTGGGCCCCACTTCATATCACTTCCTTCCTTCCAAGAATTGCGATTTTAAAATCCCGATTTAAGAAATGCGATCAAAATTTGTGATTTCAGAAGTGCGATCAAAATTTGCGATGCGATATTGTGATATCGCAATTTTATTAAGCTCCTCAATTTAAACATTTTTGGATTCACGATTGGAAAATGCGAGGGGTTAACAATTTTTAATATAAGGTTTTTTATCACCTCCTTATGACTCCCGTACCTCCACTTCACCTCATCCTACCTCACGCTCACCTCATCCTCCACTCACTTCACCCTCCACTCACTTCCCTCCTCCATCACTTCACGTGGATGGAAAAATGGTTGATTTCAATGGTTTGTTTTGTATGAATTTTAGATTGATTTCAATGGTTTGTGTATTAAATTTTTAATTTAATATTATATTTATATTATAATTTTAATTTTAATATAATTTAAATTTTAATATTATTACATTTTAATTAATTTATGTTAAATCATTTCCACCTTAATTAATTTTTATAAATAACTAATTTAATTTGTAATCACAATTAATTAGCATTAATTAAAATTAATTATATACATTAGTTAATTAATAATTAAGCTATAATCAATTGTTAAATAATTAAAATCTAATTTAGGATTAGAATTTAATCATCAATATTTCTGATTTTTAGCCGAGGTAATAGAGATTCCAGAATTCTCGCAATTTTAATATACCAATTTCAAGAGCTCATAAATGAAGTTTTACTTGGACAAATAAGGCCCTGGACAGCTCATTGGAAAGATAAAACCACGGAGAGCATTTCTGATGAGGTTTCATTAACATATTTGATCATTTATTGGATTTAAAATCCAGCAGAAGATCAAAATCTGAATTTTTAAATAAAACTAATTTTTTCGAGTTTATTTTCTGCATTTTCATTTTCTTAAGCATCTTCTAAATGAAAATACAATCATCAATAATATCCTTGGTTAAATAAATCATCAGAGGCATCAATAGAAAGCTCAGATTTCCTTTTCAAATATTTATTTAATTGAGTTTGACTAGATTTGTTTTAATTCCAGATTTGGCATTTTGATTTTATTCTTGCATTTTAATTTTCTTTTGATTTGATTTTGTAGGAAAACAATGGAAAACATGAAGAGAAAATAATCTCAATCAATGAAAAGGCTCCAGCAATACAAGAATGGAATTTTGAGCCAATGAAAATTAATTAAATAGATTTTTTTTCAACAAACTTTCCTACTTTGAATTCCTTTGTAAATATTATAAATAACAAATTGTAGGATGTAATAAGGGCTTCTCTCCTCTGCAATTCTGGAATTCTAAAAGCATTTTTGTAATAGGGATTTAGAGTTGTAAGTGGGAAGATTAAAATCTCAAATCTCGGGATTATTGAGGATTTTTCTTTTGCATTCTAAATTATGTATGAAGGGCAGAGTTTGCACTATTCTGGCTGTTGTTTTGAAAGCAGAAGTTCAAGTATTGTAAAGGACTATTAGAGACCGGAGCTAGAGAAATGGATTCAATAAATTGGTATTTATAATACTATTCTTTTAAATGTTGGTTTCATTTTATGATGGTAGGAATGTGTCAATTTACTTTCATATTGAGCACTTTTGTCAGTGTGAGTAATTTGTTTCTATTTTATGTTATTATTTGTCTCTACTCTTATGGGTTGAATTCTGATTTCTGAGTAACTATTTACTTAAAAAATTGTCTTTTAATACTGGTTTAATAAATAGTGATATGTTGTAAACTTTTTCTGCATATTATTGTTTATCTATTCAAGTTACTGATTAAATGATCAAAATCATTTTGCAAACTTCTTCCTGAGTGTTGTTGGTTGATTATTTTAGTTAATAGGTTCCTAAATAGGATGTGTTTGGTATTCATAATGGCAGTTAATTGAACTACTTTGTTAGCTTGATATTCATTATAAGTCGGACATATTTAAATCACAATACTTTAAATATCTTGCTCTCGATTGGGTTAGATCTATATCTGCCTAATTGAGATAGAATTAGGATTTGGTTCCTTTTGCTTGCATTATAGAATAAATTTAGCTTTAGATTAATTTCTACATTCTTTTAAGTCCTCTTCCCAAAGAGGCAAACTTTAGTTGTGGCTTGGTCGAACCCCAAATCAGCTTAAGGATCGTTTTCTTACCTGATCAGCAAGAGGGTTGATCTAATGTCTCTTCTCCATTGGTGAATGAAAGTCATATTTTAAAGCCATTGAAGATTGAGAGAAGGTAACTGGACCTAGTTGAACCAGTTAAAACCACCATTCCAAACGGAAAAGGCGCTGCTTTAAGGTCCGGACCGGGTGGTCATCCCCCATGTTGTTGCAACCAATTTTGAGGCTTCAACATAGCCATATACATTTCCTCATGAAACAACTCGGCTAATGGATGCACGATTTTCGAGATGTGGTAAAAATAATTTTTGTCCAGTGTATTTTGATAGTCCTGTAGCAAAACAAAACCTTCCTATAGTACTTTAGGACAATGAGGAAAATGAGTGGGAAAGGCTTGGGAATGATGGGTGGATGTTGGAAATGGATGACGGTGATGAATTGGCATGACCTTCGTCCTGTTAGAGCATCTGGGCAAAGGAGAAGAAAGCCCAAGTTTGACTTCCTTTGACTAGATTTTTTACCAAACTTTTCTTTTGGTGCTAACTTGTTTCTATTGCTTGCAAAGGTTGGAGAGAGATACATGGAGCCAATAATTTTATTTTTTTTTCATTTTTTCATTTTTTTTCTTTTAGGCCTACTAGTTGCCTCAATGAGGTTTTCAATTAGTGGGTCTGCCTAGGCGTCTCAAAGGAGGTTTTCACCTAAGATATTTTCATTTTATCTTTTTTCTCTTTTTCCAACCCATTGACCATCTCATGGAGGTTTCCAATCAATGAGTCAATCTCATGCACCTCAAAAGAGGCTTGCAACTTAGATTTTATTTTTTCCTCTTATTTTTTCATTTTTTTTGTATCATACTCTACTTGAAAAAAACAAAGTTTCTTTCAAGTATAGGAATACTTCCAATGGATCCATGTGCACATCAAGATGATAGATAAACTCATGTGTGGGTTCAAAACATATGCTTTGACATGTAAATGAATATTAGAGACCAACTTCTTTGACTGAGATGAGATCATGAATTGATGAAGAAGAGTGTGTTGCTTCATCTTGTTGATTTTCTGGAACCAAACCTCAATATAGCTTTGATGCCCTTGGTTCGCTTGTTGATTTAGACCATCATGTATATCTTCTTCTTCCATGAAATTCAGGTATTTTTTTTTATTACTCTCTTGAACACATCAATGATCTAATCCTAAACATTATAGAACTTTCTCAATCTTTTATCTTGATGTATGCTCTCCATCAAGTGCAACCCATGATTCTTTGGTCTCCTCATTTGAACCTTCTTTTTCTGAATGTTGTCCTTTAATGGCAACAAGCAAATCTCTTTTTTGCAATACACTTCCCTATCTAAGGTGAATACCATTTATATCAAAAGGAGTTGTTTGGAAGTATTGTATCTCAACATTGTAAGTGGTTTGGGTTACTAGATTGTTTGGGTTCGATAATGGTTGTACAAGTAGTTGAGTGGGAGTGGATATTTGAGATGGACATGGTTGTGGTGGAGGTGGATGGTATAGATCACATGTAGTTGGTATGGAGGATATTGAGGAAAATATTGTAGATTTCTCCCATAAGGTCCTTGCCACCTTGTTGCCAAGATTGGTTTTGAGGTTGAGATGGTCAAGGTTGCCAAGGAAAGGGTGTGTTCCAATTTCTATGAGATGTATGTGCATAACCTTGAGCTTTTGAATTAAGTTTTTGCATCATACCAGGTTGACTAGGCTGACATGGTCTTCTTTGAGCTATATAACATAATTGCTTTGGTGATTGACTTGCTCCATTGTCTTCTTGGTAAACTTCCTTCAACCTTGGTAATAATGAGAAATATTTAGTAGCATGTGATTCTACATGAATAACACAAATATCATCATCTTCTTTTTGCTAATTTTTCAGTCTTAAAATTTCTAGTTGTTCACTTAGATTGCTAAGAATTTATGTTTTAAAGTTATCAAACAAATTTCCAAGTTAATCTTGACTTACCAATATTGATGTTTATTTACTTATTCTTGCGCTTCCTCTTGATATGTGCTTGCATGTTTCACAAAATTCTTCAAATGATAATTGGTATACTATTGGAAAGATGATCACTACTAAAGGGGAATCAATAATAACTGTGTTTATTAACTTTTAAACCTTTTTCAATTACTGAAACACAACATTTTTTAGCAAAACATTATGAATATTATTTATTAGGAAAATTATAAGTTTTGAAATTCAATCGTCATAGTATATCACTATTTAATTTCTTAACTATATCTAGTACATCTCATCATTTTAATTTTAAATTAACATTTAGTACATCTCATCATTTTAATTTCATCATAGTATATCACTATTTAATTTCTTAACTATATCTAGTACATCTCATCATTTTAATTTTAAATTAACATTTAGTACATCTCATCATTTTAATTTTAAATTAACATTTTAGTAAGCAATACATGTTATTAATTACAAAACATAAAACAGTATGTGTTATGAGTTACAAAACATTTAATTACGTTATTATAGATCATTATTTAATATTTCAATTAAATTTTATAATTTAATAAAAAAATCACATTTTCAAACTAAAAACCCTTTTACAACATGAAAGTTAAGGAAATAAAGCTAGCAAGATCCCAATCATCTAATTTCAAAAAAGTTAGCCCACTTATGCTTAAAAAGTTTATGTAAGCATAAAATCAAAAGTTAAAAATGAAGAATTAAAGAAAAAAACAAAAACTAAACTGGATCACCTATGCTTAAAGGGTTTATGTAAGCATAAAATCAAAAGTTAAAAATGAAGAATAACTTTAAAAATTTAAATTAGATTAAATGAAGTATAGCAAGATCCAATCAATGTTTTATAACAAAATCCCAATTGATGTTTTGATTTTGTATTCGTACCATTTATCTTTCAGGGATGGGAATGGAAATGTTTATGGGGTAAGATTTTAAATTAATGCCATATACTCATTTTCTATGTCAAAATGGTTTTATAAGGATATGGTTTTGGTATTGTTTGTTCAAACCTCTAATTTTCTGGTTCATTTTTACTTTCTTTTTTAAAATGGTTTTATAGGGATATGGTTTTGTATTGTTTGATCACATCTTTAATCTTCTCGTTCATTTTTACTTTCTTTTTTATTTCTACTTTTCTAGTCTCTTTATTTCTATTCTTCTCGTTCATTTTTACTCTCTTTTTTATTTCTATTTTTCCTAGCCTCTTTACTTTGGTTCCTTTTTACTCTCCTTTTTATTTCTATTTTTCTAGTCTCTTTTATTTTTTTATTGTATTGCTTTTTGCATGGAAAAAAATTATAATAAATTCTTAAAATTAATTTTTGATGATCAATTTTAGTTTGATTAAAGATTTATTGTGATGTAATTTTTATTTTGGTTAATCTTTTTAAATCAAATTTGATTTTGTTAAGTTAAATTTAAAAATAAAAATAAAAAATCATTATATTAATCACAAATTTTATGTCTTCAGTGAATATGGAGTAAATTCACTCATTAACTTTGTTCATACAAAGTTTGAAGAACACCATATAGGCAATAAGAGAGAATGAACCTAAATAAGAGATCAAATATAGTTGAATGAGTAAAGGGACATTTGTTGCTAGATAATTGAAGAGTGATATAATTTCTTTTCTCTTTAATGAAATCTACCCTTTCAGATCATTTCCCTAGAATTGACAAGTGTCGCTGATACCCAGGTTTCAATGTTGGTACTCTATACAAGAGTTTTGATCCCAAGCTGAATGGGTGCTACCTAACCATGATTCAGTCAAGGTTCCATGTTCTGCAGATAGAGTAGTTCCACTCAATTAAGATCAAGGGGTTACACTTTACACGGATCAGGCTCTTTCACCTGATTTCGTGAGGGTTATTTCCTCCGGTTCAGGTAACATAATTTGCATTCCACATAAACTCATATACCCGTGTATAGTTGCACTTACTACAAATACACACCTTCAAAAATAAATGATAAGAGATATAAAGTCCCCTTTCAATCCCCTATAAATGATGGGAGAAATGACGTATTCAATCACTCCAAGGTAGGTGGAAGGTCAATGTGTGTCAAATTAGACAACCACCCTAACAACCTGTAAACATTTTTCAAAAGAAGGTAATGATGAAGACCATTGTTGGAGACTACATCCATAAATGAGACCAAATAAGCTCAGTAACAAGGGGAAACAAAAGACTATTGCAACAAATCAACAAGATCTAGGATCTGATTTAGGTGATGAAACCAAAATCATTGCCATGGAAATGAAACGTAAAGCTTTTAATGAAAGTATTAGTTCTTCGATTAAGCCTATTGAGTCTCAAAATGATAAAGAAATAATTGAGATTTTTCATATCATGGTCATTACAAAACATACAAAGGTTGATACATTGTTTGATAGTGGATCCCAAGTCAATCTTAGTTCTCAAGCAACTGTCAAGAAACTAAATCTAGAAACTACACCTCATACTAAACCTTACCCTTTGGGTTGGGTATATGAAGATGCCAAATTGCAAGTGACAAGAAAATGTAAACTCAAATTTTCCAACAATGCAAACTTTATTGATGAGGTAGAGATTGATATTGTACCACTTGACATATGTGGAATTGCTTTAGGGAGTCCATGCTTGCATGGCCGAAAAGCCATAGTCTATCATCATGAGAAAAAATATCATCTTTTTAAATATGGAAATGAGTATATTGTTAGAGCACATCACAAGAAGATGAAATTATCACCTGTAAGTGTTATTCAGATGAAAATGCTTGTAAATTCTAGTAAGAATTTTGTGTTGTTGATGATTAAAGCTAAAGATATTATTGAATCTGAAGCCTTCAAAGGATGTGATTCTAAACTCAAGCATGAATTGGTTGAAGTTGTTAAAATATATAAGATGTTTCAGGAACTTGGAGGGGTGCATGTTATAAGAGGAATCCAACATGAGACTCATTTGTAGGAGGATGTGCCACTTCCAAATATTGGCATGTACAAAATGTCAGTTTTGGAGAATGTAAAAATCAAGAAGCAAATTCAAGAGTTTCTTGACAAAGGGGTCATAAATCCTATCACATCTACTTGTCTCCTATTTTATTGGTTCTAAAGAAGGATGGTACATGGTGCATGTGTGTGGATTTTAGAGATTTGAACAAAATCATGGTAAATAATCGTTATCCTCTTCCTCTTATTGATGATTTGCTAGACCAGTTATAAGATGTTGTTTACTTTTCTAATTTGGATTTGAGAAGTGGTTATTATCGGATCAAGATTATCAAAGATTATATATGGAAACTGTTTTCAAGACAAAACAAGGTTTGTTTGAATGGTTACTTATGCCATTTGGGATTTGCAATGCACTTGCAACATTCATGAGAGTTATGAATGATGTGTTGAGACCATTCCTTGATGATTTTGTCTTAGTCTACTTAGATGATATTCTAATTTTCAGTAAGACTTTTGAAGAGCATGTCAAGCATGTGAAACAAGTTTTATTTGTGTTGAAAGAAGATAAATTTTATTTGAAGATGTCTAAGTTTGAACTTGGGAAAACCCCCTTGGTTTATTTGGGTCATATTGTAGGAAGCGGTGAATTGAAGATTGATCCCTCAAAAGTTGAGGGCATTGTGAATTGGCCTAAAACCAACAATGTAACAGAAGTTAGAATATTTTTGGGAGCAACCCAATATTGGAGAAAATTTATAGCTGATTTCTCACTCATCGCAGCTCCATTACATGCTTTGACAAGTGTGAAACAAGTATTTTAATGGGAAGGAAAGCAACAGAAAGCTTCCAACACTTTGAAAGATAAAATCAGTACAACATCAGTTCTAGCACTTCCAGATCTTAAGCATCCATTTGAGATTCAAAGCGATGCAAGTGATTATTCCATGGGAGTAGTTTTTATGCAACATGGTAAGCCTATTTGTTATGATTCCGAAACCCTTACCAATGCAGTAATTAACTATCCAACTTATGATAAAGAATTGTATGCTTTGGTACAAAACATGAAGAAATGGAAACACTATTTGATAGGGTAAATAAACAATTATTCATACTAACCATCAACCATTGCAATATTTACAATTGCAAACCAAACTACAACAAGCTAGACATTTTAGGTGGATGGGATTCCTACAAAAATTTCATTTGGTAATCAAGTACAAGAAAGGTATATACAACAAAATAATTGATATGTTATCAAGGCCTATTGTTAATGCATCTGCCATTCTTAAGCATAACTCAATTATGCACCAATTTTATGTTGAACAATGTGCTCAAGTTGATGATTTTAAAGATGGTTATGCAACTTTGATTCAAAGCAATCATGTTGAGGAGTTGGATTATCATGTTCATAACAAATTTTTGTATCATCTTGGCAAGTTATGTGTTCCATGGGGTGAAAGAGTTAATGTCATAAGGAAATCCCGCACTTCTCTTATTGTTGGTCACTTTGGTGAAGGCAAAATAATTACAGAAATTCAAAGGTATTGTTATTGGGCTCACATGAATGAAAGTGTTTCAATACATGTAAGGGGATGTTCTATGTGTGCTACTAGCAAGCCTAGAAATAGGAAATTGGGTTTGTACACTCCACTTACTATTCCTTCTCGTCCTTGGGAAAGTATTTCTATGGATTCGTAGGAGAACTGTCAATGCCAATAAAAAGTCATGATTATCTATATGTTTTTGCGGATATCTTAAGAAAAATGTGTGTGTTGATGCCATGTAAGAAAATATTACAGTTGAATAGACGAAAAATATGTTCTTCCAAAATGTACGGGTTCACTTTGGGTTTCCCACTTCTATTATTCCTTATCGGGATTCTCAATTTGTTGGGAAATTTTGGTCAAGTTTATGGGAACTTATGGAAACAAAGTTGAAGAAGAGAACAACATTTCATCCACAAATTGATGGCCAAATAGAAATGGTAAACAAAATAGTAGTGCATCTCCTGCGTGGATATTGTTGTAAGCATCCTAAACTTTGGGGTGAGCATTTGCATTACAACCAACATGCCTACAATCGTACAAGCATGCCAAGCATTCATTTACACAAGAATATCCATTTCAAACTTGTTTGGATTATTTTCCAGTCTCCTTTGGATTACATCTTTGGTAAATATATCGCGGAAGATGGACAAAGTGATGTGGACAAAGCCAAAAATTTCATTGAACAAATTCATCTAGTGCATCAAAGACTACAAGAGTAGCTTGAGAAAAGCAAAGAAAAGTACAAAGCAAGGCATGACATGCATCAAGTTGATCATGATTTCCAAGTGGGAGATAAAGTTTGGTTGTATCTCAGCAAGGAAAGGCTTTAAGGTGAAGGTAAAAATCTCAAGCCAATCAAATATAGTCCTTTCAAAATCTTGGAAACGATTAGTAACAATGCTTTTCAATTAGATTTTCCACCTTATATGCAAATTTATTCTTATGTGAATGTGGAAAAACTAAGATTGTATGAGCCTCCAATGATTGATGATCATGAAGAGAATGTTCATATTCCATCTATTGAATATTTACCTCCTAAATATTTAGATGAGTTGCAGGAAGACTCAATTCTTGACAAGGGGAGGACTTCATGCATAGGCAATGTAAAGTAACTTTGAGTGGGGCTCAAAGGCACCAATCTAAGTAAATAAAGGTGAATCAAGATCACAAAAGTGAGGGAGTTGTACTCTTACTTACCTACTGAGTAAAAATATACTTTTGGTGGTGCAAAAACTTCTAGTGGGGAGGAATGATCTAGGGGATAAAAAATATGCTCAAAAATCAAAGTGCTCTAAATCGCCTGAAACCAGTGCCAAATCATAGATTTCATTGTTTTTATTCCAACAACGCTTGAATAGCGTCAATCTGACATAGTATGTGGAAGTGATTACATTATGAAGTTTTTGGCAAACAACTAAAAAGTCAACTTGCAACACTGACTGGGTTGCTGACTAGGCAGGTCGTAGAGTGACATGGTGTTGATGTTAGAAGGCTAAATGGGCAGGTACAATGAAAATATGTGCCAATCACATTCTGACACATGGCATTATCGTACAGGGACAATTGGCAGATTTTATTGGTTAATGAGGTTTTTAGTTGGACCAATCAGGAGCTGCCATGTGGCCCAATGAGACAACACCCCGTGGCCCTCAAAATTCATGCCAAAATAGGGTGAGTGGGCTAAGTGGCCTCCACCGAGTTTGAACCCATGACTTGTAAATTAAATGAGGTTTTTAGTTGGACCAATCGGGAGGTGCCATGTGGCCCAATGAGACAACACCCCGTGGCCCTCGAAATTCATGCCAAAATAGGGGGAGTGGGCTAAGTGGCCTCCACTGAGTTTGAACCCATGACTTGTAAATTAACAACCAATTGTCTCATCATTAGACCACAAGTTCTCCTCGTTAATAATTTGAGGAAAATTTATATTTAAATTGTAAGTTTTTTGTGTTGGTAGAGGAGGCGGGGCACATGGTCCCAACCCTAGTTCATATGGAACGTGACATGATTGTGGTAGAAGTGAAGGGGCCAAGTGGTTAGCCCTGGCCCCAAGTCATATTCATTGTAATGAGACCATTGGCGGAGGGCTCAGAGCAAAGGGCTTGGCACATGGCCCAGCCCGCAGCCACATGGCCTACAATGCGATCAAGGGTGGAGTTTCGGTGGGTGTGTGACCTTTGGCCCATGCCCCTAGCCATATGAACTGCCACTTCTACAAAACTGAAGGCGGAATTTGGGTCATGGGTGCCCAACTAATTTTTCGACATATTGCACCATTTACAGCAAAATGAGCATTGGAAACACGTCAATTTATCTCCTGGAGGATACACCAAAGGAGGAAAACATTGCTATTTTTGCCAGTTTTTTGAATTTGCAAGACATATAATAGAGAAATGGAAAAGGAGGCCTAACTTGGTCATTTTTCAGCCTTTTTGAGCCTAAGAAGAGCCTGCACAAGGGTTTTTGGGTGTTTTGGACATAACAACAACATTCTTTTTGTGATTTGAGTATTGTATGTTGATGTAATTGACATTTTGAGCATATACTATAAAGGGCCAACATTTGAAGTTGGACCTAGAGAGGTAGCCCAAGAGGGGTGAAATCCATTATGAAATTGTTTTTTTGGGACGCTACATGGTGTCTATTTTTCTTGGTTATATCTACAAAATATAACTAAAATAAATAAGTTTATGTGTTTTTTCAAATTGATACATTTCCCACAAGACATAAACTAGCTTGCAAAATTTTTCAAGAAACCTTAAAAATTTTAATTTTAGATCACGACATCAGTTTCATAAATCCTTAATCTAACATGCTTCATGACAACCATTAACTGAGTTGGGACTGGGTGATATACCCAGAGACTTGCTCAAGGATAGCGCAGTTGCACATCTCAGGAAGTCAAGGGCTAGGACTGAACCTTTGAGACTACACAGTGTGTAGTTTAGACATGTCAGGGCAAGACAACTACGCATTTGAGGGGCTCAAGCAGGTAGGCTTGAGGTTGCCCATTGTGTAATTTTGGTTGGAAAAAGGCATAGGGCTTGTGTAGTTCAAGGATTCAAGATAGAGGCTTGATGCTTGAGACTGCACAATGCACAAAAGAACGTGACTGGAAAGCAAGGGTAGTGCAGTTCAGGGCTCAAGGGTCAAGGTTGAGCGTTGAGATTCCTCAATGCGCAGTTCTAAAAGGAAAGAACTATGCATTTCATAATTCCATGAGGCATGGTATAAGCTTGAGGGTTGAGATTGCACAATGGATAATTCAGGAAGGTTGAGTGAGGCCAAACTGCTCAAAAAGGCACTTTTCCATATTTGGCTAAGTGTGGGATCATTAAGGCCAAAGTGAACAATGACAAAACTTTAGCATGATCACACACTTTGAATAGTTTACAATACAAAATTAATCACTTAGAACACATGAACAACATAATCCCCTCAATGCGATGACAATGCAACTACTTTCCGAAAGTGTGACATTAAAGGTACACTTTGCGATGACAATGATGACACTTGTGCGACAATGCTTGAAAATTTGGGAATGAGTGTTATACATGTATTCATGATAATTATGACTCATTAGCACCAATATTACCCCTTGAAACAAACCAAAACTAAATTTGTGTGATGTGTGATGCTTTCCATGCCAAAAAGACGACACTTGCGATAATAAGAGGAAAGCGCAAACAACACTTGAAAAATGAGAGCTAAATTGAAAGTGACACATGCCAGATCGAAGATAGCAAGAAAATGACCCTTATTAAAGTGAAAAAAACCAAAAGAGAGTCGAAAACATGAAAGCGACACTTGTGAAAGCGAAGATGTGCAAAAGCGACAGTTGGAACAACTCTCCGAAATAAAGGAACAATCACAACAAAAAGTGAGTTATTGTTAATGAGAGTATGAACTAACTGCCAAAATAGGTTGAAAATTGCATAAGCACTTTCTTGATGGAATTGTGCTATGATTTTTCAAGCTTACATAAAAGTGCGCTCATGAAATTGTTTTGGACTGAGCATGTGTGAGAAGTTGCCTTTGACATTTACAAACTGAGAAGGCTAGAATAAAAAAAAAAAAACATCGATAGACCATAAAGTGACTATGGAACAAACTATCACAAGATCCACATTAGGCTACAAAATTTAAGTGTAGACCAAATTTTGGAGGGTGTTTATTACAGAGACAACAGTTAGCGACACACTGGTAGAACTCGATCTTGTGTGTCTTGGTCTAATATTTTGTGCAAGGCCTAATTTTTTCAGGAAGTATTGATTCATCATATAAATTAATCTGGCTTCCCCACTTAACACTGTTATATATATAGCCTCCTTCATCTCTTTCTTGTTTGAACACAATCACAAGGCCAAACATATCACAATGTTATGATTAAGGAGAAGGGTAATGTAGTTTGTGAGCTTAAGATATTCAGAGGATGAGTTTTCATCTCTGGTGTTTCTCTACTACTAGCAGGCCTAGACATTACCCCACAGAGTTACTATAAGAACGCATGAATTGCTTCACTGCTAGCGAGCCTGGAAAGTACCCCGGCGAAGTTACTCGCTTCACCTCTTTGTGTAGGAATCCTTTCTCTTCTTTCACCCTTTTTATAGGACTGTGCTTCGACAATTTTTTATTTTATGGGGTGGAAGAGGGATCCTGAGTTATTGAGAGAAAAAGAGGTTGTTCCTTCAAAGAAGCATATATAAAACCTATGATATTAGTATGCTCATTAATATTTCCCCTTTATCCTTCTCTACTTAATTGGATCGGCATGGAAAACACTGAAACATAAAGAACAAAGCATACAAATAAGGCTCCTAAAATAGATATTGGTGTCATGGTTTCACACAAATCTCTTCTTATGCAAGGATCATATTTTCTATCAAAACATCATTAACCAAAAGGTATGAAAAAATACAAAGAAGAAGGAATAAAGGTTATCCAAATGTTGCAATGTCACAAGACCCTTTTCTATTTTTCCACAGTATCTTTCGAGCTGAAGGGAACATCCTTCATGCAAAATTTTATTAAAAATAACACAACAATGAAACAAAATCAAAATACAAAGCAAATAGATGCTAAACTAAAAACAAGATACGAGAAAAAAGTAAGAAAACATAAGAAAAACTAAAACAAGTGAGTGCATGATGTGTTAGATAGACCTACTCCTAGCCTAACCAGCTAGAAGTTTAGGGTCAAGTGTAATGAAATTTCCAATGTAGCCACCGTAACTACTCCCGACCTGCATAAACAAAGCTACAAGCAATCAAAATAGATATAAAACAATGTGCAATAGAAAAGATAAGCGCTTGAACAAATTGCACAACAAATTGAAGGTTTTTCGTGTCAGTAGAAAGATATGTCATAGCCACTACTTCTAACTAACTTGCACTCTTACCTTTTCGATGAAAACCATAATCCAACAAACCTCGAAAGCTTCTTGTGAACATATCTTCATCTGGTTAGTCCTCCTTAGCAAGCATGAGAAAAGACTGAAAGTTGTTATTTGTGAAGGATCTTGCCAGGTATGATTGCTCCAACCATCCAATGATTGGATCATGAAATTAAACACAATCCTCTTGAGAACCCTAAGATCCTTGAAAAGATGAATTTTCAATTAACGGTATGGGATCAGGATGAAAATATCATAAGGGAAAATGAATCTAATCGTGTTTAGAAGGCTTGTCAAGTTAGTGAGGGCCTAACATAACCATCAATGATGGCTGAAGTGCCTCAACTACTTGACATGTATCCGAATAGGGAGATGATAAACAAAAAGATCAAAGGATGTAGACACGAAGGCTTCACTAGGGGAGAAATACCATGCAACGTGCATTCATATTGGGGGATATATATTGAGAAAAAAATGACATAATATATTGGGGATATATAGGGGGTCAAGGGTTTTTATATTGGCAGTGTTATACTCCTATAGTTATAGGTGTCATATTTCATGATTGACTGGTTGAGCTTTGTAATATGTTCATACCTTTCCTTGTTGTAAAGGTTTCTATATTATTAAAAAATAAAAATAAAAATGTAAAGAGGGTATACCTTAAAAGAAAAATCAAAGGGTAAAAAAAATAAATGGTCAAAAGAAAAAATGAAAAGAAATGAACCCCAAACAAAAAGACCAGGAAATTGTGCAAGTCCAAATGCCACTACTATTTCATTTTTGCAAAATAAAGCATTGTCTGCAGCTTGTTAACTCCATGCCACAATTGATGAATGGCCAAACAGCGTAATCTTGGCCAGTTCATGTTTCAATTTCATGTTTTAGATAGAGAATAAAAATCTGTCCAAACTGTTTAATCTTGGCAAATAAGTAGATAGGTAGAGAAGCAAAAGGAGCTCAACTGTTTAATCTGAGCCCTTGGAAAAAATAAGTGCAGATTTAGATAGGCTTATCATGCAAAAGAAAAGAAAAGTGGAAAAGGGTTTGCTATTCTAAATGCACCCAAATGTAAAGAAGAAAAAATGTTAGGCAAAGTAGGCTGGGTAGGTAGATTGTTGTTGCAGAATGAGACTTGTGATTGATTTTGTCTCTCAAAGTGTCAATTTTATCTCTCACAAGTACTAAGGCAGATATTTTTTGGAGCAGCTCAAGTGAAGCATGACTAATCTCCCATTCATACTGTTTCCCCAATCACTTACTAATTTCTCCCAATGATATTGAGATCTGCTTAGTATCACTGAGTCACTCATCTCATTCCATAATGTTTGCCTAAGTAAGAATCTGTTTTACTTAGGGATTAGCCATATTTCTTGTATAAACTCTTTTTCCCTTTTAAGCCTAAGTTTCCTAACATTATACTTAGCGCTTTCATATTCAAAATCCATATTAACAAACTAGCTTTATACTATATAATTCCCTTGTAATTGTTCCCTTTCCCGTATTATATTAATATATGAAAAACCCCAAAACTTTATTATTCCCACCCCCGGTTAAATATAACCATATCACTGCTTAACGTGGGTTAACGAGTTTATCTGAAACTTGTTAAAACCTTTTCCATGCACAACATTGGGATTTATTAACCTTTGGTCAATTAAATAACCAAACCCACAACCCGACCAATGAAATTAACACTGAAAACCATTAAAATATTAGTTTATTTAGATCGGTCCCCCGTTGCTTAACCATTCGCCATCTCTGCAAAGCGCCATCCGTTAGATCTCAGGCCATCCATTTGACAGCGGAGATCCATTTCGCTAGCCATCCATCTGCCGCACGTTAAGTCCCGGGGAATTGGTGGTTTCGCGCCCGTACTTGGGACACGCGTCGCCTATCTACCGTGTTCGCTGCCCCTCCGCCCGAAACCACCCTAGCCCGAAAGCGTTGTGGGAAAAACCATTTACCGCCCTCCCGCTAACCCCTCGCTGACGTCAGTTGTCCTCTGCTGACGTCACACCGCCATGTGACCATCCGTACTGCCACACCACCCGTCACGTCGTCTATTCCATACCCCCCGTTGACGTCATGCTAACGTCACCCATCCGAAAAATCAAATTTTCCCACCAAAAAAAACTTTTATTCAATAAAGGGTAAAAAGTCATTTTTTATAGTTTTTGTTGCAAAAATAGCACTCCAGGCATGCAATCAACCGACTTTGTACCCGATTCTTGACCGCCTCCCAACCACGAAAGCTCTAGCAATGATCTCGCCGAGTGCCGACCCTCCATTTTACAGTTTTCTTCCTCTTTGTACAGTTCGAAACAAAACAAAGGGATTCCCGAGCTCGTAGAAGAATAAACAGAGATAAACAGGGATACATGCTGTAGTCAGTGTGAAACAGCCAGGGACATGATTTACCAGAGGAAAGGCACTGAGAAGACACGTTAGCAGTTCCATTTTGCCGGACAGCGGTAAGCATGGTCGGTTCGACATTAAAGAAGATGATTAAAGTCAAAGGGTATCAGAGGAGCCATAAAGAGTATCAGTGCAGAATTAAAGAGAAATCAAATCAACATTAAAGAGTATCCGAGCCGACTAAGGAAAACAAATCAGAATTAATGCATCAGTTAAGACAGAGAGTCAACGCACAGCTACTTCAGACAGCTGCAGGCCAAACCCTAAAGAGCCAGCTTCCAACACAACATAAGTTGGTTGTTTCTACTTTGCTTGTATATTACTTTAGGTTAAACTTAGATATTATCTCATAACTTTGATGAGACATCCTGTTGTACATATTTTTGTTGTATAAATACCCTCTTCATCAGAGTTTTGGAGAGGTTGGGTATGTGTAGATTTCTCTAGATTTTGCTATAAATACTGAACTTTGGAATAAAAGTTGTTGGGATAAAACTGTTGTCTGGCATATTGGATGAAGAATTGATGCAGAAGACCTGTCACAGAATTCTCGAATCAACCTATGCATCAATAAGTACCCTTATATCTTATGTTTTTACAGTTTTCATGTTCACTGTATCATTTGTGTTTCATGATCTGAATGATAAAGAGAAAGATTAATTCAGAATTTGCTTAGCTGCACTCTTTTTTCAGTCTTTGTTATTCTCTGTGTTTTCTTCAGAATTAGTATAAACAGTGAATTCTTAATTTCTCCTGTTTCCCCTGATTCTTCCACGTTGATTATTTGATAAAGACTTCTTAATTGCTCTTTATCAGTAAGCTTTCACTTTCCCTCTTTTCAATATGATGAAGGATTCTTAACTTCCCTTCACCCATTTGAGTCCATTCCATCTGATTCCAACCTTTTAATTGTTCCATGTTTTACTACCTTGCTCTGTGATGCCATCCTCTGCTAGAAATTGAATCCAGGAAGCTAGTTACTTTTGACTCCATCATGCCCAATGGACTGAACTCTTCAGTTTTGCCTCACTGTTCTATTGAAACTCACCACCCAAACTCAAAACAAAACCCTTGTACTTCATAACTAGCCTAAAACCTTCCAAAATAAAGCTAAATCATAAAGAGAGAACCCTCTCTGGATGCAGATTAGCTAAAATCTGTATCTAAAAGATTGGTCTGTGGTTACCTCGGTCGTATTCCCTTTCTTACAACTTTTGGGAACAACCTGAGTGATAACATCATTGGCAACTCCACTGGGGACTCTGAATAATTGTTTGTTTCTACTATTTCTGTATAAACTACAGATGGAGCCTGAAGTTAGCTAGGTAGCCTTTGAAACTGCTTTTGCTTTGCAATTGTAGAAGTAAATAAATGCTGCTTCAGTCTATCTCCAGTCTAGTTTATGTTTTGAACAATTGTTTCAAATACTTGATCATTTCCTCTTGTCAAATAAAAAAGTTTAAATCTCATATCAAAAGCCTCTTAAAGAAATCATAAAAGTTGTTTTGAAAAATCACAAAAATCTCAAAAAAAAAATTGTTTCCTGGAGAAAATGAACCATTTCTTCATAACTGTTTCACAGGTTTAGATCTGATCTGTGATGGTGGACAGGGATCAGACACACAAAGGTTAAAATCATCCACCTGGCGGCTCCACATCATTTTCACAATCAAGACTCCATTGGAGAAATGAACCCGAAAGAACTATATGAAAAGATCAGGCTTTTGACTTGGATTGTTATCCAAGACATTATGTTCTTTCTCATTCATAAGATTTTTCAATGTATATTGTATTTTATAGATGATTTTAGATTAAATTTTTATTGTTTTCCTTCCAAAAATGTAGATGAAAAGTCTCTTTGCACATTTGAACAGCAGTATTCTAATTCTTATGAAGATGATTTTTTTAATTAAGGAGAACCCAAAAATTGAGACTAAACAACCAATCCTTGAACATATTCCAGTACCTCATAAAGTTCATGATAGGTATAAACCACTCATTTTGCCTCCTACACTCCATGCTTTCCCTAACGATTATCCCAAGTATCTCCCTAGGTTTGATGGAGAGAATGGTGTCACTGCCCAAAAACATATCCAAGTTTTTGAAGATTACCTTAACTTATTTGAAGTGGATGAAGAGGATGTTAATATTAGGCTCTTTGCTCTTTCTCTGCAAAGGCAAAGTCAAGAGTTGGTTCAAAACCCTACCTGAGGCAAGCATCTCAAATCTTGAGCAGTTTCTCAAACTCTTCCTTGATAGATGGATAATCAAAGTCAATCTCCTCATGATCATAGAAGAATATAATCAATTAAAAAGACATCTAGATGAAACAGTACAACAATTTTCAGATAGATTCAATCAAGTCTATCATTCGATACCATTAAATGTAAAACCTCCCCCTGATTCAGCTCTACTTCATTACCCAAGAGCATTTGATTCAGAGATAGAATTTCATCTGAGAGAGAGAAACCCCTCCACTATGTAACAGATGCCGAACATGGTAGTGGATGTAGAGGTTAATATGAAAATTAGAAAAGAAAAACTGAAAAACAGAAAAAGAGGAAAAACTTGACATTTTGATAAAGAAAGCAGAGTAAATGATGCAGAAGATCACAATGAAAGTTGAATGTTTTGGTCAAAATCATCATGACACATTTGTTTCACAAGAGGAAAGGGTTGATATTCATGAACAAATTCCTACCAACCCGATCTACCATAGATCAGAAGACAGATTCATAGAGCAATATGTGAAGGAGCAAATACTTGATCTAACGTGTGCATTTGATAACATTTCTTCTTTCAATCATTCACCCAAATATGATCAATATGATGATGATTATGTTTCTCAAATCCAATTTAACCTTGCAAAGGAATCAGAAGCTAATTTGGGGAACAAGGAAATTCAGGTTCAAGAGCTTAAAAGAAGTGATCAGCTTGTTCATTTCAGCAATGATTATGAGGAGGAAAGTGCAGAAAATTTTAAAATCAGTCAAGGAACTTTACCATTTTGTTTTGATTCATTTCAGTTCATCAGAGATAACTATCATGAAATTAGAAATCAAATGTCAACAAGTCTTGATATTAACCATCTAGAGGGCAATCAAATCTTTGTTCAAAACTTATCATATCTAGATTTGCAACCCCAAAATGCCATTAAATGTCAGGTTGCAGAAGAAAACTTGGAAGCAACAACATATGATAAAGAAATCCAAGTTGATTCCTTGCCTCTTTGTTTTGAATCATTTGAATTGTTTAAAGAAAAAGAAGCGCAGCTTGTAGAAACCCATGAAATTCCATTCCAACCTATATGTAATGAGTTGCAAGAAACTCTTCCAAATTATTTATGATCCATCAGCTGACAGGTTGAATGATGAAATAAATCAGAATTCTTCTCCACTAACAGACTGTGAGAGTCAAAAACAAGATGATAATGGTTTTACAAGACAAACATTACAATCAGTAAAAATATCACCACAAAGAACAGTTGAAAACATACATGGTGATAAAGACAAAAGTGATTTCTCAATTCCATGGCAGGTAGGTTATCCAGGACATGTGTGCAGTTGTTGTTTGAATCAACTCAAGAATAGTGTATATAATTTGCAAGATCCTTTTGTACAGTTTCTAGATTCAACAAAGGAGATCGGGAATTTCCTTATCTTCTCACAGGTTAACATAGCTAAATTTGATTGCAAGATCTCAATTGTAAATACCATTAAACACAAGCAACAAATATCACTAATGTATATAATGCTTGAGTGGTTGCATTGGTTGTTTCATTTTACCTAACCAGCAGTCAGAAAGTTGATTAGAGTAAAGTAGGTAGGATTTCAGTTTGTTCTAATTCACTTTTCAGTAAGTTAGGAAATAAATCCTTAAATATATGAATCCAAGATTTTGATGATTTACTAATTTGGTTTGAAGATTGCAGCCCTTTTGTTTCAGTTCAGATCTCAAGTTGTGCAGGAGAAAGTTAAAAAATATTTTTAATGAAAAGACCAAGGTTGCAAGTTCCTACCCAAGTGACAAGGTGCTCAAGAAGGATTCAAAAAGGAAGAAAAAATGAAAAAATGTGTTTAAGTGTGGATTGGATAGTAACTTGATGTAGTTGAAGCTCGAAGAGAAGGCCCTAAGCTCCACAAGTGTGTTGTCATACATACAAATAAAGCAACCAGCAAAGGAAAATTTCAGAGCAGAGCAAAAGTTATGCAAAAGGCCATCTGACTTGTTCTTGACTTTCCACCAGGGAAAGCCATCCCCAAGTGGAGCCAATGTTATAATCCTATAGTTATAGGTGTCATATTTCATGATTGACTGGTTGAGCTCTGTAATATGTTCATATCTTTCCTTGCTGTAAAGGTTTCCATATTATCAAAAAATAAAAATAAAAATTTAAAAATGTAAAGAGGGTATACCCTAAAAGAAAAATCAAAGGGTGAAAAAAATAAATGGTCAAAAGAAAAAATGAAAAGAAATGAACCCCAAACAAAAAGACCAGGAAAGTGTGCAAGTCCAAATGCCACTACTGTTTCATTTTTGCAAAATAAAGCATTGTGTGCAGCTTGTTAACTTCATGCCACAATTGATGAATGGCCAAACAACTTAATCTTGGCCAGTTCATGTTTCAATTTCATGTTTTAGATAGAGAATAAAAATCTGTCCAAACTGTTTAATCTTGGCAGATAAGTAGATAGGTAAAGAAGCAAAAGGAGCTCAATTGTTTAACCTGAGCCCTTGGAAGAAATAAGTGCAGACTTAGATAGGCTTATCATGCAAAAGAAAAGAAAAGTGGAAAAGGGTTTGCTAGTCTAAATGCACCCAAATGTAAAGAAGAAAAAATGTTAGGAAAAGTAGGCTGGGTAGGTAGATTGTTGTTGCAGAATGAGACTTGTGATTGATTTTGTCTCTCAAAGTGTCAATTTTATCTCTATCACTAAGTACTAAGGCAGATATTTTTTAGAGCAGCTCAAGCGAAGCATGACTAATCTCCCATTCATATTATTTCCCCAATCACTTACTAATTTTCCCCAATGATATTGAAATCTGCTTAGTATCATTGAGTCACTCATCTCATTCTATAATGTTTTCCTAAGTAAGAATCTGTTTTACTTAGGGATTAGCCATATTTCTTGTATAAACTCTTTTTTCCCTTTAAGCCTAAGTTTCCTAACATTATACTTAGCGCTTTCATATTCAAAATCCATATTAACAAACTAACTTTATACTATATAACTCCCTTGTAATTGTTCCCTTTCCTGTATTATATTAATATATGAAAAACCCCAAAACTTTATTATTCCAGCCCCCGGTTAAATATAACCATATCACTGCTTAACGTGGGTTAACGAGTTTATCTAAAACTTGTTAAAACCTTTTCCGCACACAACATTGTGATTTATTAACCTTTGGTTAATTAAATAACCAAATCCGCAACCCAACCAATGAAATTAACCCCGAAAACCATTAAAATATCAGTTTATTTGGATCGGTCCCCGCTACTTAACCATCGCCATCTCTGCAAAACACCATCCATTTGATCTCAGCCCATCCATCCGACGGCGGAGATCCATTTCGCTAGCCATCCATCTGCCGCACGTTAAGTCCTGGGGAATTGGTGGTTTCGCGCCTGTACCTAGGAAATGCGTCACCAGCCTATCGTGTTCATTGCCACTTCGCCCGAAACCGCCCTAGCTCGAAAGCAGTGCGGGCAAAACCATCTGCCACCCTCCCGCTGACCCCTCGCTGACGTCAGCTGTCCTCTGCTGATGTCACACCGCCATGTCACCATCCGTACTGCCACGTCACCCGTGAAGTTGTCTATTCCGTACCCGCCGTTGACATCATGTTGACGTCACCCATCCGGAAAATCAAATTTTCCCGCCAAAAGAATCTTTTGTTCAATAAAGGGTAAAAAGTCATTTTTTATAGTTTTCGCTGCAAAAACAACGCTCCAAGCATGCAATCAACCGACTTTGTACCCGGTTCTCGACCACCTCCCAACCACGAAAGCTCTAGCAACAAGCTCGCCGATTGCCAACCCTCCATTTTACAGTTTTTTTCTTCTTTGTACAGTTTGAAACAAAGCAGAGGGATTCCTGAGCTTACAGAAGAAGAAACAGAGATAAACAGGGATACATGCTGCAGTCAGTGTGAAACAGTCAGGGACATGATTTACAAGAGGAAAGGCACTCAGAAGACACGTTAGCAGTTCCATTTTGCCGGATAGCGGTGAGCAGGGTCGGTTCGGCATTAAAGAAGATGATTAAAGTCAAAGGGTATCAGAGGAGCCATAAAGAGTATCAATGCAGAATTAAAGACAAATCAAATCAGCATTAAAGAGTATCCGAGCCGACTAAGGAAAACAAATCAGAATTAATGCATCAGTTAAGACAGAGAGTCGACGCACAGCTACTTCAGACAGCTGCAGGCCAAACCCTAAAGAGCCAGCTTCCAACACATCATAAGTTGGTTGTTTCTACTTTGCTTGTATATTACTTTAGGTTAAACTTAGATATTATCTCATAGCTTTGATGAGACATCCTGTTGTACATATTTTTGTTGTATAAATACCCTCTTCATCAGAGTTTTGGAGAGGTTGGGTATGTGTAGATTTCTCTAGACTTTGCTATAAATACTGAACGTTGGAATAAAAGCTATAGGGATAAAACTGTTGTCTGGCCTATTGGATGAAGAATTGATGCAGAAGACCTATCATAGAATTCTTGAATCAACCTATGGATCAATAAGTACCCTTATATCTTGTGTTTTTACAGTTTTCATGTTTACTGTATCATTTGTGTTTCATGATCTGAATGATAAAGAGAAAGATTAATTCAAAATTTGCTTAGCTGCACTCTGTTTTCAGTCTTTGTTATTCTCTGTTTTTTCTTCAGAATTAGTGTAAATAGTGAATTCTTAATTTCTCCTGTTTCCGCTAATTCTTCCACGTTGATTATTTGATAAAGAATTCTTAATTGCTCTTTATCGGTAAGCTTTCACTTTCCCTCTTTTCAATATGATGAAGGATTCTTAACTTCCCTTCACCCATTTGAGTCTTCCATCTGATTCTAGCCTTTTAATCGTTCCATGTTTGACTACCTTGCTCTGTGATGCCATCCTCTGTTAGAAACTGAATCTAGGAAGCTAGTTACTTTTGACTCCATCATGCCCAATGGACTGAACTCTTCAGTTTTGCCTCACTGTTCTATTGAAACTCACCACCCAAACTCAAAACAAAACCCTTGTACTTCATAACTAGCCTAAAACCTTCCAAAACAAAGCTAAATCATAAAGAGAGAGCCCTCTCTGGATGCAGATTGGCTAGAATCTATATCTAAAAGATTGGCCTGTGGTTACCTCGGTTGTATTCCCTTTCTTACAACTTTTGGGAACAACCTGAGTGATAACATGCAGGTCTAAAAAATGGAGCTCAAAGTTAATGAGAAAATATAAAGGGGTATAAAAAATGTCAATGAAAAAATGGATACCTACATTATCTAGTGAAAGTAGGGATTTTTTAAATTGGGGAGGTGTATTAGGTTCATCTTGGTAGGGGGTTAAATAATGTGATTTTTAGAGGTATTTTCCAATATGTAGTCAAATTAAGGGTATTTTTTAATATGTCATGAACGCACGTGATATGTTAGAGGTTCATTGGATGAAGCCCCCAAGGATGTAGAAAAATTTTCATCGGATATACTGGTAAGAAAATGATAAGTTGAATGAGAGTTACTAAAGCAAGCATGATGATTAGATGGAACGATTATGGCATGATATTCTCGTTTAGTAGACAACAAAGACATATCAATTTGAATAGATTTGAAAATGCTTTGAATGATAGAATCATCTCTGTCATCCTATACATATGGAAAGCCATCTCCTTGTACTTGGTTACATACTGCACTAGCATCACAATCATTGAAATAAGTGAAAAGGAATGCCAATATAGCAAACACATGCAGCCAATCAGGATATAATGGATTGCAGCCGTACCCAATAAAAATGCTAATCATTAGGTTATCATGAAGTTCTTGAATGAGAATATTTTTACTAGATTTTGTTGCCCAACCAAACTAGTCACTGATAATGCAACAACATTCAGGGCAGAAGAATTGGTGGACATGTGTGAATCCATGGGCATTCAATTGGTGCATTCTACCTCATATTATCCTCAAGTCAATGGCTTGGCCGAATAATCTAACACGAGTCTTGTAAGGATAATAAAAAAACTATTGGAGGACAACAAAAAGAACTGGGATTCCAAGTTGAAGTTTGCACTATGGGCTGATAGAGTTACCAACAAGAATCCCATAAGAAACTCTCCATTTAAGCTGGTTTATTGCGCTGATGTTGTTTTTCCTATCCAGCTGATTCTCCCTGTGGCCAAATTCTTGCAAGAAGAACAGGATGAAGAGAATGACATAGCGAGGAGAATGAGTAACTTGGTTGAATTACAATAGATCAGAGAACAACTGGTTGAGAAGTCAAGAATTCATCAGAAGAAGATCAAAGAAACCTTTGATAGAAAGGCAAAAATGGACAGTTTTCAGGTTGGTGACTGGGTTCTCAAATGGGATGCATTGAAGGAAAAGAAGGGAAACCATGGTAAATTTGATGCCTTATGGATGGGACCGTTTGTCATTGCTCAAGTTCAGATGAAAACTACTTTCATTCTGCACAATTTGGAGGGGAAGGTGTTTTTCATGGCCCAGTCAATGGGCAGTTTTTGAAACTTTACTTCATATGAGGCTCTAAGGCCTTAATATTGTAATAGGTTTTTTCAGCTTTTGTTTTCCATGCAAATAAACTCCATGCCCAATGGAACACTTGGAAATAAGTTTGTTTTGGTTGTTATTGGAAAGGTAGTAGTCTGTAGTTCTTGAAACCTCATAGGGAGGCTTTCATCCCCATAAGGAGCCAGTGTTAGCCTCTGAGGTGCAATGGTGCTATTTTTAGTAGAAATGTCCCCTGTTTTAGCTCCGACGACCATGTCTCCTCTTGCTCCGTTTTGGCCATAATCCGAACTTCAAAAATATTACTCTCGCATCTATAATTGCATCGGGTCCTGATCCAAATGGATCCAAATATGCTCTTTAAGTCTTCAAAATATCATAAAATCATACCAAAGATCAAAACAATCACATGAGAAGAGCCCTTAAAATGGCGGAGAAACACTATCGAGAGGCCAAAAACACATAAAAACAGTGAAAAACAGAGTATTGGAGGCATAAACAAGTGAAGGCACAGTAGTTGTCAGATCTGGCCAATCAACAGTCCAGATTTGATTGGCAAATTGCAATCAGTAACCACAATAGAGCGCTTACAACGGCCCTAGGCTATCACGATATGAGATTGCAACTAATTGCATCACGATATCGCAATCGGAGAAACACTATGGAGCGGGGCCTATACACCTACATGTATGCGATGTGATTAGCCGGACCCAATGGCTATATAAACATTATTGCATAGATTTTGAGATCCGCTGAGAGGCGTTTTTTAATGTATTTTCACATATTTCGTTATTTAACGAAATACAAAGAAACAACGCGGATGCGATAAGACCCGGATCCGAAAGGGTTTTTGAAGGGAAATATATAATATTTTAAGTCCAGAATGAATAGAGTTTTGGTGGAATTTCACAGTGTTTCAACGTTTCTCTGTGTAAAACAAAAAATAATTGTTTTTGGTATTCGAAAGGATTTCAAAGGCCCGAAAACCCATTTCGTTACAATACAGGTGGCCACCATCCTTAGAAGTGTTTAGCAATGATTTCTAACGCTAGAAGAGGGATTCGAGCCAACAGAGTCTGGGAGACAGATGACCAGAAGGGGAAAAAGCCACAACACGATGCAGTCGAACCAACAGAAGTGATCATGGAGCATCGCTGGCATGAGCGAGCTACCTGACAGCGCGACAAAATTACTAGAATTTGGTTACTATGTTGTTAGAAAAAGAGACCTCTGGCTCATGTCTGTCTAATCATGGGATCAAGCAGTTAGAAGCCAGGGGGGATAGATTAAGACACCTCGAGCCTCAGAGAGCCCAAGAGCATTGTAAAAAGCCTATAAATGGTTGAAAGTTAGAAATATCAGGGGTTCAACTTTAGGAGACTGTGGAGACACTACTCCTCTCAGCGTCTCATCTTCATTCCAGTAATACATACTTCTTTTGTTGTTATATGTTCAATCACCATCTTTCCCTCTGTTCTAATCTTGCACTTGAATGGGTTATTCATGTGTTTTTCTCTGCTGAATGCTAGATAACTGTCATCTTATCTCTGCATTGATAAATTAGATTTGCAAGTTTCATTTACTTTTTATAGCTAGCTACTCATATGTGTTTATGTATGTATCTGCTAGTATAGTCAGGATTCTCCATCTATTCATTGAATCTATAAACTATTGAGCATTAGTGATTAAAATCCTTGTCAAGTTGAGGGTGTTCATGCATGTTTTGAGTGAAAATAGAGTTGAAATAGTCATCTAACTTGATCGAAACCCCAATCCATTCCGATAGTTCAGAGAACGATATTGAAGATTTATATGTTTCCAGGCATCTCCGAGCTACAACCTAGGAGAGCTTCCTAGAGTGCTAACAGGAAAGACCCATCAGGGATCCTCTTGAGATGTCTAGACAAAGAACAATCTGTGGAAGTCACGCACTAGTTCCATTCTAGCATATACGGAGGGCATCATTATTGGAAAACCACAGCCCACAAGATCCTGAGAGTTGGGTATTATTGGCCTACTTTGTTCTCTTATGTGTTTTCTTTTGTGAAATCTTGTGACAAATGTCAGAGGTTTGTAGGAAGACAACAGCTAAAATCTCTGCCCTTGAAGCCAGTACACGTCAATGGTCCCTTCCAGCAGTGGGGCTTGGACTTCATAGGTGAGATCAATCCACATTCTAGTGGCCATCACAAATGGATCTTGGTAGCCACTGATTATTTCACCAAATGGATTGAGGCCATACCCACTAAAAATGCTAATCATCAGGTTATCATGAAGTTCTTGAATGAGAATATTTTCACTAGATTTGGTTGCCCAACCAAACTAGTCACTGATAATGCAACAACTTTCAGGGCAGAGGAATTGGTGGACATGTGTGAATCCATGGGCATTCAATTGTTGCATTCTACCTCATATTATCCTCAAGGCAATGGCCTGGAAAAATCATCTAACAAGAGTCTTGTAAGGATAATAAAAAAACTGTTGGAGGACAACAAAAAGAACTGGGATTCTAAGTTGAAGTTTGCACTTTGGGCTGATAGAGTTACCAACAAGAAGTCCATAGGAAACTCTCCATTTAAGTTGGTTTATGGCGCTGATGTTGTTTTTCCTATCCAGTTGATTCTCCTTGTGGCCAAATTCTTGCAAGAAGAACAGGATGAAGAGAATGACATAGCGAGGAGAATGAGTAACTTGGTTGAATTACAATAGATCAGAGAACAACTGGTTGATAAGTCAAGAATTCATCAGAAGAAGATCAAAGAAACCTTTGATAGAAAGGCAAAAATGGGCAGTTTTCAGGTTGGTGTCTGGGTTCTCAAATGGGATGCATTGAAGGAAAAGAAGGGAAACCATGGTAAATTTGATGCCTTATTGACGAGATCGTTTGTCATTTCTCAAGTTCAGATGAACAATACTTTCATTCTGTACAATTTGGAGTGGGAAGGTGTTTTTGATGGCCCAGTTAATGGGCAGTTTTTGAAACTTTACTTCATATGAGGCTTTAAGGCCTTAATATTGTAATAGGTTTTTTCAGTTTTTATTTTCCATGCAAATAAACTCCATGCCCAATGGAACACTTGGAAATAAGTTTCCTTTGGTTGTTAATGGAAAGGCAGTAATCTGCAGTTCTTGAAAACTCACAGGGAGGCTTTCATCCCCAGAAGGAGCCAGTGTTAACCCCTGAGGTGCAGTGGTGCTATTTTTAGCGGAAATGTCCCTTGTTTTAGCTCCGACGACCACCTCTCCTCTTGCTCGGTTTTGGCCATAAGTCGGACTTCAAAAATATTACTCTCGCATCTATAATTGCATCGGGTCCTGATCCAAATGGATCCAAATATGCTCTCTAAGTCTTCAAAATCTCGTAAAATCATACCAAAGATCAAAACAATCGCATGAGAAGAGCCCTTAGAATGGCGGATAAACACTATTGAGAGGCCAAAAACACGTAAAAACAGTGAAAAACAAAGTATCGAAGGCATAAACGAGTGAAGGCATAGTAGCCGTCAGATCTGGCCGATCAATGGTCCAGATCTGATTGGCAAATTGCAATTAGCAACCACAACAGAGCACTTACAACGGCCTGGGGCTATCATGATATGCGATTGCAACTAATCACATCACGATATCGCAATCGCAGAAATATTATGGAGCGGAGCCTATACCTCTACATGTATGTGATGCGATTAGCCGGACCCGATGGCTATATAAACATTATTGCATAGATTTTGAGATTTGCCGAAAGGAGTTTTATAATGTATTTTCACATATTTCGTTATTTAACAAAATATAAAGAAACAACGCCGATGCGATAAAACCCGGACTCGAAAGGGTTCGTGAAGGGAAATATATAATATTTGTAGTCCGTAATGAATAGATTTTTGGTGGAATTTCACAATGTTGCAGCATTTCTCTGTGTAAAATAGAAAACAACCGTTTTTGGTATTCGAAAGGATTTCAAAGGCTCGAAGACCCATTTCTTTACAGTACAGGTGGCCACCATCCTTAGAAGTGTTTAGCAATGATTGCTAACGCTAAAAGAGGGATTCAAGCGGACAGACGTCGGGAGACAGAGGTCGGGAGACAGATGGCCAGAAGGGGAAAAAGCCACAACACGATGCAGCTGAACCAATAGAAGTGATCATGGAGCATCACTGGCACGAGCGAGCTACCTGACAGCGTGGCAAAATTACCAGAATTTGGTTTACATGTTGTTAGAAAAAGAGACCTCTGGCTCATGTCTGTCTAATCATGGCATCAAGCAGTTAGAAGCCAGAGGGGATAGATTAAGACACCTTGAGCCTCAGAGAGCCCGAGAGCATTGTAAAACACTTATAAATGGCTGAAAGTTAGAAATATCAGGGGTTCAACTTTAGGAGACTGTGGAGACTCTACTCCTTTCAACGTCTGATCTTCATTCCAGTAATACAAGCTTCTTTTGTTGTTATATGTTCAATCACCATCTTTCCCTCTGTTCTAAGCTTTCACTTGAATGGGTTATTCACGTGTTCTTCTCTGTCGAATGCCAGATAACTGTCATCTTATCTCTGCGTTGATAAATTAGATTTGCAAGCTTCATTTACTTTTCTGTAGTTAGCCACTCATATGTGTTTATGTATGTATCTACTGGTACAGTCAGGATTCTCCATCGATTCATTGAATCTATAAACTATTGAGCATTAGTGGTTGAAAGCCTTGTCAAGCTGAGGGTGTTCATGCATGTTTTGAGTGAAAATAAAGTTGAAACAATCGTTTGACTTAATCCAAACCCCAATCCATTCCAATAGTTCAGAGAACAATATTGAAGATTTATATGTTTCCAGGCATCTCCGAACTACAACCTAGGAGAGCTTCTTGGAGTGCTAACAGGTACCGCTAACTATGATTCAGTCAAGGTTCCACTTTCTACAGATAGAGTAGTTCTACTCGATTAAGATCGAGAGGTTACACTTTATTCGGATCAGGCTCTTTCCCCTGATTTCACGTGGGTTATTTCCTCTAATTCAGGGAATAGAATTTGCATTCCACATAAACTCAATATACACCTTCAAAAATAAATGATAAGAGATATAAAGTCCCCTTTCAATCCCTTATAAATGAGGGAGAAATGAGGCCTTCAATCACTCCAAGGTAGGTGGAAGGTCAATGTGTGTAAACTTAGACAACCACCCTAACAACAAGTTCGTCTTAATGTATTTTCATATCCTAGTAGTTCATCTTAATGTATTACAATACTTCGAGGCTAATTTGTGACATTCAAATATTCATATCAACGGGGTCTTTCTTATACAACTATGTTTGTAGAAATAGAAAATATGTAAAATATGTAAATTCTTAACTTTGTAGAATTAATAGAAAATATGTGTGCTCTCAACTTTGTTTATATACAAAAAACCCATAAGTTTGTTATTACAATATTTTTCGAGTTTGTTATTAGAGTACTTCAAGGGGCAGTTGTAACGTTCAAACGCTCATATCATCTGGGTCTTTCTTATACATCTGTCTTTGCAGAATTAATAGAAAGTTGGTAGAAAATATCATCTGGCTTGGTCTTTCTTATACATCTCTCTTCGAAGAATTAATAGAAAGTTGGTAGAAAATATCATCTGGGTCTTTCTTATATATCTGTCACATCTTTCTTTGCAGAATTAATAGAAAGTTAGTAGAAAATATTAAAATATGTGCATTCTTAACCCTGTTTATATGCAACTAACAATTAGAAATGTCCTATATATGCAGCTGAATGCAATGGAAAATAGGAGAAGAAGACACTTAGAGAGGTCAAATAAATACAGCTGAATTCAATGATAAAGATGCTTATACTAAGTATATGCGCTTCCATGGCTAGTTCTGCTAGATGTTTATACTAAATATATGCGCTTCCATGGCTAGTTCTGCTAGATGTCATGGATCTCCTTTTAAAGGAGAATAGCATTGTAATTTCTTTCATTTTCAAATGTTTTTTCCAAAAAAAACCTAAAACCTAAATAATGTGATTCACCTAAAAGATTAGAACCTCACACATACCCACATGGAAGTACTCTAATTCCCAATAACAACAGGAAGTACTCTAATTCTCAACAACAACAGTGACAACTGAAAAAACCTAAACCCCAGGTTGACATAAATGGTTTTTAAATTGTTTTCTTTCTTTACTTAAAAGATTTAATGTTTTTTAATTAACAGCTACTACTATGCTTTCCAATATTAATCTTGGCCTTCTAGCATTTCGTGCAGACCATCTCAAGAAACCTCTGATAATGTGGTAAGTACATAGGTATATCCAATGCTGCCCTGAAATTTTAAGTACATAGATATATCCAATACTTGAAATTATTGTCCTGATGTCCTGAAATTCAGTTTTTGTGCTAAGTAGGTAGGTATATCCCATGCTTGAAAATAGTGTCGCGGAAGTACATAGAGATATCCAAAATATTGTCCTAAAATTTTAGTGTTTTTGCAGCAACTTTTGATTAGTTTATGTCTTGGTTGCTTGGGAAATTCCTACTTGGCAATACCTGAAAATAGTGTCCCGAAAGTACATAGAGATATCCAATACTTGAAACTATTGTCCTGAAATTTTAGTTTTCTGAAGCTACTTGTTGATCAGTTTGTCTTGGTTTCTTGGGCAATTACCATCTTGGTACAAGAAGGAAGAACTTTCTCCTCTAGAAAGATTATTACCAATTATTTACCAAAGCAAACTCAAATCCCATGGAAGACGATATTGATATCCAATACTTGAAACTATTGTCCTGAAATTTTAGTTTTCTGAAGCTACTTGTTGATCAGTTTGTCTTGGTTTCTTGGGCAATTACCATCTTGGTACAAGAAGGAAGAACTTTCTCCTCTAGAAAGATTATTACCAATTATTTACCAAAGCAAACTCAAATCCCATGGAAGACGATATTGTTGTCTTCTTCCAATACTTGAAACTGTTGTCCTGAAATTTTAGTTTTCTGAAGCTACTTCTGATTAGTTTATGTCTTGGTTGCTTGGTAAATTACTATCTTGGCAAAATAATTGTTTCAAGAACTTTCTCCTCTACAAAGATTATCAGCAATTATCTATCAAATCCAACTCAAATATTAAATATGGAACACGATATGGTTGTCTTCTTCAAATTGTTTACAATCATCTGCAAGGGCAGTTTGGTGCTCAGTGAGAAGGCCATTCTTTTGAATGAAGGAGTCTTGTTGCTCTGCCAATTGAGATTATATCTCTATATCTACAAAGATTATCACCAATTATCTATCAATTCCAACTCAAATCCTTAGTATGGAAGACGATAGTGTTGTCTTCTTCCAATTGTTTACAATCATCTGCAAGGACAGTTTGGTCTTGCAGTTTGGTGCTCGGTGAGAAGGCCATTCTTTTGACCGAGGGAATCTTGTTGCTCTGCCGGTTGAGATTATATGTATACGAGGTGCATTTTCAATGCGGGGTTCTCTGTTTCCAACTTGCCACACTTTTCTTCTAAGGAAGGCCACTGGAAATTGTCCTTGAAAGTTGCAAGGAGGAAGTTAGTGTCGATTTTGCTTATTGCTTACAGCAAGTTTGGTGATATTTTGGATGTGATGCAGCTACCTCAGGTCTATTGCAACCCTACCAATGTTTGTTCATATGCACACTGCAGACAGAAACTATGTTTACCATTTTAACAGAAAAGTCCGAGATTGGATCTCAATACCTTGGATAATTAGTAACCAACAGAGAAACTGATTGTGCAAATACAACTACCTGAAACAGATTGTGTTGGGCCCTGGATATCATTGATGTCAACCTAAGCAACAGCCAGAAGAAACCCCATCTTAAATGACAAAAATGACAAAGAGGATCAGTGATTTTGGGCTGAAGACCATCTTCATTTGATTCTCGTACAGTAAGTGGCATGCATCATAACTCCTCACGGTCGAGGAGATATGTCATATTAAAGTGAGCCCCATTCTATGGTTAAAAAAACCCCAAATTGGAAAACTATTGGCACTTCAACAAATGGACAGTTTGGGGCTAAAGATGGTATTATTGTTATTTTGAATGATAAAGATGGTATTACTATTAAAAAATTGTTCTTGATACCTTTGTGGACGGTCTGGGGCTAAAGATAGTATTACTATTAAAAGATCGTTCTTGATACCTCTGTGGACGGTTTGGGGCTAAAGATGGTATTATTGTTATTTTGAATGATAAAGATGGTATTACTATTAAAAAATTGTTCTTGATACCTTTGTGGACAGTTTGGGGCTAAAGATGGTATTATTGTTATTTTGAATGATTAAGATGGTATTACTATTAAAAAATTGTTCTTGATACCTTTGTGGACAGTTTGGGGCTAAACATGGTATTATTGTTATTTTGAATGATAAAGATGGTATTACTATTAAAAAATTGTTCTTGATACCTTTGTGGGCTTTGCGCTGCCCTTGACGGTCCTCGCTTAAGGAAAGAAATTCCTCTTCAAATCAGACTTCAAAGAAAATTAAATTTTGGCTCCACAATAGTTTGAAAATTCAAATTCAAAATTTTAAGGTCGGCCCCCCTTTAAAGATTAAGCTTATTGGTGTATAGGTTGGCTCAGTCTTCTAGAGGGTTCTAGGCCTAGTCGGGCCCCTCTCTTCTAGACCTTTCGTGATTATATATATAAGGAAATTCGGTTCCCTCCATTGTACATCAATCTTTCGATCACAAAATAGCATGTTAAGTTTCTATGAGGCCCTGTTCAGTCACGCTTAACTGAAGAAGCAGGCCGAGATTTGAGACAGGTTGGGTTTAATTCTTTTTTTCTGGAAGCAGGTCGAGATTAGAGATGGAATGGGTTTAATTCTTTTTTCTTCAAGAGGGCCGAGATTTGAGACAGATTGGGTTTAATTCTTTCTTCTTGATGGAAGGTTTTCGGTGGGTTCTGTGCAGTCGCGCTTAACTGAAGTAGGCCGAGATTTGAGACAGATGGGGTTTAATTCCTTTTTCTTGAAGTAGGCTGAGCTTTGAGACAGATTGGGTTTAGTTCTTTTTTCTTGAAGAGGGCCGAGATTTGAGGCGCATATTGGGTTTAATTATTTTCTCTTGGAGGGTTTCCGCTGGGTTTTGTTTGAACAGTGTTTCTGAGCACCTTTTTGGTCCTATTTCTAATAGAGCCTCTGGACTCTAGCGCAAACTTTTACTAAGGCATTTTGTGGCATCTTTAAGGTGAATCTGAGTTCTGGACAGAAGTCCTTTTGGGCATACCCTAGAACAAATTCTGGTATTTTCTGTGGAGAATTATGATCTGATCCGGGCCCCTTTTCTGAGGCTTTTTCGCACGAGATCTGTGGATTTTTGGAGAGTTTCTGTGGCGTGAAACTTCAGCCCCTTTTGGTATCAGAGCTGGTTCCTTCACAAGCAGCTGTCTAACCACTTGAAGGGAGATCATGGATTGCATGGAGAATAAAATTCCACTATTTAATGGACGAAACTATGTGCTTTGGAGTGTAAGGATGAAAGCATATGTGCAAGCACAGGGATTTGATGTCTGGCACTCTGTAATGATTGGATACAAAGAACCCTCGGCTCCTCCAACAGATGATGCCAGTAAGAAGCTTTATGAAAGTAATGCTAAAGCCATGAATGCTATTCTAAATGGTCTAACAGATTCAGTGTACTTTAAAATAATGCATTGCACATCTGCAAAAGAAGTTTGGGATAAGCTCCAAAACATATATGAAGGGGACCAAAAGGTCAAGGAGTCCAACCTTCAGACTTTTAGAGGACAATTTGAGCAGCTAAGAATGAATGAAGACGAAAATATTGCAGAGAATAGAATTCCACTATTTAATGTAGAAAACTATGTGGTTTGGAGTGGAAGGATGAAAGCATATGTGAAAGCACAGGGATTTGATGTCTGGCACTCTGTAATGACTGGATACAAAAAACCCTTGGCTCCTCCAATAGATGATGCTAGTAAGAAGCTTTATGAAAGTAATGCTAAAGCCATGAATGCTATTCTGAGTAGTCTAACAGAGTCAATGTTTTTTAAAGTAATGCATTGCACATCTGCCAAAGAAGTTTGGGATGAGCTCCAAAACATATATGAAGGTTACAAAAAGGTCAGGGAGGCCAAACTTGAGATCTTAAAAAGACAATTTTATGAGCTAAGAATGAATGAAGATGAAAATATTGCAGCCTATTTTCTTCGACTTGATGAAGTAACAAATGCCATGCAAAGATTGGGAGGACCAATAGAAAACGAGGTAATTGTCCAAAAGGTACTATGGTCACTCCCGATGAGATTTGAAGCGAAAGTCTCAGCGCTAGAAGAGAGACCAGACTTAGCAAATGTTAGCATGGATGAGCTACATAGGATACTCACTGCCTACGAAATGAGAACTAAACAGGAGAATCCATCCAAAAGAGAAGCATCATTTACAAAATTTATGAAGACAGGGAAAAACAAGCAACAATCAAGGCCAAGCACCAGCTCCAGCTGTAGCGATATTTCAGATGAAGAAATAATCATCTGAAATAACCAATTTTGTAAGAAAGTTGAAGAGAGGAACTGGCAAATACAAAAGTAAACTCCTCTTTAAATGTTTCAATTGTGGTGAAATTGGTCATTTTGCTTCAAAATGAACTTATGCAAAATGTTCAGATAATGATGACTAAGAAGCAACTCCTAAGAAGGTAAAGGAAAATAAGTAAAGATACAAGAAACGAGGTAAAAAGAAAGTCTTCAAGAAAAGACTACTGTAAAGAAGATAGTTCCTCCTTTGATGAAGAAAGTGACAGTGACGGTGATAGCGATAATGACACTGGAAGGGTGTTATTTATGGCGAGGTACAATAGAAAGGAATATGCAGAAGAAAAGGCTTTGCCTACGAATGTCTCAACAGCTTAGCCCAAATTTTAATAATTTATTTTAATTGTCCAATTTTTGATAGTTTGCAAATTTCTAAAATGTCCCACCATAGAGCAGCATGGGGGACTTCAATTTTGATCTTGCATATTTCACCCTTTCTGGGTCATCTTTTTCAGTCCTCTCCATTGTAGAATATTTCTTTACGTCATGAACCCAATATATAAACAAATTGTTAGTAAAAGTGCCGAAGAGTCGTGGTTAATTGTCTTTGAACAATGGAATAGTAAATCTATTGTTTGAAGAGTCGTGGTTAATTGTCTTTGAACAATGGAATAGTAAATCTATTATTTGTAGCTGGTGTTTCCGTAACAGTTTCTAGGATAAAATATGGTGTATATGTATTATTTTTGTGATGAGTTTATCATGTGTTGTGATGTGTTTATCATGTATTTATTTCTCTCCTTTACTAACAATTGGTAAACGAAGAGCAAATAGAAAAACCAGCTATTTGGTGAAGAAAGAACCAAAAGAACTCTAGTGTTTGGTCAAGCAGTGAAGGGGTTAAGAGTAGTGCATGCATGATTCACTTTGAAATGACATGAAATCATTGGTCAAGGATGCAGACGTAGAAGCAAAAACCAAAACCAACATAGATGATAGCCACAAGCGACATGAGGAAAGCACCTGATGTGAGCAGGTGTCCGGACACAAATAACCCTAAAAAAAACTTTGGAGATGGAAATATACAATTGTGAATGGATCTCAAGGCCTGGAATCGTTTTAGAAACCGATAAAAAAACAAAATATGCAAATACGGCAACTAAAACACGGAGATCTAAAGAAGACTTTTATTCATAATGATTTATAGATCGGGAGACAAATATAGGGAACACAACCTACTGCAAACCAATAACAATGTTCTGAAATACAAACCAGCAGCTGATTAAATGCCTACTAATATTTTTAAAACAACTAACAAAAAGATTTTAAATCCTATAACTGAACTTCTACTGGGCTGTAAAATGCCCTCTAAAAATGTTCTCGCTTCTCTTCCCCAATGCTACCAATGTCTGAGTCATGGTGTCCGCTCAGCGTCATCTTTGTCTTTTATCCATTGGCCCTTGGCTTTCATGCATAATAGTTCAACATCTTGTATTTTGGATGCTAGTTTTTTATCCATTGGCCCTTGGCTTTCATGCATAATAGTTCAACATCTTGTATTTTGGATGCTAGTTTAGGGATAATTTGTGCGTGATGGGATTTCTCTGAAGGTATTAAGAGTGATGGGAGATCTCTGAAGGAGGTGTTAGAACTTAGAATGCCAGCAAACTCACATAGGAGTAGCCCAATCCGTTGAACCTTACGGAAAGACATAAGACATGGTGCTCACAGGGAGACCATCGGTCACGGGTTCAAATCTAGTCTACTTTCTAAGTTACTAAGTAGGATTATTAATTAACTAAATTCTGAAAGCAAATATTTGTACATTTTTGTCAATTGATTAGACTTTGAACGTTAGAACATTTCACATGAAAGTCACTAAATGCATTCACATCAATCTACTGAAAATATCAAATACAATTGGAGGCGAAGTAGATATACATATAAAATAGAATGTAAAATATAGGCTACAAGAATTCAGCATATACATCTTTTTCATTCCACCAGGCGAATGGGAATCACTGGAACACTATCCCACCATTCCTTCAACCTCCTTGAGATCCGTTCTGACAACCTTGACTGTCTAAGTGGCAAATTCTTTGTGAATATATGCACAATAATGCCAATAATTATCACTTTCAACGGCACAATTAGCAATGTTATAGCCACCCCTATCAATCCCAAAATTACCTGATTCGTGTGCTGCACAACTCAACAAAACAAATAGAAATATCTCAAACTATTTTTCAAAATATAGGTCAACATGTATGTGTATGTGCAGTAGGAATACTTCCATTCACAGTTTATTTACCTTCACGGGCCTTGACAAGGCAATTGATAAGAGCTTTAACAATGTAATATTTGTTGTTTGTAATGCTGAATGAAGTTGGATGACAGCTTGTTGAGCAGACACTATACTGTCCGTGGTTATCTGATCAGAACTAGACTTTGAAACCACAATCTCCTCATATTTATCTTGTATGACTGGTTGCATTCTTATCCAAATAAGAAATCCAGTAGCCATCAAAAGCGTGGCAGACACAGTGTATTGAACCCACTCCCTAATGTATACAACAACCATATCACATCATTATTCTGAAAAACTTATCTATCCTGTCCAGTTTGTATCATGCATTTCTTTCATGCAAGATATATTGATACAACATTTCTATATAAAAAAATCATATACATTTCTAAGTCTCAACACTAACAATGTACGCAACTATGGTGACATACAACTACACTAACATTGGGTGGATCAAATTAAGATAGTAGTCGTGAAGCCCATCTGACTGCCATAACATTGGGAATGGAGAGAGGGGACATGAATTAGATTATTTTCATCAGAAAGGTATTCAACAATCACCGATCTGATTGCTGTAACATTGTGAATGGAAAGAGGAGATATGAATTAGATTCTCTTCATCAGAAAGGTATCCAACTCCTTTGTTGATTAAGTAGTAGCACTGACCAGTGACAATTTATTGAACCAACTCCAGTGTTCATTAAATAGAAGCACTGACCAGTGACAATTTATTGAACTATAGTGACTCACAACTAGACGACCATTGGGTGTATCCAATTAAGACATCCAAGGAATCAACACAAATTTTTCATTTATGGACATTGGAATTGCTTGCATTTATGAGAGAGTAGTATAGTCATGACAAGTAGTTGAGTGTCTAGCATTAAATGAATTCCATGATGTATTGATCGATTTTAATTTGGTTATATTTGATGTGTGGCTGAATGGTTTTTATTTATTATATAAATAAATGGATAAATGAAGGACAGGATTTTGTTTGTTTGTAGCATTTGATAATCCGCTCTTCTATTTGTTGTTAGCTGCAACCTTGGGTCATGCAACCACATGAATTAATATTAGAGCATAAATCACCTAGAGACAATTTTTTTTCTCTTGAGTTCCTCATGGACTATTGTACAAATTTATGCTTATGCTTATCACGAGGCTTGCTCCTTAGCAAATCAGATTGTCACAATCTCCTATTGGTGGCTCATGCTCATTCGACTATCATAAGTTCTACTCCTTGATACATAAGCTTTACTCTTTGGTAGATTAGATAGTTGCATTTTCCCAATGATTTTTCATTGCTCAATCTATGACACATCAAACAGACCGCTTCTTGATAGATTGCTGCAAAATCTTCTATATTGATCTACAGCTGCTTTCAAGGCTTGTGCCTCAGCAAGTCAACTTATTTTTTCATCTCAATAGCTCACTTGGTTGCAAATATTTTCAAGGCTTGTGCCTCAGCGAGTCAACTTATTTTTTCATCGCAATAGCTCACTTGGTTGCAAATATTATTTGTTATCTTCTGCACTAGTAACCCAGTGGTTGTCTGAGATCACAAGCATTCTCTTAGAAGCACAACAAAATATCTTTATTTGCTCATGAGTTGAAACCACAATATTTTATTGTTACTCGTATGATCCTTTGAGACCACAATATTTAATTGATACTCTCACAACAAAATATCTTTATTTGCTCATGAGTTGAAACCAGTGTTTTAAAAAACGGCCGGCTCGGAACCAACTGGGCTGAGTTGGTCTGAGTCAGCCTTGGATTTTGTGACCCGGCCATTGAACCGGTTTGGCTGGTCGGGTTAATACCGAGCTAGCCGAGTTGTTACACAACTCAGTCGGCTCGGCGGAGTCCTTATCAACCCGACCGGGTTATGTACAATGGCCAGTGAACCCAAAAAAAAAGGCTTTATTTTTTTATTTTTGGGGACTCCTTGGGCTTCCCTGTCTGACTCATGGGTTTTCCTGTCTGACTCTGATCCCTAGTATTGATATATTATTCATGGAAATGTTAAATTCTTAAAGTAAAAGTGACATTCTCCTTAATCTTCATTTTCATCATTTTATTTAAATTTTTAACATTAACATGAAATGACTCAGGACGTTTGAGAGTGGTTCCGGACTCATTGGATTTCATATGGAGAAAGTAGAATTTTAGATTTCATTCAAAATCCCGCAGACTTATTAGTTTTTTAGGATTTCAGGATTGGGGGATTGCAATGTTTCCATTGAATTTTGTCATGTATTAGGGTATGGAACTTGTATTTAATCAAGAGCACCAATCCTTCTATGTACCTTGATGTTAGTGACATTGGTTGTCGAACTCCTCCGGGATTCACTCCCAAACCGGGAGTTTCTGAAAATGTCGCTCCCGCTCTCATTTTGGCTCTCGCTCCCTGCTTTCGCTCCTGCTCCCAAGTAACACTGAGCCAGATGATGTTGGCAACTCTAGCAGCAGCTAGTAGTAGTGGTCACAGACTTGTTGTAGAGGCCATTTCTAGCCCCCTTGGTTATGTGTTTTTGTTTTGATCTCTATATCATCATCGTGTATGTATTGGATAGTGCATTGGGTGCCATTTTGATATAATGGACATATTCATGAGCCTACTTTGATCATATGTTGTCTTCTATCTATATTCTAATGTTGTGTGTTTGGAAACATGAATGAATATCTTTAATGTTTTTATAAAAAATAAATATTTAATGTATTTTTTACAACGACCGAGTCATTGAAATCGAGCCGGCTGAGTCAATATCGAGTTGGAGTCGGAGTCGGAGTTGACCCTCGGCTGGTCAGAGTTGGAGTTTTAAAACATTGGTTGAAACCACAATATTTTATTGTTACTCTTATGCTCCTTTGAAACCACAATATTTAATTGATACTCTCATGCTCCTTTTGGTTACCTGTTTGGTTTCTCTATGTATATTTTTTAGAAATAAAGGTAGATCCCTTTTCATTCTATGCAATTCTCTTTTCTTTAAGCATTACGGGCGCTCTTGAAGCTCTTTATCCCATGCTTGCAAGTTTGCTTGTCACCATCCATAATACATTGCTCCAATTTTCCATTTTTACCCTTCCCTTGGCTCGGTCCTTGACACATAACATGGTTAGCGATCCTTGATACATGACATGATTAGCGACTATTCTTCACTACCCTCATTTTCTACCCAAATTTTCACCCAAATTCGCAAGATTTTTATCTTCACTCACCCCCTCCAAATTTAAGAGTTCTAATCCATATGAAACACCATTTTGAGATCCAAGAAAACAATCCCTCCATTGTGCACACATCTCCTCTATAATGTCCTAGGGTAATTTTTCCCTTATGGTTTCTATTAGGATTTCTATAAAAAATCATTAACAATAGTACACATTCATAGACAATATGTTGTATAAATATAAGAAATCCATAACCATATAATTATTCAACAAAGTCAGGCTGGCAACCCAATGAACATTAGATTTATGCTAAAAATAGTTCACTGGATTGTACTTTCCAAATTTAATAGATCCACATTCGAACCATATCTATTCAATTTTAGATCTAGTAACACCACACTAGTTGGAGGTTTATTATTACGTCCAAATTCCCCTTGGAGGTTTATTATTACAAGTTGTTGGTTAGGGCTTGTGACAACCCCTTTTGGTCTGAGCACAGTATTCCTAGTCGTATAAATTATTCACAACTACCCTGTTGAGGGAAGGATGAGCTCTGAAGGGGTCAAATGTCTTTAGGTTGGCTTTAGTAACCACTTTCCAGCAACTGATTATACCATAGTTTGATTTGCTATCTGGAAAAGGGGACTTGCTTTCTTCTATCTGCCTACAATGATTCAAATGAAGGATATCAAAGCCTTTGTTACAAATTCTTAGGCCTCAAATCCCTTCATTAACCTTAGACAGAACCCTTTCTTGCTGAATAAGAGATTTAGTGCCTCAATAGAACCTAGGAAAGTAGGTTTGTGCCACAGGAAAGGGGCATGTTGTCCTTCTATTGCCTTGCAACCAATGGCCCAGAAACACTTCCGCTCCGTAGGTTTTTGACTGCCTTGAATTAGCTGTAGACTGTTTTTCTGTGCTCAGAACAGACTCTTTTTGTTGCGAAGGTGCCCTGTTGCCTCTTGATATCAGAACATAGATGCTTCAATTGTTTTGATGTGCCAGAACAATAAGAAGGGCGTCTAGGTAGGGTGGGATTAACTCTACCAAAACTAGACGAAGGGATTAGCTAGGGTGGGATCACCTCCACCGAAACTAATTAAAAGAAAGATGTCTTAAAACCCATAGAGACTCAAGCTCAAGAAAATTAGAGATATTCCAATCCAAATTGATGATGCCAAAATGATTCAAACTATCCTCTATTTATAGATTCCCTCATGGGGTTTCTCAAATTTGAGGAGTTGCGAGTGCAACCTTCAATTTGGGTTTTTTTTGCCACATCTAACCCAAAATTTACCGAATGTTACGTCAAACATTAGATAATTGAGTATTCACCCTTTATCAAGACTATAGCCTACGAGGTTGGATAGGGTATTCTGTCCCCCTGTGAGCAATTAATCCATAAGGGACATTACATTCTCCCTCAAACATAATAGTGGTTCCACCTCTTTTTGAGGCCCTTCCCATGATGCACATATTTTCTCCTTCATACATCATAATTTACTCCCTCTTTTAAAGGCCATTCTTGATTTCCTCTCCCTGCCATCGATCAGGTCCAAATATGTTCCACCTCATTGATGTTCTTGACCCATGCCCACTGATGACTTTGTCTCTGCTCCCATGATAAATGTCTTTGAGCCCTCCCAAAAATGACATAGTCTATCTATTCTTTTTTTTTCCCTCATGTCCATCACCTTTCTCCCATCTCCATTAGAGATATTTTGAGGTCTAAAATGGGTCTAAAAAAATGCTTTATAAGAACCAATAATATTCAAAATGATGATGTCAAACATGGGGATGATTCATCATTTTTGAAGTAAAAAAGTAAAAATAACAAAAAATAACAAAACTACTTTTTCAGCTTGTATTTTCAACTTATCTCCCTATAGTTTAACTCAAATTTCAAGTGGGAGTACTCGTTAGTTGCAAAATTTAATTCTTCATTCATGCCAATTTTTTGTATTTTACATTATGTCTCAATGCTATTTCTTTTATTTCAACTTAGGGAAAAGTTTCTAGGTCCCTAATCAAAGATGAGGAAAATAGGGAATTGATACTAATGAAAGATAAAAATCAACGTGGAGATGGGGCATGGACACAAGGGAGAGATGGAAAGCTTTACCATGGATACGCAACATCAATCACAACCTCTTATTTATGCATTCTTACCCACAATTTTGTGGGTGATATCCCTAGGAGATTTTTTTTTTCTCCAAGATGGTCCTCAGCCGGTAGCTAGTAGCCCCTTCAGCCACCAAAAGGCTCATTGTGCCATTTCTCTGCCACCCGAGCTAGCCATGTGATCCCTCGCCCATTTATCACGGTCATATGTTTGAAGGTGGGCCTCTTGAACATAAAGGTATGCCTTGTCATCTGGTAATTGAGTACTGTAATTTGCTTATCTTGGACACTTATGAGCATGGATTAATAAGGCGGTTTGGAAAAAGGAACGGGTTAGGTCAGTGCCCTTGTCCCCTTAGACCCCTATTGGATATTAACCTTGGATTTGTTTGGAGACCCGTGAGGACACTTTTGTGCCCTCACATCTCATTTGGAGCACCATAGGTTATTACAATGGTCCAACCCCTTGTCCACTTCTTTGAGTGTCCTACTCTTCATTGTGGCACCCATGGACCTCATTAGGCCTCTTAGAGGGCGCTACAACATGCATAGATTATTATTTGACCTCTTGAGAGTGTTGAATTTCCACGACCTTGGGTCTAGGATATAATCTTAAAATCTCTTATGCTATCAAACCAAGAATCTCAACGATACTAATTTTCATAGTGGAATATAAACAACAGCGAATCACACATGTACAAAATATAGAAAACTTTTTATAATTTTCAAGATACTCTGACCATCTGGCTAATGAAGTCAACTCTCTCAGCTCCCCTCATTCGTACCCTGTACTTTCCTGGTCCTTCAGCTCCCGATCTGCATCTCCTACCTCTATCAATACTCCAAGTCCAGTTGGCCACTGAATCTTGGTTATCCAATATGCTCACTAGTTAATTGTTTGTCCATCAACGCATCAACACATCAAGACTCCTTTCGAGTTGTTCACAACTCCACTTGTGAAAAACTCTCAACTGCCCATTGTTTCTCTTCGGCTACTCAGGGACTTCAACCCACTATGGTCTTCTTGCACTGCTTCGATGAAGACCAACATAGGGCTGGAACCTATCACTATAAGATGTCCATCTCCCACAATGAACATGAGCTAAGAGGACTACCCATATTCTACAGTAGATATCCTTCTCCACACAGAAGTCTCATGCTCCACAAACTACTGCTAGTTGATCGGACCCTTGAGATAAACAACTGCCTCTCTCACAACTACCTTTGTCCATCAAGGTGTTGCTCACCGGGCTTCACCTTGGACACTATCACACTGTCCTCCAGTAGACCATAAATTCCTAATCCACATTTACACTAGGTCCACTCTCACACTGCCCTCCAACAGTCCACGAGTGACCAAGTCCACACTGTAACATCTACACCTAGTTAGGGAATCCCCACACCTAGGAGATCCTTACACACAGCTGCCAACCGACTTCTCATCAGCTGCCATTTGCTTCTGCAATAGAGGAGCTATTTCACAAATCTAGGCTCATCAGCATGTCCTCACCTAAGACATCCATCCACCATGATATCTGCTCCTAGTTAGGGTATTCAACAATCCATTTTAACCCAACATGTGGCACCCACAAGCTGCATATGAATTTGATCCAAATTTGTTCAAAGCAATGACCCAACACAAGGGAAACTCAATTCCAAGTCTACAACTGTTGTTCATGGACTGAGTTTTGGATCACTGGTTAGGGCTTCTCTTGTAGCCCATTGTTGCCCACTAAACCAACCAAAACTCTCCTTATTTGTTGCGGCTTCTCTCCCTTCACAATGACGGATACCTTGCCGCTTGAGAAGACTCCTACAACTCCCTATTTAGGGTTGTTTGTCCCTTAAATAAGACACTACAGGCCTGTGGTCTAATCAGTACAAAATGGTTATCATTTCTAATCAGTACAACAGGGTTATCATTTTGGCTTGCTTTGGGGAGGATTCTCCTTATTTTTCTAGCCTAGGACAACCTTTTGCTATGTGGCCTTTATTCAACCTCCACACTGTGATTTGGGCATTTCTTTCCCTCAAACAAACCCACGTAGACATGCAACAAAGTGTGTAAGGCCTCCGGCCTACCCACACTTCCTCTTTGTGCTTACGGCCTGCCTGAAACAAAGGTTATCACACTTCTATTAAGCCACAATTAGCCCAGAACTTGGCTCTCCTTGCTCGGACCTCCTGCAAGATAGATTAGATCACCAAGCAATCATGAAAAGAGCCTCTCCAACCCTTTATCTCTTCGTTTGGTTCCAAACCCACAAGGCTCCTTGTGGTGCTTTTCCCTCGAAACCCCGAACACTAGGGCTTGGAGTACCTACAAATCTACACAAAAATCAACACCCCCTCTTAGCGAGGGAGGTACTTCCAAGACTAGCATGTAACAATCATCATCTCCGGCCACACTAGCCCATCTGGCATCGATCACTGCAACATACCCTATAGAATGAACCCGACAATCTCGGTAGTTACTCTGCCTCATCACATCCGAACCTGAAGATCCTGAACCTCCATAGGGTTGCTCCCTCTGAGGTTAGACTCCCTCTGAGCCTACACGATCTCCACTGGCTCAATCCTGCAAGAACTCATCCTCCTGGATCAAATACCACTCGTGTAAATCCCTCTAATCTCGGATTCCAGATGGTGGGAAATTAACGAGTGAGAACCTGGCGTTGCGAATGCTTAATGGATCATTGAACTGAACAATCAAAACTGGTAAATTCAAAAGTGAGAGGGTGGAAGCGATGATAGGCCTCCTAGATCAAATACCACTCATGTAAATCCCTCTAATCTCGGATATGCAACATCACAATCCAATGAAGACTCTAGCCTTTCACCTGTAGTCCATCACATGAAGCCATCTCGATAAGCTTGATCTCGTTCATGCCAAAGAAACCCTCGAGTTGTCCCAACCATCCATGACAAGACATAGGAATTCCATGATCTACAAACCACAATTCCATGATCTACAAATCGCCACACAACATACTAAAGTGCACCAGGTTCACCACTGATCCACTAGAACTCCCATTCGATCTCATCATGTAGTCTTATAAGACCACATCTCCATGTCTTTGGTTGAACCCTTTGCTCCATGATCCAAACACCCACAACTCCCTCTGAGTTGCTTCGTTGTGCACACTTTGATTCACTGTTCTTCAAAGTAGCTCAGATACCATGTTGAATTTCCACAACCTTGGGTATAGGATAGAATCTTAAAATCTATGATGCTACCAAACCAAGAATTTCAACGATACTACTTTACACAACGGAATATAAACAATAGTAAATCACACATGCACAAAATAGACAAGCTTTTACAATTTTCAACCCAACTTCATTATATTAAACAACATATAATACAACAGTCTAGGAGATGTTGTACTAGGGATAATGACCCTCATACATCCACTAGTACAAGAATAGAAACTAGGGCTTTGTGTCAGTACATCGACACCCATTCTACCCTTAACATGATACTCTGACCATCTGGCTGATGAAGTCAACTCTCTCAACTCCCCTCAATTGTACCCTATACCTGCCCGATTCTTCGGCTCCTGATATGCAACTCCTGCCTCTATCAATGCTCCAAGTCCATATAGCCACTGAATCTTGGCTATCCAATCTGCTCATTAGTTGATTGTTCTTCCATCAACGCATCAACACATCGAGACTCTTGTCGATTTTCCTCTATCAATGCTCCAAGTCCATCTAGCCACTGAATCTTGGCTATCCAATCTGCTCATTAGTTGATTGTTCTTCCATCAACGCATCAACACATCGAGACTCTTGTCGATTTGTTCACTGCTCCACTTGTGAACAACTCTCAACTGCCCACTGCTGCTCCTTAGCTACCTCAGGAACTTCAGCCCACTATTGTCTTCCTGCGCTGCTCCAATGAAGACCAACATAGGGCCAAGAGGGCTACCATCTATCGATGTAAGATGTCCATTTCCCACAATGAACACGAGCTAGGACTAACCATATTTTACTGTATATATCCTTCTCCACACACAATTCTCGAGATCCACAAACTGCTTCTTGTTGATCAGATCCTTGAGCTCAACAACTGCCTCTCTCACAACTACCTTTGTCCATCAAGGTCTTGCTCACTGGGCTTCAACTTGGACACTATCAGGCTGTCGTCTAGCAGACCATAAATTTCCGATCCACGTTCACACTAGGTTCACTCTCACGCTGCCCTCCAACAATCCATGAGTGACCAACTCCACACTGTAGCATCTGCACCTAGTTAGGGCATCCCCACACCTAGAAGAATATTACACACAACTGCCAATAGACTTCTCATCGACTGCCCTTTTCTTCTGCAATAGAGGATCTATTGCACAAATCTAGGCTAGTCAACATGTCCTCACCTAGGACATCCATCCACTGTGAGATCTACTCCTAGTTGGTGTACTCAACACTCCATGTTAACCCAACACGTCGCACCCATAGGCTGCATATGAATCTAATCCAAATCTGGTCAAAGCAATGACCCAACGCAAGACAAACTCAATTCCAAGTCTAATACAATTGTTGTTCATGGAATGAGTTTCGATCACTGGTTAGGGATTCTCTTGTAGCCCACAACTACCCACTAAACTGACCAAAACTCACCTTGTTTGTTGCAGCTTCTCTCCCTTCAGAATTTTGGATACCTTGCTACTTGAGAAGACTCCTACAGATCCCTATTTAGGGTTGTTGGTCCCTCAAACAAGCAACTATAGGCCTACGGTCTAATTAGTACAACAGGGATATCATTTCAGCCTGCTTTGGGGAGGATTCTCCTTATTTTACTAGCCTAGAACAACCTTCTGCTATGTGGTCTTCTTTATTCAACCTCCACGCTATGATATGGGCACTTCTTTCCCTCAAACAAACCCACACAACCTTGCAACAAAGTATGTAAGGCCTGCATCTTACCCATACCTCCTCTCTGTGCTTACAGCCTGCCTGAAACAGAGGTTATCACACTTCTATTAAGCCACAATTAGCCCAGAACATGGCTCTCCTAGCTCGGCCCTCCTGCAAGATAGATTAGGTCCCCAAACAGTCATGAAAAGAGCCTCTCCAACCCTTTCTCCCTTCGTTGGTTCTCCTCCTCCTATCTGCGGCCAAACATGAGTATACTCCTCTCCCTTGAACAAGCTACTCCACTTTCTCTTTGTTGCCTTTGTTGCACCCATGGATGAGCAAAAGAGCTCCACAACACCTCCTATATATACACATAAAGGAGGGTTTCTTCCAATGTCACAATAGGGCTTGAACACCTCCTATATATACACATAAAGGAGGGCTTCTTCCAATGTCACAATAGGGCTTGAACAACTTTCACAAGCCTAAATAACCTTGGTTGACCTTGACACCTCATGTGCAAAACCCAGTCATAAATTTAAAAATTCATAACTCCATTTCTACATCTCGAAATTGGATGATTCTCATTGCGTTAGAATCGTCTCATCGAAATCTATCATCCTCATCCATCACATGTCAAAATGGGCTCATGGTTTTGGCCCAAATCCTGATGGGTGAAAAACCTCAATCTTGGGTTCCAAGCCCACAAGGCTCCTTGTGGCGCTTTTCCCTCAAAACCCCGAACACTAGGGCTTGGAGTACCTCCCAAGCTACACAAAATTCAATAGAGGCTTACTTTTTCATTTATGAGCTAGTTTGGCGGGCTTGTCACCAAAAGTTGAATTATTAGAACATTATTTTATTTGTGGGGCTCATGTAGGCCAAGGAGGCTAATTCGAACACCTAAGTTGTGTATAAATACTTGAGCACTTCTGCCAAATTAGCCTTCATCATATTTTCTCATTAATTTAACGATCCGACTATTAAATTAATAAATCCCTCCTGCTAATGTCACGATAGTCATTTATTGATGCGGCAAGCCATAATTTCGCTAACGGCTCTTCAAAACTCATTTGTAAATCTAAATTTCCCCCATCAACTGTATCAGTCTCCTTCATTTCTCCAGTGTTGTATAAGTGCTCAGTGATAGAAGGTGTCGGAGTTCCATAGTCGATCACTTCAACTAGCTAGCAGATTACTGGGCATTATTATGTTGGGTTGTGTTATATTCTTTCCACGACTAGCCCACGTAGTTAACCGGGGGGGGGAGCGCCCCCTTCGTTGCATCGATTGTGTGGCTGTGGGGGAGGGGTGGGGGGCTTCACAGGGGGTTTGAGGCGTACCCGTAACCCCACTTTATGGGGTTTGGGGCAACGCCCTGGAAAATGTTGGTTTTGGAACCTATGTTAGGTTGGGTGGACCCACCTATGGTTTTGTGCATGATTTTCGCACATGTTTTTTGGACGCAATGGTTTTCAGTCCATGGTTTTGGACGTGATGGTTTTTTGGTCCATGGTATTGGATGCTTCGGCATGTATAAATATGTATTATAACATTGAAAGGAACATAATGAAAAATCAATCTGGTAGTCCCGGTTTTTGGATCCAGGGGAAAATCTCTGTGTATGTGTTTTATGTGTTATGCTCTCACACTGTTTATTTTCTTTGTTTTAGAATCGTATACAAGTAATTTTTGTATAGGGTTAAAACCTACATTTGGTATCAGAGCTATTTTGGCTTCAAGGGGACACCTTTGTTGTTGAGGGGTTTCGCTCGGGCTTGTGGTAGACCCTGTTCAGTGGGAGATCTGCGAGATCAATTCTGGTGGTGAAAGAAGATGGCGAGCAGTGGAAAGATAGAGATCTAGAAATTTAATGGTCAGAGTTTTTAATTGTGGAAACTCAAGATGGAGGATCTGTTGGTGGATAAAAATCAGTAGATCACGGTAGATCCGGGTACTAAACCAACGGGAGTGTCCGATGAAGAATGGAAGAAGTTGGATAGGAAGGTAAAGAGCACAATACGATTGTGTGTCTCAGATTTAGTATAGCTGAATGTATCACGGGAAGCTACTGTGAATGCTTTGTGGGACAAGTTAGGGACTTTGTACCAATCTAAGTCTCTCGTGAATAAATTGTTCCTGTGGAAAAAGCTGTATAACCTGAGGATGAAAGATGGAGACTCGGTGACAAAGCATTTGAATGCATTTAATACTGTGGTAAGTCAGCTAGCATCTATTGATATTAAAATTTCAGATGAAGATAAGTGCATCAGTTTGTTGTGTTCTCTACTAGATTCGTGGGATAGTCTAGTTATTGCAATAGGTAGCAATGCAACTGCCTTGCAATTTGATGAAATAGTCTCATCTTTGCTGACGGAGGAGATGAGATGAAAAATATGGAGAGCCAAAATGGTGATGCCTTGTTTGTACAAGGACGGTCCTAGAACATAAACAAAAATAAGTCATTGAGTGGGAGACCTAAATCTAGAGGGAGATCTAAATCTCTAGGAAAACCTGTAAAAGTGGTGTGTTGGAAATGCGGAAAGGAAGGGAACTACAAAAGGGACTGTAAATCTAAAGCTCATGATAAAGGAAAGGGATCTGATGATGCTCCTTCGACAGAGGCGAAAACCACCTCAGATAAAGGTGGGGATGTGTACTTGGCTTCTTCAAGTACACATGTAGATCATGAGGCATGGTTGATTGACTCAGGTGCATCCTTTCACTTCACTCCCCATAGAGAGTGGTTCTACGAGTATGAAAAATATGATGGTGGTGATGTATTCTTGGGGGATGACAGGAAGGCTAGAATCGTTGGTCGCGGAAAAGTAAAGTTGAAATTGCAAGGTGGAAGGGTTAGAACACTTCCGGGTGTTCTGCATATTCCTGCGTTGGCCATAAATATGATTTATGTAAGCAAGTTGGATGATGCAGGTGTAAAAACAGTGTTCGAGAAAGATACCTGTAAGATGGTTCGGGGAGCACTGTTCCAAGTTGCAAGGTAGCACTGTTATTGATGGGTGCAACAGTTCTGTGGTTCCTGAAAGTGGAGCAGAAAATTTAGTGGTCTCTGGAAAGAAGACCATGCTGTGGCATCAAAGGCTTGGACATATTGGAGAGAAGGGCTTTCGAATACTTCATGGTAAAGGTATGGTAGAAAGTATGAGTAATAGCTCTTTGGATTTTGATTTCTGTGAAAATTGTGTAAATGGGAAGCAGAATCGGGTGAGTTTCCCTTTTGGTGGTAAGAGGGCGAAACAGATATTAGAGCTTGTGCATAGTGATGTGTTTTGACCTGTGAAGGTTCTATCACTAGGTAAGTCTATGTACTATGTATCATTTATGGATGACTTCTCAAGGAATACATGGATATATTTCCTTAAGAAGAAATTTGAAGTCTTTGACAGGTTTAAAGAATTTAAGGCTCTGGTGGAAAACCAAACAGAGAAGAAGATAAAGGTGCTGAGGATAGATAATGGTGGAGAGTTTTGCAGTAAGGAATTTGAAGAATTTTGTAAGAAGTGTGGTATAGCACGATATAAGACTACTCCATATACACCTCGGTGAAATGGAGTTGCAGAAAGAATGAACAAGACGTTGATGGAAAGGGCAAGAAGCATGCTTAGTGGTGCCGGGTTAGGACAGGAATTCTGGGCAGAGGCAATGGATACTGCATGTTATGTGGTCAATAGGTCACCTTCATCAGCGTTGGAGGATAAGACTCCATAAGAGGTATGGACTGGAAAGAAACCCTCTCTTTCACATCTTAGGGTATTTGGATGTGATGCATATGTACATGTTCCAAAGGAGAAGCGAACCAAGTTGGATAGTAAATCTGAAAAGTACATCTTTATTGGGTATAAGGATGGTTTAAAGGGTTATAAGCTTTGGAACCCAATAACAAGAAAAGTTGTGTACAATCAATATGTGGTGTTCAGAGAGGTGAAAGATGTTATTAAACATGAAGTCCAAACAAAGGAACCTGAGAGAATAGAGTTTGAGCTAAAGGAGGAAGAATCAGACTCTACAACAGAGGAGGAATCAGAAGATGAAGAGCCACAAACTTCGGCTATGAGAAGATCAATTCGAGAAAGAAGGCAGCCAGAAAGGTATAGTCCATCTGCTTTCTGTTCAAATTTTACTTTGTTTGTTACTGATGATGATCCCTGAACTGTGAAGGAAGCAGTGGATTCAAAGGATGGAAAACTCTCGAAAGAGGCCATGGTTGATGAAATTGCATCTTTGCACAAAAATGAGGCTTGGGATCTGGTGGAGTTGCTGGCTGGAAGGAAACCCATTGGTAGCAAATATGTGTTCAAGAAGAAGACAAATGCAGAAGGAAAGGTGGAGAAATACAAAGCTCGGTTGGTAGCAAAAGGTTATTCCCAGGTGCCTATTTTTTCTCTTGTTGCCAAGGTAACTTCTATTAGAGTATTTTTATCTGTTGTCGCTGCTTTTGATTTTGAGGTCGAGCAGATGGGTGTGAAGACAACATTTCTTCACAGGGATCTGGAAGAGGAGATCTACATGAAGAAACCTGAAGGCTTTGCGGTGAAGGGTAAGAAAGAACTGGTATGTAAGTTAAAAAAGTCTCTATATGGGTTAAAGCAGTCACCAAGGATGTGGTATCAGAAATTTGATACATTTATATGGGGACTTGGCTTCACCAGAAGCAAAGCAGATCACTGTGTATATTTTAAATTAATTGGTGACCATGTTATTTATTTGGTTTTGTATGTGGATGATATGTTGATGGTTGGAAATGACAAAGAAATTATCCAGGATTTGAAGACCCAATTGTCCTCCAAATTTGACATGAAAGATCTTGGTGCTGCAAACTATATTTTGGGCATAGAAATTAAAAGAGATCGAGCAAAGAGGAAGCTCTGGTTAAACCAGAGGAAGTATGTCGAGACAATACTGCAGAGGCTTACTATGCAGGATAGTAAACCGGTGAAGGTTCCTATTCCTATAGGTGTGAGGTTATCTGTTGAAAAATGTCCCAAGACACAAGAAGAGGAAGAGGACATGTCCCATGTTCCATATGCAAGTGCAATCAATAGCCTAATGTATGCAATGGTCTATACTAGACCAAACATTGCAAATGAAGTGGGAGTATTGAGCAGGTTTATGTCAAAACCAGGGAAGGAGCACTGGACGGTAGTGAAGTGGGTTTTCAGGTATTTGCGTGGCACTAGTGATTATGGTTTATGCTACCAAGGAAGACCAGGAATGAACAGAGTGTTGGATATTCATGGCTTTGTTGATGCAAACTGGGCTGGAGATCTGGATCAGAGAAGATCTACAAGTGGCTATGTGTTTAACCTATTTGGAGGTGCAGTTAGTTGGATGAGTAAGAAACAATCTGTAGTGGCACTATCAACTACAGAGGCAAAATTCATGGCAGCCACTTATGCAAGCAAGGAAGCAGTTTGGTTGCAAAGATTGTGTTCAAGTATGGGGTTAGTATAGGGAGCTATAAGGATAGATTGTGATAGCCAAAGTGAAATTTTCTTGGAAAAGAACCCTGCATATCATTCAAAGACAAAGCACATTGATGTTCAATATCATTTTGTGAGGGATATGATAAAAGACAAAAAGGTGTTGTTGGTAAAGGTGAACACTTTGAAGAATACTGCAAATGCATTGACAAAATCTCCAAGATCTGAGAAGTTCTCTTGGTGTAGAAAGACAATGGGCATTTTAGGGCTGGAAAAATGACTAAGCTCTTTTGTGGCCCCCTGTGGAAAGAAAACAACAAGTGGGAGAATGTTGGGTTGTGTTATATTCTTTCCATGACTAGCCCATGTAGTTAACCGGGGGGTTAGAGGGGGGGTGGAGCGCCCCCTTTGTTGCGCCGATTGTATAGAGGCAGGGGTGGGGGGTCACAGGGGGTTTGAGGCATACACGTAACCCCACTTTATGGGGTCCAGGGCAGCGCCCTAGAAAATTTTGGTTTTGGAGCGTATGTTAGGTTGGGTGGACCCACCTATGGTTTTGTGCATGATTTTCGCACATGTTTTTTTGGACGCGATGGTTTTCGGTCCATGGTATTAGATGCTTCAGCATGTGTAAACATGTATTATAACATTGAAAGGAACATAATGAAAAATCAATCTGGTAGTCCCAGTTTTGGGATCTAGGGGACAATCTCTGTGTATATGTATTTTATGTGTTATGCTCTCACACTGTTTATTTTCTGTGTTTTAGAATTCGTATGCAGGTAATTTCTATATGGGGTTAAAACCTACATATTAATGTTTTGTTCTCTTTAAATTTGAAATGGCTAGTTAAAGGGGGAAAGCCAAGGTTTCTATTGAAAACCCTATGCTTTCTCCAGTCCCTAATCTAGATGAATTCCCTCTAGCAGACATCGATTTTAAAATCCTTGAGACCAAATGTGAATTCGATCTATGTATGAACTCCAAATTTGAGCATTTCAAAAATTCAAAGATGCCATTGATGAATTAATATTTTGGGAATCCATGTTACCACTATTTGTTTTCCTCCAGACTTATCATTTCCTTGAGTTTATTACCGGTTTGAGAATTGATACCTACCTAGCCAGAGGTAAATTGTGGCCAAGAATGGCGAATGCTTGTTCTCTATAACCGCTGAATCTATTTGCCAAGCCCTGAAAATCAATCCTCCAACTTCTCTTCATACATATTTAGTTGACTCATTGATGGAAATCTACCAAAAACTCACCTTTCAGCAGAGATCCATTGTTTTTTAATCTTTCATGCCAGAAGGTTCTGAGTTACCTCGTCACAATCCACCTTATTCTTCAGAAACTTTTCCAGAAATGTCATGACAAGTAATTTCTATGCCTTGTTGTTTGTTAGGTTACCAAAGTGATGAGTGGGTTGATGAGGTCATTTTAGGGTTTTTGTCAGTATTTTCACTTGGTAAAAAGCCCTTTGTTCTTTTTAATTTTTCCCAGTTTATCTCAAACATTATTCAAAGCATTTTTTGAAGTTTAGTGCAGAAAGGTATTTTAAGCATCAATCTGTTTAGTGCAGAAAGGTATTTTAAGCATCAATCTGTATTGGTGTATTTATTTTTATATCATCAGTCTGAAAGATTCAAAAGGCCACTTCAAAAGCTATATTCACAAGGAAAGCCACAATTTGTTATTCATTGGACTTCATTAGTCAAAAGAAATTCAGAAGATTACTCCTTTAGTGATTTTGTAGATTAGTTTTTATATTTGTCATTATTTCTCCTTAGCAAAGATTTTTTCCCGAGAATATAAACATAAATTAAAAGGATTATGCATCTAAGTGAACAATATAAGGTAGGAGACTAGTACTTATATCAGAAGTTCACATAGATTAGAGTTTTTGGTTCTGAGTTACAACCATATAAGCTGCCAGTTTTTGTTCATATGAGGAATTTTTCTCTAGATTTTATAAGGCAAAGTTTGAATATGGATGAGATCCATTTTTTATCTAGAAAGAAAAAGGATCAATTTATAAACTAAAAGCTCAAATTGGTCCATTTATAGTAAATAACAGAGCAACTGATAAGTGGAGAATTTATTGAGTTAGATGAAGTTTAAGACTAGTTTCAGTTGGACTTGTGACCCTCTAGGAGTGATTTCATCTATTAGAGTGGAGAAAAAATATTCTCCTTATACTCATATCTCAAAACCAGAAATTGAACAGTATGCCAAACAGGAAGTATGGGAGGAGAATACTTTACAGGGGGTTGAAGAACCAATTTCTAGTCAAACAACTTTGGAAACTCCAAGGCTTCAAGAGAAAGAATTGAAAATACCAAGTGAAAGTATGTCTCCTGCGAGGTTAGGTTATAAATCAGTAGAATTTAGAGTCTTGAAAAGGAGAAAAGCAATGAATATAGAGGAAGAATCATGAGAGATCAAAAATCCAGAAATTTCTACTACAACTGTGTTATCAAGTGAGCATGTGTTTTCTTTGCAGCAAACTAAGGAAACAACTCATGACCCATATTCTTCTCCTTCTGGTTAGAAAATTGTTTTTTCTAGGTTCAGAGAAATGAATAAGAATGAAATATTAAAGTCTACTACTTATTTTGAGTTTTGGAACCAGACCTCCACTACTCAAACTAGACTATTGTTTACATTGGACCCTGAGAGAGGAAAATTTTAGTTGGCATTTCTTGAGCCAAAGGTCCCAAGTCAAGTAGTATGGCTAAGGGTACGGTTGGTCCTCCTTAGTTAGTGCCCTGAAAGATTAGGCCGAGTACTATTGTTGGACCCTTATGTATATTGCGATCTGTAGCACTTGACACTCCTTTGTGACCATAGTTCCCTCGACTCTCTAGAGATCATCCATTATCTTATTTGTTAGATCAGATCCATCAGTTGGGGTTCTATTGCCATAGTACAATTCAGATCTAGCAGTTTGGGTTCTGTCGCTGCCGCAACAATCAGATCCAGCAATTGAGGTTCTACCACCACAGTAACATTCAGATCTAGTAGTTGGGGTTCTTTAGCCACTGTAGTCCAACTCACATTCAGCTGTTTGGGTTTTGCAGGCAGATCTGACCATCTGTGCAGTGAGGCTTGTGGCTCCTATAGTTTGGGCTGATTTTTGCAGGACATTGGGTAAGATCAATTTTTCTGGAATTTGGCCACTGCAGTATTGATCAGAGTCTGAGGCCTTCCTGGGACACTTACAAGAGATTTAGCCCATAAGATTCAGGACGACAAGCTGATCGCAGTGGTACCATTCACTTGTCAGCTTCAATTTTTGGGCGGTCCCAATTTTTTTCAAAGTGACGACAAGTGACCAAGATCTGTGTATGGTAGAAACCAGAGCTCAAGCCATGGCCAACGAGAAGATCGAGCGCCTTGAAAAACAATTGGATTCTTTCAAGGACCTAGCGGACCAGATGCAAAAATTCATGGATCAATTCAAAGTGGGCATGTCGGCATTGCATCTGGAGGCACATGGTCTTAATGAAGACCTTGAAGGAGAATCTAGCCATCATATTCACTTCCATGGAAATCACCAACATTCCCACCCTCGGCCACACAAGCTGGACATGTATGAATTTGATGGCTCTAATCCGACAGTATGGGTAGCACAAATAGAACAATATTTCCTTCTGAATGATATCTGAGATGATCAAACTAAACTACGCGTGGGATCCCTTTACTTGGACTAAGAGAGATGGCAATGGTGGTAGTGGCATCGGAAATGCTATCCCGGGAACATAACTTGGCAGGTGTTCTCAAAATATCTTTGTGGCCACTTTGACAAAGAATCTATTTTTTTGGGTTGTCTTACTAAGCTCCGACAAATAGGCACAATAAAAGAATACATTGCAGCCTTTGAGATATTGGCCATTCGCACAGAAGGTCTAGGAGATGAATTCTCAAGCACATGTCCAGATGCACCACCCACCTACATGGATAGACGCTTGCAACAAGGCTATTGAAGTGGAACGTGCTTTAGCTGCCCAGTCTCCTCGTCCAAATTTCATAGCCAATGGATGCCCCACCTAAGCTCAAGGCCCTACCCAAACACTTAAGGTTCAAAAGATGTCTCCAACAAAAATGGCTGAAAGAAGGAAACAAGGATTGTGCTACTACTGTGATGGCAAATACTCCCCGGGGCATAAATGCGAGGAACCCAAATTCTTTCAAATTGATGTTACTGATCACAGCTCATCTAAGGAAGTCTCACCCCTTGAGGGACCAGAGGACAAAATTGAGGAAAGCCAGTAGGACAATGAGCTCCCACCTATGCCAAAGGAACCAGTTATCTCGCTACATGCTTTGGTGGGCATTTCTGTGCCCCAAACTCTCAAAATCAGAGGCTTTATTAAACATCACCTTGTAGTAGTATTGATTGATAGTGGTAGCACTCATAACTTTATACATCAGCGAGTCATCGAAGCTATTCATTGTTTTGTCAGGGAAGTCTCTAATTTCTAGGTCCAGATTGTTGATGGGGGACAATGAAATGTGAAGTCCACTGCAAAAATATCAAACTTCATATGGGAGACTACCACCTAAATACCGACATGTTTGCAATTAACATGGGTGGTTGTGACATTGTCTTGGGTGCTAAATGGCTTCACACACTTGACCCAATCACAATGTATTTCCAGGAGTTATATATGAGCTTTAAGCAGAATGACCACATGCATACCCTCTGTGGACTCCAGGCAGGTGCTACTTCTATCATTAGCTCGCATCGAATGGAAAAGTTGTTAAAAAATGGCTACCATGGAGTTATCTCCCAGTTTAATACCATCCAGGCCATAGAGCCCACTACTCATATTCATCTTGAGATGCAACAGGTCTTAAACCGCCACCAGCAGGTATTTGACAAACCTAAAGAGCTTCCACCCTCTAGAGGGGAACATGATCATAGCATCACTTTGGTTCGAGGGGCACATCCGCTGAATGTGTGCCCATATCGATATCCTTTCGCCCAAAAGAATGAAATTGAAAAAATCATCAAGGAACTCCTTGAAGCTGGTGTTATTCGTCTTAGCATATGTCCTTATTCATCACCAATGGTCATGGTGCTCAAGAAAGATGGGGAATGACGCATGTGTATAGACTTCCAGGCCCTCAACAAGCTCACTGTCAAAGACAAATTCCCTATCCCGGTTGTTGATGATCTACTTGATGAACTACATGGTGCCCAATTCGTTAGTAAGCTAGATCTTCGCTTGGGCTATCACCAAATACACATGAAAGAAGTAGACATTCCCAAGACTGCTTTCTGAACTCATGATGACCACTATGAATTCTTGGTCATGCCATTTGGTCTCTGTAATGCCCCATCCACTTTCCAAAGCCTCATGAATCACCTACTGAAACCATATATCAGAAAATTTGTCCTCATTTTCTTTGATGGCATTCTCATCTATAGCTTAACCTGGGAAAAACATCTTCAGCATGTAGACCTGCTCTTGCAATTGCTGCTCCAGACTCACAAATTATTTGTCAGATTGTCCAAGTGCTCTTTTGGCATGAAAGAAGTAGAGTATTTGGGACATATTGTGGGTCATGAAGGTGTCCGGGTGGATCCCAAAAAGATACAAGCAATGCAATATTGGCCCCAACCAAAAACATTGAAGAGTTTGAGGGGATTCTTCGGTCTCACCGGCTACTATCGCAAATTTGTTCGCAATTATGGTCGCATTGCTAGACCCCTCACTAACCTTCTCAAGAAAAATTCATTCCTCTGGATTGATGCAGCACAATAGGAGTTTATGGCTCTCAAATAGGCCATGTCTTCCACTCCTGTATTGGCACTGCCCGACTTCACCAAATATTTTGTGATTGAATATGATGCTTCAGCTACTAGTATTGGTGTTGTTTTAATGTAGGAAGGTCGACCCTTGGCTTTCACTAGCCAACAAATGAGTGAGAGACATATGGGAAAATCTACCTATGAGAAGGAGATGATGGCCATAGTACATGTAGTAGATACTTGGCAACCATACTTATTTGGGCGGCGTTTCCAAATCCGCACAGACCATCAAAGCCTAAAATATTTTTTGGAGCAATGTCTATCTTCGCCCCAGCAAAATAAATGTTTGGCCAAAATGTTGGGATATGATTATGAGATAATTTAAAAAAAATGGCGTGAAAATGTAGTAGCGGATGCTTTATCATGCCAATTTGAGGATGAAAGCACCCTACTATCAGTTTCTCTTCCCATACCAGATTGGATTGAAGAAGCCCGCAAGGAATGGTTTTCAAACCCCTCTCTCTCCCAAATCATTAATAAATTGAGAGCAGATCCTAATTCCTCAGTTGGCTACTCTTGGAAGGATGAGATTCTATGCTACAAGGATAGAGTAATTATATCGCTGACATCCAACCTCAAAACGCGCATCTTGGCAGAATTGCACTCATCTCCCATTACAGGCCATGTAGGCTTTTAGAAGACTTATGCTTGCACTCGACGTTCTTTCTTTTGGAATGGCACGAAAATTGACATTCTTACTTTTGTAGTTGAATGTGATGTGTTTCAATGCCACAAAGGAGAAACAATCAAGTTACTAGGCACCTTACAACCATTGCCAATCCCTGCCTCCAATTGGATGGATGTTTCTATGGATTTCATTACTGGTCTCCTAAAGTCAAGCAACAAATCAATCATCATGGTGGTTGTGGACAAACTTTCTAAATATGCTCATTTTTGCGCTCTACCCCACCCATTTAGCCCTACTTTGGTGGCTCAAGCTTTCATGGACCAGATCTTCAAACTGCATGGCATGTCACTTCCATTGTGTCTGATTGTGACTTGAATTTCACTAGTAACTTTTGGCAAGAACTTTTCAAGCTTAAAGACACCCAACTCCAACTAAGTACTTCCTATCATCCTTAAACTGATGGTCAAACTAAAGCAGTCAACAAATGTTTGGAGACATACCTAAGGTGTTTCACTTCATAAAAGCAACATCAATGGGTAGAATGGCTACCTTTAGCTGAATGGTGGTATAATACTAACTATCATGAAACTACCAAGATGACTCCATATGAGGCAGTGTATGGCCAACTCCCACCTTCACTTATTTCTTATATCCCTGGATGCTCTAAGGTGCAAGCAGTGGATCAACTCCTATAGAACCGTGCAACCATGATAGCCCGTCTCAAAGATAATCTCCATCAAGCTCAGAATTGAATGAAGCAACAGGTAGACCAACATCGTTTAGAGCGCACATTTCAAGAAGGGGATCATGTATTCTTGCGGCTGCAACCATATAAGCAAACATAGTTGAAAGAAAAGGGCTACCACAAATTAGCTCCAAAATTCTACGGACCTTATTAAATACTTCAGCACATTGGAGTAGTGGCCTACAAGCTGGCCTTGCCACCAACTTCAAAAATCCACCCAGTCTTCCATGTATCATGCCTTAAGAAAGTGGTGGGGAACAATTGCAAAATTCAAACCAATCTACCTGAACTGGATGAAGAAGGTTCACTTTGGCTCCATCCTGAATAGGTCCTCAATACATGAGAACAACATCTGCGCGGCCGCACGATCAAGGAAGTCCTTGTCAAGTGGAAATACACCTCTCTAGAAGATGCGACCTGGGAACCAACCACAATTCTTTAGCAATTTTCGCAGCTTCAACCTTGAGGACAAGGCTGCTTTCCTATGTTGGCCTTAAGATAAATGAAAGAACTCATGTTGGCTCACCCTATGAAGACACACCTAATCGGAATGATATGTCGGCTTATTTATATGCACCAACAACTATAAATAAGCCGACATATCATTTCGATTAGGTGTGTCTTCATAGGGTGAGTCGACATGAGTTCTTTCATTTATCTTGAGGACAAAGCTGCTTTAGATTTTATTTTTTGAGGTGAGGTCACGAGCTCTAACTTCTAATGCTTTTCCTCTTGCTTGGACTTCCTTATTTCAACTTTCTCCACTTCTTCGGTGAAATGGACTTCTTTTCTATCTTCCTTGTTACTGCCCTACTTGAGCTTAGGACAAAGACAAACTTTCCTGTAATGCTCATAGCTTTGAATATAAGCTATGTTCTTCTTTTCCTTTTCAAAAATATTCGAATACTTTTTTCCTCCCACCTGTCTTCTTCTATAGTGCATAAAAACCACAAGTTGTTGATAGCTTTCTCACAGACATTTGTCACCTTGTTCATCAGTTAGAGTATAAAGATTATCTCATCCCAGATCTTGAAACTTAGATCTTATGACAATAAAATTTTATCCTTTGATACCTTCAATCCATTGTAGATCATATCTAAATGATATGACCTGCTTTATCACATCTTTAGAGAATAGTTCTACGAGCTTTTATTGTGTACATCTCTTTGATGTCTCCAATAATGCTATATGAGGGGACCTTTCATAAGAATCCCTTTCCATGCATTCAAAGGAAACCTTTTCATTGATATGTTCAATGAATTCAATTTCTTTGAGGACTATGTCTATCCTCCTTTTCCATGCAAGGAATTTCGATGACCCAACCAGCTTATAGATCTCCTTGCAAAAATGAAGTAATTTTACCAAATTTTATTATAGAATGAAAGATACTTACTTGACAAGTGAAGATGAAACCTTGAACTTGTTCACTTTGATGATGTTTTAAGAAGATGTATTAGTGCCTCTTTTGGATGATCTTCTCCCAAGTGAAAAGCCCTTCTTCAATGAAAGGATATTTCTCCTTTAATAACACCTTTAAATCTAGCTCTCTTTGTTGATGAGGATGTTTTGCTTCTTCCTTAGGGGATCTTCTTCAAGGAAAAGGAGATGATCCTTGCTTCAATGTGAGGGAACTTGCCTTATAGCTTTTGAAGATGATGACAATGCATTCTAGCCTTCAAGATACTTCGACTTCTTCAATGGTGAATGGGTGCAAATAAAAAATGCTTCTAGGGTTTCGACTTTCTCTAAGATGATGTGATATTAGTCCTTGAAGTCCTTCTCTTTGATATCTATAATTTGGGAGACCTTGCATTGTAGATCTCTCTTCAACTTGATCAAGGTATTTGTGGTTTTTTAATGATGACTTAGAGGATCCAAAACTTTTGTTGGTGTAGACTGCTTCTTCGTTCTAGGGTTTGATTCTTCAATGTAGATCTTGATCTTTCGCTTTGATACCGTTTGACTTGCTTTGATGCCTTTCTTAAAAAATCGATCCTTGAGTGTCTCTATGATTGCATGCCCTTTTCTTGACTTTTACACCTTAGCTCTGATACCATGTTGAGAAATCTAGGGCATTAGCAATAAGTGATTTCTCTTTTATTAATGATTGTTTGTGAATGATTTTTACTTCTTTATATTAGGATCTTATTCTTGTTAGATTATTAGTGTAATTCTTCATCAAAGAGTAACCAATACATGAACATAAATAGACAAGAGACACAACGTGTAGGATATGAGCCAGGGCCAAAACCTCTCCATCTTGAGAGGAAAAGTCACACAAATTATTCTTATAGAGATTCCAGTTGACGAATACCAAGACCAAGACCCTTGACCTATTAGTCACTCCAAGACCAAGACACAAGTCATCTTCCACATCTTCGATTAATCTCACTTGTTTTCTTTTACTTTTCATCTTATGAGACCACCGTAGTCAATGAGGTCACTGTAATGATATGAACCAATTTTTTAATAGTAGCACTGAATCCTGAAGCCATACCATGGTCACTAATCTATGAGATAATGTTGAGACCTTCTTGAAACAATGGCACTGAATTTTTGTTGTGAGACAGAATCACTATGGTATAATATCGAATTGTAGGTCCTTTATAATGCGGAACCGTGACTATTTCAGAGCATTGAACTCTGATCTATATTATCTTGTCCAAACTATAGCACATAGACCATTCACTTAGAGATTGAGCTTCTATTTCTGTAGTTAACCATAAAAGGATCCTTGCTATCTCTTTTACACCTCATCCAAACTTGCCACTTTAATTGACTTCCCGAAATTTAGAGTGTGATCCAAACTGTAATATCTATCCCATCCATCTGAAACTACGGAGAGAGATACATCCAAACTGTCGTTACCCATCCGAGACTACAGAGAGAGATGCGCAATTCTGGTTGGCCTAATGCAAGGGTACTTCACGCTTATTTGTAGTTGTTGGTGCATATAAATAATCTGAAATGTCATTCTGATTAGGTGTGTCTTAATAGGGTGAGCTGACATGATTTCTTTCATTCATCTTGAGGCCGACATAGGAAGGGAGGACTATGCTTGTCTTTTGGAGGACTTTATGTATATATATATATATATATATATATATATATATATATACATATATATATATATATATACATATATATATATATATATATACATATATATATATATATATACACACACATATATATATATATACATATACATATATACATATACATATATATACATATACATATATATACATATACATATATACATATACATATATATACATATACATATATACATATACATATATATATGCTCAAGAAGAGCTCCTCATACATGACATTGACTCTTTGACTCAATGATAAATCCTAAGGCTCTCAATGAACAGTAAGCTTTGTGAAGAAGAAGGATGGTACTCTCAGGTTGTGCATTGATTACAGGCAACTGAACAAGGTGACGATCAAGAACATGTAACCATTGCCAAGGATTGATGATTTGTTTGATCATTTGAAGGAAGTAGCAGTGACCTCAAAAATTGACTTGAGATCAAGATACCATCAAGGAAGAGGACATATACAAGACTACTTTCTATTCATTTTTGTGTAGATTGGGAGGTACTCCAATCCCTAGTGTTCGAGGGTTGGAGGTCAAAGTGCCACAAGTAGGTTTGTGGGCTTAGAACCCAAGCCTGGGGTTTTTTCCCCAATCATGTTTGGGGTAATTCCAAAATAAATGGCATGAAACGATAGAGGGTGGAAAGGAGAATGCAATGATTGGAGAATCGTTGAATTCCGAGTTGTAGAAGTGGAGAAATGAATTTTTGAAGTTGACAAGTAATTATTGGTTTTCAAGACATGTAGGCTTGTAGTAAAATTGGGCCAATAGATGTGTCTCTTCACTAATTCATTGAGCCCTTTTTTTTGTGCATAAAAGAGAGGTGATGGAGTCACTTTAGACTCATCCATTGGTGCAACACATAACACGAGAAGAGCTCGAATTTCTCTCTCTTAGATGCAGTAAGTGAACAGGAAACCAAAGTCTATTCTTAGGGCACCTTTTGAGGATGCCGAAGTGCAGGAAGGAGGCCGGGGTACTGTTTTAGGAGTTTGAAACAAAGGAGGGTAAATATGGAGTATTTTAGGGTTGTTTGATCGGTGGAGGACCCTTGTGAGAGGCAACTACAACCTCTAAGGGTTGTCGTGGGTAGGCCGCAAGCTCTACCAGCTGTTTGGACTCTGGAGGGCAGCGTAGGGACATTTGGAAGTTGATCATGCCTAGAACAACAACAGCAAGTGAGGGGACTCCTCCAAGGGTATACCACAACAAGGGAAGGAAATTCTGGACCAGAATTAAGGGGTGTTAGGGACTATATGTTTTGCCCTAACCAATCCAGAATCACAACAGTCAAGAGGACCAGTCTTTGATTGTTTATAGGTAATCCTATGGAAGTCAAAGAGGAGGGGCATACCTCATGGTTAGATGCCCTAAACCATTAAATGTTTCCACAGTGATTGGGCAACAGACTTGGAGCGGAAGTTTGATGTGTGTTGGGTCAAAGAGTTTGACCATTGATTGGATCGATTGATGGGAAAATTGAGGAGACCTTAGGAGTTGTTTGGAGGAGCGCACATGGAATATTGGGAAGCCTACCGAGCAACCAAGGTGACAATAGGCACATAAGATTTGAAGACAAGGGGACAACAACAAGAAGAGTATATGAACTCTTGTATGACAGTTGTATAGATATCTTAGGAGAGGACATGATTCATGCCCAGATTTGTGCAATCGCTCCTATATTGCAGAAGCAAAGGTCGGATTGGTGAAGTCTGTGGGAGGCCGTGTGTAAGGGTCTCCTAGGTGTGGAGATGCCCTAATTAGGTGTAGATTCTACAACGTGGACTTGGTCTCTTGTGCATTGTTGGAGGGCAGTGTTAGGATTCCAAGAAACTCTCCTAGGTTGTAGCTCGGAGATGCTTGGTAACATATAAATTAAACTATTGTTGCAAGGTTTAATGGAAGGAATGATGGTTTGGTTCAAGCCAGATAACTACTGCTACTTTGTTTCACTCCAGACATGCATGAACACCCTCAAACTACAAGGCTTTAGACCACCAATGCTCACAATTTAGATATTAAATGAATATGGAGAATACTAACCACACCAGCAGGTACACAAGACCATGTGATGGCCGGCTGCAACTAGTACAAAAACCTGCAAATCTAATCTATTAATGCAAAGATAGGATGACAGCTCTCCTGCATTAGATATAAAGAAACCTGAGCAACCTATTCAGTGATGCATTCAAGATTCTAACACAGAGATAAGATGACAGTTATCTAGTGCTAAACATCAAGAGATCAAGAACACAACATATCAAGTACAACCTTAGAATAGAGGAAAATGGACAATGAGCAGTTAATAGCAAAAGAAGCTTGTATTTGCTGAAGATGAAGATGAGACGCTGCAAATGACAAAATGTCTACAGTCTCCAGAAGTTGAACCTTACATCAAATGCCAACCTCCATTACATCATGCATCTAGATATTTATAAGTTTACATTACTATGGCACCTAGCCATTTAGGTATGGAGGGGTCTTAATTGACCACCAACTACATTTAGTTGCCTGATAGGGTCTCTGAACGAGGTTGCTTGCTTTACTGTGAAAATCTGATCTGTACAACTGCTAGGCTGTCCTTTAGGCGGTTGGAATGCTCGAAGTAGTGAAGTCCATGACTGATAAATTCTATTACAGAGTCGTGCTATGTCCTTTTCTCCTTTTGGCCATGCTTTCTGTTTAATGTGGTTGTTGGGGATATTACTGTAACTGATCCTGGCAGAGCTGGTCATCTCCTTCTTCGGGCAACAGAATGGTCAAGGACGTGGGATGCATGGGTACACGGACAGTTGGGATGAGAGAGAAGGATGACCGTCAGATCGGGGAGATGGATGGAGGAAATGGCTCGGCGGAGGCTATCGATCGAGATGGGAGAAGGGTGTGTTAGGGCTGTTGGGTCTTCAGCGGACAAATCGGACGATCATCGAGCGAAGGAGTTGCACGGGCGAGGGCGGCTTGGTCGGGCGGTAATGGTTTTCATCGGACTGCTTTCGGGTGCTAAGTGGTAAATGCCCAGGGCTGAGCGATTCCACTCAATGATCGACATGTAGCAGTGGAAGAGAGAGAAAAACCACTCTCATCGCACGCTATCTCTCAATCAAGTTGCCTACGCGATGTATGCGAAGACCATCAGATTTGGCGGAGATGATATGACAATGGAAAATGGTCGAGTGGGTCATCTTTATCGGGTGTGATGTGGGCCATTATATTGTTGGGGAATGATCAATGGCGAGAAAGTGATGAGGGGTTTATGAGCACGTGAGGGCGTATGGGTAGGGTTTTATGGTTGGTTTGCCTTTGCTCTTAGAGCTGGGGCCAAAAGGGACTTTGTCAGATTTTAGAAGGTTTATTTAGGGAATGGGAAAGGTTTAGAGGTGAGCGGGGTGGAGGAAGAGGAAGTGAAAAGTGACCAAATGTGAGCCCCCTTTGGACACAACCAAACGGACCATGCTTCTTTTTGACCTTAGAAATTCAGTGTTGCCTAGCAGAGCTAACACTAGCTCCTTCTGGGGATGAAAGCCTCCCTGTGAGGTTTCAAGAACCGTAGACCACTGCCTTTATATAAAAACAAGATCAACAATATTTTCTAGTGTTCCATTGGGCATGGAGTCTAATTAAGCCTACACTAAAAGTTGTAGAAAGAACATATTTACAATGCTGAGGCCTAAAGGCCTCAATTAACATAAACTTTCAAAAACCGCCCATTGACTGGGCCATCAAAAATTATTTCTCCTTCCATACTTTGCAACACGAAAGTGTTGTTCCCTTGGACTTGAGCATTGACAAAAGGTCAAGTCCACAAAGCATCGAACTTCCCATGATTGCCTTTCTTTTCCTTCAGTGCATCCCATTTAAGAACCAAGTCTCCAATTTGAAAATTGTCCATCTTTTCCTTTCTGTCAAAGGCTTCCTTGATTCTATTTTGATGTGTTGCAGACTTTTCAATCAATTGATCTCTGATTTGATGCACTTCAGCCAAGTCACTAATCCTCCTGGCCATGTCATTTCCCTCATTCTACCCTTCCTGCAGGAACTTGGCCATAGGGAGGGTTAACTGGATTGGGAATACAGCCTCAGTGCCATATACCAGCTTGAACGAAGAATTCCCTGTGGATTTTTGGGTGGTCACCCTGTTAGCCCACAATGCAAACTTCAGTTTAGAATCTCAGTTCTTTTCGTTGTCTTCCAGTAGCTTTTTGATTATCCTTATCAGGCTCTTATTGGATCATTCTGCTAGACCATTACCTTTAGGGTAATATGAGGTGGAATGCACTAGCTTAATGCCCATTGAGTCACACATGTCCACCGACTATTTTGCCCTAAACGCTGCTGCATTTTCTGTAACCAATTTGTGTGGAAAACCAAACCTGGTGAAAATGTTTTCTGTCAAAGAACTTCATGACAACATGGTGATCAACTTTCTTACTAGGGATGGCCTCAATCCATTTAGTGAAGTAGTCAATGGCTACTAAGATCCATCTGTGCTGGCCACTAGAATGTGGATTGATTTCCCCTATGAAATCCAAGGCTCGCTGTTGGAAAGGGCCACTGGCATGTATTGGCTTCAAGGGTAAGGATTTCAATTGTTGTTTTCCTTCAAACCTCTGGCACCTGTCACAAGATTTTACAAATGAAAAGACATCAGAAAATAGAGTGGGCCAAGAATACCCAGCTTTGAGGATCTTGTGGGTTGTGGTTTTCCAATAGTGATGTCCTCTATAGATGCTCGAACGAAACTGATGCATGACCTCCATAGATTGTTCTTTGTCCAGACATCTTAAAAGGATTCCAGATGGATCCCTCCAATAAAGCAAGGCTTCATGAATACAAAACTTGGCTGTTCTGAGCTTAATAGTCCTAGCTTGGCTTGAACTAAGGCATGGAGGAAATTCTAGCTTCAGCAAAAATTGAGCTATTCTAGAATACCACTCGCAAGAGGCTAGATTTTCGGCCAACAACCGGTCATGTCCTTGTCCTACTATTGCTTCTTATGTCCGCACATCCTCTCAATTCGTACCCATGCAATTTATGTCAAGCATTTTGCAGTTTTCTTCAGCCATTAGCTGAGCAAGGCCCTGGCACTTGACAAGCTTGGTGGGCTTCAATTCTATGTTGAATTCAATAAGATTTGCAATCCATTTAGCCCTTCTTCCATCAACATCTGGCTGCGTTAGGACATCCTTTACTGAAGCAGAGGGCACATATGCAATTACCTTGGAGTGCAGAATGTATATTCGGAAAGCTTTTAAAGATTTGATAAGAGCATAGGCCTATTTTTTGATAATATCATACCTTAGTTCAGCATCCCTTAAGGTTTTGCTGAAAAATGCCACTGGATGCTCTGAATCCCCATCATCTTTCTACAATAAGACTGTTGCAAGGGTGTCACCGGAAGCAAAGGAGTAGATATGGAACTCCTTGCTATAGTCTAGGCTGATCAAAGTGGGGGCTTCCATAATAGCTCTTTTGATAGCTTCAAAAGATCTTGTTGCATCAGTCCATTTGACCTCTGATCCCTTTTTCAGTATAGAGGTGATGTTTTTTACCAATTCTGCAAAATTAGGAATAAACCTTGTTACAAAATTTATTTTGCCCAGAAAGGATTGGATGTCCTTTTTTGATCTTGGGACAGAGAAGATCTGTATCGCTTTCACTCTCTCTGGGTCAATCTTGACACCTGCAACAAAAACAATGTGTCCTACAAGCTTGCCCTCTTCTAAAGCAAATTGTGACTTCTTAGGATTCACTGATATCCCAAACCTTCTGCACTTCAGAAACACTTTCTTCAAATGCTGTAAATGATCTTGATGGCTGCTCAAGTATACTGTTATATCATCCAGGTAGACAAGGACAAACTTATCCTTCTTTCCTACAAATGTTATATGCATGGCTCTTTGAAAGGTGGCCCCAACATTCGTCAGCCAAAGGGGCATCTTGGAGTACATAAAAGTGCCCCAAGGAGTGGTGAAAGCAGTCTTTTCTTGTTCATATGGATGTACAACAACTTGGTTATACCCTGAAAATCCATCTAGGAAAGACATAACTTTAGCTCCTGAGACTTTTTGTAGGAAATGTTCCATCTTTGGCAAGGGATAGTTGTCCTTTCTGGAACATTTGTTCAAGTTCCTGAAATCAACACATAGCCTGATTTCTCCACTTTTCTTCCTCACCACTACCAAGTTGGCTACCCACTTTGAATACCTCAGAGGAACTATGATTTCGGCAGCCAACAACTTCTTAATTTCTTTTTCAATCAAAGGGAGGAGCAAAGGATTGATGGGTCTCAGATTCTATTTGAAAGGAATGGTGTCTTTCTCCAATGGGATCTTATGTTGGATGATATTTTTTTCATAAGTTTTAAGATCACTGTATTCCTAGGCAAAGACATCAGCAAATTGCTTCATTAAGGTGCAGTACTCAAAAATTTGGGCTGCAGACAAATGGGTGGGCAGATTTATATACTTTGGATGATCTGGACTCCCTATGTTTTACCTATGGATTGTAGATTGGTTTTCTTTTTGGGCAATATTATGAGGCACGTCATTATGGTCAAACAACGTCTCTAGAGGCACTAGCCCTTTAGGTATATGATTGATAGGCAATTGAACAATGATGTCTTGGCCAATTCTGTTCTTTAGCTGGGGCTGGTGACATTCCTCCAAGGTTTCATTCTCTTGATCAATTTGAATTTCAAAGAATTCATCAATGACTTGTAGAAACCTATTTACTTCATCATCATCCTCAAAGACTTTCCAGTGCTGGACATTATCAGGCAAGGATGGTCTATATTTTATCTGGACTTGATAAGCCAATCTAGGGGCATGGGAGGGATGAACATGCTAGCAGGCACAGCAAGGGAATCAACAAGCTGATTTTTTACTCTAGGGATATATGAGATACAAAAGTTGTCAAAAGAGTCCTTGAGTCTCCATACCTCATCTCTATACGCTTTCAGCCTTGGGTGCCTTGCTTGGAACATTTTGTTCACTTGTTGAATGATGAGATAAACATCTCCAAACACCTTGATGTCTCTGATTCCCATGTCTTTGGCAACGTTTAAGCCCAATATCAAAGCCTCATACTCTGCTATATTGTTGGTGACTTGAAAAGTCAGTTTAAAAGACAGATGTGTACTTTCTTGTTTTGGAGACACCAGCACCACTCCTGCTCCTGTAGTTTCCTTTGAACAGGCTCCATAAAAGAACATATCCCAAGCCTGTGTCCCTTCCCCTTCCATGGCCTGGCATACTGGTTTCTTAAGCTGCACCGAGGCCCTATGGGATTCTTCAATTTGGAGAATACATGCTCCAAAATCAGTGTCCACAGCGTAAATGGGATGATTAGTGGGATTCTTCTCATCACTAATGATATAGGCTAGCTGGGCTTCCCTATATAGTCTTCTACTTTCTCCTCCCAAAACTGGGACGGTGGCATAAGACAAGTCACTTTGCAATGTCCCACCCAACCTCTTAATCCACCCTATGGAAAGTAGCATACCAAACTTAGGGGGACATCTGCTACCACAATATCCATCATCATGCTTTTCATGGGCAGCTGAGTTAGGGTGATAGCTAAGTCTTTGATTAAACCCAGACATTTCACCTTCCTCGAATCAAAGGAGAACAAGTCATGATAAGGTCTGGTAATATCAAGGCCTAACTCTTTCATGACAGCGTTAGGCATCAGATTATGGTTGGCACCTGTGTCCAACAGACAATTGTGGAGGATTTTGTCATGAATGTTCAAGGAGACATAAAATGATGGGGAATTGTCATCAGCAGGTTCAATCATTGGGCTAAGCACAACTGGAGGTTTATCGTCTCGTAAATTCACATAGTCATTGGATGTGTGTGTGGCTTTCAACTCAATGGCATCAAGGATGGGTTTCTTAAAGACCTCACTCTTTACAAGTTCTATCAGAGGTATAGATATTTTTAACTTCTAGACTTCTGATTCAAAACTGAAAGTGGAAGGGCACTTGTCAGGTCCTCTTACCTCTTGAGCTGGTGTTTTGAGGATGATGGGATTAGCTATCGGTTGCTTCTGCTTGTTGATCTGCTGCTCTGTGGGGACAACATCTCTTTGGGAGGGATTCTCTTTGACATTGCTTGCTCTTGACCTCAAGTTATATCTTTGTTGGTCTTCAGTCTGTAGAATAGCTTCTTTGTCCCAGTCTTGATTGGTTTGGTCCCTGAGTAATGACTCCTCATAGGCAGCTAATGTCAAAAAGGCAACACTGCCTTTGTTTTCCATGCAGTGAATCTCATCCTCTTCATCAAACTGCTCCTCCTCCATGACTACGTTCTGGAAAGGAGTCTTAACTCTTTGTTCTTCACTGGCCTCTTTTCCCCTCTGAATTATCTGCAATTGTTCATTTGCTCTTCTGAATGGATTTGGATTTCTCGGAGCAAATGTATTAGGAAGCCTTGCCTTCCTAGAACTCTGCTCAACCTTCAGTTTGGATATTTCAGCAGCCAATGACTCTATCATTTTAGTCATTTTGTCTATTTTGGGTTCTGAAGATGAAGAAGGAGAGGAAGACTCACCTCTCTGCCTCCTTCTATCAGCATGTCCTATGAGTTTCTCTGCAACCATGATATTGGATTCCACCTCCAGGCTGCATCTTGCATTTCAAATAGAGAGGCATATCTTCTCTCTCTTAACAACAGATAGAAACCAGAGTCAAAGGCATTGGCATAGGTGAGTTTGGAAGAGGTGGGGGTAGGCTTTACTTCAGTTGGTATCTTGCTATACATACGATTGAACCTTTTATTGAAATCAAACAATGACTCCCCATTTTCTCTTTTCAGGTTGCCAAACTCAGTATGGTAATATAGTAGGTCTTTCTTATCTCCCCAATGCTTTAAAAACACATCATCTAATGCTTCAATGTCTACTATAGACCTAGGGGTCAACTCTCTAAACCACTTTCTAGCCTCTCCATCAAGGTTTTGGACAAATACTCTCATCCACACATCATCTTTATTGATATCTAGGTTATCATCATAGCTATAAAAAGACTCAAGGTGTTCTTCAACTGTTACTCCCTTTGTACTAGTGAACTTAGGTATGTATTTATGATATTCTCCTGTAGGCATGGCATTCAAAGGTATAGGCAGGACTAGGGGTCCATACCTAGCAGCTATGATTCTTTCCATCTTGGTGGGCACTTGTGGACCTGCCATGACTGGAGTAGATGGAAGGGTACTGGCAGTTTGGATGATAGGAAGCTGAGAAGTGAATGACAGGGCTGAGGGAATGTGATGGACTATAGGGGAGGTTTTCTTTGGGCTAATATCTGAAGGGGGACCTTAAGGAATGGGAGCTTTATGATTCTATGAAAATATTTCTTCACTGCTAGTGCCAGGCTCTATATTTTCAACATATGCATGCTCAATTACAAGCCTTTCTTGCAGAGATACATAAGATTGTTTAGGCTTACCTGATCCTGATGCTCCCTTTTGTGATGTCTTTCTCTGCTTGAAAATCTTCTCAGGGTCAGGTACTGGGTCAGCTGGTGATTTCTGAGGATTTCTCCGAGTATGCCTCACAAACTAAGCCATAACTGTGTTGTGGGGTTGCCACGAGGTTAGTCCTCTAGTAGAGTCGTCAGATAGATGATTACAACCAAAAATGTGTCCAGACTTTGTCTATCATCAAAGCTGGATCTGTGTTGTTCTCCCAGGGAAGCTGAGCTTCAATCTCCTCTCCCCGGCAACGGTGCCAATTATGTTAGGATTCCAAGAAACTCTCCTAGGTTGTAGCTTGGAGATGCCTGGTAACATATAAATTAAACTATTGTTGCAAGGTTTAATGGAAGGAATGATGGTTTGGTTCAAGCCAGATAACCACTTCTACTTTGTTTCACTCCAAACATGCATAAACACCCTCAGACTATAAGGCTTTAGACCACCAATGCTCATAGTTTAGATATTAGATGAATATGGAGATTACTAACCACACCATCAGATACAAAAGACCATGTGATGGCCGGCTGCAGCTAGTACAAAAACTTGCAAATCTAATCTATTAATGCAAAGACAAGATGACAACTCTCTTGCATTAGATAGAAAGAAACCTGAGCAACCTATTCAGTGATGCATTCAAGATTCTAACACAGAGATAAGATGATAGTTATCTAGTGCTAAACATCAAGAGATCAAGAACACAACATATCAGGTACAAGCTTAGAACAGAGGAAAATGGACAGTGAGCAGTTAACAACAAAAGAAGATTGTATTTGCTGAAAATGAAGATGAGACACTACAAGTGACAAAATGTCTACAGTCTCTAGAAGTTGAACCTTACATCAAATGCCAACCTCCATTACATCTTGCATCTGGATATTTATAAGTTTACATTACTATGGCACCTAGCCATTTAGGTATGGAGGGGTCTTAATTGACCACCAACTGCATTTAGTTGTCTGATAGGGTCTCTGAACGAGGTTGCTTGTTTTACTGTGCAAATCTGCTCTGTACAAGTGTTGGGTTGTCCTTTAGGCGGTTGGAATGCTCGAAGCAGTGAAGTCCATGACTGATAAATTCTGACTGATAAATTATGTTACAGAGTTGTGCTATGTCCTTTTCTCCTTTTGGCCATGCTTTCTGTTGAATGTGGTTGTTGGGGATATTACTGTAACCGATCCTGGTAGAGCTGGTCATCCCCTTATTTGGGAAACAGAATGGTTAAGGATGTGAGATGCATGGGTACATGAACAGTTGGGATGAGAGAGAAGGATGACCGTCGGATCGGGGAAATGGACGGCGGAAATGGCTCGACAGAGGCTATCGGCCGAGATGGGAAAGGGGTGTGTTAGGGCCATTGGATCTTCAGCGGAAATATCGGATGGTCATCAGGTGATGGAATTGCACGAGCGTTTAACGGGCAAGGGCGGTTTGGTCGGGTGGTAACGGTTTTCATTGCATCGATTTTGGGCACTAAGTGGTAAATGTCTGGGGCCGAGCAATTCCACTCAATGATCGACACGTAGCAGCGGATGAGAGAGAAAAACCGCTCTCATCGCGCGCTATCGCTCGATCAAGTTTCCTGCGCGATGTATGCAAAGACCGTCAGATCTGGCGGAGATGATTTGATGGTGGAAAATGGTCGAGCGGGTCACCTTTATCGGGTGTGATGTGGGCCGTTAGATTGTTGGGGAATAATCAACGGTGGGAAAGCGATGAGGGTTTTATGAGCGCGTGAGGGCGTATGGGTAGGGTTTTATGGTTGGTTTGGCTTTGCACTTAGAGATGGGGCCAAAAGGGACTTTGTCAGATTTTAGAAGGTTTATTTAGGGAATGGGAAAGGTTTAGAGGTGAGCTTGGTGGAGAAAGAGGAAGGGAAAAGTGACCAAATGTGAGCCCCCTTTGGACACAACCAAACGGACCATGCTTCTTTCTGATCTTAGAAAGTTAGCGCTGCATAGTAGAGCTAACAGGCAGCATGAAAGAAGACCAATTGTGGACTATATTGGGCACTTATGGTTTGCTGGAGGAGAATGTGATAGTGTCCAAGTTGGAGCCTGGTGAGAAACACCTTGATGGAAAAAGGTGGTTGCAAGAGAGGCAGTTGATGAGCTCAAGGGTTTGATAAAAAGTAGTTTGTGGAGCCTGAGACTTGTGTGTGGAGGAGGACATCTACAACAGAAGATGGGCAGTCCTCCTAACCCGTTCATTGTGGGAGACGAATATCTTGCAATGGTAGGTGGCAGCCCTCTGTGCTCTATGTTGGTCTTAATCAGAGCAACGCCAGAAGACCATAGTGGGATGAAGTCCTTGAGTAGCTTAGGAGCAGCAGCGGGTAGATTGAGAGTTGTCCACAAGTGAAGCTGTGAACAACTCGATAGGAGCCTTGATGTGTTGTTCCCTTGACGGACTAAGGAACAACTAGAGAGTAGCTTGACAACCGAGGTTCAGTGGCTAGATGGACTTGGTGCATTGATAGAGGCAGAAGTTGCAGATAAAGATCCGAAGGACCGGGAAGGTACAAGGTATGATCAAGGGTAGCTGAGAGATTCGACTTCATCAGCTAGATTGTCATAGTATCTTGTTGAGGGTATATTGGTTTTCGATGTACTGACACCAAGCCTCAATTTGTATCTTGTACTAGTGGATGTATGAGGATCATTATCCTTGGTACAAGAGCCCTATATTGTTTTATTATATGTTGTTTAATATAACGAAGTTGGGTTGAAGATTGTAAAAGGTTTTCTATATTCTGTGCATGTGTGATTTACTGTTGTTTATCTTCCACTGTGCAAAGTATTATTGTTGAGATTCTTGGTTTGGTAGCATCAGAGATTTTAAGATTCTATCTTAGACCCAAGGTTGTGGAAATTCAACACTTTTAGGACTAGGTATGCGCATTATGAGTTTGTTGTAGTTCCATTCTGTTTAACTAATGCTCCAGCTACTTTTATGTGCTTGATGAATAGTGTGTTGTGTCCTTATTTGGACCATCAAGAGGAATACTTGCAGGTAACAGGTTGCATGCATGATTTCTTAGCTAGTTTTGATATGCATGGTATGTGCATATTGGTATTTGGTTCTTTTGCTATTATTGATATGGATTTTTCCAGGTTTTGACAGTGGATTTTAGCCTTGCCTTGCCATTTGCAGATAGCCATGGTGTGATGGGACTTTTCTTGGTTTGAGCTTTGGATTGCCAGAAGATTTTGGATCTAGGTGAGGTGGTCTCAGGAAAGTTTAGAAAGGCCTAAGAATTCATTAACTAGTAATGGCAGGATACATGATGAATCCAGAGGGTGGAGACAGGAAAATTCCTCAATGTATTGGAGAATAACTATGAGGCATCCAAGCTTGGTTTGGTTTTGTGATCTTGACACAGGGTTAGGTAGAGGTCACAGTATGGTGAAGGTCAAGGTGGTTTAACATATGGATTCCCTTGGTTGTTTATGGATTAGTTTATCCCATGAGATCTCACATTCATGCTTGGAATGTGGCATGGGGGTGATTGGCTAAAAAAAATATTTTGTTCAACCAGTCAATGGTTGGGTGGTACGTGGAAGTTCCCAACCTAATTGGCTTTTGCCTATGTTTAATAAGAGCTATGTTTCTCTTTATTTTGATGAGTAAATGTACTTGTTAATTATGTGGATTTAATGGCTATTCTCTCATTCTTATTTATTTGGTTATATGCTGGTTATAAGCATGGTTATTTGCCAACTCTTAGTCATGTCTCTTTCCATGTTTTTACTTGCAATTGAATGAATAATGAATGCAAGACCTAATTGATGTTATGACAACTCATGCGAGAAGGCAGTGATCCTTCTTGTTAAACCTCAGACAAGTTTTTAGCTCCTTATCTTAAGACTTGCATTCATGACATGTAGGATGCATATTTACCTGATAGTTATGGTTAGACCAGATTAGGTCAAGTTCTTGATCAAGTTTGTTATCAAAAGCATTTTTCTTCATGCCTTTTATGAGTTCTGCAAGTTTCATGGAGTTTTGGGCAGTGAATGGATCCTAGCCTTGGAAAATAACCTTAAATATCATAGTCGTTGGCATAACACTGGTGGAAAAAGGCTACAGTCGCACCCAGGAAGGCTCATGGGAGCAACTAGAGGTTCTCAGTCGCTTGGAGGGCTTGGAAAGGGAGCGGCTAGGGATCTAGTTTGAAAAAAGGTAAGTTGTCTCAGGGAGAGAGGTCCAGGAAGGGTGGGTCAGCCCTTGGGGGTTCTATAGCACCCAAGGAAAGCCAGTAAGGTTTTGTTTTGTCGATTCCATTTCCTTAAGGTCATCTAGGAGGTTGAGTCATATCATAGTAGCAATTCGTTTCAATTTTACCTAGAGGGCTTGTAAAAGTGGGTAAATGAACGACAAGGGCTGTTACACCCATAAATGGACTCCCCAACTTCCTCACTAGGGAGACACTCGAAGTTCTCCGAAATGAGGGTGGAATTTCCCCTGAAACTGCTATGCTAATCAACACTCCTCTCCTTGTGTTGAAGAGCTCCAAGAGAGTTTGATTTTGTAAAATGATATAGACAAAGGATGGAGAAAAAAATCTCCTTTGCTACCTGTTATAGGGAATTTTGTCGCATATGGTTAATAGGCCTTCAAACGAGACCAAATCACATCCTTCAACATATTGTCATGATCCCTATACAAAGCCGTAAGCATGACTCTGCTGAATCCCTAAGTTTGTGCACTTGACTGCTGAGTTTCTAAGATTTTAAGGCCCAATTCACCCTAGCCCTTTAGGTACAAGCATTGACCACTAGGTTGATCCTCTCTCCACCTCTGCGCTGATCACCAAAAAGTTGGTTAGTATTAGGGGTGCGCTGATTCTAGAATTTTGGGAAAAATAAAAAGAATCTCAAAGGTTCCTCTTCCAAAAGCTTCTTGAGGTTGTTTCAACCATTTCCCTTGGATAAGCGTCTCAAATCCTATCTAATCCTACCTTAAGAGTTTTCACCTCTTATCTCTTGAGCTCATCCTCCCATGTCAAGTGGATCTCAAGCCTAGATTGGTAAATGGATAAGAATTCATGAACTACCTCTGTCATCTATATATTTACAGCCATCCATGGGCAAGGGGTTGGATTTTGGAGATTCATTCTACCCTCATGTTGTTGCTTTGAGAGTCATTATTCCTTGCATTAGGGTGACATAGAGGCATACTTTGTGGCAAGAAAAGGACAAGTCAACTGGGGGATCTCTTCTACAAGATCAACTCCTATTTTTTTGTTGTAACTCTCCCCATTTCTATTAATACAAAGAGTAGACTGTTTTCCTATATATGATGTGATTTCATGTATTTCAATACCATATTGATCTATTGAATGAAGTGATTGGATTATGCTCCATAGATGTCATAGATCTTTGGCTTGTCTTGTTTGATTGTGAAGGTTCTAATTATAGCAATCAGAGCTAGGATTGGAGCATACAAGTCGAGGAAGGAGCGAAGCTTGTGACATATTGTAAGTAGGCCTCATCCCATCATTCAATTACTTTAAGGAAAACATTGTGCGCTTTACTCTCTGTTGTTCTAGGTTAGTCCTTTAGGCCTAGGGAAGATACTTATGTCCGCAGTCGTAGATTTTGTATAAAAAAATTGGCAACCACACTGGGGATCGATTCAATCCCTTGGTTGTTTTATTTGCCCTCAGTGTCTATTTTTCCTCTTGTTTTAATCTTTATAGTTTCACTCAGTCATGATTAGATGTAGGAAGACCTGGCATTGAGATTCCATTGCATTTTTTGTGTTGGAATTTGAGTACTTGATCATCACACCCTTTGGTCTGGAGACAATGCATTGCAATGCACCCTAACCTTCCTTGTACGTGCATTGTAGTGCACCCCAACCCTCTTTATGTCTGCATTGTAGAGCACTGGTGCCCCTGATGCACCTGCGCTGATCCATGTTTCATGCCAAAATTTGCCTTGTTTTGTTTTGTTATTATTGTCGCACAGAATGTGTAGGCACCGTGACAACGACGCAGATCAGGGTTGTCACATTGATCCCCATTCACTTCATTTGAGGTGTCTGCCAATAACAGAATAAGGGGGGTAGACCCTATGGAAAAATGAAAGATTAGTTGGGAACCAACCAACCTGTGGGACATAGCTAAGAAACCAAGATTTTGAGGATTCAAAATGATTTGAAGAAAGTGATACCATTGCCTTGTGGAGTCATCTATCTTACGAAGAAAATAAGGTTCAAGTAAAGGATGGGAAACTGCTGTTGAAAAGACTCGACTATCTCATATGAAAATGCAAAAATTAAAGCTATGTGAAATGCAGAGACTTGGTTAATTTTAGTTAAATGAAAGCCTAAAATTATTTCTAAAATATGTCTTAAATGTTACTTAACTTGAGGCTCAGAAAGATGGCGATATGAATGTGAAAGCGGGTACTTATACTAGCACTACAAAATGTAAAATCTGCACAAATAATCACTAAAATGCACAATGGACTGAAATGTAAAATGTTGGAATAAAACACCTTTAGATTCAAAAATTCATTCGTATGAAATATTCAATTAGATGCATAAGTAAAACTAGATAGTCCTACTTGCATAAACATGTAAAAAACAAATGAACTTAAAAAATTAAACTAAATTTTTTAAATTCAGATCACAGTAATGAAATATCAGTCTAGTAATATGTTTTTACATCAAATGTTAAAACTAACAATATATTCTAAAACAACAGTCCTGTAACCATGCAATATTCAGAAATTTCTATGTATAACAACATAAAATTTTAAATGACAAACTGATAACTAAAATTTAGAAAATTTATAAGTTTAATTCTTTATGATCTATTGATGTATTTGATCTAAAAGACCGAGAAATAAAATCCTTAACAACAGTAAAACAATTTCCAAAAATTTGTTTGCATTGAAGTTAACTTTTATTTCTGTAATAATACAATAGTAAAAAATGTAAATTAAATCTGCTGCTAAATTTAAAAAAAAATTTGAGTTTGATTTTTTCTGATCTATTGATGTATTTGATCTAAAAAAATCATAAAATTATTGAAAAAATAGTGAAATAACATTCAGAAAATAGCATGCAAAAGTTTTTGAAAATAATTATATTTCTGAAATGTAATGTAGTGAAAGATGCAAACTAATTTGTTGTTAAATATCCGATAACTAAAATTTTATGCTAGTGTTACTCAGGCTTTCAATTAGATCAATAATGAAAGAGGTAAGGGTTTAGAGGATGTGCACCAATCAGACCCTAAGGGATTGAAGTCACTTGAAGATGGGATGCCCAAGTCAATGAAAATTCTCCAATGCAAAAGCCAAACTTAAATTTTTTTTGTTAAATTTTTTAAGGAAATTTATGGAGAAAATTTTGTGATAAAAGAGGGTGAAGAAAGGGAGGCTAAAAGGAGAATGATGGGGAGGCCGTAAGGAGGTGGGAGATGGACCTCAAAGCCCTAAAACAAATTTTCCCACGATCTTGCAATTTTTCTTCAACTTACAAACAAAATGGAAATGCCCTCCGATGCTTAGATCTCTCTTTGGAATCCACAAAAATCACCTACAATTTTCAGATTTTTTTCTGCATAAATGAAAGACAAAAACCCCCAAAGCATGTACATACAAAAATATGAAATACCCAAAACTCCATTGAATTAAAAAAATTGATATTTACAAATCTACAATAATATTTTATAGATTTAACAGATCTCCAAATCAAAGCCCTCTATTAGCCAGACTTAAATAAAATTTTGCACAATACTTAGAAATAAATTTGAAATTTAAAGAGGCACAAGCCCAAGAAAAACCTTGTAATTAAAATATTCTATAAAATGACTTCATAAATTAAAAAGATAGTGGGCTCTTTTAGATTCTGTAAACTGAGAGTCAATTGGTCCAACTAAGGACTTCCCCAAACGCCCAAACTCTGAATGATAACTTCTACACATTTAAATTTGCTTGTTAGATTAATAGAGATTTAAAAAATGATCATAAAATTATCAAGAAATAGAGTATCAAGTTAAAATGATATTCTAAAAAAAAATAGAAATCTGTGCAAGATACTTGTACACAGATCAATCCTCAAAGGTTATTAACTAGCAAATGCAAATAAAAAAAAAAAGTATTAAGAACAATATTACCACATAAATTTGAAAGAAGAACACCACGATTTGAAACCCCAAAGTCTTTGCGTTTTATTAACTAGAAAAAAATTACTAGAGTTTTCTTAGAGCAAGTATCTGATTCAAAAATCTGATCTAAATAATGGAGAGAGGCCTCTCATTTATAGAAAAATTCTCCAACGGTTAGTTGGCTTGATCCTTGTTAAAATAATCTCGACCATTAATGAAGATCAAATGATATTTTGGTCATCACTATTGAAATAAATTTATTTTTTTAGGAAACTTGAATTTCACTTTTAATTTTCTTTTAATTAACTCAAAAATGATTATTTTGAGTTAATTGTCGTAAAAAGTTAACTTTGACTTTGTCTTCTTATCCTTTTCAATTTCCTTAGCTAAAACATGGGAAACCTTATAATCATTAGTTTTATCTCGCCTCAACTCATAAGAAGTATCAACATCAAAGGCATCAATATAAAAATCCCAAAGAGACCTGGCAGGAGGTCTATAATCTTGAGGTAATTATTTAATAATACCATTAAACCTCTTATTAAACTCTTTAACGGTTTCATTTTCTTTCCTCTATGACACTGATAGCTTTAACTAGATGTCTTTCTTCTCTTTTGTCTCCATACTTGTCCTTAAAGGCATTAATAATTGATTGCAATGAATCAAACTAATTATCAGGCTTTTCTAAAAACCAATCCAGAGCATCTTCCTCTAAGGAAAGAACAAAGAGGCTCATTTTAACATCTTCATGATTATAGACAACACCTCCAATATGTTTACCCAACCAAGAGCTAAAAGCTTTTAGATGAGCCATAGCACTAACCGCATTATTTCCTTGGAAAGAAGACAACTTGTCAAGGCCATTGTTAGGAAGGTAATTTGGATAACCTTGAATGTTAGCAAAGTTACATGGGGTGAACAAGTCCATGATGTCTTTCTCAAAGGGAAAAAGAGGGGCCAAATGGATGCTAGAGAGGGATATCCTTGCTAAAGAAAATCAATAGATCCACAAAAAGTGAGTTTCTACCTGAAATTCTTGAAAAAAATGAAAGAAGTGGAGTCACCACTTAAACATGAATCTAGCTCCAAGATCCAAAAGGCAAAAATCAAAAGGTTAGTCAGGGAGAAGCAACTAGATATTAGGGAGGGCTTATTGTCTTAGAAATAATGGATGAATAAATGGAGTTGCCACCCAAACAAGAAACCAACCGAAATGTCCAAGTGCTAAAGGTGTAGATAGAGAAGATGAAAGGATTAGTGAAAGGAAAAATATAAGGTGATGAAAAGATGAAGAAATATAATGGCGCCAGAAAATGTGGTGTTTATGGGATAAGAAATGATGAAAGATTGAGAAGATAAAGATGATTAAGACGAATGTCGCAAAGCCAAGGTCCAATAAATTGGTCCCCGACAACGACGCCAAAAAATGTTGTCACACAGAATGTATAGGCACTGCAAAAATGACTCAAATCAAGGGTTGTCACCCTCATCCCCAATCACTTTGTTTGATTTGTCTCCCAATAGGAGACTAAGGGGGGTAGACCCTATGGAAATGGAAAAATGAAAGATTAGTTGGGAACCAACCAACCTAGGAGACACAACCAAACAACCAATACTTGTTTTAGATTGCGCAAGATTTTAAGGATTCAAAATGATTTGAATAAAGTGATACGAGTGTCTTGTGGAGTCATATATCTTATGAAGAAAATAAGGTTCAAGTAAAAAATGAGAAATTGTTGCTAAAAAGACTCGATTGTCTCATATGCAAATGCAAAATTTAAAACTATGTGAAATGCATGGACTTGGTTAATTTTATTTAAATGAGGGCCTAAAATTATTTTTGATATGTCTTAACTGTTACTTAACTTAAGGCTAAGAAATTTGGCGATCTAAATGTGAAAGTAGGTACTTGTACCAACACTACAAAATGTAAAATCTTCACAAATAATTACTGAAATGCACAATGGACTGAAATGTAAAGTGCTGGATAAAACACATTTAAATTAAAAAATTCACTTGTATGAAATATTCAATCAAGATCATTAGATGCATAAGCAAAACTAGATTAGTCCTACTTGCATAAGCATGTAAAAAACAAATAAACTTCAGAAATTAAATTAAATGTTTTAAACTTAGATCACATTAATGAAATATCAGTCTAGTAATATGCTTTTACATCAAATGTTAAAATCAGCAATATATTGTTATGAAACCAGCTCACAAAAAGATAGAAAAGAAAGATCAACGCTTTAGAATTCAGCCTCTTTGAGGGGGCAACCTCCTTTACATTACACAAATGAACAATTCTTGGATGATTCAAATGACAAAACCTCCGTTCTATATATAGGAGTCCAAGGAGTCACAATATAACCCAACCGACCTAACAATAATAATATAAAGCCACAAAAATAACAATAGAGGGATTCTATGTGGCACAATAATAAAAATATGGGGACAATAAGGGCACAACAATCTTAATAAAAGATACAACTACAATAGTAATGGGGTAATCACTAGTATTATAGGGACCTAACATGCCCTCTCCTTCAAAAAAGTGTTGTCCTCGACGCTTGAGTAGTTTTGGATGCTTTTGTATAAAATTCTCATCCTCCCATGTGGAATATTTAGTGGATAAGTTCTTCCACTTGATGAGATACTCCGATATTAATCGATTTCATAGTTGTTGAGTTCTTGTTTCTGTGACTACTTCCGGTTCCAATATAATTTTTCCTTCCTCGTCAAGTTCTGGCAATATTGTTTGAACTGGGAGCTTGTCGCCTATAACCTTCTTTAAACATGAAATATGGAAAACTAGGTGCACTCGAGACGATGCAAGAAGCTCCAATTTGTATGCCATAGTACTAATCTTTTGCAACACCTTGTACGGACCATAATACTTTGGCGATAATTTATTATCCTTCTTAGCTTGCTTGAGGGACATTTGTTTATATGGTTGTAGCCATAGGAATACCCAATCACCTACATCAAAACTACTTTCACTGCGATGTTGATCTACCTGTTGTTTCATTCTATTCTGTGCCAACAAGAGGTTATCCTTTAAGAGTTGGAGGACTTGTTGTTGATGTTCGATGTGATGTTCCACTGCTTGAACTTTAGAATTTTCTCTTAAATATGATGTGATGGATGGTGGCTGATATCCATAAAGTGCCATGAATGGGGTCATTTTTGTTGTTGTATGGAAGGAAGTGTTATACCACCATTCAGCCAGAGGCAACCATTTGACCCATTGTGTTTGTTTATCAGATACAAAGCAACAAAGATATCCTTCCAAACATTTGTTTACTATCTCAGTTTGCCCATAAGATTGAGGATGATAAGATGAGCTATGAGCTAATTGAGTACCAAGACAAGAAAATAATTCTGTCCAAAAATTTCCAGTGAAAATGGGATCTCTGTCACTTACAATAATCTTGGGGTTTCCATGTAGCTTTTGAATTTTTTCCATAAATGCAGTAGAAACTGTACTGGCTTTAAATCGATGTGATAATGCACAAAAGTGTGCATACTTGGTAAGTCTGTCAACTACAACCATGATGACACTCTTTCCCTCAGACTTGGGTAAACCTGTGATAAAATCCATTGAAACCTCCTCCCAATGTTGGCTTGGAATGGATAAAGGTTGTAATAGACCCGAGGTCTTAATTGTTTCAACTTTATTTTATTGGAAAACTGCACATTCCGCCACAAACTTTTGAATATCCGATTTAAGGCCATCCCAAAAAAATTCCTTCTTAACCCTGTGGTAAGTTTTTAAAATCCCGAGTGCCCTCCTAAGGGAGAAGTGTGCAATTCCATAAGAATCTTTTGTTTGAGTTGCGAGTTCTTATAGAGGTATAAGCGATCTTTGTACCATAACGAATCATTTTGCTAGCTAAATGTATAAGATGTACTAGAATCTTGTTGTAACTTTCGAATAAGTGCCCACACTTCTTCATCATTCTTCCATTCCTCCCTTGCTTCATTTATCCAATTTGGTTGGATAATAGAAATGGTGCACAACAATGCTTCCACATCCTCATCCTTTCTTGAGAATGCATCTGCCACCACATTTTGCTTCCCTTTTTTTGTAGATAATTTCAAAGTCATAACCCAACATCTTTGTGACCCACTTTTGTTGCTCTTCAGAGGATAATATTTGTTCTAAAAAGTATTTAAGGATATCATGATCCGTTTTTACCTTGAAGTGTCTTCCCATTAGGTAGGGTCGCCATTTCTTAAGTGCATGTAGTATTGCCAACATTTCCTTCTCATAAATAGCTTTCTGTAAAAACTTTCCCTTGATTGGACGACTTTCAAAAGCAATGGGTCTTTCATCTTGCATTAAAACAACACCAATTCCATTTCTTGAAGCATCACATTCCACAATAAAGGTTTTTGTGAAGTTCGGTGTAGCTAAGACCGGTGCTTGGCACATTGCCTCTCTAAGATGTTCGAAGGCCTTTGTTGCTTCTGGAGTCCATGAAAATGCATCTTTCTTCAATAATGTTGTTAGAGGTGCTGCTATTCTCCCATAATTCTTAACAAACTCGCGATAATACCCTGTCAACCCGAGAAATCCTCGCAGATGCTTTATGGATGTGGGGATTTTCCATTCCTTAATGGCTTTAATTTTTCTAGGGTCTAACTTAACTCCTTCATGAGATACAATATGACTTAGATATTCCACCTCTTGTACTCCAAAGAAACATTTGGATCTTTTTGCATATAATTGTTTCTCCTCCAATAGTTGTAGCACCCTGTCAACATGTTCAACATGATCCTTCCAAGACTCGCTGTAGATTATTATATCATCAAAAAATACTAACACAAATTTTCTAAGGAAGGGTTTGAAAATGGAATTCATCAAACCTTGAAATGTAGAAGGTGCATTGGTAAGGCCAAAATGCATGACCAAAAATTCATAATGACCCTCATGAGTTCTAAATGTTGTTTTTGGAATGTCTTCAGTCTTCATTCTGATTTGATGATATCTTGAACGAAGATCCAACTTGGTGAAGTAAATTGATCCATACAATTCATCCAGTAATTCATTAATGACAGGAATGGGAAACTTATCTTTAATAGTGAGCTTGTTGAGCTCCCTATAATCCAGACACATGCACCATGATCCATCCTTCTTGTGCACCAATACTACTAGAGTAGAGAAAGAACTTTGACTAGGTTGAATTATACCAGCCTCTAGCATTTTTGCAACCATACGTTCAATTTCACTCTTTTGGGCATAGGGATATCTGTACGGGCTGATGTTTGGAGGAACACTTCCCAGAATCAGATGAATAGCATGATCATGATCACGAATAGGTGGGGAGACCTTTGGGAGTCTCAAATACCTTGGAATGATTGTCCAAGACTTTTTGGAGATATGGAGAAATAGATGATTCCGATGTGGAAACATCTAGTGAACATAATTGTGCAATTACACCTCTTTGTTCCTTTTTTAGAAGCTTTGTCATACCGTTAAAGCTGATTATCTTTCCCGGTTTCCCTGCAATACTCCTTAATTCAACTTCCTTTCCTTCCATAGAAAATTTCATGAAAAGTTCTTGAAAATTAAAAGCTATTGTACCCAAGGATTGTAGCCATTGGACTCCTAGTATAACATCAGCACCTCCCATTGGAATGGAAAGCATTGGGCTAGTCAATACATATTCTCCCATGGATAGCTTGATATTATGGCACTTTCCAGAGAAATTTATTGTTCCTCCATTTGCAACCATCACTTGAAACTCTGGTGTTGGATATAGGAAGCAATTCAATTCTTTTACGACCTTACAATGAATAAAATTGTGGGTACTTCCTGAATCAATCAACACTATTACATTTTTATTCTTGATTTGTTTTTCTATCTTGATGGTTTGAGGAGTGGTAATTCCAGCCAATGCATTACAAGATATGGTCGGATTCATTTATTCTTTATCTAGGCTTTGTTCCTGGAGTATATCCTCTTTTTTTGACCTTTCTTGCTCCTTTTCTTCTTCCTCTTCACAATCTATGTAGAATAATTTCTTCTCAGCACACTTATGACCTTTAGTGTATTTTCTATCAAAACTGTAACAAAGCCCTTTTGCTATTTTTTCTTCCAATTGTTGTGGTGTCAACCTTATATGTTGTGGAAGGCTAGGGGTAACAACAGTTCCATCTTTATAGTTGTGATTGGTATGCTTCCTGGTTTCCATAATTTTTCTTTCCATTTTTCTTGCTAACCTGAATGCCTTCTCTAATGAATCGGGTTCCCAAAGGCGAACATCATGTTGGATATTATCCTTTAAAGTCCCTATGAACACATCAATCCTATGCTCTTTCAGAAATTTTTTTACCCTTATGTTCAATTTTTGAAACTCCTCAATGTGCTCCATTATTGAACCCTTTTGTTTGAGACTTATCAATTGGCTAAAAAAAGTGTTTCTTTTTGTATCCTCATAATGTGCTGTTAATTCTTCCGTAAAAATTGCCCAAGTGATAATTTGTTTACGAGAGCAAAGCCATTGATACCATACAAACTGATTTGGTTCCAAATATAAAGTTGCAATACGTACCCTTTGTGTGTTTTGCACATTATTGAGATCGAAAAATTGCTCATTTGTAATATCCATGTTTCGGAATCCTTGCCATCAAACTTCCTCATATCGATTTTTGGAATATGGTGGGTCTTCGATCCAACATTAGAGTCTATGGAATTATGATTAACATTTCTTTTGTTCTCATAATGAGTTTCCTTTACTACCCTTTCACCATTAGTGACCATTTCTTATAGCAACTTATTCATATTTATCTTCAATTCTTCCATCTTATCATCCATGCCATCCATTTTAGTGTCCATGCCATTCATCTTAGCTTCCATGCCATCCATCTTAGCTTCTATGCCTTTCTTTAAACAATCCATCTTAGCTTCTACACATTTCTTTAAACCATCCATCTTAGCTTCTACATCTTTCTTTAAACCATCCATCTTAGATTCTGTTACTTTTTGTGCAAGTGACACTTGTTGCACTTGGTCTCATAATTTTGATATATCATGTTGCATTTCTTCTTCTTCTTCATGAGTCATGCTAGAGCTTTCAGGTTGCTTAATAGGTGTTTGCATTTTATTTCCTCGGGGCATCAATTACCGATAATAATATTTTACTATGCCCTTTGAATTCCCTCAAACTAATTTTTCAAACCAAGCTTATGCAAAAATTAAAAAAAACTACACACCTTTTTCCACTTTGTAGGAGCTTGATATTGATTCTGATGTATCTCTATAATTTCTGATCATCCAGTTCTGAAATTGTAATTTCTAATCATCCAGTTCTGAACTGTAGTAGCCCCCTGTGTCCTCTTTCCAATGCCACCAGTCTGATCCAAATTGGATTTTCCAAGGAAAAGTTATGCACAATCTCCCAAGATGACCTGATTATAGACCTTTCCAGACTTGCCACGAGTCACTATTTTAACCTTTGGCTCTGAAAAATATATACAAGAAACTATAGTCCTTCCTCTTTTTGTACCTTCTTACGAAATTTCAATTTGATGCTCAGAGAGAAAGTTATGACGATTTTCCCCAGGTCACCTGTTTGGAATGGAGTCTGCAAAAAGACCAACTTCCTCATATCATATCTCCGCAAATATAGTGCAAAAAGCTCTGAAATTCAGACCTGAGGTTCAGTGCGATTTCGTCTCAAATGGTTTTTTTTTCACTTTTGAAACGTCGCAGAAAAAAAAAAAAGTTATAGCGAAAATGCCACAATGACCTATTTGGAGCAGTGAAACCCTAGAATCCAAACCTCTGATACCAAATGTTATGAAACCAGCGCACAAAAAGATAGAAAAGAGAGTTCAATGCCTTAGAATTCAGCCTCTTCAAGGGGGCAACCTCCTTTACATTACACAAATGAACAATTCTTGGATGATTCAAATGACAGAACTTATTTTCTATATATAAGAGTGTAAGGAGTCACAAAATAACTCAGCCAATAAAGCCACAAAAATAACAATAGAGGGATTCTATGGGGCATAGTAATAAAAATATGGGGACAATAGGGGCACAACAATATTAATAAGGGATACAATTACAATAGTAATGGGGTAATCACTAGTATTATAGGGACCTAACATATATTCTAAAGCAGCAATCCTTTCACCATGCAATATTCAGAAATTTCTATGCATAACAACATAAAATTTTAAATGAAAAACTGATAACTACAATTCAGAAAATTTTTGAGTTTAATTCTTTATCATCTATGATGTATTTTATCTAAAAAACTCAGAAATAAACTATTGAACAACAATAAAACAATTTTCAAAAATTTGTTTGTAAAAAATGTAAATTAAATTTGTTGTTAAATTCGAAAAAATTTAAAAGTTTAATTCTTTCTGATCTATTGATGTATTTGATCTAAAAAACTTAGAAAATTAATGGAAAAAACAGTGAAATAATATTCAAAAAATAGCCTGAAAAACTTCTTAAAAATAATTATATTTCTGAAATGCAATGTAGTGAAAGATGCAAACTAATTTGCTATTAAATTTCAGATAACTAAATTTTTATGTCATTGTTACTCTTGCTTTCAATTAGATCAAAGAAAGAGTAAGGTTTTAGAGAATGTGCACCAATCGGCCCCTAGGGGATTGAAGAAACTTGAAGATGGGCTGCCCAAGTCATTGAAAATTCTCCAATTCAAAAGTCAAACTCATAATATTTTTGTAAAAGTTTGTTAAAATTTTTAGGGAAATTTATGAAGAAAATTTAGTGATGAAGGAGGGTGAAGAAAGAGAGGCTAAAAGGAGAATTATGGGAGGTCGTAAGAAGGTGGGAGATGGCCAGCGCAGGGCCTCCAGGTCCTAAAAAAAATTTCCCACGACCTTCTTGCAATTTTTCTTCAACCTGTAAACAAAATGGAGATGCCCTCCGGGGCTTAGATCTTTCTCTGGAATCCACAAAAATTACCTGCAATTTTCATATTTTTTCCTTCACAAATAAAAGACAGAAAACCCCAAAGCATGTATATACAAAAATATGAAATACCCAAAACCCCAATGAATTAAAAAATTTAATGTTTACAAATCTACAATAATATTCTACAGCTCTAACCAATCTGCAAATCAAAGCCCTCTATTAGCCACACTTAAATAAAAATTTGCACAATATTTAGAAATAAATTTTAAATTTTAAAGAGGCACAAGCCCAAGAAAAACCCCACAAGTAAAATATTCTATAAAATGACTTTAGAAATTAGAAAGAAAGTGAGCTCTTTTAGATTCTGTAAACTGAGAGTCAATTGGTCTAGCTGAGGACTTCCCCAAATGCCCACATTCTGAATGATAACTTATGCACATTTAAATATGCTTGTTAGACTAATAGAGATTTAAAAAATTATCATAAAATTATCAGGATATAGAGATACCTGCTACTTCTATCAAATTAAAATGATATTCTAAAAAAACCCAAAATCTGTGCAAGATGCTTGTTCACAAATCAATCCTCAAAGGCTATTAACCAAGAAATGCAAATAAAAACAACAAAGTATTAAGAACAATATTAAAAACAACAAAGTATTAAGAACAATATTACCACATAAATCTGAAAGAGGAACACCATGATATGAAACCCCAAAGTCTTTGCGTTTTATTAGACTTTGCGTTTTATTAACCATAAAAAATAACAAGAATTTTCTTATAGAGCAAGTACACGATTCAAAAATCCAATCCAAATAATGGAGAGAGACTTCTCATTTATAGAAAAATTCTCCAACGGTTGGTCGGCTTGTTCCCCGTCAAAACAAACTCGATCCTTGATGAAGATCAAATGATCTTTTAATCATCATCGTTGAAATAAATTTACTTTTTGAGGAAATCCAAATTTCACTTTAATTTCCTTTTAATTAAGTAAAAAATGATTATTTTGAGTTAATTGCCACAAAAAGTTGACTTTGACTTAACTACTATGGCCCAAGGGTTCAAAATATCTTGAAATTTTCAATATTCCCTTGGCGCGGGACCTCTAAAAATTAATAATTTTAGAACCCACGAATTTTAAATGTTGGAAAATTTAATTTTTCCTAGGACCTTAATTAATTAAATTTATGGCTTTAAGATTTTAATTTATTTTAACGATAAATTTTAATTAATTGACTCATCAGGGGATTATTAATTTTTCCAACCCTCTAATATTTAGCCATGGTGTCTAACTATGAGGGACCATGCACTAAATATTTTTTTACATGAAATATTACATTTCTAACCCATGAATGGGGAACACCAGTTCGTTATAGACCCTCAATAATTACCCATTTCTGTGACATAAAATATGATTTAGTAGACTAAGTGATTTGTAATAAAATAATCTAATCAAATAGTTATAATTATTCTCAAATCACTTTTACAAAGACTCGATAAGTAACACTAGCACTCATTTAAAATCCTGACGACAAAATCCACCCTAGCTTTGAGGTGAGGCTAGAGAGAAAAACTTTGCCGATCATCCGTGTTTAGAAACACACATGAATCGATGAGACTAAAAACCTCCTAGGATAGAAATCATCATCAGAAAAATAAATTTACCTAGGTTGGTACATACATTTGTCTTACTAAGATCATTTACATTACAAAATACAGAATGGGTTTACAAAACTCCAGTGTACATATAGATGATAATGATGAATTTGTGGATCATTTGAGTGCTCGGACATGATGGAAATCCCTACGTGAAAAGATGTATAGCTATGGGGTAGTTGACATAGAGTGGTCAAAAACTCTCTGTCCAACTTTTTTCCAACTACTCTTCCTTATGTCCCTCAGTGTCTTATTGTCTCTCAGGAGCCTCCATATAGTTTACTTGTGGTTCTGATTACCTTTGATAAGAATTTGTTTATATTTTCCTTTGTTCTTGTCATTAGGTCATTAGCAAACTTATTTTAGTCATCGAGTGCTTGAAATAATTGGTGTTCCAGTCATCGTTCCAAAAAGTTTGTTTTTATCAATGAATAGGAAAATATCTTAGTTTTGATTTGAAAATTAAGTGGAATCCAAAAGAAAAATATTATGCATCATGCATTGCATCTAGGGTGTGGAATTAGAATCCCTTGGTGTGAAATTATGTGTTTTTTCTTTCATTATTTCAAAAAAAAAATCCCCCTCAATCGTTGGTTTGGGGGGGGGTGGTTGGCTAAATTGTGTATGAGTGTTAATCATGTCTGAGTGTCATCACCTTTTTTGATAAGAATTTGTTTTATTCCTTCTTTCTTCTTGTCAATTAGGATTTGTATGCATAGATTGATTGTTGAATTTGAAAATTCCCTTTCACATTACAATTAAAGTCTTTGTGGTTTCTTTTCATCAGCGATCAAGTTGCATCCATATGTTTCTTTGCATTTGAAACATTAAAAGAAAAGAAAAGAAAAATCTCTTTGCATCACATATAGGGCTTTGATTTTGATTGGAATAGTGAAGTTGACGAGATCGATTGTTGCATCACTTGTTTTTTGCATTGTTGATTGATTTCTTCTTCCCCTACTTAGTTAGGCCTTTCATTGTTAAAAGGAAAATGAAAAGAGTTATTTTCATCATATTAGTTGCATCATAGGTGTGTTCAAGTGACATCAAGTTTTGAGCCTTGAAACTGAATTCATAATTCAAGATAAACACTAAAATTCACCTCATTTAACCTAAGGAACGTTTAAAACTTAACGATAAACAAAGGTCTAGGTTAGACACGTGTTCCATCATCTTTAAATGTAGGAGTTGTCATTTTTTTCTCAGCATTACAATCTGGGGGTGATATCCCATTCCACACATGTAAGTGCATTTGACCATTCTCCACGTACCTCCGAGTATATTGGATGGCGCTCCACAAATGATAAATATATGGAAACACTCTCATCATACAACTATGCATTAGACACCACTTCTACGGACTGCACTTTCACATACCGTTGAGTGTTTTTTGGAAGTCCACCATAGGTTTCTATCCTCGCCATAGGTAACCGAGTCAGCTGCCTTGTATATTGTGATACACCGAACACAACATTCAGGGAGATTGTGTTAAATTTGGAAACTAGAGCCAAACTCCACCTTGGATAGCTCATATGATGGAGATGATATTTTTGTTGGATTTCTCTTTTCGAGAGGTGTAAGATTGATCTAAATATCATCTCATTCTGAAATTTATAAATGGAATTATGAATTTAATTCTTCTATGGACAAATTGTCAAGGTCGACCAACAATCTAATGTAGGCTCAGAAGCCCAAAATTCACGTCTCTTCACCCTCAATGGTGCATCTAAATAGAAGCAGCATTTACCTCATTTGGACATTCATCATCTCACACACATCTCTCTCTCCTCATCTGATTGGGTCGTACGATTTCAGGACAACCTTCTTCTCCTCCACATGTGCAAAGGGTTGAATGCAACTTTTGTTTTCCAGCATTGACCAAAATTGCAACAGATTTGACTAGCGTTGACTGGGTAGCGTTTGACCTTGTTTGACTACGATATTTGTGGGAATATTTCTGTTTGTGTAGGCCGTATTCTTTGGCATAAAGACCGATATTTTCTGTGTTGTTTGACCAGCGTTGATTGCAACAAGTTTGACTGTGGGTTTGACTGTGTGTTGATCAAGTTTAACCGATTTGTTTTGGGCTGATTTGGATTGTTGTTGGAGGACGAGTTGACTGGTTTGATCGAACTAATATGGAGGAAGATTTCTGTTGATTTGACCAGCATTGACTTTTTGGGTAGGGCATCTTGTTGACTATAGTTTAACTGTGTTTGTGCAAGTGAATTTTGTATATTATACTCTCTCTCTTTATTGAACTTTTGAAGAATAATAATAAGAATTGATCAAAGGGTTTCCCCGCATTGGGGTTTTCCCCTGGAATCCACCAAATATTGTGTCATCTTGTCTTGGCTTGTCTTCTGCTTTTTATTTATGTTCTATCTGAATTTACTATCATGTTAATGTGATCGTTAATTTGGAAATTGATATTGGGCTAATAAGAAAAATCTAAGTAAATTGCTCTTAAGCATAGAACATACCATTGTTATCTAAAATTAACATGGTACCAGAGCTGAGGTGAAGACAAAGCCCAAGCAAGAGTGAAAAGGGAAATCATTGAGAAGAGCAATAAGTGAGATTTTTTGGACAAGGACAAGATTCAATGGCATCCACATCTTACTTCAAACCTCATGACAAGCTCAATGATAAGTCTGATTATCATGCATGGAATATGTGTCTTGATTTGACTTTGGAAGAGAAGGATGTTATGTACTATGTGTAGGGAAAGATTACTGAACTCCTTCAAATGCATCGGCTGCCGCTAAGACAAAGTACAAGAAAGGTGAAGTCAAACCTAAGAAGATCATCATGGATGCTATTAACAAGCATTTGGTTTCATACATCTTTGATTTGAATGCATCTAAGGAGATGTATGACAGGTTGGTTGGCATGTTCAAAGTTAAAAATGTGTTGTAGAGGCTACACCCATCCTCCAAAATTTTGTCTTAGCTTCGTTTTGGAGGCTCCCTACCAACCATCCTTAGCAGCAAGTCTTGCATTGCTCAGGTACTTATGCTTTTGGTTAAGTTTCTTTGGCTTATCAACTTGTGTTCGCTAACTTGTTTGCCTCTCACACACAAGCTGAACTCTCATGACTTGGTATTCAACTATTTTTTGTGCTGCCTTAAAGAATTGCGCAGAACTAGGGGGAAACCAACCTTTCTCTCTAGAACTGCGAAAAGTATCCTAGCAGCCAGCTACTTTCCAAAATTATGCAAGAGCATGCAGGATGCCTTCCCCTTGAAAATTGCATAGAGTAGCCCATCATTGGGCTTGCTCTTAGAATATACACAGTTTTGGCTGGTAGCCTTTGCTTTAGTCCAAAAATTGCACAGAGCTCGAGGGGCAGCCAAAGCCACTCAGCCCAGAAACTACGTAGAATTCATCCTAAGGCTTGTTGTCTATTGCATGTCCTCACAGGTTGACCGGTTCCCTCTAGGACTGTGCAATCTTTCCTTGCATGCATGGCAACTTTTTCTCGAAAAATAAGAAAGCAAAAAATAAAAAAGCATCCATAGATTTTAGGGATCTATTTTTAGCAGCTGGGGGTTACATGCAAAAGTTGTTTTATAAACCTCCCACCAAGTGTCATTCTTTCCTAGAATTGTGGCATGCGCGTCGTAAGCCTCGATCTTGTCAAAACTATTTATTCAATGCTTCAAATCTCATTCTTCACTTTGATATTAGGATCTGGCATTCCCATCGCATCTAGGAACCTTCAGCACATGCAACACAACTTTTTCCAGGTAAGTCTGTTTTTCATGTCTTTTGCTGCTTTTCTGTCACTTTTTGTATTTCAGTTTGTGTGAGTGTTGTTTGCTTGGTTTTGTTGAACACTTGTTGTCATTTTAATAGATGTTAGCTTGTAGAAGCATTGTTTCAAGTTTTGCATTGCATTTCCTTGTTGTTGCATGCATTACATTGTTTCTGCAATGATGGTCGCCATTGCGGCGAATCGCTTCACATACTTAGTTGTTTTCCCATATTATTGAATCTCGCACTCACTGATTGCATGCATGTTCATTCACGCATGTCTGCACCCAGCTTCACATATGAATTCAGTCCTTATTGTTTTTAGTCACCCGTCAGCGGGTCTGAGTTGCCTTGGCCCAGACCCTGCTTTACCCGGATTCCACTACGCATTTCTGGGATGGAAGGTCTTGATTTGCTCCTAGGAATTACACAAATATTGCCTCACACTAGCCTCCTAGTGTGTGCTATGTGAAATTCTGAGAGGTAGTGCTTCAGTTGGCCCCCAGAATTGCGCAATGCAATTTTCCCGGGTTGTAGTCATGCTGACTGAAACTGGGCATTACGCAGTTCTAGTCCTTAGCAGGCCAAGATGGACTGTGCTTTGCGCAATTTCAGCAGTCAGTCAGCTCACTGGCAGTTCGGGCTATGCTCTGTACAGTTCTGATAGTCAGTCTCCCAGCCTCCCAGTGAAAATTACGCAACTTTCCCAGTCATTCCCCTAGGTGTGTTGCATGTTAGTGCTCAAGTTGCTTTTGGTTTTCAACTGATAGTTTTCTTGCCATGAGTGTTTCTCTGCCTCTAGGTATCACATGTGTTCATTAGTCTCTCAATAGTACAGGTACAATGGCTTCCAAGAGAGCAGGGTCAAAGGACATCATTGAGAGCGCAACTGGAGATGTGTGTGGTCGAGCAAGTGTCTATGAGCTTGCCCATTTATGAGTATCACTTATGCTTTCAGTTGAGTTTATTTGACTTATCAGCTTGTGTTCACTAATTTGTTTGCCTTTCACCCGCAAGTTCACCTCCCGCGACTTGGTCTTCAACTAGTTCTTTTGTTGACTTAGAGAATTGCGCAGATTATCCTCGTAGCCAGCTTCTCTCCAAAATTGCGCAAGAGCACGCAGGATTCCTTCCCCTTGAAAATTGCGTAGAGTAACCCATCTCTGGGCTTGCTCTCATAATTTTCATAGTTCTGGCTTGCAGCCTTGGCTTCAATCTAGAAATTGCCAGAGATTGATGGGCAGTGAGAGCCACTTAGCCCAGAAACTGCGCAGAAGTCATCTTGAGGCTTGTTGTCTGTTGCATGTGCTCACAGGTTGACTGGTTCCCTCCAGGACTGTGCAATCTTGCCTTGCATGCATGGCAACTTTTTCCCAAAAAAGAAAAAAAAAAGCAAAAAGCATCCCTAGATTTTAGGGATCTATTTTTAGCAGTTGGGGGTTACATGCAAAAGTCATTTTAGAAACCTCCCACCAAGTGTCACTTTTTCCTAGAATTGTGGCATGTGCATCATAAGCCTTGATCTTGTGAAAACTATTTATTTGATGTTTCAGAGTTCATTCTTCACTTCTATCTTGGAGCTCTAGCATTCCCATCGCATCTAGGAACCTTCAGCACACGCAACAAAACATTTTCCAGGTAAGTCCGCTTTTCATGTCTTTTGCTGCTTTTCTGTCGCTTTTTGTTTGGTTTGTGTGAGTGTTGTTTTCTTGGTTTTGTTGAATGCTTTCTATCATTTTAATACATGTTAGCTTGTAGAAGAATTGTTTCAAGTTTTGTATTGCATTTCCTTGTTGTCGCATGCATGACATTGTTTCTGCACTGATGGTCGTCATTGCAGTGACTCGCTTCACACACTTAGTTGTTTTCCCATCTTACTGAATCCTGCACTCACTGATTACATGCATGTTCATTCACTCATGTCTACACCCAGCTTCACACATGCATTCAATCCTTACTTTTTTCAGTCACCCGTCAGCGGGTCTAAACTTCCTTGGCCCGTACCTTGCCTTTCCTAGCTTGCACTGTGCATTTCTAGTATGGAAGGCCTTTACCTTGCTCCCATGAATTGCAAAAAGCTTGCCTCACACTGGCCTCCCAGGGTGTGCTCTACACAATTTTGAGAGGCAGTGCCTCAGTTAGCCACCAGAATTGTGCAATGCAATTTTCTTGGTCAGTCATGCTGACTGAAACTTTGCATTGCGTAGTTCCAGTGTTGAATTTCCTAAGTCTATTTGTTAGAAAATTAATCTGTATTCTGCTGGTTTATTTCTTTTACTTGTTTAAAAATTGAAGAAGTTCTTTAATACATTAAATATCGAAATAAACACAATACAGTCACAACATCTATGGATCATCACCTCAAAGAAAACAAGCACACAAGTGACACCGTTATTTTGGACCAATGTCCCTAGAAAAACCCAATACGGGAAAATCGGTGTAGCTATTTTGAGGGTTATATTATTATGCAGTCTATTCGAGTATAACTGGGTGCCTAACTGACTCACTCAACAGAGAAAAATACGCAACAACAACACCTTTATATTTGGAAATAGGTATTAAAAAAACCTATTCTACGAAACACTCTCTAGGACAACTGAAGCTAAGCACTGGCCCTTCTGGCCTCTACGTCAGCCTCCTGCTGACCTGCATCATCCCTATGAGGCACTACGTAGCCTCTGGGAGCCTCTGCGTCACTTCATCTGCCCTCTATGTGGATGATGCAGTCTCTCCAAGCTCTGCGTAGCCTGGACTGATTGTTGCTCTCACTCTCTCTGCTTCTATGCTGGTCTCCCAGTATTGTCCCCGCCTCTTTGCCTTGTACTCAATGCCCCTCATTGCTGATCACTGATTCAACTTTGCTTAGCAACCCCGCTCTGGGAAAATGAATGAGTGATCACTCTGGTGTGACTCCAATTGACCCTCAAACCTCTTCGTATACTTTTCTCGTTTGTCCATCAACAACTGAGATTAAATCTCTAATCAACAACTAAGATTAGATTTGGCTTGATTCATGACTTTTGGAACCTTCTAACCTAGTTCTATATTAATACCCATTAATATTTTATTTTTCCTAGGTTTAGACTTGGGAACTCCATTAAAAATATTAATTATTTTAATATCTCTCAAACCATGTACAATCTGTCCAAACCATTTCTGGACCTTGGAGATCTCATGTTCTTTAGCCTCTCCACCAATTTTCATGGCTAGATCACATCTAATGCTACCCCAAATCAACATTCCCTCTTAGCAAAGACTGCACTCTAGTAATACTCCTCACTGAGCATTACCCTAATCATCCGGCACCGGTCCCTATGCTGATGCTAGGCCTCCCCGCCCAAAATCCTCTACACTGTTGCATATTTTTACTACTGCCCATGGCCCTACCACTGCCACTACTGCATCTGTACGACAACTCCCTCTACATCCATGCTGTTGCTCGTCCATCCTCCCAGCACTGCATCTACACTGCAACCCTCTCTCATCATGCTACTGCATACTGTTACTGCATTGCAACTCATTTACTGAGAAGTAAGTAACTGATCCACCCAACTTCTGACATCCTCTTTAGGCTAGAAACAATCCCGATGCTAAAGCTCCATCTGTCGCTAACAAGTGCTCCCTCTACTGACCTTTGCGCTACTGCAACAACTCCCTGCATCTCACACCATTGCACACCTCTCTGTGCCATCCTGCACTGTTGCAGCACTCTCGTGCCTCTCGCATTGTTGCAGCCTTCTAGCCTCACACTGCCCGGGGACTCCTACACTATAGCACTCTTTGTTGTGTCATCCACATCTGTCTCTACCTACATCCGCCAGTCCTACTGCTCCTCTTCGGGGCTCCCGCAGCAAGGTATAATCCAAGAAGTTGGGTACCTCAAGGATACTGCCCCTCATTGCCTGTAGTTTTCTTGACCATAACTCGATGTCTCCCCACTTCTTCTCAAGTGGCACATGAGCACTCATGGCACAATTGTCATCCTCTCGACTTCTTTCTCAGAAGTTTCTCCCTTACTCTTGTTCCTCGGACATTGGTTCACAAAATGACCCAGTTCCCCATAATGGAGGCACTTGAACTTGGAGAGGTCCTTCTTCTTCCTCTTCTCCTACTTTCCCACAGATGCTAGAGCCGCATCCTCTTATTCCTCCTTCTTGATCCTGATCCCTTTGTTACTACTCCCCATCTTGGTCAGCCATCTGATCTCTTCTTGACAAAGAGCTACCCATAGTTCTTCCTAATCCGGAAGACTCATCCTGCCCAGTATGCTCTAGACAAATTCCTTTCAATCCTCAAAAACTACGTTAATTGTGGTTCTCACCATTAATTCCTCATCCGACGTGGCCCCTATGGAAGTTAGCTGGTCACGGATCTCCTTCAACCAACCGAGGAAGACATCTATATGTCTACCTTCTGCATCTGGTATGCCCTTAGCTGATTCTCCAGGAGCATCTTCCTCTGCACGGAAGTATGATGGTACAATGTATTCAAAGCATCCCACATCTCCTTTGTTGTTTCCTTATTAGCAATATGTGGTACCACATGATCCTTGACCCCATCAAGGATAATGCACTTAGCCTTAGCCATTGCCTTCTCGTACCTAACATTTGCTATCGGGTCAACTAGGATAGCCATATTTCTCAAGGTGAAGCCCTTGATGCGATGTCTATCTAGAATGGACAAGATCCTAGCCTTCTAGACCACAAAGTTGGATGCTTCGTCCATCATATCCTGATCTCTTAGCCCATTCATGGACATCTCTCTACTCTTCTTTGTCGGCTCCTCCAAGTCTCTCTACTTCCTACCTGGAAGTTCTCGATTCGACTCCTTCGAGTATCTCTACTTCTCGTATGGAAGTTCTCTTCTGGAGTCCCTATGAGTCCCGATTTCCCTCCTGGAAATCCTTCTGCCGATGTCAAGTTGCCCCACTCTGATCGTCTGTGCAACTGAAACATTGATCCGAATTCCTTGGCTAGAAATCTGCTTCGAAAGCAACTCCCTCCAACTTGGTCTTGCCCTGTTAGGTACTGTTCTAACCAATACCCCACTAGCTTCGCTTTGCAAACTAACCATAGCCTCTTGTGCCCCATCAACTAAAGGATTGAGCCTCTTGGCTATGTGCAATCTTGACACTGACAAAACAACTCCCTCAGCCAACTGTGTCAGCCCTCTTGGCCTTTGCGTGGCTCTGCGTGAGCCTGTTTCTACCCCCCTCAGCCTTTGTGCTGCCTCTCTCTGGCCCATACTGATGATGCAATCCCTCTGCATCACTCCTTCCTTTGTCGCTTTCCGCAAGGATCAACTCTGTCACTCGGGACAGTTGAATCTGCTACAAATGCTCTGCTAAGATGATGCCTTTAGTTTTCCTGTGATCTGCAACCATGCTCTGATACCATGTTGAATTTTCAAGTCTATCCGTTAGAAAATTAATCTGTATTCTACTGGTTTATTTCTTCTACCTGTTAAAAATTGAAAAAGTTATTTAATACATTAAATACCGAAATAAACACAATATAGTCACAACATCTACAGATTGTCAACTAAAAGAAAACAAGAAACACCGTTTTTTTGGACCAATGTTCCCGGAAAAACCCAATACAGGAAAACGGTGCAGCTATTCTGCGTGTTATATTATTATGAAGTCTATCTAAGTACAGCCAGGTGCCTAACTAGCTCACCCGACAAAGAAAAACACGTGACAACAATACCTCTATATTCGGAAATAGGTATTCAGAAAACCTATCCCACGAAACCCTCTTTGGCACAACTAAAGCTCAGCGTTGGCCCTCCTGGCCTCTGTGTCAACCTCTTGCTAACTTGCGTCAGCCTCCTGTTGACTTTTGTCCACCATCTGAGGCACTGCGCAGCCTCTGGGAGCATCTGCATCACTCCCTTTTCCCTCTGCATGGATGACGCAATCCTGGGCTTTGCACTGCCTCTCTCTTGGGCTATGCGTAGCCTGGATTGACTGTTACTCTCGCTCTCTCTACTTCTATGCTAGTCTCCCAGTATTGTCCATGCCTCTCTACCTCGTACTCACTGCCTCTCGTTGTTGATCATTGATTCAACTTTGCTTAGCAACCCCACTCTAGAAAAATGAATGACTGATCACTCTGGTGTGTCTCCAACTGACCCTCAAGCCTCTTCTTATACATTTCTCATTGGTCCATCAATGACCGAGATTAAATCTCTAATCAATGACTAAGATTATATTTGGAATCAATGACCGAGATTAAATCTCTAATCAATGACTAAGATTATATTTGGCTTGATCCATGACTTTTAGAACCTTCTAACCCGACCCTGCTCTAGCAAAATGAATGACTGATCACTCTGGTTTGTCTCCAACTGACCCTCAAGCCTCTTCTTATAATTTTCTCGTTGGTCCAACAACGGTTGAGATTAAATCTCTAATCAACAGCTAATATTATATTTGTCTTGATCCATGACTTTTGGAACCTTCTAACCCAAGTTTATATTAATACCCATTAATATTTTATTTTTCCTAAGTTTAGACTTAGGAACTCCATTAAAATTATTAATTATTTTAATATCTCCCAAACCGGGTACAATCTGTCCAAACCATTTTTGGGTCTCAGAGATCTCATGTGCTTTAGCCTCTCCTACCTAAAATCAACATCCAGTCCTCAGCAGGCCAAGTTGGATTATGCTTTGCATAGTTTTAGGAGTCAGTCAGCTCACTAGCAGTCCAGGTTGTGCTCTGCGCAGTTCTGGTAGTCAGTCTCCTAGCCTCCCAGTGAAAATTGCATAAATTTCTCAGTCAGTCACCCAAGTGTGTTGCATGTCAATCCTCAAGTTTTTGTTGGTTTTCAACTGACAGTTTTCTTTCCATGAGTGTTGCTATGTCTCTAGGTATCACATGTGTTCATCAATCTCTCAACAATACAGTTACAACGACTTCCAAGAGAGAAGGGTCAGAGGAAACCATTGAGAGTGCAATTGGAGATGTGGTCGAGCAAGTGTCTATGAGCTTGCTCATCTATGAAGACACTAATTTGTTCATAGACAACGATATAAAGATCAAATGGCAGGACATCAATGACATCTTCTCAAGCACCTTTGAGGAGAATTTGGAGGACCACATAGTCTATGTCAACATACACAAGTCTGGATTTTACCGGGTTGCATGTAGGTATCCCGCGTTTCCATGCATGGACATGATCCACTGGATTGTCTCACATACTGATCCAAAGGTGGTGTTGAGCAGTGTCAGTGGAACGAAACTTGTTGCCTTCGGGGTAGAGGAATTTCAGGAGATGTATCACTCGCCACAACCAGTGAACACAATGGATGCACTTTTCACCAGTGCCAATAGCAGTACAAACTCAAGAGACATCTTGAAGAGTTGCGTGAGAGAGACATCTAAGTTCAGGACAACACCTAACCAAGTATACAAGACAAAGACATTGCAGAAGTCTTATTAGTTCTTGATCATCTTCACGTGTCGCTTATACAACCAAGAGAGCATAGAGGCATTCTCGCAGAGTTGGGTGATTGTGTTGGCTCTCCAGTTGAAGGGGCAAGTAACAAATGTCCAACATCTGCCCAAGGGTCAGTAAGAAAATATTTTCATGTCCGCTTACATACTTGATGCAATATATGCCCGTAAGCAGTTCCCTAGCTTGGGTTGGGCATAGACACCTTCAAAAACATCTATGCACACATATTAGAGGTTGTTATCCGGGTGAAGATTTCGAGGAGTTATACTACAACTATCAGACCACTTCGTCACCCCAGTGTATAGGATGATCTTTGAACACGATCTGCCTTGCATGTCACAGGCAAAAATGGAGGCATTGGTAAACACAGAATATTGGTATGGCTCACCCCTTGGCACCTTCATCCAAGTGTACAGCTCGGAGTAGTCTTCGCACGTGTTACCTAAGTTTTCCATGGACAAGTTGGTCATGCAAGAGGTTGCATACCACATATCCACAGGGTTGTCAACAAGATTGCATAGGAAGAAGAAGGCACATTGGCCCTCTCTTCATTTGCGAATTGGGTTGTATGCGATCCAGAGTCTCAAGCATTCTGAGGTTGAGACAGAGGAATTTGAGAGAATCACCTTCGACACCAGAAGTTTCAATCCATGTGACTTGCATCGCTTTGTGGAGGACCACTGTGTGAGAGTGTATCATCCTTGGATCCATGGGGCACGTCATTGGCCTAAGGAAGACCCATCGATATATTGCTGCAACTCCTCAAAGCTCAATGAACCAGTTAGATTAGTTGTATAATGGTTACAAGTGCACCAGGCAGCAACATCTTAGAGCGCAACAACATCAACAACAGCAAAACTACGCATGACAAAAGCAAGAGGAAAGTTTCCAACAGAACGGAGGCAGAGCAAAGCTGCAAGTTCAAGGCAAATACACCGGTAGCAAGAGAAGCTTTGGATATTGATTCAAAGAAGTGACAACGCAATAGAAGGATTGCACAAAGAGAGAGGGAGAAGCGGAAACTAGAGGAGGCAGAGAAGAAGTTGCAGGAGTTGAAGCAACTACTAATGGAAGAACAAGAGTTGCGTGGAAAGGAGAAGGAAGCACAATAGGAACAGGAATAATAGGAGAATAGTGTGCACACATGATGAAACTACGCCAATACAGGTTATTGACTCATCAGAATAGCTATAAGATAGAAAACAAAGTGAGCAGTCATAGGAGCAGGACTTCGCTCAAGAGATAGAACAGATGTTGGAACAGATGGACACAGATGTGGTTTAGCTAGAGCAGGATCATGATACAGATCTCATGCCCAAGGGCCTAGAGGTCACTCCACCGACTTCACCAAATCTGAGAACAGAGCAAGTCCCAAGTGATCAAGTAGACACTCAAATCCTGGAGGAAAATTCGGAAGAAGATTGTTTAGTCAATTTAATGTCTTAAATTGCTCTACATAAATTATCAATCCGGGTATCGTAAACTGATGAAGTGTGGTGCACTATATGTGCTTAGTTAACCTTTCTCTTACTTCGTTGTTTTATAGTTTATGTTCAACTCTTCCTAAAACTCTGCTTCAACACATGTGCTGTGTAAAGCACGATTAATAAGTAGTCAGAAATAAGTCCAAAAAGTAGTCAAGCTCTAAGGTGACAAGTAAGAAAAACCACTTTAAAGACCAGTTATAATGTTCAACTCTTCCTAAAACTCTGCTTCAAACACATGTGCTGTGTAAAGCACGATTAGGAAGTAGTTAGAAATAAGTCTAGAAAGTAATCAAACTTTAAACTTGCAAAGAAAGAGCTTGAAAGAAATAACTTGAAATGAAACTGAAAGCAAAGAACTTGAAATGACTTGAAAGTAAATGACCACTTCCAATGGCACTAGACACCATTCATGCTGCTGCAAATAAAAGAAAAGAAAGTCACTTTTAAAACCAAAGATAAAGATTATCTCTCTCTAACTCGATGCTTTTAAGCACATGTACTGTGTAAAGCACGGATAGAAAGTAGCTTAAGTTGAATTAGAAAAGTGAGAAAAATCTGCTTTAAAGACTAATGATAATATTTTGCTCTTTCTAATTCTCTACTTCAGCCATATGTACTATGCAAAGTATGATTAGAAAGTAGTGAAAGATTAGTCTAAGAAGCACTTAAAACCAAAAATCTACTTTAAAGACTAGTAATAATATTTTGCTCTTTCTAACTCTCTACTTCAGCCATATGTACTATGCAAAGTATGGTTAGAAAGTAGTGAAAGAACAGTCTGAAAAGAACTCAAAGCCAGCTGCAAGTTAGTGATATTTTGATCTTAAAATATAACAATTTATGATGAAGATCATTTATGTGTTAGCAGCTCTTTGAGAAATAAAATTAAAAATCAGCTATAAAAACAAAGGCAGCAGCTTGAACCTGTCAACTTCAAATACCATTAGTTTGTAAAGCAAATACATAAACATAAAAACAAATCCCGGGAGAAAATAAAATGCAATAATTCAAACTGTACAAGGCAGGGGCCCCCTTCTACCTATGAAATCAAAGCATACTTAAAATTGCATGAATGAAAATCTAATCTACCTTACATTCTACAAAGCAATATTTACAAAATGAAATCTAATCTACTTACATCCTAATATGCTCCATGACATCTACTTCACATCTCCTTCCATGTTGAGAACATCAAAGCTTTATTCAATTTCTTCAAAAGTGCAAAGTACAACAAAGCTCTCCAAAGAGAGACTAAAAAGAGACTAAAGAGACTCAAAAAGACTAACTAATGAAGGAGAGAGATCTCCTATTTATACAAAAAGATGAGAGCCTTCTCATTAATGATAATCCATGAATCTCTCTCTCTACCTCTAGAGTCCTAATCAAAATAGGAACTGATAAGACACATGTCTTTTAGAGTTACAATACAATTAGGAGTTGTGACACATATCCTCATGATCCCATGATTCTTTCCAACCAAATTCGAATTTGGCCTTAGAGTGCCACATAAGGGTCTTCTAGAAGTCTCCTTTCAACCTACACATGTCAACAAACTCAACCCATTTGTTAGGTATAAGCATATGCACATTATTTTCTAATGTTTAACCACAAATTCACTTAAAAGGCTTAGAAATAATAAATATTGGAAAAACATAAAGGTAGCCCAATGATAATGAAAGTGGGATGAATGTGGTGACATAGTAGTGAAATGGAGGTGAAATGGAGGTGATATAATGGACATAATAGTGAAAGTGTAATGGAAATGAATGACATTTTCAAGACTCAACATACCCCCCAACTGAAGCTATTGCATGTCCTCATGCAACATATATTACATTGACTCTTTTGATCCTTGAGCTTTGGCTTAACTTTGCATAATATCGTTTGATAACTTCATATTTCTGCAAAGTGTTTTACTTGAATTGCAACATGGTTGGTTCTTGTGTTACAACCATTTTTTTTTTTTTTGTTGCCTTCTATTTTGATCTTTGAACTTTGCATAATGATATTTTGATTATTGTTGCAAAGTATATCTTTATTGGATTGCATGATGGTTGGTTCTTGTGTGACAACCATGATTTTGTTTGTATCCAATTTATCCTTTAAGCACTTTTTCAAAAGACATTGTATGCTCATAATAGCAATGTAATAATTAATATATGTTGGAAGTATGTGAGCTCTTGAATATGTTATGGACATGGAAAGATATGAATATGAATGTATTCCCCCCCCCCACTGATGGTATTGGCAATTTTATGAAATGAGGAAGAGAAATGTTTTTCCAACAAGTATCATTCTAGCTTTTTATGGAATTCTATGGTTAAAAGTTAGAAAATACCGTACCTTCACTTACCCTTTGGAATGGATGAGTTGTATGTGTGTGGTGGCTGAAAACTTCTGATCATATTCTTCTTCAAGTGGCTGAACAAGAGGAGTCATGGATAAAGAGATAAGATGGCTTTTTATTGCTTCTACTAAAACTTGCTGAATCTGCTCCAAAATGCTGAAAATAATAGTCTTCATGTCTTCAAAACTCATTGGCACAATTCCTACTATGTGAAAAGATGTTCTGATGTCGAACATAGTAGGAAATTGTTGGCTTAGTGGCCATTAATGGATGCCACTAGTCAACACGAGTACTCTCACCATTGATGTCAATGAGAGTCAAGATGCCCAAACACATCTTGCTAGGTACGAATGAATTTGCTGATGTCGAGTCACCTAGAAGATCTAACGAACAAGGGACATTAATGTATTCCCATTGTTTGTCAGCATGAGGACTTGCCATTAAGGCATGCAAGTCTCAAGGTGTTTTTACAAAGAACTTAGACTCAAAGGACTATGGACTCAATAATTTGCATTGAAGCAGGGCTTATTTGCGGAATGAAAATGACAAGGAATGGAAAGTGAAAATGGAAAATGGCAATGGAGAACAGAAATGACAATGGGCAATAAGCATGTGAATGAGCCTTTTGCTTTTATTGGTGGGTTATGAATGGACAAAAAGAGATGGAAAGTGTATGTGAATGAAAATGGAAAATATGGAGTGGAATGAGGTGAATGGTTTATTATGGAGTATGGATGTGATGGAGACAATAATATCTGAAAATTTTTCAAGTATTTGGATCTGATTTTGCATCAGCATATTTCCTCTTTGTTGCGGATCAACCTCTTATGAAACAAATTGGTCTCTTAGAGAGACATCATTCCCTTGTAGTCATTTGTCCTTCCTCCTAGAACCTGCAAAAAAACTAATACTTCTTCCGCAATGGAATGTAAGATTATCAAAGGAGAGAGGTGATCAATCTCTCTAGTTATGATATTTACACACAAAACTAAGAATTTGTATTAATGAAACAAGTTCTCAAAGGAAAAATCAAAAGAATTTATACTTGCTTTGGAATTAGTGCCTCAAGTTGATGTTGCTTCTTTTCAGCAATTTATTTCATTATTTGCCATTTCAAACTCTAATGATATATTTCTCATTGTATAGATCTTGTTGAGATCTTTCCAATGGTACTTAAATCATCAAAATCTGATTCTGTATGAGAAAGATAGGCTGATTTGAACAATGAGGTTTTTCTGGCTGCGGAATTGAGGAACAGCTCTGTAGCTAAAAATCTTGAATAAAAAGTTAGCCATTCAATTTTCATTATCAGTCCAAAATTAATCAATACCTTCAGAAAAGTGAGAAAATAACTTGTTCATTTCATTGATTCAAAATTATTATTTTTTTTTCCTTGACATGCAGCGACTTAGTGTGACGACTCAGTGTGGCGACTTTATGATAACACCCAATTTGACTTCCCTTTGACCGGGGTCTTTTTCAGCAAATTTGACCGAATGGATAGGACACCATCCATGTACTGACATTTCCCTAGCTACCCATGTGGCCTGTTTTGCCTGATGACACCTACAACCTAGAGTTTAACAAAACAGCTGCGGGATCACTAAATGGCTGCGGGATTGCAGAGTGTAGAAAATACTGTGAAATGGAGTGGCTGTGTGCGAACAAACTAAGCAATTTCTCCATCTCAAACTTCAGCTGAAAAATGGAATTATGGAGTTTGAAACACAGCTGCGGGGTTTAATAACCTCCACCTCCACTTGACTGTCTTTATCTCTGAATGACCTTGCAAAGGCTTTTGTAACCTCCTTGTGGGAGCCTTTAAATTTCTTGATGCACTGTAGCCAGTTGGCTTTCTGCAATGCCTCCTCAACTTGAGGATATGCTTCCAGGAATTTTGAACCTTCAGCCCTTAAAAGTTTCCCCATTGACTCTACGGCTCTGTTCTAAAACACTACTTCAATGGTGGCTTAGCAGTCATAATACAACCGTAACATACGTTCACTGGTTATATGTATTCACTGTTTCTCAGAATTAGCAGTGATATAGAACCCATACAGTAGTAGAAGGGCCATTGATAACATACTCAGTCCTTGTGCTCTACAAACCAGAATTGGCAGCACTACTAGCCCAACTTATTAATTCTGATAGTCGCCACTGCCATTATGATACTAGTCGTATTGACAAATAAATGTGGGCATCGTGCTGGTATACCAAATATTAGTAACTTACCTGCTCACCACTGCATATCCGTCCATGTGCACAGGATGAGGTCTTTAATAAGAATTAGCAGAGAGAGGCCGTTAATGTTTTGGATACCCAACATTTAACCGGCAACGATTAATGACCGAGAGTCGTGTTTGATTGAAACACGTCTCTAGACAGGCGCGCCAAAATGTTTAGTCAGCATGTAATTGATCCCCATCACAACTCTTTCCCTCAGGTACGCGGAGTTATTCAAACAACCACTTAATTTTCACGCGCGGCAGTCAAAAACGGGCTCCAAAGAACCGAACATTTCTCCCAGACCACCACGAATTTTCCAAATCGGTTTCTGGGTTATCTAATTAACCCACCTGGCAACAAAACCCATGTTTTAGTTTTTTGAAATTCGCCTCTGTTTGGGAGAATCGAAGGTGTGAAGTTTGACGTTTTTCAGGTCTTGCGTTTTTTCTCTGAGTTAATTTTTTCTCTGTTCTGCACTTTTTGCATTCGGCCTTTCTTATCTGATCTATTGTTTTGCAGGTGTTGGATGACTTAAAATGGGAAGGCATTGAAACGACTTACTGTCCATCAGGCTCTTATTATTCTTACAATTGCACTGAAACGATTTCAAACTGGGAGGTTTGGCAAGCTGAACAAGAGGGTAACATTCCCTGAAACACTAGATTTGTCACCTTAGATGAGTGGAAAGGGAAATGGTTTGCTCATATACAAGCTTTATGCTGTTGTTGTGCACGTCGATATGCTTAATGCGTCCTTTTTTTTTTTTTTTTGGCATTATGTTTGTTATGCAAAGGACCTGCATGGATCATGGTATAGAATACTGCTCAGTCATCAGCGGCAGAACCAAGAACACTCAGTAATGATAAAGACTTTGTTGACTCCCAATTTAATTTGGCATTAGCAACAGATAATGATGTAATGTCATGTGAATCAACTAAAGATATAGAGGAATTTCCTATTGAGGATGGCATGGTGGAGGGAATTGCAGATTCCACATCAGAATTAAGGTCATTTGAACACCAGCACTTAAAGGAACACAGTGATACATGTCAAAATGAGCAGATTACTAAGCCGTTGATCAGCAAATGGTTCTTCAATCAGAAATTACTAATTCCCTCTAGGTTTCCATTAGTAACAGAGAGAAAGAGGGCAAGCAAACACTTCAAGAAAAACATGCTAAAACCAAGACTTTGACTAAGGTCCTAGGCTGGTTTTTCATCGATCTGAGCTGGGTGACTAGGATAGGATCCATGTCGGGACAATTCTGGAGATGCCCATGTGGTCGGTTTTTTTATTAGATGCATGTAACTTGTTAAACCTTGAAACAGCTGCGGGATTGTCAGATAGCTGCGGGATCAGGGCAGTTTCTGCAACTAAGTTGCAAAACCTTATTTGAACAAGATACAGTGTTTTGAAGACCACTACAAAGCATAACCAGACAATTTAGGACAATTTGAACCTATCAAAGCATTTGAGTTTCATTTTTTTTATTTTTTCATTTTTTTTTATTTTTTTTATTTTTATTTTTATTTTTTTGAATCAATTGAAGTGATGAAGTTTATTTTGTCTCCTATTTTTTTTTTTTTTTTTAACAATTCTTTTTTTGATCCTCCAGATCACACAAAGTGCAGGAGGAGAGCATACTCAAGAATTATTGTTTTGTCTTTTTTTTACTTAACAATCCTCTTTCTGATCCTCCAGATCACACAAAGTGCAAGAGGAGAGCATACTCAAGGATTATTAATTTTTTTTTCCAGATGTAAGAAATAAGGTCTCCTAATTACACTTCCCCGGCAACGGCGCCAAAATGTTTAGTCAATTTAATGTCTTAAATTGCTCTACATAAATTATCAATCCGGGTATCGTAAACTGATGAAGTGTGGTGCACTATATGTGCTTAGTTAACCTTTCTCTTACTTCGTTGTTTTATAGTTTATGTTCAACTCTTCCTAAAACTCTGCTTCAACACATGTGCTGTGTAAAGCACGATTAAGAAGTAGTCAGAAATAAGTCTAGAAAGTAATCAAACTTTAAACTTGCAAAGAAAGAGTTTGAAAGAAATAACTTGAAATGAAACTGAAAGCAAAGAACTTGAAATGACTTGAAAGTAAATGACCACTTCCAATGGCACTAGACACCATTCATGCTGCTGCAAATAAAAGAAAAGAAAGTCACTTTTAAAACCAAAGATAAAGATTATCTCTCTCTAACTCGATGCTTCTAAGCACATGTACTGTGTAAAGCACGGATAGAAAGTAGCTTAAGTTGAATTAGAAAAGTGAGAAAAATCTGCTTTAAAGACTAATGATAATATTTTGCTCTTTCTAATTCTCTACTTCAGCCATATGTACTATGCAAAGTATGATTAGAAAGTAGTGAAAGATTAGTCTAAGAAGCACTTAAAACCAAAAATCTACTTTAAAGACTAGTAATAATATTTTGCTCTTTCTAACTCTCTACTTCAGCCATATGTACTATGCAAAGTATGGTTAGAAAGTAGTAAAAGAACAGTCTGAAAAGCACTCAAAGCCAGCTGCAAGTTAGTGATATTTTGATCTTAAAATATAACAATTTATGATGAAGATCATTTATGTGTTAGCAGCTCTTTGAGAAATAAAATTAAAAATCAGCTATAAAAACAAAGGCAGCAGCTTGAACCTGTCAACTTCAAATACCATTAGTTTGTAAAGCAAATACATAAACATAAAAACAAATCCCGGGAGAAAATAAAATGCAATAATTCAAACTGTACAAGGCAGGGGCCCCCTTCTACCTATGAAATCAAAGCATACTTAAAATTGCATGAATGAAAATCTAATCTACCTTACATTCTACAAAGCAATATTTACAAAATGAAATCTAATCTACTTACATCCTAATATGCTCCATGACATCTACTTCACATCTCCTTCCATGTTGAGAACATCAAAGCTTTATTCAATTTCTTCAAAAGTGCAAAGTACAACAAAGCTCTCCAAAGAGAGACTAAAAAGAGACTAAAAAGAGACTAAAGAGACTCAAAAAGACTAACTAATGAAGGAGAGAGATCTCCTATTTATACAAAAAGATGAGAGCCTTCTCATTAATGATAATCCATGAATCTCTCTCTCTACCTCTAGAGTCCTAATCAAAATAGGAACTGATAAGACACATGTCTTTTAGAGTTACAATACAATTAGGAGATGTGACACATATCCTCGTGATCCCATGATTCTTTCCAACCAAATTCGAATTTGGCCTTAGAGTGCCACATAAGGGTCTTCTAGAAGTCTCCTTTCAACCTACACATGTCAACAAACTCAACCCATTTGTTAGGTATAAGCATATGCACATTATTTTCTAATGTTTAACCACAAATTCACTTAAAAGGCTTAGAAATAATAAATATTGGAAAAACATAAAGGTAGCCCAATGATAATGAAAGTGGGATGAATGTGGTGACATAGTAGTGAAATGGAGGTGAAATGGAGGTGATATAATGGACATAATAGTGAAAGTGTAATGGAAATGAATGACATTTTCAAGACTCAACAAAGATGTGCACAACATATCCTTTGACGAGTCACAACACAGAGTTGTGCAGCTGCGCAGAGTGCCCACTCCAGATTTCCATGCATCTCCTCCGCATTTTCAAGAACAGGTGATTGTGTCTGATGTGCACAAACATCCAACTGCATTGGTCGATGCTACAAAGGCATATGCCGAAGCCACCAACTCAAGTGTGAGATTCTTGATAGCTAAGAATGAGTGCATGGCTAAGGGGTTGCAAGAGGCCAAGCACAGAGAAGAGAAAGCTATAGCATCCGCCAAAGCAGAGTTGAAGAAAGTGATATTCGATGGAGTATTGTCTCTCGAGACAGTCATGCAGAAGTTGTACTTCAGGTTCGTCACCGTGCATAAGTCAATTGCCATCTGAATGGTTGGAAACAATGTTGTGCTAGTAGAGAACGCATCTTGACATACACACACACTATTTTCGATCACATGCAGATATGGACAATGAGGTACAAGGGAGGCCCATTGTATTTGCCAAAGATGATGAAGCCAAAGGCAGTGGAGTTGAAGGCATGCATCTGGAGTCAGAGTCGGAACTCCCACAATTCATCACCACCTTACAGGCTTCACATGCACGAGTGTTCAAGAGCATGGATTTCATTATGCGCATGCATGTGATCCCGTCCATTGGCACGGTCACCGAGGCAAAAGAAAAGAACCAAGTCTGACTGGAGCTAGACATGTACTTCGAGCAGTTGATGCGCATAGCCACCAGTGCAGATTTGCAAATGACCACAAACACTATGCACCAGTATGTCGCTGGTCCGACTGCAATGAAGACCATGATGCACATGCTATATGATGAATTGGACAGAGGTTCCAAATCAGTGTACCCGGATTCAACGGAGGCAAGAGTTCGCTTTCAGAAGGATGTCACCACGGAGTACACAGACAACACAATAGACTACCATGCTTGGCATCAATTCACTACCATCGATCACCAATAGGATGTCGATGAGTTAGTCTTCCCACAGTTTTCTGAGTCTCAATGATGTCTTTCAAGACTTACTCAAGCCCATTTTTGTCTCACATTGGTACATGTGTAGATTGTATTGTAAACATGTTGTAAAGTGAAAGACCAAGTGTCAATAGTAGAATGTAAACAGTCATGTGTAAGTTGAAGAGTCATGAGGGTAGTTGAAGAGGGGAATGTCAAGGGTCACCCCACCCTTTTCTATATATAGAACCTCATAACTCATTATTGGGGCTTTTGGGAGCCAAGCTTTTGATAGGTATAACTTAGAGAAATATTGGAGTGTATTGTAACGAGCCTTGGCTTCTCCACAGTGCAGAGCGAGTATATCTCTTTGGAGGAGCAGGCAACAATGACTGTAACGTTCTACTATTGGGGCTAGTGGTTGTCATGGTTGTTTGTATGATTGGATCTTTCACTCTTTTAATATAAGAGAGCCAACATGTTTGATGCATATATTGTTATTTTAGTTCGGCTATCCTGGTTACTCTAACGATGTATGTAGTTGTAATTTATGCATGTATGTATGGACTATTTTGTATGTGTTTGTATGAATATTATTGAAGCGTGTTGTTGGTATAACTCATTACTTTGGATCGTTAGATATCCCACTTTCCATCTTGTGATGTCTTTCAGCTCGTGTGTTCCCTTTCAAGATGTGTGCTATCACAGGCTTCTAAGGAGCGCACTCTTCTACCCCTTCCGTGTGTTAGAGCCTTTCATGCACCTTCCTTGATTTGCTGCAAGGTCACACCCTTGCTTCCAACCAGGACATCTTACTTACTTCTACGTGCAACCGTAGTCAAGGAAATATCGTACTCCTACTCCAAACGGTCTGAGATCTAGTTGGAACTTTTTACTAGGGAGATCCCCTAATATGTTGGCTTGTCCAGCAATGTCAATACAATGCAAACCAAGTCCTATTTCTCAAAAACAAGTTGAAGGACATAAATAAGGGGAAGAGGTGAAGATATCCAATCCTACTTCATGAGGATTATTGAGATAAAAAATGATCTTCTTTCAATTGGAGAAGTTATTGCTGATAGGGAGCTCACTTTCATTGCCCTTGGAGGTCTCCCCCGTGAATGCCATGTGTTCAACTCTATTATCCTCAACAATGAAAACATTCTAGGTTTTAATGAATTGTTGACTAGATATACTCAAGAAGATACAAGGATGATGAAGAGATACATGCCTTCGAATAAAAATGAACCAACTACATTCTCTGCTCATGCTAAAAGGAAGAACAATGCAAGTTCAAAGAAGCAATGTCAAGGAAGACGAAGATTCAAAGATAGAAGGAATGGAAGATGCTTCATTTGTAATAGGTTTGGTCACTATGCTAGGGAGTGTCCTAATAAAAGGGATACACATCGGGATGATGACAACAACAACCACAACAATTTTAGGGGTAACAACAATCAAAGGAATGGAATATTGAACAACAAAGGAAAAAGGAATGCTCCCGCTACTCAACATGGAAATGGTCAACCTCCCAAAAGATCAAGAAACTCCAGGTATGATGAATCTAAAGTTGTAGATAAAAAGAAAAATGAAATTTATCTTATATCTTCCCTCTCTACTGCCTTTCCTCTAGATACCTTGCGAAATTGGTTGATTGATAGTGGTGCCTCAAGGAACTTTATTGGTATAAGGAAGCTCTTTCAAATCTGATAGAAAAGGCTACAAATTTGGAAATCATTCTTGGAGACAATGCCACCTATCCCGTGAAAGGAGTTTGAAATGTTACTCTTCAATTGAATCAAGGTAACACCATTCATCTACAAGAAGTACTATATGTACCCGATATAAAGAAGAACCTGGTATCTATCTCGGCAATGGAAAACAAAGGATTCAAGGTGACATTCATCGATGGAAAGGTATGTGTTTGGAAAAGAATTTTCAAAGAAGCATTTACTCTTGGATTCAGGGTTGGTAGCCTATATCGAGTTGGAGGAATCCCATTAGGAGCTATGTCTTGAGACACATCTCTTCAATCTGAATCATGGCACCGGAGGGTTTCTCATCTACATTATAAGGCTCTACCCAATGTGAGGAAGATGGTGACGTGTATGGCTGAATTTAAAGTAGAACATGAAGGTGTTTGTCAAGGATGTGCCAAGGAAAACATACGAGGGGACCATTCCCCTCAAGTGATAGCAATACTACTGAAATTTTGCAATTGGTTCATTCTGATCTATCTGATATGTTGCCTGTGACATCTTTGGGAGGATATTTATATTGTGCTATCTTTGTGGATGACTTCTCTCGCAAAACTTGGATTTATTTCTTAAATAAGAAGGACAAAGTGTTCACATGATTTTGTTCTTTCAAAGCCTTGCTCAAAAATCAAACAGGGAAGAAGATCAAAATATTGAGGACCGATAATGGAACCGAATATGAAACAAATGAGTTCAATGAATATTGTAGAGAAGTTGGCATTAAGAGGGAGACTACTACCGCATATACTCCTGAGAAAAATGGTGTTGTTGAAAGAAAGAATTGTTCCATTATAGAAGCCACCCATGCTATGCTTCATGATCAAAGCCTTTTGAAGTTTCTATGGGTAGAAGCAACCAAAACTACTGTGTATGTTCAAAATAGATGCACTCATCAAGCATTGGACTCTAAAACTCTTGAAGAAGTTTTCACCAGTAAGAAACTTGATGTTTCTCACTTTAGAATTTTTGGTAGCTATGTGTATTTTCATGTGTCGAAAGAAAAGAGAAGCAAATTGGATGCACCAGGGAAGAAAGGAACATTTTTGGGCTATAATGAAACTTCTAAGGCATATAGAATCTATGTGCCTGGTCAAAGAGAAGTGGAGATAAGTCATGATGTCACCTTTGATGAAGATGAAGATGCTGCCCTTGGGAAGATTAGTAACCTTCATATTCCTAGGAAGGACAAAGAAGCAGATACAGGAAAACAGGGAGAACCACATGATGAGTTGATGCTCGATATTAAAGAACAAATGGATCCCATTGATCCACCTCCTCATGATCCCTTTTCCTTAAAAATGAGACCCTCATGGCTTAGGGAAACTCTCGAATATGCCGATAATCATATTGCTCCAAGGGGAACTTTTCATGAAAGTAAGAAGCCGAAGAGGTACCAAGGGTACTTAGTTGCCATGCACACCATTGTTCAATCCGAGCCTTGCACATTCAAAGATGTTGTGAAGCACCAAGTTTGGAAGTATGCTATGAACGAAGAGTATGAGTCGACTATGAAGAATGATTTCTGGGATGTGGTCCCTAGACCTAAGGACAAATCTGTTGTCACCCCAAAATGGCTCTACAAGATCACGCATTGAGCTGATGGAAGTGCTGAAAAGTTCACGGCTAGGTTTGTTGCTCGAGGTTTCTCTCAAAAGGAATGTGTGGACTATGATGAGATATTTGCACTAGTTTCTTGATCTACCACCATTCGTTCAATTATAGCTCTTGTTGCATCGCAAGGATGGAACCTTCACTAGATGGATGTCAAAACCACCTTCTTGCATGGTTCAATTAAGGAGGAAGTCTATGTAGAACAAATCGAGGGGTTCGAAGTTCAAGATCACAAGACACATGTATGTAGGTTGAGAAAGCTCTCTATGGGTTGAAGCAGGCTCCCTAGGCTTGGTATGAGAGGATTGACAACTATCTGATGAAGTTGGGTTTTACAAGGAGTTAAGCTGATTTGAACCTTTACTTTAAGGTTTAGAATGATAGACCTCTCATCTTGGTACTTTATGTGGATGATCTCTTTTTGACAGGAGCAGACCCTCTCATTCATCCATGCAAGAGGGAGTTGGCTTCCGAGTTCGAGATGAAGGAACTAGGACTGATGCATTATTTTCTAGGATTGGAGGTCTGGCAAAAGCCATGTGAGATTTTCCTTTCTCAATGAAAATACATTGTGAAGCTACTTAAAAGATTTGGGATGGTGAATTGTAAGTCCGTGACTACTCCAATGGAACTTAACTTCAAGAAGTTATGCGAAAGTGCTATTGGGCTCGATTTGGGAAATCCTTTTGAGTATCGTCAACTCGTGGGGACCCTGATATTCTTGGTGAACTCTTGTCCGGACATACGCTTTACAGTGAATACATTGAGTCAATTTATGGTTGAGCCTCATCACATACATTAGATTGCTACAATGAATCTTCTGAGATATCTTCGAGGCATAATCACCTATGGACTAAGATACATTGCCGAGAATGTGAGGCTCCATGGTTATTCTGATGCTGACTGGGCTGGAAGTGTGGTGGATCGTAACAACACATCAGGATGTTGCTTCTCACTAGGTTCTTCTTTGATATCCTGGATGGGAAGGAAGCAAAAATCGGTTGCTTTGAGCACCGCCAAGGATGAATATATTGCTGCTAGTATGGCCTCCTATGAAGTTGTTTGGTTGAGGAAGCTCTTTAGTGAGTTGTCTGGACATGTGCTAGATACCACAATGATGTTTTGCGACAACCAAAGTGGGATTCGTCTTTCTGAGAATCTCGTGTTTCATGACCGCTCCAATCATATTGATGTCAGGTATCGCTTTATTCGGGATATGGTACAACAGGGAGCAATAAGGCTCCGTCACATTAGGACTGATGATCAGGTCACAGATATTCTTATGAAGCCCCTGGGGAAGGTCAAATTCTTAACCTTCTGTGAATGTCTTGGAGTTGTGGAGAGACCCTCTTATGAGGGTCCCATTTCTAGGAGTTTCAGGGAGTTTAGGTTACTTCTTGGAGTGATGAGCGACCATAGGGTGAGTGGTTCACCTTCCCCTAGTGATGCGCTGTGTATAGGGTGAGTGGTTAACCTTCCCTTCTGATACCCCATGATGGTTGATATATGCATAGGATGAGTGGTTCACCTTCCATTGTGATACGCCATGATGGTTGATATATGCATAGGATGAGTGGTTCACCTTCTCCTATGGCATATGAGTAGGATGAGTGATTCACCTTCTCCTGTTGATACATCCTACCCATGTATTTTGGGACTCATGGGAAGTACCTCTCATCTGGCCAATGAGTAAGGAAACGAGGATAGGGAACATAGTACTACTGATGGATGCATCGTGTACTACCGTAGTCCCTATGCTAGGATGTTTGATATTGATCTAGACTGACTTTGGGTCAGTGGAGGGTGGTATGATACACTCTTGATCATTTATTCTTCATTATTTATGCATAGTTCAATAGACTAGAGAAAAGTAGAGCAAAGCAGAGCAGGGATGACAGGGATGGTACAAGTTGTTAGATGGTTTGGCAGGTGGAGTTCTTCCTAGTTGAGAGGGAGTGTTAAATTTGGCAACTAGGGCCACACTCCACATTTGACAACTCATACGATGGAGATGATAGTTTTGTTGGATTCCTCTTTTCAAGAGGTGCAGGAGGGAGTGTTAAATTTGGCAACTAGGGCCACACTCCACATTTGACAACTCATACGATGGAGATGATAGTTTTGTTGGATTCCTCTTTTCAAGAGGTGCAGGATTGATCTAAAGATCATCTCATTCTGACATGTATAAATGGAATTATGAATTTATTTCTTCTATGGACAAATTGTCAAGGTTGGCAAACAATCTAATGTAGGCTCAGAAGCCCAAAAGTCACGTCTCTTCACCCTCAACATTGCATATAAATAGAAGGAGCATCTACCTCATTTGGACATTCATCATCTCACACATATATCTCTCTCCTCATCTAATTGGGTTGTGCGATTTCAGGACAACCTTCTTCTCCTCCACATGTGCGAAGGGTTGACATCAACTTTTGTTTTCCAATGTTGACCAAAGTTGCAGTAGGTTTGAACAATGTTGATCGAGCAACGTTTGACCTTGTTTGACTGTGATTTTTGTGGGAATATTTCTGTTTGGGCAAGATGCATTCTTTGGCATAGAAACTGAGACTTTCTGTGTTGTTTGACTAGCGTTAACTGCAACAAGTTTGAGTGCAGGTTTGACTGTGCGTTGACCAAGTTTGATCGATTTCTTCAGGACTATTTTTGGCTAATTTGGGTGGAGGCCGAGTTGACTAGAAAACTAATATGGAGGAAAATTTTTGTTGATTTGACCAACGTTGACTTTCTGGTTAGGCATCCTGTTGACTACAGTTTGACTGGACAGATTTGATTATGTTTGGGCAAGTGAATTTTGTATATTGTACTCTCTCTCTCTCTACTAAACTTTTGAAGAATAATAAGAAGAATTAATCAAAGGGTTCCCCACATTGGGGTTTTTCCTTGGCATCTGCCAAATATTGTGTCGTCTTGTCTTGGCTTGTCTTCTACATTTTATTTATGTTCTATCTTCATTTACTATCATGTTAATGTGATTTCTAATCTGGATATTGATATTGGGTTAATAAGAACAATTGAAGTGAATTTCTCTTAAGCATAGAGCATACCATTGTTATCTAAAACTAGCATTTGCACCACATGTTGCAAAAGAAACGTCGTAAGGCAATGATATGAAAAACAATAGCATAGAAGAGAGAAGTCAAAATTTTATGCAAATGACATAAGAAACAACAGCATAGAAGAAAGAAGTCAAAATTTTATGCAATTTTGTTTCTTTACCGGTGTTTATTTTTTATCATCAACAAATGGCCAATTCGAGGCAATGCTAATCTACATTTTTGACAAAGAAAAATCAATAAAAGTCAAAAACAATTATGGATATAGAATTGAATCTCAACACAGAGGTGTGCCTTACTGTCTAGCATGTATGAGTGGATATCACAATGAGACTTTTCAGAACATTATATACCTTAGTGTCAGACAAGGGATGAACAAAGAGGAATCCCAGATAAAATGGAGACTTCTGGCTTGTTTTAAGTTTGATACATTATAAGTGCTACATGCTTTTTCCAACCCTAGCGTTGCTTCTGATCCTAAAAGAATTCCACAATGTTCTGATTTTTATTGAGAGCTGAGAAAGTGTTAAAACATGTGTACAAACTCATAATGTTAAAGAGGAGTATACTATAAATATAAGATTTATCCCACGTGTCTATCTAGTCCTGTCAGCAAATCTAAAATAACTGATCTTACCATTGGTTTAGGAGCCTATAATACAATTAGATGGATATAAACTCAATTACATCTTAGAAATCATGGGAAGACAATCATATGGATGGAAATGATAAACATACATAAAGTTGAAAAAAGTGAATGCATCATTGCTTGTGTGCAGCATAAGGACACCCACAGGGAGATATATTTTGAATAACATCACTCCTTGGAAAAATCAAAGAGAGTGTATGCAAATTGTCACACAGAATAAGCCATGACGTTGTCGAGAATAACATGCTGTTAAAAATTAAGTACCTTATTCTTCAAATGATCAAAGTATTATCCAAACTTATATTGTTCTAGAATCTATTAGTTCCAACGATGTTTAAATTATTCTTCATTGTGGTTGTCTTTTTATTTCTGGTGTTAATAATAGTTTGTATCTTATACCAGGAAGGTCAGACTTTTATAACTTTCTAGGTCCGGTTTTTATTTCAAGCCTTTTAAAAGTCTTTTGGTTAGTTTAAAAAGTATGTTGTAATGTTGTCGTAGAGTCCTCTATTACCAGAAAGCTGACCGATAGACTGGTTTTTTCTTCTGTTCACCAAATAGCTCTACACTTACACTCAGCCTGTATAAGTTGCATGTTTTTCTTTTATATTAAGAACATATTGAGAACTTGAATGATATCTACTTAAACTTGAGAGTCAATATTATGTTTGGTGGTTCAATAAATCCCTGTAATTTTCATTCAACCAATTTTCGTTATTTTGAAAAAAAACAACAACAAATACAGACACCCAAACCTTTAGAGTTCATAACATTTTCCCAAAAGTTTTATCCCATGCTTCAAACATAACTGCGGGAGGATTCGCCCAATCACAAAACAATGCTGCGTTGAAACTTTCCCAGTAACAAAACAACTTTCCTCTGCACCAGGTACAAAATTATTCTGCCATTTTGGTCATCAATGTCGATCAAAATAGTGCAGTAAAAATTGCAAACACGTACAAATAACATTTTCCTCCAATGAAAAGCAAGTGGCTCCTTCATAGCAGATTGAAATTGCAATACTCCAAAGACAGATGAAACAGTGATAGAAGGAAACAATGTGGCTCATGGATTTTTGGGTTGCAACTGTCTGAGAATTTTTAGTCCTATTGCTTCCCGTTGAATTCTTCACCATCATCAGAGAACAACAACAATGTAGAAGAAAATCACGCATTAGAAGATTGCATAGTAACCAACCTTTGTTTTTGGATTAATTGATTGTATCTGGCAGCCATTCGTCTCCCTGTATAAAGTTTCCAACAGTATACATTCCTACATTTCTCTCAGGTATCTGATTAGACCATGGCGTTCTTCCAGAAACCTTAGCCCCCGGCCCATAATTCTGGTATTCCCCATAGTAAAGCGTGTTAAGAGCAAAGTCCTCTATCCACGACATCCATCCCTCAGGGCTAATGGCCTCTCCCAAATATGAATTTATGCAGATTGCTCTGGAGTACATCTTCCATGGCCGACCCAAATAGCCTTTATAAATTTTTGGGTTGGCATAGTAAGCCCTCATATATTCTTCAGTTCCATTGATAGTGCAGTTATGGAAAACAAATCCTGTGGGCTCGGCTGGATCTGTTCGACCCTGTGCAGTGACAGGATCTGATGATCCTTTGTCTGAGTTTATTTGACGAGGACGCAGCAGAATGAGACAGTTTTCAAAGATGGCTGCCGAGTCTCCAAATATGAAGTCAACAGTGCCTTCTATTCTGCAGTTTCTATAGAACTGACGAAGAATATGAGTGTACAATGTATCCTGGTGGCCAAGAAAGGCACAGTTGTAGAAGGCAGAGTGATCACTATCTACTCTTAGGGCTACCGCTTGTTGACTACCTGGCCCTGCTGCATTTTCGAATGTTATATCCCGTGCTAAGAAGCCATCAGCATTTACAGCTGCAATTGTGAAAACAAATAAATTAGCAATCCTCAACATCTAAAACAAGATTTAGTGGGATCGAGGAATATGGATTGATTGAATTTTCCTTTGATAAGAGTTCAAAACCAAAGAATGATGGTAATTGTAAGTATTAAATTCCGCCTTTGTTTAGAAATAGCATACACATATTTATCTATTTATCAGAATAAACAGAGGATCCGATTTTAGCATATGCCCATTGAAATTTCTCAAACTTACAAACCCCAATGCATGTTGAAAGACATTACACCTATCATATGAAAGGGTTCCAAATATCTTATTCTTAAAATGTAAAACCATAATTAATTTTTTTGTTGCTTTAATAGGATGAAAGAAGTGCAGAATCTGCAAAAATAAATGTTATTTCTCTCTTCTTTTCAGCAACCTACAATCTGAAGAAAAGCATTATTGCTCCCCTTGCAAATGACGGATTGCATTCCAAGCACTGCTGGATTTTGATTGTTTCCTTCTCCTCTCATTTGTATTTTGTTGATGCTTTCTAGATTAGCATTCCTTTGCAAGGGAATTAATCTGGGTTGAACTCAAGTAGAAAATTTCTCTCTCATTAATTGGATGGTCATTTTCACAATTGATTGTCTCCAAAGAAGTCTTGTCAGCCAAATATCTACCTTTCCTCAGGCTTTTAAGTTTAACCAGCATGCAGGCCCTCAGTGTTGTGGTTTGGCATTTTTATCCAGTAGTTCTTAGCAACATGGCAGAAAGGGCACACTTTATGTCCATGCAGAAGGAATTGGAAGCAATGGTAGTGGATTCCTTGGCCACATAATTGAACAAGCGTTTAAAGCCCTTTGGGTTCTGCAAGAAGACCCATAAAAACCTGCAAATGTATCAAAGAGAATTGCTTCCTAGATCATACTTGTACAATAAGTGATCATAGTAGAAGGTCATTTGATTGTGAAACCGTTGTGGGATTCAATCCAAGTGACCTAAATTTACTGTAGATAGACGTCCTCTTTTATATCCATGTTTATCTCCATTCAGGGGCTAGGATGTCACTAGGGCATCTAGAGAATAGCTAAAAGGAGGGAGGCACTCTTTGAAGAAAAGCATTATTGCTTCCCTTGCAAATGACGGATTGCATTCCAAGCACTGCTGGATTTTGATTGTTTCCTTCTCCTCTCAATTGTATTTTGTTGATGCTTTCTAGATCAGCATTCCTTTGCAAGGGAATTAATCTGGGTTGAACTCAAGTAGAAAATTTCTCTCTCATTAATTGGATGGTCATTTTCACAATTGATTGTCTCCAAAGAAGTCTTGTCAGCCAAATCTCTACCTTTCCTCAGGCTTTTAAGTTTAACCAGCATGCAGGCCCTCAGTGTTGTGGTTTGGCATTTTTATCCAGTAGTTCTTAGCAACATGGCAGAAAGGGCACACTTTATGTCCATGCAGAAGGAATTGGAAGCAATGGTAGTGGATTCCTTGGCCACAGAATTGAACAAGCGTTTAAAGCCCTTTGGGTTCTGCAAGAAGACCCATAAAAATCTGCAAATGTATCAAAGAGAATTGCTTCCTAGATCATACTTGTACAATAAGTGATCATAGTAGAAGATCATTTGATTGTGAAACCGTTGTGGGATTCAATCCAAGTGACCTGAATTTACTGTAGATAGACGTCCTCTTTGATATCCATGTTTATCTCCATTTAGGGGCTAGGATGTCACTAGGGCATCTAGAGAATCGCTAAAAGGAGGGAGGCACTCTTTGAAGAACTGAAGACGCCTTTAAAAAAACAGCACATTCGCTAGACAAAGGGGCCTGTGGAGGCAATCTAAAAAAGGAAAAGGGCCAGATAGGAGTTTCCCGTGAAGAAAGAAGACAAGTCCAAAAATGCTCTCAAGGAAAAAGGGATGAATGCCAAACTGTTTTTACAATGGGTTATGGAACTGTTTGTTTATGCTAAATCATACACTGTAGTATGAGGAATTGGACTGTCTCAGCCTGCGCGCAGTCAGGTGGTAACGAGGTAGGCCCCAAGATTTCAACACTGTATAGTACTATAGGTCTGTTAATTGTGTCAAAAAATGCATCTCAGAAGAGATGTCCTGAAAATGCATATGGAAGTATCGTCAGTCAAGCATGGAGAGAGACCTATAACCCTTTCTAAGTTTGGGTTGAAAGACATGCCTTAAGCTAAACCTAAGGGCTATGGATCAGATCCCATAGATGTATAAGCAATGGTAATCTCCACCTCGCTTCCTTTGAAGAAGAAGTGGAAGTTTGTTAGGGTGCTCTTGGATATTTAAATCACAACCTCAGTTTCACTAAGGTTCACCACCATCATTCTATGACCATCACATTGGCAGGGGCATCAAGCTATCTCTGAATGTGCCTAGGGGAGGAGGCTAAAAGGATCGGATCCTCTGCAAATAAGAATAAGGAAAACAAAACATGGTGTAAAACGTAAACATCTCCCTTGTGGAAGTACTCGCTCGGTTATGCTCTAACCCATTAATGTATATCCCATGGAATTTCATGAAAGCAACTATGAGACACTCAAAGATGCCAATTTCACGTAGTCTCCAGAACGATAATTCCCTTGGAACAGAGTCCAAAAGCCTTCTAAAAATCCACAAAGCAACAGGACTTTAGATGAGGGACGTCAGCTTCCTTGATAATAGCACACAGGCTAAACATGTGGTCACTAGTTTCATAATCTCTTCTAAGACTTGGTTGCCCCATAGCTTTGAATTTGTTCCTCTCTAGATGTTGAGAAAGCTACACGTTCACGCCCATAACATAGAGTTTGACAAAGGCATGCCCAATCATAATATCCCTGTAATTATTTCTATCAGAAATATCCTTCAATTGGAAGATGGGGTGGATGATATTTTGAGACCACGAAGAGGGAAAGCCAATGCAAATTCAACTTGCAGACCTTACTCATCTACTTCTTTGTTGGTGCTCAAGATCCTAACAGCTCTTTTAGTGTCTCTTGGGGTGAATTAGTGACAAAAGGTGAGAGAGGAGAGAATATGGACTAAGGTTGACCCGAAAAATCACAGAGGGATGTGGTCCGCAAGAACCATGTGTAATGATCAAAACATGTTGGAAGAGCAGATTTTCCAATTTCAATTCAAGGCATCTCAAATCTGCCAGGAACCACACCATGATCAAACACAATAAAAAAACCAAACTCAGGCAAAGAAATAAATTCCAACTTAATATGAAGAGGAAGAGGAACAATGATGAGCATTACCAACAGTTGAAGAGCCATATGTACTTGGAACACCAGGTAGGGATGGCACACACATAGACCCCGTGATCACAGTCTTCCCCATGCCATCACCCACAAACATAAGATTAGTTTTACTGGGAGGAACCCTAACAATCTCCTTATACACCCCAGCCTTTATATGTATCACGAATCTCCGCTCAGATTTATCCGGTGCACTGTTCACCGCCTGTTGCATACTCATAGAGGATTCATCCTTGGACACAGTCACATCGGGAACCAATTTATCAACCTCTAATACATCCCAAATTTGATTATAATGATGGTAATAATCTGCAGTACTAGAGGAATTGGATGATCTCTCTGTTTTTGGAGGCCTCCATAGGACCATATTCTGTCCGTATGTATCCAGAGCATCTACCATGCTAAGGGCATTGCTGGTCAAGCTCATGACTGTAAGAACAGGTTACGTTACACAGCGGCTGCTCAGCGAGATTTGAAGCAGCAAAAAAACCCATTGTTTGATTATGTATAATAAATTAAATATAATCAAAACAATGTAGTGACTTACAGTTCTGCCATCTTAACCTGGTTGGAGTGTTCAGAAGTTTTCTTCGCGCAAGGATAGTAATCGATGGATTTCAAGGGGCAGGCCTGCCTCCCCTGATTCAACCACTCTGTCAAAGCGTTATCTGTCCTGGGGATCTCCATCTCTGTCCCTTCCCTAGCTCAGCCGCAATGCTTGTCTCCCCCGATGCAGCTAACAAATCTTCCAGTGGAGTAAATACACAGAGGAAAAATACGAAGACCGGCAAGAACAGCGAGCCTGAAACCAAATCCAGAGCGAGGGCAAGCGTTTGATCTGAGGTAAAAACCCTGCTGCCCGGATGAAACTATTCGATGAAACGCCCAAACCGTTTGGGCAACCCCAATCAACGGCTGAAATGGTTGCAATCGTCTAACATATAATCCTGTGGCTTACAAGATGACAGGTAGGCAGAGAGGGGAGTTGATCTCAGAGGGAAACACCTTACGGCGTAATTAATATAAAATGAATAAATTATATATATTTTATAAAACTTAGTTTTAACTTGTTATATTTAATTTAAATATAATTTTACTTGAATTTTATATTTTACAACTTGGCCACATGTTCACTTGTTCCACCTTTCAATTATCCAATCTGATGATGCGAGTTTGATGATAGAATAATTGCGATCATAGATTCAGAGCAGGGTGACAACCATCACAGCATTTTGAGAAGCCCTGAAGTGGAAATTTCGTGCAGGTTATTTACCTGACTTCAAGTCCACTGAAACCAGGTAACTGTATTTACTTTTTCAGTCTATTCAAATGATTGCTATAGAATTAAAGAACAAAATATATTATTGTGGCCCTTTAAATCAATTATAGAACACATTGTACAATTTAACTAAATAATCTCTAAGAGTCATCAGCCTAGGAATATCTTTTTTGACAATGATATTCTCTGAGCTTGATGCAGTCAGCCAACCAAGCTCTCATAAATTACATTTCTCTGCATCATTTTTTTTGACAGCTAAGAACTTGCAAACCTTACCCAGATATCTTTTCTCCTGCCACTCGTTCAAGGAGAAAGACATTACCTTTGTCATCCCTACCAATCCTAGTAATATTGTCAACATATCTTTCCCCGCATTAAGGACCATCATTCATGTGACCAAAATCACTTTTAACTATTGCACACTTTCAAAATTAAAATCAAACTGCAGCCAATTCAATATTTTCACAGAGAAAGAGAAAGAAGTCCTCTAATTATCCTAGGAAACATATGGTCAAGGATACGTTATTTCCAACCAGCCTTGGGGATTGAAAATGCTGAGAAGTATATCATAGTTCTTTCGGAACAAATTTAGTAACTGCAAATCACAAACATCAAAGACATTTGCAACCTCACAACCGAAAATTCCATGCCAAATCTTGCTAACAACCTGTATTTCTGAAACAAAGTAGCCTACCGTTTCAGGGGCAATGGCTGATCTTTCAAACTGGATGTCAACACGCTGGTTGGAAAGAAGGGCAGGATTAGTTTAAATACTTATGCAAGATTGAGAAACTGAACAATGTTGACTATAAATTTTGAATGAATCAAATCAAGGAATAGGAAAAGACATGAAACAGCAAATTGAATTTGATCTTGAGCTGGTGAAATTCAGCCCTCAACCTTAATTCCATGTTCATTAGGCACCTGAGTTTTCCCTATGATTTCGGAAATATCAGAGCACACCTTTTGATTCTATTCAAGAACATAAACTAATGCATATTGTAATAAGTTTTCCACAATGGCTCAATAGATATCAAAGTGTAAATTTTGATTCTATTCAAGAACATGGACTATTCCATATCATACTCAGTTTCTCCCAAACGTTTGGAATATATCAGAGTGAACATTTTGACTTATTCAAGAACATGGACTAATCCATTATAAAATCAGTTTCTCAACATTAATTGGAAGACCTCAATGTGCACATTTTGATTCTATTCAAGAATGTATACTAATCCATATTACAATCAGTAAGGGTTAGGGTTTGGAACCTTAGGGCTTGCAATCTTGAAGGAAGCCTCAATAGTTAGCTCTCTTGTGAGCATGCCCAAGCCGGAAACACTGAAGCCAATGGTGTTTACTGCTTTTCCCTACATTCAGAGGATTAAGATTTCAAAACCCATATGGGACCCTACAGAAATCAAAGCCATGAACACCCAAGCTTTTCTGATATGATTTTGAATTTAGAATAAAAGACAAGCAATTCATGAATGAATGACAAACTGGATAGCAGAGCCACCTCTTTTGTATTGATAGTCTGCACAAACTCCCCCAGAGCAATAAAGTCCCGGAGACCTAGCTTTGTCCGTTTAGAGCCCAGGATTGTTATTGTACTGTATAGAAGCTTCCACCTATTGCACACTTTCAAAATTAAAATCAAACTACAGCCAATTCAATATTTTCATAGAGAAAGAGAAAGAAGTCCTCTAATTATCCTAGGAAACATATGGTCAAGGATACGTTATTTCCAACCAGCCTTGGGGATTGAAAATGCTGAGAAGTATATCATAGTTCTTTCGGAACAAATTTAGTAACTGCAAATCACAAACAACAAAGACATTTGTAACCTCACAACCGAAAATTCCATGCCAAATCTTGTTAACAACCTGTATTTCTGAAACAAAGTAGCCTACCGTTTCAGGGGCAATGGCTGATCTTTCAAACTGGATGTCAACGCGCTGGTTGGAAAGAAGGGCAGGATTAGTTTAAATACTTATGAAAGATTGAGAAACTGAACAATGTTGACTATAAATTTTGAATGAATCAAATCAAGGAATAGGAAAAGACATGAAACAACAAATTGAATTTGATCTTGAGCTGGTGAAATTCAGCCCTCAACCTTAATTCCATGTTCATTAGGCACCTGAGTTTTCCCTATGATTTCGGAAATATCAGAGCACACCTTTTGATTCTATTCAAGAACATAAACTAATGCATATTGTAATAAGTTTTCCACAATGGCTCAATAGATATCAAAGTGTAAATTTTGATTCTATTCAAGAACATGGACTATTCCATATCATACTCAGTTTCTCCCAATCGTTTGGAATATATCAGAGTGAACATTTTGACTTATTCAAGAACATGGACTAATCCATTATAAAATCAGTTTCTCAACATTAATTGGAAGACCTCAATGTGCACATTTTGATTCTATTCAAGAATGTAGACTAATCCATATTACAATCAGTAAGGGTTAGGGTTTGGAACCTTAGGGCTTGCAATCTTGAAGGAAGCCTCAATAGTTAGCTCTCCTGTGAGCATGCCCAAGCCGGAAACACTGAAGCCAATGGTGTTTACTGCTTTTCCCTACATTCAGAGGATTAAGATTTCAAAACCCATATGGGTCCCTATAGAAATCAAATCCATGAACACCCAAGCTTTTCTGATATGATTTTGAATTTAGAATAAAAGACAAGCAATTCATGAATGAATGACAAACTGGATAGCAGAGCCACCTCTTTTGTATTGATAGTCTGCACAAACTCCCCCAGAGCAATAAAGTCCCGGAGACCTAGCTTTGTCCGTTTAGAGCCCAGGATTGTTATTGTACTGTATAGAAGCTTCCACCGGCCTTCGACCTGGTAGAAACTTCACATTAGGGCATCCATGGTATCCTATCCATGCCCAAATCTAATTAGAACATGGGATCCCAAATCTTGAAATGGAATAATAGCGCTAATTTCTTTTGTAAATGCCACCAACCATTGGACTAGATCCACTTAGTTTCGGAACCCAGATTCACATTGAAATACAAACGCATTTACCATTTGGAGATTTTCAGTAGGATTGTGTACAGGGTTTTGTTCTTCAAGCAGCATTAAAAGCTTCTCTATTTCGGTCCTTTTAGCCACTGGAACGCCAAAAACACCCCTGTTCAGGCCTTGCAATTACATTCACAAAACCCAAACAAGCAATCAGCAATTTACTTTCAGAAAAGGTTTAAATCCTTCAGCTCTGAATTACTGTTATCATCCAAAATGCAATAAGGACCCCAAATTCAATAACAGAAAGCATAACATACCCATGTAAGAATAAGCTAACCTTGTAAGGAATTTTTTAGGGCTATTTTTAGTTGATCAGTGCTCCCAACCTCTGGAGTCTCCATGGAAAGCTCTGTTCCTGCACTCGCATTCAGAGACCTGATCTGCTGCACATCGCATCTGATGGCGCCGCCTTTGATGGCATGATCCAGCAGCCTATGATCCAGTGGAGTAAATACGCAGAGGAAAAATACGAAGACCGGCAAGAACAGCGAGCCTGAAACCAAATCCAGAATTGAATTTGATCTTGAGCTGGTGAAATTCAGCCCTCAACCTTAATTCCATGTTCATTAGGCACCTGAGTTTTCCCTATGATTTCGGAAATATCAGAGCACACCTTTTGATTCTATTCAAGAACATAAACTAATGCATATTGTAATAAGTTTTCCACAATGGCTCAATAGATATCAAAGTGTAAATTTTGATTCTATTCAAGAACATGGACTATTCCATATCATACTCAGTTTCTCCCAATCGTTTGGAATATATCAGAGTGAACATTTTGACTTATTCAAGAACATGGACTAATCCATTATAAAATCAGTTTCTCAACATTAATTGGAAGACCTCAATGTGCACATTTTGATTCTATTCAAGAATGTAGACTAATCCATATTACAATCAGTAAGGGTTAGGGTTTGGAACCTTAGGGCTTGCAATCTTGAAGGAAGCCTCAATAGTTAGCTCTCCTGTGAGCATGCCCAATCTGGCAACACTGAAGCCAATGGTGTTTACTGCTTTTCCCTACATTCAGAGGATTAAGATTTCAAAACCCATATGGGTCCCTACAGAAATCAAAGCCATGAACACCCAAGCTTTTCTGATATGATTTTGAATTTAGAATAAAAGACAAGCAATTCATGAATGAATGACAAACTGGATAGCAGAGCCACCTCTTTTGTATTGATAGTCTGCACAAACTCCCCCAGAGCAATAAAGTCCCGGAGACCTAGCTTTGTCCGTTTAGAGCCCAGGATTGTTATTGTACTGTATAGAAGCTTCCACCGGCCTTCGACCTGGTAGAAACTTCACATTAGGGCATCCATGGTATCCTATCCATGCCCAAATATAATTAGAACATGGGATCCCAAATCTTGAAATGGAATAATAGCGCTAATTTCTTTTGTAAATGCCACCAACCATTGGACTAGATCCACTTAGTTTCGGAACCCAGATTCACACTGAAATACAAACGCATTTACCATTTGAAGATTTTCAGTAGGATTGTGTACAGGGTTTTGTTCTTCAAGCAACATTAGAAGCTTCTCTATTTCGGTCCTTTTAGCCACTGGAATGCCGAAAACACCCCTGTTCAGGCCTTGCATTGACATTCACGAAACCCAAACGGGCAATCAGCAATTTACTTTCAGAAAAGGCTTAAATCCTTCAGCTCCGAATTACTATTATCATCCAAAATGCAATAAGGACCCCAAATTCAATAACAGAAAGCATAACATACCCATGTAAGAATAAGCTAACCTTGTAAGGAATTTTTTAGGGCTATTTTTAGTTGATCAGTGCTCCCAACCTCTGGAGTCTCCATGGAAAGCTCTGTTCCTGCACTCGCATACAGAGACCTGATCTGCTACACATCGCATCTGATGGCGCCACCTTTGATGGCATGATCCAACAGCCTATGATCCAGTGGAGTAAATACGCAGATACACAGAGGAAAAATACGAAGACCGGCAAGAACAGCGAGCCTGAAACCAAATCCAGAGCGAGGGCAAGCGTTTGATCTGAGGTACAAACCCTGCTGCCCGGATGAAACTATTCGATGAAACGCCCAAACCGTTTGGGCAACCCCGATCAACGGCTGAAATGGTTGCAATCGTCTAACATATAATCCTGTGGCTTACAAGATGACAGGTAGGCAGAGAGGGGAGTTGATCTCAGAGGGAAACGCCTTACAGCGTAATTAACAAATTTCCTACACATAAGTTAAGTCCTTGGTTCTCCAAGGTGTATATTGCAGTTCACGGTTGCTTGGTAAATATTTTTTCCTAGTTTACCCCTTTTTATCTTTATTTTGTCTCTTTAATTTCTAAAATCAATTAATTGACCACGAAACAACATCCTTACCATGGAACAACTCCTTAGTGGATCTTAGGTTGAGAATAATGGAAACAGTTCTTGAGTCTACCAGTTAAGGAAACCCCTCTGACGGAAATCCTATTCCTTTTGCCCCTTTTGGAAATAATGGTGCTCCTTATATGGAAACGTTGTCACTTCTCGAATTTACCATTGGTTTGCTAGTTTGGTTGTTTTCAACCTCTATGGTTCTAAATCTCAAAACTACTCCTCAACCAAGTTCTCCTCCATCTGAACAATATCAACCTCAAATTGATCCTAACATTGACCCTTTTCCTTCTTCACCCGTTCAGTCTTCTTCTTCTGCTTCCTCTTTGTCTGGTGAAAACCTTAAAGTTAGTAACTAGGTAGATAAGAAGAAGAATAAAAGGAAGATTAAGAAGAAGAAAAATAAGTGAGGAGGAAACCCAACAACCATTTCTATCCATGCCACTAGTATGGAAGAACCTTCCAATCAACCCCTTAAGATTAAATTCCCTTGCAAGTTATGTAAGGGAGATCAACCTCTTAGAGATTGTCTTGGTCTTCCCAAGGTATTAGAAGTGTGGCCCACAGGCTCACATCAACCTTTGTCGTCAGTTTTTGGAGATCATGTTGGTGACAAATATTTAAATAGTGATAATAAGGTCCATGGGAAAAAGGGGAAAGTTGAGTTTCATTGTAAGTTATGTGAAGGGAATCATATTATTCACCTTTGTCCTTATATGGATGAAGCATCAAAAGTATTGGAAAACCTTACAGCTTCTCAACCTCATCTTCTGGTCGGTTATCAAAATATTTCTCCTAATCCTCCGCTAGTTGATGAAGTGATTGATCAAAATCTGAATCCAATCAATCCCACTCTCTCTGGATGTGAATCCCATGAGTTTATTCCCGACCAACCATTGGTTGAGAAAATGGTTGACCTGATTCCACCTTCAGTCGATCGTACTTTTCTCGTAGAGAGTGAGGATCATACCGCTCAGGTTCTTCTTGTTTCTTATAATTCTACTGGATAAGGGGGCATTTCTCCTGTTCCCACGAAACCCCCTCCAAGAAAATTGGCCATTGTGTTTGATTGGAGTTGATTGACAAAACCTCATCTCCCTTCTTACATGCCTTTTAAGATCATGGTAAAGGCTTATGATAAGAACATCCATCACACTGTTATAGATGAGGGAGATTTTGTTAGTATTCTATCCTCCACTACTTGGAAAGCTTTAGGTTTCCCACAACTTGTGTCCATTGATCTGAATCTATTAGCTTTTAACAAATGAACTAGTCAACCCTGAGGGATCCTTCCTCAATTTCCTGTTACCTTGGGAGGAAAAATTTTATGTATTGATGTTAAGGTTATCGAAGACCCTTTGGACTTAAATTTTCTCCTGTGGCGAGACAATGTTTATGCTATGAATGTTGTTTTATGCATACTCTTTCGAGTGATGTGCTTCCTACATGATGGAAGGATTGTGACTATCGATCAACTTTCATTTGTTGGTCCTTATTTGACTGCCAATCATCCTACTTCCTTGAGCATTCCAAATATGCAATTGGTATCTTCCCTACCACAGGTTAAGTATGTGGCAACCTATCCCATTCATGTACCTACTGATGAAGATAAGACTTTCATTGTTTGCTCAACTTCTTTTGACCTAGATCTAGTAGTTGATATGGTGAATCATTTATTGGGGGCATTGGAGCCTAATCTTTCCATTGGATCCTTTGATATGTGTCCCTTCTAGAGAGTTTTTCTTCCATTTGATGAGAACCTCTTGGAAGCCATGGTTTCTTGGAGGCCATGATCAAGGTCCTACGAGCATAGTTCTTTTTCTTGTTTCAAGCTTGTTAAACAATGAAACAAGCTTTTGAAGTAGAGTTCCTTTTCTTGTGTCAAGCTCCTTAAAAAATGAAACAAGGTCCCCTAAGCAGAGCTCCTTTTCTTGTGTCAAGCTCATTAAAAAATGAAACAAGGTCCTGGAGCGCAATTCCTTTTCTTGTGTCAAGCTCGTTAAAAAATGAAACAAGGACCTCTGAGCATATTTATTTTTCCTGTGTCAAGCTCGTTAAAAAATGAAACAGATCCCCTTCCAATTCGAGTCTTTGATTATATCTTGTAAATTCTCAGTCGAGTATTTCACTTGATCTCGTAAATGAACCTTCATTCCATCCACCTGTTAGTAACCAATAGTCTACTTAGGCGAATTAAATGAAGCTTGGCAAGCTATCTACCTCGAATTGATTCATTATGATGGGGGCATGCAAACCTATTTCAAGCATAGTTTTTCTCTCTTTCAAACTTGTGTAAAAAATGAAACCACTCTCAAACATAATGTTTCTCATGTTTCAAGCTTGTCAAAAAATGAAACCAATTTCAACCATAGTTCCCCATGTTTCAAGCGTGTGTAAAAAATGAAACCATTCTCATCCTATTCTTGTGATTTCCATTTTTATCAGCCTGTTTCTACCATACGAACCTTGGTTTTCTCTTTCCATTGTCACAATCTCCTTGGTTGATCATACACTTTCACTTGGTTGTTTTACCCTTTCCTGAGGAACCACTATGATGAGTGGTCTTATTAGCCAGCCTCTTGACCTCTACATGTTTTGAGCAATTCCATAATGACCGGAACCTAGTTTTTCTCTATTTCAAGCTTGTGTAAAAATGAAACCACTCTCAAGCATAGTTTCCCATGTTTCAAGCTTGTGAAAAAATGAAACCATCTTGAAGTATTCAAAGCATAGTTTCCCATGTTTCAAGTTTGTGTAAACATGAAACCATTCTCATCCTATCTACGTGATTTCCATTTTTATTAGCCTGTTTATGCCAAACGAACCTTGGTTTTCTCATTCCATCGTCACCATCTACTTGGTTGATCATACGCTTTCACTTGGTTGTTTTACCCTTTCCTGAGGCACAACTGTGATGAGTGGTCTTATTAGCCAGCCTCTTGACCTCTACATGTTTTGAGCAATTCCATAATGATCGGAACATAGTTTTTCTCTATTTCAAGCTTGTGTAAAAATGAAACCACTCTCAAGCATAGTTTCCCATGTTTCAAGCTTGTGAAAAAATGAACCATCTTGAAGTATTTCAAGCAAAGTTTCCCATGTTTCAAGTTTGTGTAAACATGAAACCATTCTCATCCTATTTATCGTGATTTTCATTTTTATCAGCCTATTTATGCTGGACGAACCTTGGTTTTCTCATTCCATCGTCACCATCTACTTGGTTGATCATATGCCTTCACTTGGTTGTTTTACCCTTTCTTGAGGAACAATTGTGATGAGTGGTCTTATTAGCCAGCCTCTTGACCTCTACATGTTTTGAGAAATTCCATCATGACCGAAACCAGTTGCTACCCCCTTTATACCACTTGTTACTCTAGGAGGAGTCCTCTTTCATCTCTTTTCAGACTCCAATAATATGGAAAGATTGTTGAGCACTTTCCTTTTCAAACTCATTAAAGTAAATGAAAAGACGTCTACGTAATATAAGTTTAACCCTTTTCCAGACTGAGATTGACTACTTACGAGAAAGGAATACCTTAGTCGAACATGGCTAAGAGGTTCTCCTTAGTATCGTTTTCTGCCTTTTCAGCCTCAAGAGACTATCTACAAAAAAGAACCTTTGGAGTTTTTTTTTTCGCCTCCTTTTCAAACTCTCTAAACATGAAAAAGAAGTCGAGTTTTCACCTTCTCTGGACTTGTAAAAACATCAAACAACGATGGACTCATTAATCATGACGGAACCACACCACTCCTTTGGGTTCATTAAATATTCTCAGAGGGATTCATCCGAAGGATGAACTTACATATCAAAGCATATGTTATGCTCCTTAAGCTTGTCAAAAATAAAGAGGTACTGACCAATAATGGTTGGGGAAATTGGGAAATGGGATACTCCACTTGTTAATGGTAGCGAGTCACTCTTGAACATAATACTCTTCCACTTCATCTTTGTGGTTGTTGTCTTTTGGTTTATCATACCTTTTCAAAGCCTCCATTTTGGTTTTGGGTCAATGTTACCAACTTCATTTCAGTGTCGCCGCCGTGTTCAAGAGAAGTCATTCAGTCGATATCTGCTACAAAAATCTTAAGCCTTCATTCAATGTTTGTTGTTCCTAATCCAATTTCGTATTAGTATCATTTTGATCCTTCTGTCTCAAATCATCATACCCATTTTTTGTCATTAATGGGGGATACATCAAGGCCCTCCTGCGACAAGTCACTTCTCGTCGACATAAGCTCATTATCCAAGAAGTTGACTTAGAAACACCCCTTTGGTACCTTGGTGCTTGCATACATCAATGGAAAGTTTCCTCGCTCTCAGCGTTCAACATCAACTCATTCATTCACGCCATACGGATTATACTAGAGTACCTTGACAACCATTAACATCATTGGCGGTTTCTTTCGCGTCTATTAATGGCTTACATCATTGGACAATAATGAGATGGTGTTTACCATGTTTGAGTTCAGCTCATTAATTCATATGGTTAGACTCTTACATTGGTTGTTCGTGTGAATGAGACAGAAGACCCCGGATCTAGTTTCATCCATCCAGGCTGCAATTTCAGGATTAATACAAGATCACAATGTATGATGGCTATGATCATACAAACAGTAATCCAATCATGGGTCCACCATCAGTGATCCGTGGACATGTCTTTTGGTCATTATACATGTAATGTTAGCTTATGCGTTACCTCCCTCAACAAATATATCATGATGTAAATGTATTGTAAGAGATGATGCTCTTGACCGGTTGTTTTTGATCCTGACTTGTCACAAGGTAAAGCACTTCAATCATCAACTGTCATTTTTGACTTTGTGCATTACAGGACAAAATCTGTTATAGGCCATTTTGTCTCATCTGGTCAATAGGTCTTCAAACAAGACCAATTCACATCCTTCAACATATTGTCATCATCCCTATACAAAGCCCTAAGCATGTCTCTATTGAATCCCTTAGTTTCTGCTCTTGATTGTTGAGTTTCCAAGCTTTTAAGGCCCAACGCACCTTGACCCTTTAGGGACCAGTGTTGACCACCAAGTTGACCCTCTTTGCACTTGCGTTGATTGCCAACAGGTTTCTCAATCTTGGGGTGTGTTGATTCTAGAAATTTGGGAAAAATAAAAAGATTCCCGAAGCTTCCTGAGGTTGTTTCAACCATTTACCTTGGATAAGAGTCTTGAATCCTATCTGATCCTACCTTGGAGTTTTCACCTCTTGTCCCTTGAGCTCATCCTCCCATCTCAAGTGGATTTCAAGCCTATATTGGTAAATAGATAAGAATTCAAGAACTACCTCCCTCATTTATATATTTACATCCATCCATGGGCAAGGGGTTGGATTTTGGAGATTGATTCTACCCTCATGCTGTTGATTTGAAAGCCATTATTCCATGCATTAGGGTGACATAGAAGCATACTTTGTGGCAAGAAAAGGACAAGTCAACTTGGGGAGCTCTTCTACAAGATCAAATCCTATTTTTGGTTGTAACTCTCTCCATTTCTATTAATACAAAGAGTAGACTGTTTTCCTATATATGATGTTATGATTTCATGTATTTCAATACCATGTTGATCTATTGAATGAAGTGATTGGATTATACTACATAGATGTCGTAGATCTTTGGCTTGTCTTGTTTGATTGTGCATGTTCTAATTATAACAATCGGAGCTAGGATTGGAGCGTACAAGCTGAGGAAGGAGTGAAGCTTGCGACAGATTCTAGGTAGGCCTCATCCCATCATTCAATTACTTTAAGGAAGACATTGTGCCCTTTGCTTTTTGTTGTTCTAGGTCAATCCACCAAGCCTAGGGAAGACACTTATGTCCGCAGTCATAGATTTCGTATAACACTACATTAAGTACTCCAACCCCTTAACCTCCCTTGGTGGTAACCACTCTCCACAAATTCGACCCCCACCCTTGGTGGTTCAAATGGCCCTCTTTGTGGCCCCAACTAACATTTCAATTTTCCCTTTTTCCTTATGTGCATGGGCTTACTTGCCTCCAAAATTAAAGTGGGGTCTACTCACTCACTTTTTCCTATGTTATCCAAGTCACCAAAATTCTCCTCTAATGTCAAGATTGCAAAATTGAATCATACTTAACAAAATTTATTTAGTTGGGGATATCACAATCTCACACAAAGAGACATGGAAGTGTGCTACATGGATGATGATAACTATATCGACTATTGGTACTTGTCCTTTTATCTCCATGAAGAAATCAATCTGGTAAAATTCATTTTGGCTGATGTGCTTTAATGTCCAAGGTATTGTTAGATTTGGAGTGCACTGTTTGTAGAATGGTCAATGGATAGCATGCAATTGGTGCATGGGATCTAGATTGTGCATGTGGAAGTCTCTCATTTGTGATGCCTTGTATCCTTGCTTTTCTTTATGTTTGCTAGTTTTACTAGTGTCTTCTGTAATATAAGGACATTAGAGAAACTTCTTGTCTCTTAAATGCTTTAAAATATGCTGTCATTCCCTGTAATTTCCTTTCACCACTCAAATATCATGTGGTGCAGGAAATGTGGACTTATGTTTATTGACGTTTATGACTTCTTTCAAGTGTTCTTGATTCTTATTATTCATTTTATTGGGATGTCACCCATGTTTGAGACTTAAGTGTGTTTTCCAAGATATCTAGTAAAATAAATCCTTATTTCCATTCAAATGTGTTATATGGTCGTCAATGGGGTTATTATTGGGAATTTGGGAACAATTTTGTTTTTTATTGTTTGTGGAGAAATAAAATTTCGACACACCTACAGCATGATCACTGCACAACCTTTACTACTAAAAGCATCCATAAAAAATAATCCACAAATTGTTATGCATCTTTATTTTGGAAAATGTTTCACTTCAGCCATAATGAGTTAAAATGTGGGATCCTACTCGGAGATTTTTCTCCAATGAGCCATCCAAGATCAATTTGTTCCCATAGTTGCACAGTGTACCTAGCCCTTTCAACTCCTCTTTCTTGCCCTTTATAATATAATCCACGATCTTTCCCTTCCCCTCTTCTTATTTTTAATGTCATGCCACCCCTTTGAAGGAGTGGTGGTAGGTAATTGGGAGTCAGAAGGCTAGAGATTATAATTCTCAAAAGGAATTAATTCTTTATCTGGATTAGAGGTATTGATTCCATGATGTCTTTTTGTTCCACCTAGAGGAGTGTTAGCTATCACAAATTCAACGAGGAGGAAAGTCCTATATACATTAGAATTCTCAAAAGGAATTAATTCTTTATCTGGATCGGAGGTATTGATTTCATGATGTCTTTTTGTTCCACCTAGAGGAGTTTTAGCTATCACAAATTCAATGAGGAAGAAAGTCCTATATACATTTATTATAATTTATCCCTGGAGAAAGGAGTGAATTACCTAATCAAAAGTTTTGGGTCTTGATTTACCACATTCTGAACAAGGTCTATCAGAATTTAATTGTTTTGGAAAATTCCATCTGTTTGGTTTTTATTTGGTTCCATTTTTCCTAGGAGGACGAGCTCGAGCATAGGTACAAGTAGCTTATAAATGTCCTCAAAAGATGACATATCTTGCACCTGATTGTTGTGTTCTCATGACCCAAAACTATGTGTATTTAAGATTCTTCTATGTGAGATCACATTTCCAAAAGACCCTTACTAAGGTTTATCTCAACATAGAGGTATGCACATGTGCATAAACTAGTTATAGTTCTCTCAAAATATGATTTTATGTAAGTGCCCAAAGCAATCCTAATATCATAAAAAAATTGGTAGATCCCAAAAATGTAATGGAAAATTGGGAAGATAAATCCAAACTGAGATTCTAGTAACTGGGACAGTGCTAGGATCAAATTCACAGAACAAAGCATTTATATAGTGTGTAACATCATATAAATAACAAGTAAGTTAATAACAACCACAAGGCAAAGATTCCCATAAAGAATTTATAGTGTGTAACATCATATAAATAACAAGTAAGATAATAACAACCACAAGCCAAAGATAATCCGTAAAGCACTGCACCAGAATGACCACTAAAAAAATATGCAAATCTACCATATGATATAAGTCAGGTCTTACTGTCTTTATTCTAAAAAATGGTTCTTGCATACAATGTTCAATTTTCAATAACAAATAAGTTTTTACTGTGACATGTATTTACGCGAGGAAAGGAGCGAACAAAAATCCTACTTAATCCCTTAATGATTTGTTAAAAGATCATACTTCAGAAATTACAAAACATATTTATAAACTTGAAAAATACCAGAGGGTGAAACAAATACAACTTACATGTAAGTCACGAGGAGGCTAATAATGAACACTGTGGTGGTTGTCAATGGCTTTTTCCATGCTAGTAGCTCTTGAAACCATGGTACAATATTCATGATAGGTGGACTAATAATTTCCTGCACATAACAAGATATTAACAGTTGCTAGTGACAAGCAAAGAGAGAGACAAAGAGATGCATTTGAAATGGGGCATTACCTTTAGAATTTTACCAGTGTCAGTAATGCCTTCTGCTGTTAAGCCTTCAACGCTTGCCCTTGCATCTTCTGTTTCCTTTGCTTCCTGTGTTGATTGCTGGACTGTCGTTTCAAGAGGTGTCAACTCCCCGACCTGTGTTTTTCCTACACAGATGGCCTCTTTCTTATCGACTGTAAATTTTTGGCAGTCCATAACACCCAAAACATGCAACAAGAGAGCTGATGAACACAAGTGGGCATCCTTATGATTTCTTCCTGTGCGAATACTGTTGGCCAATTCTTCAAGGACATAGTCACCTCCTGGCAGTAGCTCCTCTGACAGGGTAAAAGTTAGAAGGGTTTGAGGGCATGGTGGGAATATTTGAAATGATTCCCTTGTTGCATGGAGCCGAACTACTCCAACAACTGATCTAGCTATTGCCTCTTTTTCTTCTCTGCCTTTGAGACCAAACCTGCTGATAAATTTATGCACAGTTACCACCTCCTTAATCAATGCTAGCCAGTAATCACGACGGGCTGAGGCAGTCAATTCAGGGAACTCCAGTATTAGAGGCTCTTCCCTGCAAATGCATAGCCAATTCCCAACTGTTCAATTCTTTTTTATCAAGAAACACAACTTAGATTATAATAGATAAATTATAGCAGATCTCTTAAACCAGGGTTTATTAAGGAAAAAAAGTTGAGGAAAAACTAAAATCCAAAGTTGTATATGCTTACAAGATTTAGGATATACATGGATCTAAGAATGAGAAAAAGGAATTCTACAATTTAATATAGATGAGATGTATAAGAAAAATATAATTTAGTCATAATTGAAAAAAGAAGAAGACAGAGAATGTCAAAAAAATAAAACATTACAAATATACTGAATTCATATTAAACTGAACAGTGCACCTAACTTCTTTTTTATAATAATTTACAATGTGGAATACGTAGCCCCTGTTCATATTGTTTGAGATCCTTAAAAAAAACCTTCATTTCACATTGCTAAAGCCCAAAAAAGTAATTAAAGGGTCATATTTAAGCTTTCCAGCATGAATTCTGCTATGACTAGGAGAGCTCATAACTTACATGTCACTGGATTCATAAATGACAGCCTTGTCAAAGAGAAGGGTGCCCCATGGACCTGTTGAACTGGATTTCACTTGCTTCTTTGAATCTGCTGAAAGATCGAACTTTATGGGCTTGTCATACGTAATGGCTCCAGAGGTTTCGAAATACAGTGCATAGTTAGTCAATGTCAACCGCCCTGATCATGCACCCATGAAAGCAAACGATTCTTCAGGTCTATATATTCTTACTTGATTAATCCGACTCGGATAGAAAAAAATATACATATGCATATACCTAAAAGGGCTGTTGCTGTTTAAAAGAAATATGTACATGGGGGATGAGAATAAGGGTGACTTCCAGCATGGCAATAAGTATCTGTTGGTTAACTAACATATCAACTGTAGAACTTGACAGTTTAAGGGCCACATCACCATGATGCATAGAGTAAAGCTTGATAGGTACCACCTGTAAACATTATTTCAAGTAGTACGGTGACATGGCCCAATCTCCTCGACTGAGATGGCCACTGAATAGCCCATCAATATGTTACTCTCCACAATCCACATCAACACACATAAAGTAATTAGACGTATATAAATACATACCAGGCCAGCTTCTGCTACCAATGTGACGCACTACTCTCTGTGTCGCTCCACTGCCATCAACGTGCAGTACTATCTCTCCCTCTGCAAGATTTAACGTGGCCATCTTCTGTTTCTTCAAATCGTTTACAGATCTGGTCGATACACATAATACCACGCTAAAGCCTCAAATTTTACATTAAAGGTTCCTCTAGATTGTCTCAGTTATAACTAGGGTTCTAACCACCTGAACTTAGTAGAGTGGAGGGTTTCACAGCTCATCATGCTGTCATAGCATTTTGGTTTAAACTTCATAGAATATTTAGTACGACAGCATTTGGACTGAACCGGGGAGTTTTCCTATTGAAAAGGTGAATTAACATACTGGAACGCTGAAGAAAAAGACTTAATCCATGTCAAAGCCAAGCCCAATTAGTTGAGAACCTGTCTTTGCAAAAATATTTTAGTATTACAGCTTTTTAATGACTTAACAAGTCCAATTGGTATAAAATTCATCTTCTAATGTTATCTGATATTTTTCTTTCAGCAAATTTTAGTGCCACAGTTTTATTGAAATAGGGTTCAAAACACAGGTCTGACAAGTCCATATTTGAGTACTAAGTGTTTCAATTGAAAAAGAGCTCAAAACACCATGAGGGAAGATTTGATTGGAAGTTCCATTTTTTAAGTTCATTTTTCCTAAAATTTCATGATCATTCCACGATCTGTGTCATCCTTTTAACGATGGATGTCGTCTTTTTAAAATGGACCAAAATCTATGCGACAAAAGTTTCCAATAATGATGTGAAACTGCAACTTCCCACAAAGCTTTTGCTGAATAATGGATTAAAATCTATGGGAACAAAGTTCATGGACAAAATTCCAGCAATAAGGCGAAACCGTAACTTCCCACAAAGCTTTTGCTAAATAATGGATTAAAATCTATGGGACAAAAGTTCATGGACAAAATTCCAGCAATAAGGTGAAATTGTAACTTCCAACAAATTTTTGCTAAATTTGGAGGCAATTATTACCGGGTAAGAAGAACAACGATATGAGTTCCTTTATCTCACGCTAAAACAGATGTGGGATAAGTCCAGATTCTAATACCACAGCATTTCCTTAAAAAAAAGAGATTCAAAACACATGCAAATTTATCTAAGCTTTAACCAGATTCAAGTTTATCTGAGCTTAACCAGATTTTAAATTCGATTCGAGTCATTCGACAGCCCAGCCCCATTTCTTTGTGGCTAGGCCCTCTGTTAATCTACAGTCAGGCCCGCTGCTAATCTACAGTCAGGGATGGCTGTAAGTTTGGACATGTCCTGCAAGTACAGATTTTAATAACAGAGTACTCAAAATATCTGTAAATTTGAACTTGGACATGTTCAACACCTATAATTTCTCAAAATATATGTAAATATGAACTTGGACATGTCCAACACCTATAATTTCCCATGTCCTACAACTGTTCATACAAGTTCAAATGGTTTAAGAAAATTGATGCTTTCATATGAAGATAAAATTAGAGATTAATCCTACAACTATCCATACAAGTCCAGTTGGTTTAAAAAAATTGATGCTTTCAGATGAAGATAAAAATTTAAGATAAATGATGAATTAAGTGTTCAATTAAAACCCCATGGGGTTAAAAGTGAACGAGGTGTTCAATCAAAACATTGTGGGACTAAATTTTTCTACTCAGTTTAAACCAGCCATGACAATAGCTCCTTTTTACATAAGATGGCAATTGGTACACAGTTTGTGCACAAGGTAATATAACCAAAACAAAGCCAAAGATTATACTAAACCAGGTGAGCTTTTGAATCGAAGAAACAGAGAGCTTTTGAATCGAAGAAACAGAGGAGGTTTGAGATTACTTCTCCAGTTCCTTGACAAATTTATCATATAAAGGGAAGGGAAGACGTCCTCCTGTAGATGCCGTGAGCGTTTCAAACTGGAAGTTAGCAGTTACAACATCTGCAACAAGAGGTACAGCAGGGGCCAACCGTGCAAATGCATCCACTCCCACGCTGCTTTCAACATCCACCTGAATCAAATACAACCAAAAGTAAAACCAGAACCCATAATACTAACACCCAAAAACTTTATTAGCTGTATTAAAAACAAAGTGCCATGACAAACCAGCATAGGCATCAAGTCAGAATAAAAGAGTGAGGATTCCTCATCGTCAAGTTTAGATGCAATTTCAGATGGCATTTCCTGCTTGTCGTTGGCCAAACATTCAGATCTCTTCTCCTCCTCCTCCTCTTTCTTGACCCTGGCGCTTGGAGATTGCCAGGCGAGCATCATATCGAAAGTTAAAGAAGTAAACGACCTATCGCTTAATTGATTGATATACAGACTTGAGCATGAAAGCATTTTGAAACAACAGAACTCAATGAAATTGCGAGCATAATCTCCCATGGCAGAATCCGGCGTTTCAACCTCAAACTGCTGCCACAACTCTTCTACTGCTGTGCAAAGGGCCCTGTCACACAGATAAAATCAATTATTCATGGACTCTCAATATTTATTCCCATCCAACAGGCTCAAGTAATTCATTCATTTGATATAAACCTCAAAAATGTTACACAGAATTCAATCTTCATTGGCCTGAGGTCTGCAAATCAGCTTAAAGAACATGCAGCTATCATAAAATGCGCTTACTCTGCACATCTTGTTACAACACTATTTGCTTTAGCCGAAAGCTCCTTCATCTTTTCATGCGTTGCAGTGTCCTTAATTTTCTGAGCAGAATGCTGCATGCTGCTATTCTTTTTCTCTGCAGGTCCTTGCTCTGTATATCCAAAAAAAAATCTCTGTTGTTGTGTAATCAGGCCTACTAGCATATACCGGTATAGCCAGATCCAAGTACAAAAACCAAACCCAAACCTCAAGAGCGTTGGCCAGTGAGCCTCCCTCACTGTAAAAGGCAATGGACAGCAGCCTTCTCAGCATTTAGCCACGTGTCGCTTGCATGCATATCGACACTTAATAAAAACGTGGCACAAATCTTTGCAGGATGCCCAACAAAAGAAACTTACAGAACAATGGGATAAGGACCGATAATGTTTTGGCTTTAAAATTTCAAAAGGAAGCCACACTTGAATTTCATTAGCAAATTCGAAGCATTTGCCAGAGTTAACGAATTCGCAGCAAATCGTCAGTGACCAGCTAATGTTCTCAGTATTCTGCTCATATAAAATTTAAAGAAGGTTCAGAAACATAAGATCTTGGCCTACTCTTCATACTAGCAACTTTACACCTTGGTTTATTGCGTGGTTCACTCATATCCCTGCAGAAATAAACATTTTATTCAGTAAAATGCTGGAACGGACCCAAAATTATTCAGTAAAATGCTGGAAGGAACCCAAAATTTCAAGCATGAGTATGGGATGAAGCTCGCTAAAATGAAGGTCAGAAGACATACAAGAAAAAATATGAAATATGGTAATGTGTGGCTTCGCGAAGGCCATGGTTATCAACAATGTCAGCCGTAAGACCTTCCGAAAATACTCTGGCTGACACACAAGAAAAAATATGAAATATGTGAATGTGTGGCTTCGCGGAGGCCATGGCTGTCCACAATGTCAGGCGTGAGACCTTCCGAAAATGCTCTGGCTGGAAATTGGTTCTCAGAACTGTGTTAATATTACACCTCCACTGAAGATAGATTTCATTGAGCATATAACGGTAATATGACGATGAAATCTTTGCAAGGAAACCTGGCCTGCTTCAATACACGTGGCATTTTCCATTTCCATCTTCATTGCATGGTAGGATCTGTGCACGCATGGCACCGTGATACAAATCAAAATCTCGTACAAATCATATAAGGGTGGTACACGCACATATTTCATATGTTTTATATATAATCAATGGGGTGATTTAAAAGCTGTAGTCTAACGATTTTGTTTTATGTTTTTGTGTTTTTTTTTAAATTTAAGGAAAAATAGTAAAATTTATAATTTTTTTTAGGTGTTTTAATTTTTTCTTAATGGTGTTGAATTTATTTTTATTATAAAAAATATAATTTAAATACTGTAATAAGGTTTTTTTTAATTTTTTTCGAAGATTCTAATCACTTCTAATTCTTATAATTCATCGGCGTCAACTTCCATAAATAACTCTATAAACTACTCGGATTTATAAATATTTGCCTCAACTTCCATAAATAACTCTATAAACAACTCGAATTTATATATATTTAATATTTATGGTTTTTCATGATAGCAGATGAATTGTAATTCTAGAGTGCTGTTATTCTCTGTTGGGGTTTAACCATGGTTCTAATTTTTACCACATTCAGGAGAATGAAACCAACCAAGTGTAAAGAAATTAAAAATTAAATCTGCTACCACTCAAGTTATTGATATTTAACATTATTTTCCCATATTTTTATATTTCATAATATATTATTTATATATATATAGTTTTTTTAAATAAAATAATAAAATCTAAAATAAAAATAAAAATATATTTATTATTTCTTTTCATAATTATTGGTTTTTTTTTCATGAAAAGTGAATTTGTAATTTTGGAAGATTGTTTTGCTACACACAAGATCTAACCACAATAACTGCCACCACTAAGTTCAATATTCAAAATATTCAAATTTTCTTACATGTTAGAGCTTACTGGTTCAAAGTTTTACCACACATATGAAAGGAAAATTAAACACTAAATATTATTCAAATTATTGTTTTTAACATTTTGTTTTATATTTATATATTTTATAAAATTTTATATATTTTGATTTAAAAAAAAAAAAACAATATAATTTACAATAAAACAAAAATTATATTTATTATGAACATAGTATATACTAAAATTATTTTCAAATTAAAAATAATAATATTTTTGTGCTTATTCAAATTTCATTTAATTAACTATTTAAAATAATTTACTTATAAATATAATTATATTTCACAATATTTTTAATAATAAATATATTCAATTTCATAATTTTGAATTTTTTATTTATAAATCATTCAATTTCATAATTTATTATTGAAAATATATGACTTACATTTTCTAAATTAGTAACCAGTATGGCACATATACATTATATTAAAAAAAATGTAACAAGTATAGGACATATACATCATATTCCAAAAAATGTAATAAGTATATTACATATACATCATATTCAAAAAATATCAAGGAAAAGAGTTAAATTTTAAATTATCAAGAGAGGTTGTGTAGCAGCTAGTTCTTGCTTTGAGTGGGGAGCAAGCTTGTTGTTTATGCATAAACAAGAAAACAGTGTTGTGACCAACTTGTGATGAGAGATCAGTAGTTGTAATATTAACCTTAATTTGAATATATATATATTTTTTGAAATTTAACGTATTATTATGAGAATAAATAGTCAAAATAACTAAGTCTAAGAGCCAGAAAAACCATGCCACTCATTGCAAATACAGAACAAATAATTTATATTTAATGATTTCAAGGTCTAGATATTTCTCATAAATCGATATCCTCTCATGAATTTAAGAACAATAGACTCCTAGCATCAGTTGTGTTGTTTGATGATGGATGGATCCTAACCAGACTACTCAAGTCAAGTTCAAGGTGTCTGCAGTGTGATGGAGACTCTATCTAGTAGCTCCCAGTTTGTGGGCATACTTCAGATTTGAATGTGTTTTCAAGCTCTTAGATTGTTTGATAGGCTGAATGGAGCTAATTGGACTATTGAAGCTAAAGGTAGTATGACGTGCTAGAGATAACTTGATAGGGCCTACTGATGATAGGAGCGAACCGCAGCCTTGAGCGACATATAAGTGTTAGTGCGGCTATGCATTGGCTTCGATCTTGATCAAATGCAAAGCATGCTCTGCTCTAGCTGGGAATGCTTCCCCTATTTTATAAGCTCGCTCCCGATCTTGAAACAAATGAGAATATTATATATTGTTTAATAATAGATGGTGACCTAAGAAACTGAAAAGAGCAGAGGCACACAGCTCTCTAACACAAACACTGAACACAAGAACATCTGAACACTTGCTTCATTCACAGATTAAACAGGTATATATACAAGCTGGAGAAGTTTCTGGAGATCAGTTGAGTCGGTGGCTTGCTGGAGAAGCTTCCCCGTTTTCAACGATTTCTAGAATCAACATTAAATCGCTGTTGAACATTTGTGACAGGTAGTTGGAATTAATTAGTTTCTTCCAACACTCCCCCTTAATTCCAACTACATATAATAAACAAGACACTATACTCTTAATGGTCATGCCTGCTGGTCTAAGTCTCAGCTAGGCTTACAACAAAATTTGGATTTTCTACAATGTACAACATATTTCTACATATTTCAAATTTAGCCTTTCCAAGAGGCTTGGTGAATATGTCAGCCACATTTTCATTTGTATTACAATATGATAAGTCAATTTCTTTTGATTGCAATTTTTCTCTTACAAAATGATGTTGTGTCTCAATGTGTTTTGTCCTTGCATGATATATAGGATTGTTTGCCAATTTGATAGTGCTTTGATTGTCACATCTGATTACTGTAGGTGCTTGTTGTGTTTCTCCAACATCTTCAAGGATCCTCCTAAGCCATATTGCTTCACAGGTTGCACTGCATAATGCTTTATATTCAGCTTCAGTGGATGACAATGAAACAATTGGTTGTTTCTTACTGCTCCATGATATTGGTCCTGAACCAATATTGAACACGTATCCAGTAGTGGATTTCCTATCATTTGGATTTCCAACCCAGTCAGAATTAGAATAACCTGCCAATTCAACATCAAATTCATCAGTATACATAATACCAAATTAAGTGTTCCTTTCAGATATCGAAGGACTTTCTTTGCTGCTTTCCAATGGCTTTCACAAGGCTTAGCCATGAACTGACTAAGTATGCTGACAGAATATGCTATATCTGGCCTGGTAGTGGTGAGATAATTTAGACTTCCCACTAGTTGACGATACATATTTCCATTCACCTCTTTGGTTCCATCATCACTGCACAATTTGACATTTTGTTCTAAAGGAGTAGATGTTGCTTTGCATTCAATCATATTGAATCTTTTAAGGATTTCCCTTGTATATTTTCTTTGTGTGATCAGTGTCTTACCAGGCTCCCTGCAAACTTCAAGACCTAAACAATAATGCAATTCACCAAGATCCTTCATCTCAAATACATGTAACAACTGATTTTTAATTTCTTCAATCATCTTGCATGCATTTCCTGTTATGATTAGATCATCAACATATACTGATATTAAAGCAACATTCTTGTCTTTATCTTCCTTGATGTATAAGTTAGGATCATTTTTGCTTCTCATAAAACCTTTCTCATAAAAGAAAGAATCAATTTTCACATACCATGATCTTGGTGCTTGTTTCAAGCCATATAAAGCTTTCTTTAACCTGCAAACCAGATGCTCCTGTCCCTGTTTTACAAACCCTTCAGGTTGAACTAAATAAACTTCTTCTTTTAACTCACCATTCAAAAATGCAGATTTGACATCTAATTGGTGCATTTTCCAATTATATTTTGTAGCTAATGCAATCATGATTCTAATTGTGTTCAACTTAGCTACAGGTGCAAAAGTATCTTCATAATCAATTCCCTCCTTTTGTGAATATCCTTTAGCAACCAATCTAGCTTTATGTTTATCAATACTTACATCAGCATTAAATTTAGATTTATAAAGCCATTTGCATCCTATGGGAACTTTGTTTTTAGGCAATTCTGTTAATTCCCATGTGTCATTCTTCATTATAGAGTTATATTCTTCATTCATTGCATTTCTCCATTCTTCATATTCTTTAGATTCATCATAGCTTGAAGGTTCTACAACATTCATAACCTGAGACATTAATGCATAATCTTTATACTTCACAGGTACCTGACTTTGACGTGATGACCTTCTTGGAGTTTTACTGCTTTCATCTTTCTTTTGGCTTTGCAGAGTCTTCTCTCCTCTCTTTGGAGTGTCATGACTGCTTGATGCTACTTGTTCTTGATCTTGTACCTGTTCATGTACATGTTCCTGTTCTTGTTCAACACTTGTGTCTAAATTGACATAATCATCAATATTATGCCATACACTATTATTTATTTTATTACCTTCATTTGCATTCTCATGAAACATCACATCCCTACTTGCAAGCAGTCTATGAGTACTGGGATCAAACAACTTGTCTGCTTTCTGATTATCACAATAACCAATAAATATGCACTTTATTGACTTTGCATCAAGTTTTCTTCTTTCATCTTTTGGAATGTGAGCAAACGCCTTGCAACCAAAAACTCTTAAATGACTCACTTTTGGTTTGTACCCATAAAATGCTTCAAAAGGTGTTTTAAGCTCTAAACTTTTGGTTGGACTCCTATTTTTCAAATAAACAGCAGTATTAATGGCTTCAACCCAAAAAACATTAGAGATATTTTTACCTTGAAGCATACTACGTGCACATTCAACTAGTGTTCTGTTTTTCCTCTCAGCAACTCCATTTTGCTGAGGTGTATGTGGCACTGTAAATTGTTGCTGAATCCCATTGCTTTTACAATATTGATTAAATTCTCTGGATTTGAATTCTCCCCCTTGATCAGATCTCAAGATTTTGATATAATTACCAGTTTGTTTTTCTACCATATTCTTAAATTCTTTAAAATACTCAAAAACATCACTCTTCTTTCTTATGAAATAAACCCATGTATATCTAGATCTATCATCCACAAAAATAAGAAAATACCATGCTCCACCAATAGATCTAGTTTGCATAGGTCCACATACATCAGTATGAATTAATTCAAGTATTTCCCTTTGCCTTTTTTCTTTATGTATAGGAAATTCCTCCCTATGTTGCTTGCCAAGTACACATGCCTCACATTCAACATGATCATTTTTCAAGACAGGAAGACCTTCAACCATAGTGTTATTTTGAAGTAGCATTAAATCTTTGTGATTTAGATGTCCATACCTTTGATGCCATAAATCTACTGTTGATATTGCTGTAGATGCCAATGCTTGATGACTTTTCCTGGTCACATCCATCTTATACAAGCCTCCAACTTTGGTTCCCGTGGCAATGACTTTGTACTTGTCTTTCACTACACACTGTGATTTAACAAATTCCACCTTCAAATCTTGGTCAGTAATAGTAGAAACAGAAATTAAATTCTTTTTGATATCAGGAACATACATCACATTATGGATCTGTTTCTCTTGTTCATTAGGCAAATTCACACCTATTACTCCATAACCTTGAACTTTAAGTGATCTGTTATCTCCTAGGCAAACATATGTTCCATCAATATTTTCATGATATTCATCAAACCACTCCTTATTACAAGACATATGGAGTGATGCCCCAGAATCAATGAACCAAGCATTCTTATCATCATTTTCCACAGAGAATGCAGCATCAAAAACAAACAATTTAAGATTTTTAAATCCATCATTGATATCTTTGTCCACAAAATTTCCATTATGCCTTCTGTTTCTCTGCTTAGACTCATTATATTTTCTTTTATAACAATCTTTAGAATGATGCCCAGGTTTGCCACAATAATAACACTCATCATTCTTCTTTGGAAATTTAGACTGTATCATACCTTTTTGCTTTGCTTGAAACTTGCCTCCTTTGTTCTTGTCCCATGGCTTGCCTTTGTATGGATATTTTCCCTTGGCCACCAATGCCAAATCTAAACTGCTAGAGCCCAAATTAAAGTTCTTCATCCTCTCCTCCTCTTGTAGAAGAATTCCTGTCAATTCATCAAATGAAGGGGGTTTCTCTCTAGCTGCAAGACTTGAAACAAAAATTTGATAATCTTGCACTAAGCCATTTAATATGATGGTGACTAAGTCAGTATTAGACACCTTTTCACCAATATCTCCTAACTTATCACTTAAATCTTTGACACGAGATATGAAATTGCTTATGCTTTCATTTGCTTCCATTTTTAAAGATAAAATCTTAGTCTTCAAAAACAAGATTCGGTTTGTATTTGTTGTTTCATACAAACCCTTCAACGTATCCCATGTTTCTTTTGATGTCTTGCAATCTCTGATATGAGGAATAATTTTGTCCTTTACGGACATACGCAACAGCACCTTTGCTTTTGTCTCCCTTTTCTCCCAATCTGGAATAGAACTTGCAATAGTGGGTTTGGGCTCATCCCCACTTACAATGGACCACAAATTATTTCCTTCTAAAATAGTCATTAACTTGAATTTCCAATTCACATAGTTTTCTCCATCAAGTTTGGTGGATTCATTCATATAATTATCAAGCAATAAATTTGCCATGATGAAAAAAAAAAAAAAAAAACTTTATCCAATCACCAAAATACCACCAAATCCAAATGCACCAATTTTTCACTAAATCTCAGAAACCTTTTCACCACTCATGCACCATAAAAATCTTCTTCTTTTTTTTTTTTTGTCTTTCACAATTTCAATGTTTCCTTACTCAATAATAAAGTGTCAAGATAAACCAAATTTCCGACTAAAAATACCACTGGAATCCTATTTTGTGGTTTATCACATCTACCATACTCGTACCTCCACACTCCTCTTTAACTACTTAAAAATTTCCAAATTTTTTAAAGTTGCAAACAGAGTGGGACATAGAATTAACGAGTGGGACATAAACTGATTTCTGACATTACTGTAGTTTGCAGAAGATAAGTTCCTCCTAAATTAGATTGAAATCTTTACTAAAATTAACGAAAAGTGGGAACTTCATACATGCAGACCACAACATTGATTTTTTTTCATATCCACGCACAAGTTCAAAATTATCATACTTCATCCATGTATCAAAAGACTGAAACTACAGACTCTTAAATCTTCCAGCCCACAAATTTTAAATTAAGAGATTAAAACACAGATGACTCCGATCTTAAACATCCACAAATCTGAGACCTTGTAGCTTAATGTGTCTATAACATTCAAGCCTTTGATTTCTTCGTCGTAGTCTTTCAACAAGAAGCTGGAATTTCAGATGCCCTTGAAGCCCTGGGGCGCCTCTTAGATTAAGAACGTCAAGCTGGAGAATTCAAGATTTTCACATAATAATAACATTGGCAAAACAATAATGGGATTTTAAAAATGCCAAACAGCCATCACAATTCTAGCCTAAAGAGACCTTAAGCATCAGCCGCACCAAAACTTGAAAAAAAAACATCACTCATTAGCATAAAATAAGGCATCCAGCATTTTAACGCACAATCACAAAACTTACTCAAATGTTGTTTTCTGCCACGGTCGCCACACTCACACAGAATACTCACACAGAACTTCAACTGCTTCACACGGCGCTCACCACTAAGCTTCACACGATGCTCACCATACTTTTGCTACGTGGCTCCGATACCATGAAAAGAGCAGAGGCGCACAACTCTCTAACACAAACACTGAACACAAGAACATCTGAACACTTGCTTCATTCACAGATTAAACAAGTATATAGGAGAAGTTTCTAGAGATCAGTTGAGTCAGTGGCTTGCTGGAGACTTCCCTGTTTTCAACAGTTTCTAGAATCAGCATTAAATCGTTGTTGAACCTTTGTGACAGGTAGTTGGAATTAATTAGTTTCTTCCAACAGAAACAAGAATAGCTGGGCGGCAACAAGTTCTTTCACAATCGCTAGCCAAGCCACATATTCTCACGTCCAAGAGTAACATATTCATATGGATGGATTGAAGCTATTCCTACTCCAATACAATTTGTATAATTTATATGTAACATAGTAATTAATTATTGTAATGATTCCTATTGGAGGTTGTTTGCTGTTAAAGACAATTGCTTCTGCCTGTTCAAAGGCACCCTGGAGAATCTGTCGAGTTTAAGGCAGCAATACGGGCTTTCAAAATCTATACACGAGGTTGTGTTGGTCATAGAAGCCCACAAGACGTTCAGACACCGTGCCCTTATCCTGCGAGTAAGATGGTTGGACACTTGGAGGGGCAGTTTGCCTTTGTGATATTTGACAGATGCACGAAAACTGTATTTGCTGCATTGTAAGTAGTATACAATACCTGAAGAAATATTTTTGACTACTTTTTGATTTAATAATGGTTGTTTTTTAAAGAAAAGAAACAAATATTAAAAGAAAATGAATAATTTTCTGTGAGATAAAATTTATCTATGAAAATAATAATATTTTTTAATATAAAATATAAACAAAATATTTGGATTTTCAAGGTGCATGCTGGCCATGCGTTTAAAAGCCTACACGATATTCATGCAGTTATTGCATGCAACCCACTTGTCGTGTATCCTTTGCCATTTTAAGCATTTCTACATAACTCCTTGTCTGGTTTAGAATGGACATTCCTGATCTGATGATGAGTCCCAATGTTGTTCAGTAAGTTTGACTGCGATGTTACTTGGTTTAGTATAGTTCTCTGGCCATGTTACTTGGCATATGGTTTAGTAAAGTTTGATTGACATATGGTTTAGTATAGCTCGCTTGCCATGTTACTTGGCATATAACTGCACTAGTTATATGTAGGACCAGTACGAGTAACAACATAGATTGAGCCCTTCTTCTCTGCGTCACAACATGGGCTTTTCATAATTTCATTGCAGATTTATGCACAGATATAAACTATCTATCCATATAGATGTGCACAGAGATAAAGTTTCCTACTCGCAGAGGTCTCGACAACTGAGCTTGATAACTATCCATACATGGGCTTCACTGCAACTGTATTTTTGTTGGTTCTCATTAAATCTATAGCCAGTTTCAAGATGCAATTTCTACAAATGCAAGTCTGCAATCACAAATTCAAGATAAAATTAAACTTATTTTTGTACATGTAGTATGTGTTTGAAAACCCTTTCTGTGTCCTACGTTATGTTGAATATTCTTGCTTCTATAATGATATCTCAGAGTCAAGAGAGAAAAATATGGAGCTTCAACAAAGCCAAGATCTTACAACAAAACTATTTGCTGAGAAAGAGCTCGAAGCTAAGGAAAAAATACATAACATCCAACTTTGTTGTTGTTTATTCCATCTTAGTTATTGGTGCTGCTGCTGGGTATTTTGTACAAATTACCCATTGAAATTCCCCTAGATGTGTATATTCATCTTATAGTTTGTGTATATTCTGAATCTTATAGTTTGTGTATATGTTGAATCTTACAGGTTCATGCACAAGTGCTTGTAGCTGAACAGACAAGTGCTTGCAGTTGAACACACTGTTCTTTAAATAAAAAAACAGTGTGAATTACAGCTAGAGGGTAAGCAGGTGGAGCTCAGTAGACATTTAAAGGAAATATCTCAACGTAATGACCAGGTATTCATCTCTTCATTTTCAAAATATGAACTTTTAAAGTACATTGTTTTAGAAATCATTCTTAAGTTCATAAATCTTGAAACTGTTCCATTTTCTTCTTGGATTTGAATGGTGTGTTTCCAGGAAATAAATGTATTTGCTGACTCACTAGATATTTTGGAGTTCTTGTTGTTGTTTTATTGGAGCATTCCAATTGTTTGGCTTTGTCGAGTTTTCAGGCAGACCGAATGCTTCAGGAGGAAAAACAAAATTCTGAGCAAAGAAATGCAGAAGTACAAGAAGATGCATCCCGTTGTTTACAAGAAGTTCGAATGGAACATGAATCATTAGTAAGTTTTTCTTTCAAGGTTGTCAGTGGTCATAATTTTAAATACTACTTGAAACATTGTGTGTTAATTTAAAGATTTTCACAGCGATAGCTAGTGGCCATAATTTTAAATACTACTTGAAACATTGTGTGTTAATTTAAAGATTTTCACAGCGATAGCTAGGGCTGGTTGAATGAAGCCTGTGAGCTTCTGTAAGAAAACTGGGTGTTTAGATAGCATACATTTATATGTGTGTTGATTTAAAGATTTGCACAACCACAACCAAGGCTGGTTGAATGAACCCTGTGAGCTTCTGTAAGAAAACTAGGTATTTACGTAGCATACATTTATATGGAACTGGACTAAATTTTTACTTTTCAACAATAAGCTAATTGAAGTTTATTGTTTTCTTTATTGTTTTCAGAAGTAAGCTTACCTTGATGTATTATGATCTCTTAGTCTCAGAGGAAAAAAAAAGCTAAGACCCCCAGCTGTGTCCTATTGGATCTATTCCGGTGCTCTTTCCTAAGCAAAAGTCCCTTGTAGGCTACGGTGGCCAGGAAGGTGAAGCATCGGTTGTGCAGGCGAAACATGGCTTCTAATCCTCTGGTTTTAGACATCGCAACAACATGCATTCTAGACACTGTAACAACATGCATTCACCGGTTTTAGACACCGCAACAACATGCATAAACCGGTCACAACAACAACATGCATAAACCGGTCACAACAACAACATGCATTCAGCACTTGGCAACCTCAACCTTACTTTAATGACTTTAGCTCAACTCTGCTATAATAACATAGCATTTCAGCGTTTCATAGCATTTAATATGTTAAACTAATGCCATCATTAGTTGGACAATTTTGAAAACATAATGAAATAAGTACACATAATATATGCTTTTGGTCTCTCCGCCTCGGGAAGAGGCCAAATAAGATGGTGAAATGATATGCGTTGAAAACTTTGGTTTATAAGTGATCCTGACTAATAACAAATAGGTGAATTAATTGTTTAACATCGCCAACCAATTACTATAGTCCCATGCCATTGCCAGATGACAGGGACTAAAAAGACATGTTTTTTATGCCATTACCAGATGACAGGGAATAAAAAGGCATGTATGCCATTACCAGATGACAGGGAATAAAAAGGCATGTTTTCTTGAGTTATATAAAAATAAGTGCACGCTATCATTTTATAAAAATAAGTGCACACTATCATTTTATAAAAATAAGTGCACACTAACACTAAATAATCAATGGTGACATCTATTACAAACAGGATTAACACTACAATGTCATAAAATACTACCTTAATGGAATAGGTAATTTTTTTGTTTTTTTTTTCCAATTTTTTTCTCGAGGGATTGGAGTGTTATAGAATTTAGAATTTTTTGAATGTTAATTTCATAACGATCTTAAAGCCATTCTTCTTTTAGAATAGTTTTATTTACTTTCAGTATTTTTTAGTTTTGTGAGGATTAAAATTGCAGTACAAATTATGTAGTTTAACATGAGTAATATAAAGTGTGTAATATATTATTATTAGTATTTATGTGGTATTATTATATTATATTAGTAGGTTGTGTACGTTGAATTATATAAAATGTTAAAAGTAACAAGGAAGGTTGCGGAGGGAGCAATTCCTTGCCACCAAAGACTTGTTATTTCGGGGAGTAATTGTTGACAACGGGTCTTCATAGTCCCTCGGCAAGCCTAGCTATACGCTGCACATGTAAATTGCTCCACCTAAACCAGCCCATTAGTTTATTTTAGGAGCATGCTACTTGATCACACTGATCGGTTGTGAATGAGGGACATTTTACCGGGTGTCGTCAACTGTTTTTGTTTATGTTTTTTCAAGCACGACCTCCCAATTGTCTCTTTCCCTTGGCTCCTTTCCTTGAACTGCTTTAACTGGACTTGAATCCTAGTACTGAAAGACGGAAGCAGACAACCCACAAGCTGAGACCCGTAAGCTGATCTGCTCTCTTCGGCTAAGAAAGATATCAACGCAGGAAGGCATCATCTCAGGAAAAGAGGAGGGGCTTACTGAACACTAATCCATGCAAGAAAAAATGACAACACTTAGGGGATTTTCTATATTGGATAGGACAGGGACTTTGAAACCTAGGATGGCTTCCGTCAGGTGTGGAGCTCTCGGATAATAACACTATTCAGGGATAGAGAAACGACATTCTGTAAATCGTAAAGGCCACTAGCTTTTAATAAATAATAAGGGCAGGTTCTCAAACTCATGTGAAAAAAAGAGCCCCTCCAATCCAATCAAATCCTTCCCTCGATCTCTCGCATTATATGTGAGAATAATGTAGAAATAGAATTAGTTATGAGTGGTTGAACTGAATTAGTTGTAGGTGGTTGAACAAAATTAGTTTGTGTGGTTAGGAATTGGTTGCACATATTTCCTATATAAGTGTGATGTAACTGAGCAAATAAGTTAATGAAGTTGTGTGATTTTGTGTGAGTTTTATGTTTTAATTTGGTATCAGAGCCAAGTGAGTTGAGGAGGAGAGACTTGCCTCACTGAGGAGACACTGCATAAGACACATTTTCTGCGTGTTATTGTCTGCTCCTGTTGTTGGCCCTGTCCAGAACGCTGTTGAGAACGTGCTGTCAGAACCCGTGAGTAGTTGCTGGTGTGCCGTTGAGAACCATTGCTCGTGCTGCCAGAACGCGGAACCGTCGAGAAGCAAGGTGTCGAGAACCGTTGCTCGTGCTACCAGAACGCGGAACCGTCAAGGAGGGGCCCGTTGCAGCCATCAAGGAGGGTATTCCGTCGAGAAGAGACAGTCTTGTCCAGAACCGGCCCGTTGCAGCCATCAAGGAGGGGCCCGTTGCAGTCATCAAGGAGGGTATTCTTTTAATTTTTTTTGACAGAAAAGGCAAAACGCTTCAGCACTTTAATTCTTTTCTGACCGATAAATACAGAGCAAGTAGTCTTCTAGTTTTTTTCCGCTTACACATGACAGACATACTGCACTATTTGCAGAGTTTTATTTATTAAATTTCTCAGGCAGTGAGGCCTGCGGTATTATTGTGGAGAAATGGCTAATCCCCTTGCAGATTCATATTTAAATGAGTCTTCAAGACTTGATGGAGAAAATTATGTCAATTGGAAATTTAAGATCATAACAGTACTGGAGGCATACAATCTCTGGCCGATTGTCAAAGGTGACGAGACCAAGCCTCAACCTCCTACTAATACTCAAGATTGGGAGAAGCGTGAAATGAAAGCAAGGGTGCTGCTACGCATGTCCGTGAAGGACAATATTATTCCTCACATTCGGGACTGTGAAACTTCAAAGGCGACATGGGACACTCTCAAAGGTTTGTTTGAGACTGCTAATGCAAACCGTATTTTATTTTTAAAAACAAAGCTGCTATCTATTAAAATGGATGCCAATGAAAGCATTAGTAACTTTCTTTCCCGAATTAAAGATTTCAGTGATAAGCTTGGTGATATTGGTGAAAAGGTTTCTAGTACAGACTTGGTAACTGTTGCTTTAAAGGGGTTAGTCCCAGACTATAAAGTCTTTATTTCAGCTCTCTCAGCTAGACCGACACCTCCTACATTTGAAGAATTGGCTGGAATTCTTCTTCAAGAAGAAGAGCGCATGAAAACTGTTGAACTGGAGTCAAATGGTTCTAATTTGGCTTTGACTGCAAGAGGCCAAAGACCATTCTGAGGGAGACCATGGGACAGAAACAGAGGCCGTTTTCAAGCAAAGTAGAACGGTAAGGCACCTCCCGATTCTTATGTTAAAAGGAACATTGAATGTCATTATTGTGGCAAACCTGGACATTTGGCTAAAGATTGCTATAGGAGAAAGAATAATGAATCAAATCAAAGACATAGCAGGCATAATGGAAATTACATAAACAGAGACACCTCAGTGAATGATGGATTTAAAAATCTTAAGTTATTTCTTTCTGATGCTGCATTGTCTGCTGAAACTGATGATGAGAATGCTTGGTTTATAGATTCTGGTGCCTCGGCCCACATGACTTGTAATAAAGAATGGTATGATAAATATTATGAGAAATCTGATGGTACACACATTTACCTAGGAGATGATAGGTCACTTAAAGTTTAAGGCTATGGCATAATAAATGTGTACTTACCTAATGGACAAATGCGACAGATTCATAATGTGATGTATGTACCTGCTCTCAAAAAGAATTTGTTATCTGTTTCCACTATCACTGATAATCATTTAAAAGTAGAATTTGGTAAATTGGGGTGTATAGTGAAAGATGTTCAGGACCACTACAAGGTTGTTTCTACAGGTACCAGGGTTGGAGGATTGTACATATTGGATGTGACAGTCAAGCGCCATGTTGCATTGACATCTCAAGAGACATCGACAGCAGAATTATGGCATCACAGGTATGGGCACCTAAATTACAATGATTTATCGTTGTTACAAAGGAAATCTATGGTTGAAGGTCTTCTTGTTATGAAGTGTGAACATTTACCATGTGAAGCTTGTGCACTTGGTAAGCAGCATAGAGAAGAGTTTCCTGTTCATAATGAGAAACGAAAGTATGATATACTTGAATTAATTCACACTGACATATGTGGCCCTATGCAAACTAGGTCTCTTGGTGGTGCTTCATACTTTGTTATTTTTATTGATGATAGATCTAGATATACCTGGGTCTATTTCATTAGAAGGAAGAGTGACATATTTGAGTATTTTAAAGAGTTTTGAAATATGGTTGAAAAACAAACAGGAAAGTGTATTAAAATACTCAGATCTGATCAAGGGGGTGAATATAAATCAAAAGCATTTAACACCTATTGTAAATCTAATGGAATTCAACAACAGTTCACACTGCCACATACCCCTCAGCAAAATGGTGTTGCTGAGCGATGGAATAGAACCTTGGTGGAATCTGCTCGTAGTATGCTGCAAGGTAAGAACATCTCTAATGGTTTCTGGGCAGAAGCCATTAACACTGCTGTTTATCTGAAGAATCGATGTCCCACTAAGAAATTAGTTTTTCAAACTCCCTTTGAGATTCTTTATGGTTATAAACCTGATGTGAGTCATTTCAAAGTTTTTGGATGTATTGCTTTTGCTCATATTCCTAAGGCTAACAGAAGCAAACTTGATGCCAAGTCCATCAAGTGTGTTTTCATTGGATATTGTACGGATCAGAAAGCCTATAAATTGTTTGATCCAAGTTCTCATAAACTATTTGCAAGTCGTGATGTATTGTTTTATGAGCAAACTGATAAAAGTAACACAAAGAATGATACATGGCATATTTCTAATGATGCACATCTCAAGCTTGATACTTTGATTAAGCAGGAACAGGAACAGGTCCCGGTACAGGTACAGGATCAGGATGATAGCAGCAGTATGAGCACATCTAGCAGCAGTGAGTCATCACAAGGAGGTGATACACCTCAAAGCCAACGAATCTTGGATGGAACACCCACACCAAGAAGGTCGTCCCGACAGACTCGGCTTCCTGAAAGGTATAGAGACTATGCCTTAATGACTAATATAATGAATGTTGAAGAACCAATTGATTATGAGCAAGCTAAACAACATGAACCATGGATTAATGCTATGAATGATGAGTATGCTTCTATTATGAAAAATCAAACATGGGAATTAGTGGAACTTCCTGAAAATAAAGTTCCAATTGGAAGCAAATGGTTGTACAAAACGAAATTTAAAGCAGATGGTACAATTGATAAATTTAAGGCAAGATTAGTAGCAAAAGGATATGCTCAACAGGAGGGAATTGATTATGAAGACACTTTTGCACCCGTAGCTAAGTTGAATACAATTAGATTACTGATTGCCTTAGCCACAAAACATAATTGGAATATACATCAATTGGATGTCAAATCTACTTTTCTAAATGGTGATTTAAAGGAGGAAGTTTATTTGGTTCAACCTGAAGGGTTTGTCAAACAGGGACAGGAGCATCTAGTCTGCAGGTTAAGAAAGGCATTGTATGGTTTGAAACAGACACCAAGATCATGGTATGTAAAGATTGATACCTTCTTTCTTCAGAATGGATTTGTGAAAAGCAAAAATGATCCTAACTTGTATGTTAAGAAAGATGAAAAAGGAAATGTTGCTTTAATATCTTTGTATGTGGATGATCTCATTATAACAGGTAGTGCTCACAAGTTAATTGAAGAAATTAAAGTTCAGTTGTCACAGGAATTTGAAATGAAAGATTTGGGTGAAATGCATTATTGCTTAGGAATTGAGGTATGGAGAGAGCCTGGTAAAACTTTGATCACTCAAAGCAAATATACAAAGGAGATTCTTAAAAAGTTCAAAATGACAGATTGCAAAGCTATGTCAACTCCCTTAGAACATAATGCAAAGTTGTACAAAGAAGATGGATCGAAAGAGGCAGATGGAACATTATATCGTCAGTTAGTGGGAAGTTTGAACTATCTTACCACTACCAGACCAGACATTGCATACTCAGTCAGTATCCTTAGTCAATTCATGGCTAAGCCTTCAGGAAATCACTGGATTGCTGCAAAGAAAGTTCTCCGATACTTAAAAGGAACAATGAATCTTGGTATTATGTATACTGATGTATCTGATGTTGCACTGACAGGTTTTTCTGATTCAGATTGGGCAGGAAATCCAGATGACAGACGATCTACCTCTGGCTATTCATTTCATATTGGATCAGGGGTCGTATCTTGGAGTAGTAAGAAACAACCAACTGTTTCTTTATCTTCAACAGAATCTGAGTACAAAGCTTTGACCAATGCCACCTGTGAAGCTATTTGGTTGCGAAGAGTTCTTGCAGATCTTGAAGAAGTGCAAAGTGGTGCAACATGTATCAATTGTGATAATCAGAGTGCTATCAAATTAGCACATAATCCAGTTTACCATGCTAGAACAAAACATGTTGGGTTACAGTACCACTTTGTACGTGAGAAAATTGAGTCAAATGAAATTGAATTGATATTTTGTAACACCAAGGATAATGTGGCTGATATATTTACTAAGCCCCTTGGTAAAATCAAATTTGAAGTTTTTAGAAGTCAGTTAGGTGTTGTAGAAAATCCATTTCTCCATTAAGGGAGGATGTGAGAATAATGTAGAAATAGAATTAGTTATGAGTGGTTGAACTGAATTAGTTGTAGGTGGTTGAACATAATTAGTTTGTGTGGTTAGGAATTGGTTGCACATATTTCCTATATAAGTGTGATGTAACTGAGCAAATAAGTTAATGAAGTTGTGTGATTTTGTGTGAGTTTTATGTTTTAATTTTATACCAAATGTTCTATCTATGGGTCTTTATTTGTCGATATCACAACTAACTAAAGGTCTTAGTGATGGATGAACCATAAGCGTGCGATGATGGAGTATGTAGACGTTAGATCGTATAAGTGTGAACAAAGTGCTCTTAACACCGAACATTGAATTTCGATTATGTTTTTTACTTGTGGCGAGGGTGGATCATGCAGTGTGCTAGCTGTGACCTCATCTACATGTATTACACTTGTATGAGCGTTTTGATATTGATTATTTGAATTCCCACACTTGTATGAATTCCATGACATTAACTATACAAAGCATTCAAAATGCCATGACACTAACTATATGAAGCATTTTCCAATGGGCATGTGATGGAATGGTTTCCATGTGATCTTCTGTGCTCTTGGCTCCCTTGGACACTGTATTTTTCCAATGGAACAAATCTCAATCATCGTCCCCTCGCCTGCATTGCAAGGTCTCCTCCTAGATGGGTGTACTAGGATGTCTGTATCGAAAGAACAATGTCATCGAAAATCTCTTCGCCTAGATGTGGATGTTCTTGCCATCATCTGCACCATGCAGCAATGAAGATGCGACAGGAATTAAACATATATTGATGCAATAGGAAACAATGAAGAGGCAATAGGAATTGAACATATATTGATGAAACAGGAAGTGGAATCTTGACTCCCTTATAGATTTAACTTAGTGGTGTGCAGGAAAATTAAACTATTCACCAAATTGCAACTTTAGTTTATAACCAATGACTCTATCGATTTTTAATCTAGTCGGCTGCTGATTAGATATGGATATTTTTCTAGGTCTTCCATGGGAAATAGGGCGAGAATGTTTGCTGAGAGTCTCTTAAAAATCCCACCACAATCTCATGGACGTTTGCAGAGGCTGGGAGGCTGCAGTGAACAACCCTTGGTTCTATCGAGACAGAAGAAAGCTTGGAAGGTGCGAGCAGTCCATATGCTTTATTCAGGCTTTCGTCGTTCCAGATGATGCCAAATCTCTGAATCTTGATGAGAAGAGGCAAATGAGGCCACCATTTTATGGGGTGACTGTTCATGAGCCTCTGCAGGGCACCTGGGAAAGGCTCCCACAACTCCTTTATTTCCCTGGTCATGGAATCCCACTTTTTTGTGAGTGTGTTTCTGTTAATCACAAGCATCCATCCTCTCTTGCTGCTCCAATACGGTAAGCAACATCAGCATAATATTAAGCTCTCTACCCGTGCTTCCTTTTCTTTTGTGAACTTAATCTCTCTCGTGATAGCATGTCTCAATTGATATGCTCTTAAGGTCAAAACATGGCTCAATGTCATTGTTTCATTGTTTCAATGGGTGAAGTGTGATGGTATCACTCACATAGCCCGGTTGCATGCACATAGTTGAAACTGCACATAGTCGGCATACTGTGACAGTCGTTGTTTGTCTAGCGCCTTGCCTCATGTGATAGGAAACTATGCTCTATCAGAAAACATGTCTAGCCATTGTCTTGGCAGTTCTCGCATAACAGGTTCGACCGAAAGCGGCTTCGCAGTTCTCGCATAATAGGTTCGACCAACATTTGGGTTCTTTTTCTTTCTTCGCAAAGTTTGTTTAGTGCTCGCTCTCCTGGGTTATCCCCATTCTCATGCTTGGGGTGGGGTTCCACCATTCAAGACTCAAACTCTGTCTAGTGCTCGCTCTCCTGGGTTATCCCTGCTCTCGTTCACTGTAATATCACTGAAAACTATGGTAGCACCGAATGTGTCCATTGAACCTCTCTAGTGATATCATCTCTATAATTAAATTGAGCTCATATAATAGTATCAAACTTTTGAAGTAGTACCGAAACATATCACTGGATTTTTTTCCAATTTCTTTCGGTGTTTGTTGAATAGTTGTTTCCATATTGAAATGAGCCGACATGAACATTCTAGTGTCGACTTGGTGAACATAATTTTTCAAGTTCTCTCTCTCCTGGGTTATCCCTGTTCTTGTGCTTGGGGTGGGCTTCTCCCTATTATCGTGCTTGGTGTTCTCGTGCTTGGAGTGGGGTTCCGCCATTCAAGGCTCTTTCTCATCTGGAGTGGGGTTCCGCCATTCAAGGCTCTTTCTCATCTGGTGCCGACTTGGTGAACATAATTTTTCAACTCTAATTAAACAATTTAAAGTTGATAGTATCGTGTGATGCAAAAATTCAAGACTAGCATATTTCTGAAGTTCATAGTATCTTGCAATGCAAAAATTCAAATTCAAGTTAATAGTATCTTGTGATGCAAATATTCAAAAATTCAAATTCAAGACTAGGATATAGAAATAGTAGCAGTTTAATTCATACCATTTTAACAATATCTTCATAATCTTTTGTGTGGCTTGAATTTTGTCCAGCCACCGACCTTGCCATGAAAAAGAGAACCAGGAGTTCGCCATGAAAAAAAGAACTAGGAGCTCGTAGAATAAAACAAGGTTAGAGTGTAGACCAGGTCTTCGTTCGTCCTCAGATTAGCTTCAGAACAAGGTTAAAGTGTAGACTAGGTCTTCTTCCATCTTCAGATTAGCTTCCCGAAGGTACCACCTTCTTCTGGCAAGCCAATTCCCCTGCAACAAAAGGAAAAGCTAACACATATATGGGAGTTTGAAAAATGGGAGTTTGAAAAGTGAAGGCCATCGAACATAGATATAGATATGGGAGTTTTCCATGCCGACGAAGGCCACCAAACACATATATGGGAATTTTCCATGGTGGTGAAGGTTGACGAAGGCCACCGAATACAAATATGGGAGTTTTCCATGGGAATGAATGCCACCGAACACAAATATGGGAGTTTTCAATGGTGGTGAAGGCCACCGAACACACAAAATTTGCATGGTGTGCAGGTGGCAGTGGTAGTGAGAATTACCCTAAACAAGTGGCAGTGGGAATTACCCTAAACAAGTATAAGTGTTGCTGCCAAAATATTATAACTTAGCATTTAATACTCTAGATTAATGTAGGCATTAGTTTGTTAGCATTTGTCTACACTATGAACATACAACGAAAAAACACACATAATATATGGTCAACCTCGAGAAGAGGCCAAATAAGATGGTGAAATCGTTGCGCCTTAAAACTTTGCTTAAATTTCGTTTATACGTGATGACAAAGACGAACAAATAGCTAGACAAATGTTTACCATCGTCTTATTGATTACAATAGTCCCCGTCGTGCCTGCGGTAGGGATTAATAATAAGATTATATATAGAGAGAGGGTTATGAAGGATAAATAAAAACTAATTCTTTATAAAAAATGGTTCTTTTTAAAGTGATTTGTTGATTAAGGTGGGTAAGGGTGAATATTAGAATTTTACAAAATGTCATACTAACAAATAATATTACAAAATCTCTTACATCATTAATAATAAGTGTGAAATCAAATTAATGTAAAAACGAGACATTCATTGCAGTGTATATCATGGTTGAGGGAAAGAGGACCCAAAATTGTATGTTAATGAAAAGAGGGGAAGTAATTTACATAAGAGAAAGAACAATATCATTTGAAATTAGCTTCAAAGATAACTTTCAAGCTCCCACTTTAGGTGAGGTTCTTTCCACTTTGAGACTCTCCCTACAGAATGTGCTGGAAACTAGGAGAGATTTTATCTTTAATCATAAAATAAAATGTCCAATGTCAATACCAATGGGATGTGATAAGCTAAAACTGATAAATGTGTGAACCCCTAATTACACTCTTGGAACTCTTGGGATATCCTTCTATTTATAGTTTTCTTTGGAGAATACCATGCATGGTAAGTGAATGTGTTTCCCAAAGTTAAGCCATGAAATTGCCTCTTTAACACTAATACTTTACCATGAATAATAGAAATGCAAGTTTTGGAGTCTTTTCCAGTCTCTAGGTGTGCATGAAAACAACCATATAATGTAGTTTGATGTTATTGTGCTATATGAAGATTGCTTATGTAGACTACAAGGCTTGTAGATTTGATGTGCTACACATCCATATAATTTGGTCAACTATATCATATGAATTTTATTCTTCATAGATAATTCAATTATTACTTATAGCTTAATGTTTCATTAAGTGTATGAACATAAATGATGTTTTATGAAAAACCCTTTCATTTGCACAACAAAATTACATGATAATAGATTTTCTCTAATGTGTGAGGTTAGGACAAAAATGGTATAATCAAAATACATCATAGTCTCTTTCTTGGAGCTAAAAAAGAGAACCTCATTGAGGTGGGCTTTCCCTTAGATAGATAAAGAAGGCCACTTGCAAGCCAATTAGATGAACATGTTCTTGTAATTTTGTTTCAGAGGTGGAGAATATCCATGGCCATTATATGATGAAGTCAAAACCAATTTAAAATTTTTGACTTGGGTAATATGAGACATCATTATGATACATCTAAATTGAATGTTACTTATGGGAGAAACATGTAGCAAATGTATATAGACCTAGTGAGGGCACACAATTGTTGCAACAGAGGCCCATTAAGGCATGAATGAAAACATGGAGATAGTTTATTATTAGTATATCGATAATGAAGGATCACATGGCAAAGAAGTACATGTTTACTAGACTTTAATAGGAGTGTAATCATCACAACATATGAATTATCCACAATGCAATGATGAAATGTGATCAAACACATATCTGGAGTGTAATCATCACAACATATGAATTCTCCGTAATGTAATAATAAAATGTGGTCAAGCATGAGAGAAATCATCTAGTCAATAATCAATGATGAAAATCCTTGCTAGATGTATTGTTTCCCAGTGATGATGATGGTGGGTACCAAGGGACTAAATAAGAACTTATCTAATTCGAATAAATGAATAAATGTGTTAATGATGAATATAAAACAAATCCATATGGATAAGGATTGACAAAAAAATATCCATGATGCATATAAGGAATACTAAAACAATATCCAAGGTACTAAGCATCTCTAAATTAATCTCCCAAGAGAAATGTGATGATGTTACAGGGGCATGTTTCTAGGAGAAAAGGTAGTAATGGATTCTTATAGACAAACATGAGGTACGAAGAACTATGATTGATGTAAAGTCTTGGACAAGATACATGATGGGTTTTTGACATCTAGGACTTCCCTTGAATGGAGCACGACATGACTGCTAACCATGTAAATGGTAATAACTTTGTTTACCATAGAAATCAACTAGATTTTATTGACAACTAGGAATTGAGGAATACTAAAGTGTACTCAAAGATGCACACCATCTTACGAGGATGGGTGTGACCTAGTTACTAGGAAATAAAATTCAACAAATGACACATGTCATGATGTAGAGGCTAAGACGACAAGTTCATATTAAATGGTAATAGTCAAGATGATAAGGTCATATTAAATAGTGACAAATAAAACTCAATACCTGATGATGCCTATGAGAACAAATTACAATGCTATATATGTGGTCCAAAATTAATAGTGAGAGGTAGGGGTGAATCATTGTGCACACACTCTAATAATTTCACAATCTCCATTAATCAATCAATCATTTAGCTATCATAATCAAGTTTATTACATTAGTCATTATAGTGCATCATTGAGTAAGAAACATAAATAGAGACACTATAAAAGGCATCACATCACAAGGAGACACAAAAGTTTTAGGTGGAAACCCAAATGGGAGAAAACCAAAAACTTCTTCTTCTACTCAGTATTTAATTCTTTTACATCAATTTGTAGGCCCCAACCCATGAGAATCAACTACCTCCAAATATATTCAATCTTCCACTTGCGATAGGATACAACTTGATTGAGGCAACAACCTTGAAGGTGCAAGCAGTTGCTTGTTGTAGGCTACAACCTCTACAACGAGTAGGATCCAACCTAATTGAGGCTTCAACTATCATCCTTCTGCTGCTTCTTGTGGACCTCTATTTCATTGCATTTTCAAACTGGATCTACAATCATAAAATATCATTGAATCATACATAAAGTATTGAACTGCAATACATACCAAAACTGACCATACAACTTGTTGATACAACAATCATTGTCCATACAACCTGCAACCATAACATCATGCAACTATCACACAACCTATAATCAATGTCTTGATTGTAGTCACTACCAATCTCTGTTTTTGGCTATCATACTACTGTCCGAAAATGTTTCTCCAACCAAAACTGCAATATGATCATTCAAACCCTTCTTTGAAACCCATTATATTCGTGCGTCTATAATATGCTCATAGACACTCCAATAATACACAATAGATTTTGGTAATTGGTCATGAGCCAAAAAATGTCAAACCTTTCTAGCTCCATCCGTCTCTATGTCCTAATCACCCAACATCTTCTCGTTTTCAATTTGGATCAATAATCACTCCAAAAACCCACAAAAATTATAATAAACCATATATTCAATTAATTGTTCAACGTAATCACAATTTTATGGTGCCTTCTACAATTTGATAGGAAATTGAAACTGATTCTACAAAATAGCCTTAGATTCCGGCGCAAGTCACCGAAAGTGTTAATAGTGTGACAAAAGGAGAGAATACATTAAAAATAAACCAACATGTTTGCACCGCAGGTCAAACTCTCAACCACCACATACTATACCAATGAATTAGCAATTGTGCTCTCTGTTTGCCTTGGCACAATGGGTGATCCATAGTTTATTATAGTAATTTTATTATATTCAGAAAATCATTGAATTTTCCAACCTCCATGGGTCCACGTGATTAAACTGTTATATGCATCCATGTCATATCTTAGGTTTATAGTAGCATCAATGTTTGGCTACATCCAACGGTCATGGCTATAATATGTACCACACATGTCTACATTGGTGTACAAAACATCGGCTCATGGTAATATATCCATGGTGTCAACAATCCTCTACTTCACCATCCATGAAAACACACATTACTTGACCTTTTCCTTGGGTTCACAATGATATATCTTGCTCGACCTCCACTTTAGAGGTTATATATATCTATATCTATATCTATATCTATCTATATATATATATATATATATATATATATATATATATATAGATATATATATATATATATATATATATATATATATATATATATATATAGATATATATATATATATATAGATATATATATATATATATATATATATATATATATATATATATATATATATATATATATATATAATGCTCAGCATCTACCACATGCGTCACACTGATAAATATACTAAGCCTTCACCACAGAGTCACGGTGATAACTATATTGCTCAACCTCTGTCATACGGTCACAATGATAACTATACTACTCGGACTACACCAAAGTGATAAATATGTTTCTTGGTCTTCGTCATGAGGTCATTGTGACATGCACACACACACACAAACTTATATATTATTCATCCTTTATTACAGGTGTCACCATAATAAATATATTGCTCAGCCTCAACCACACTATCACAATGATAACTATATGCTCGACCTCTTCCATAGGGTCATAGTGATAACTATATTGGTTAGTCTTCACCATGAGGTCATTGTGATAATGATATTTCTCGACCTTCGCCACAATGTTAACTATGTTGCTCATCCTGTGCCATAGGGTCAAACTAGACTTAGAAACCATCCATCCCACATATGAACCATCACAAAGAATCCAAACAAAAAAAAATGAAACAATAAAATATTGCTTCAATATGATCACAGGAATTCACTCCAAACCATGGATGATGATGATAATTTGATTACCAAAAATCTTCGTTGCTTCAAGTCATATGAGACACTATATTTATAGTGTTTGAACCATGGAAGGTTGTTTATTTTCTACCCAGATAAATTGGAGTTTACATATTTTTAAATAACCACGATTGATATCATATGTCCATGTGTCGATACATAATTGGATCTGAGGAGCTAGTTAAACGTTGGGTTATTTCCATTTGATCTATCTATTGATATGTGGGAAATACCATTGATTTTTCTAAAACTTGCACATTGTTTAATGATGTTAACCAATGTGCTACTTCTATTCTTGTGACCATTGATATACTATGCCACCGATGGATCTGCTCCAGACTTGCGTGAATCAATTTTTGGGTTTTGGCTCTATAGTTTGGCCTTTAAATTTTTTCCCCAAATAATGTTGATTTTCAACATGCCATAACTTCTTGATCGGGAGGATTTTTTCTAAGTAGAATATACCATTGGAAAGGTATTGACAAGCAATGCATAACCATGTTATTTGTAATATCTTTTGAGCATCTTAAATTAGTCAAAAACTCAAATGACTTCAAGTACTCATATCTTCATATAGTGAGACCTTGCGAAAGATCAAGTTGTCATACTACTTCATGAAGATCCCTATTGATTCTATGATTGTCAAGTATGGTCATGTTATTGTTGTCCATACATCCCCTTTGGCATCAATGTCATCTTGTTATCATCAATGACAACATTATGTGAAACAAAATATGCTTTGACCAAGGTGACTTTAACAACAACCCAACCTAAAAGTGTTGTTAAATAAAGTAATATAAACAAGGATTCTTTTTTTCATTTTTATCTTTTATCACTTTTTTATGTTTTCCTTTTATAGTTTTATTTTTTAAACAAAGAATAAAGGAATGTTGTTGGTTCTTTATGTTATAACAATGAGATAGAAACTAATTGCAACCAAGTGGTTATGAACTATAAGTGAGGAACATGGTAACAATAAGGTAATGAAAAAGGATACACTCGAGGTATGTCTCCTTAGAAAGAATAAATGGATGTGATTAATGGGGAAAGTAGGTGAGGAAGCAATAGATAATCAATAGAAGTATAGGACAAACCAAAACGTAATTTCTCGAGAGTCCATTGGGCAAGGACCAAAAATTTAGAAGAGCAAGGCATGTGGCTACTGTATTAAATTTATACATAAAAGAGATCCACCAAAAATGATAAATGATAGAAAAAAATGGTTTACTAGGAAAAAACGTGTGCATAACAAACGAAATCATTGATGTGAGAGTGCTCAAAAGACTATATCTAATGGTGTAAGAAATACATAAATAGATATATGATGCTCTCCTAAGGGACAATGGAAAGTTGGGTGAATCATCAATAAATAGGATGAATTCAAAGTTTTGAAATTCATTCATGATCAAGATTCAAAGTGTAGCACATAATATATAAACAAACTGATAATTTTGGAAGATTGGGCCATTTGTTTCAATTCCACCAAGTTAGTAGATTTTTCCTAGCCTACTCTTTTAATAATTTAACCATTAAATTTAACCTTTTTTGTCTTGAAAACACATGTTTTAGTGATCCTAATGAATTATGTGTGTATCAAATAAATAGTTACATAGTCATGCATGAATAAGTATTTGAGAGTTGCAAATAGGGACGTGATCTTGGGGTTAAGAGAAATACAGTTGCATGTTGCATAAAAAAGGTGGTGGACTTGAAAATGACTCTTCAAGGGAAAACCCTTGAGGCTATGATGGATCTAGTTTTCCATCACGATATGATGAAGGTAGAGGGATATTTTCCTATAGAGGGGATTACATAAGTTGGTGGGTAGTTCAATACACATTGCATACTAAGGATGGGTGGGTTTCTTGGTTTCCACCACATATCTAGGAAATAATGGGTCATCGATAGAAGTGTAAACCAAAATGTAATCACTTGGGAGTCTATTTGGAAAGGGTAAAAAATATATAAGAGCAAGGAATTTGGTTAGTGCAATACATTTATAACTAAAAAATATCCACCAAAATTAGTAAATGACATAAAAATTGTTTCCTAGAAAACACTTTTACATAACAAACAAAATCAATGATGTGAGGTTGATAAAAAACTATATCTAATGGTGTAAGTGTAGACACACCCCTCTTAACCCCAAACCCAACCGGAGTTAGAAGGAGGTGGTTACTTTGCTGACCCAACTCCCAAAGTATAGTTATGGGAACGAGAGATAATTTTTTTTCCCTTTTTAAATTTTCCAGAACTTCAAATAAACAACATCATTGAATTTTTCTTGTCAAGCTGATTCCAACTATATAAATTTTGCTTCAATCTGACATACAGATCAAAAGTTATGGCCTTTTGAAGATTAGCCAATTATGCCTCACCAAATCATCAAGACACCCAAGTGGCATCTAACGCACCCACCTGGATCCCCATGTGGAAACTGACATACCCACATGGCGGCCCACGTGGCAAGAACGATCCCTAAGGAAGGTTGGGGTTGGCCTCCTTCTACGACACGCTTGCTTATCAGCAAGTGGTCTGACCCCCCTAACCTACGACTTAGGTTAGGGTCACCCCCCCACTTCTCGATGATGCATTATTTATCAAAGGGCTAGCCCCATCCACCAATAATTACACTACAAGGGGTCGGGTGGGTTTGACCCCTGACTACCCCTACTCCTTTGCTTTCTCAACCTCCTAACTTGTAATATAGAGAGCCAGGTTAGCTTGTCGTAGGTCAGGTGCAAATGGCCACCTAAGTTCAGGCCTTCCAGGCTGACCTGCAAAATAAAAATTTAAATTTTGACTTAGATTTTCTAGTTTTCCAGCTCTTTCACAGTGCTTTTATTTCTACTTTTTTGAGCCTTTCTAACAGTACTTCTGGCACCAGATGGTCAACAAATTCATGAGAAATTTAATTCTAGACTCAAAAAACACTCATTCATAAGCATGATAACAATTTTAACAACATTCCGAGTGCCTTTCTACATAAAATACAGAGAGTTGTAGTGGCTCATATACAAAGCAGAAAATTGATTTCTTTTGGCTCAAAATCCCTATCATTTGAACAAATGGGTGAATGTAATTTAGCATCTCATGCATAACAAATTAGATGAAAAAATGAAATACAAGGAAAGGCATCAAATCTCCTTCCCTTCAATCATAAAGGCACCAAGTAACATGCAACAAATCTACCAATACTTATACAATAGTAAAATATGCAATCAAACATAGGATTTCAGATCTTTCTATACTTTCTTTTAACATTGCCGGGCACTCATTTCTACCAGTGAAACCTAGCACCATAGTAATTGATTAACCCATGCATTCAAAATTTTAGTATCAGGCCATATATCTCATACATTTCATGCTTTAACATCCTCATATACTCTACAATTTATACATAGTAACATGTGAAATATTGTAATAAAAACCAAGTTATTGCTATGCAATAATAAAGATTCCATGTTGTTTATTTCATGATCATATCCATGGTACCTACCACCTGTTCTAGCATCTTTACACAGTGACAAACAACACATATATCAATCATAAGATAAAGAAATCATGAACTATGCCATCAATAAACACCATTCTTAGACCAACAATGAAAATATGCATACATATATATAAATTATTGGTTCCTTGGGAACATAAGAGATACTTATCTAAAAAATAAAATGCAACTGAACCTAGTGCTATGACTCTCCACCCAACCATAGACAACTACAACCAAGTCTTACATGTAGTTTTCACTATTGATACAAATTCCAGAGATTGAGTGATCTTTTGCTTCAAGGATTACACACATCCATAAGCTAAAACAGGGACTCAAGAGATTCAACCACCTCCACCCACTAGCTAAATTGAAACCAATAAAACACACAAGGATTATAGAGACTAATAGTCTCCACCCTTCAAAACACAACATTGTGGTTCCACCCAATGCAAGGATTCCAAAATCCACAGTAGATCAAAAGACAACAAAGAAGCTTCTAGAGATCCTCTAGGAATTTTCTAGTATTAGTTCCTACATCCTGTCCCTTTGGGATTTCCTGAGAAACACCATCTCCACTCTTTAGGCCACTAGGGACTCGAGAGGAAATCAATTCCTCACTTGGTGATTTCTTCTAGCTCCATTTCCAACTAAAAGGTTCATTCCATTCTATGTTCAACCTTTCTTGGTAATTCAAATTTCTCTATCTTTTTTGTTGTCCCTTGTGTTCTCTCTTTTTCCAGCTCAAAATATACAAAAAAAATATCCTCTGTAATGTTGTTCAAATGCATTTTATTATTTTTCTTGTGTCTCTCCATGTTCCTCATGGAACGTTAGTGTGTGTCTTTTCATATTCCCGATTTGAATTTTTTGTACATAAATATTATTTCCAACAATTAATCACCCCAACCCTCTGGAATTTGTGTCCCATTACTCAACCAGTTTTCTTTTTATTAAAATGTGTACATTGCATACATAAATGTAATTACTTGGGGTTGCCACAACCCTCGCCCCCCTTGGGGGAACACCATCCTCGATGTTCTTATTCCATATGCAACACCAAAATATGTTTTTAAGCACACACACATACTGCTTATTAGAGATTTATATGCCTATATCTATACAATATTTACAATAATTTTCATTTGCTTCAACCATAAAATAAAGAAGGATATGTTTCCCTCATTGAATTAGCCATTTCCCTAATGGCTTCCTCGGCACTGCACCTTAACTTGCTCTATCGCAGGATTTTGGAGCATGAAGCTCCTCTGGTCTAGAAGGAAAACTGGTTCTGGCTGGAAGTCTCCCTCTGGTTCCACTTGTATCACATACCAATCAATGTCATGATTAGACTCTTGTATATATATTTTAGGCAGAGAAAAATGGAAAACATCATGGATTTTAACTGATGGAGGTAAGGCCAGCCTATAGGCCATTGGTCCTATCCTCTCAAATATCTCAAAAGGTCCACAAAATCGTGGTGCCAACTTAGCAAATGACCCACTCCTCAAGGAACTTTTCTTGAGTTTAATCATCAAGTAAACATGTTCCCTAACTTGGAATTCCTTATCACCCTATGCAATAACTCTTATACCTGTCTTGCGCCACCTTTAAATTCTACTTAATGATTTGAATTTGTTTCTCCATCTCTTTTAGCATATCAGGACCAATAAGAACCATGTTAATTGGATCACTCTAGCTAATAGGAGTTTTACAACTCCTTCCATATAATTCCTCAAATAGGTTCAGCTTTGAAGACTCTTGGTACCCATTGTTGTATGAAAACTTTACAAGTGGAAGATACTCTTCCCACTTCTTTTGTTTGTGCATCACATACATCCTCAACATGCCTTATAGGATTCTATTTATCCTCTCTATTTTCCCATCTATCTGTGGATGATAAGTTTTACTGAAAGCCAATTTTGTCCCTAATCCTACAAAAAATTCCTTCCAAAAATTCGAAGTCAATTGAGCATCTCTATCTGAAATATTTTTCTTGGGAACACCATGGAATCTCACAATGTCCTTGATGAACATTTGAGCCACTTCACTTGTTGAGTTGGAGGCTTTAACTGCTACAAAGTGAGCTACCTTACTCAACTTGTCAATCACCACCATAATTGGATCATGTTGTTTTGAAGTTCTAGGAAAGCCAATGATGAATTCCATGGAGATTTCTCCCCACTTCCATTCCAGAATGGGAATGGGTTGCAATAAACTTGCTGGATGTTTACATTCAACGTTTACTTGTTGGCATTCTATGCATTTTGCAACAAAATCAGCCACCTCCATTTTCAAATTAGGCCAATGGTAAAACTTCTTGATGGTTGTGAGAGTCTTTTGGTATCCTGGATGACCATAATATGTTTTTGCATGAAACTCTTTCATTATAAGCTTCTTTAATTCATCTTCATCTAGTATATAGATTTTATTCTTGAATGTAATAAAACCCTCATCTGTGAGATGATATTCCTTATTCTCACCATCTTGTTGCAACTTATCTTTCACTTATTGATATTTCTCATCATGCTAACTTACATACTTGATCCATTCTATTATATCCACTCCATCAGAACTTATGACGGCTACGTGATTTAATTGAATTATTCTATTGAGTGCATCAACAACCTTGTTCTCCTTGCCTTTGATGTACTTGATATCAAAGTCGAATTCACTAAGTATAGCTAGCCATCTAGCTTGTCTTGCATTCAACTTAGGTTGATCAAATAAATATTTGAGTCCACCATGATTTGTCATGAGCGTGAAATTCTACTGAGGAGGTAATGTCTCCACATCTTCAATGCATGAATAATGGCTGCTAACTCCAAATCATGAGTCACATAGTTTGTCTCATGCTCATTTAATTTCCATGACTCATAGAAGACTACCTTCCCTTCCTACATCAAGACTCCACCGAGACCTTCCTTGCAGGCATCTATACAAACCATAAAATATTTGTCCAAAACTGTAATCCTCAACATTGGTGCAATAGTAAGCAACTGTTTGAACTACTCAAATCTTATTTCACATTCAACTATACATTCAAACTTTATTCCCTTCCTCTAGAAGGATGTGACAGGATGGCCTTTCTTGGAGAAGTTTTAATGAACCTCTTGTAGTAGCCTACCAATCCCATGAATGATCTAATCTCATTTACATTTTTCGATGTTGACCATTCCATAATAGATTTGACCTTTTTTGGATCAACTAATATCCCTTCCTTGGAGACAATGTGCCTCAAATAGTGTATTTGTGTCGAATAAATCACATTTGTTGAGATTTGCATAAAACTTGTATTCCCTCAGCAACTACACTACTACAACTAGGTGTTTCTCATGCCCTTCTTCAGTCTTTGAATACACCGACATGTCATAAATAAAGGCAATAAAAAACTTGTCCAAATAAGGACACAATACAATATTCATTAAACAAATGAAGGTGGAGGGGCATTAGTAAGTCCAAAGGGTATCACGACAAACTCATAGTGCCCATATCTTGTCTAGAAAGTAGTCTTATGGATATCTTCTTCTTTAATACGCACTTGATGATACCCATATCTCAAATATATCTTGGAGAAGACCATTGCTCCTCTCATTTGATCAAATATATCATCAATTTGTGGCAATGGATACTAGTTCTTGATTGTAACTTTGTTCAACTGTCGGTAATCAATGTAAAGTCTGAGTGTCCCATCCTTTTTCTTCACAAATAATATTGGAGCTTCCCATGATGATACACTTGGCCATATGCAACATTTATCAAGAATATATTTTAGTTGTAGCTTTAACAACTCAGGCGTACTCATTCGGTATGGTGCCTTGGATGTTGGTGCTACTCTAGGCTTTAATTCAATAGATAAATCAACTTCTCTATGAGGAGGCAATCCTGAAATATTAGTTGGAAACACATCTATGAATTTCTGCAACACATGATACATCTCTAGTACTTCAATATCCTCTTACCCAACACTGCCATTAGCTTTTCCATCACTAAAAATTTGTACAACAAATCATTTGTATCCTTTTTGGCAACTATGCTTAGCTTGCATGGTTGTAACTAGTCTCACTAATGTTGTATTATGCTTACCCTGCAAGAATTTTCTTTCTCCAGCATGATCCGGGCATTCAATTTCCTTTTCATGACAATAAACTTTAGTCCTATGCATGTATAACTAGTCCGTGTCCAACAACATGTTGTACGCACATAATGGTAGAAAATTTAAATTTGTTGTTGTCGTCATATTGTTGAGCTCAAATGCACACGACTTCACCCAATAACAGATTTTTCACTTTGTTCTTGTTGACAACTAAAATAACCAAGGTTATTCATGCAATTATTTGGCCAACTTACACTTTTTCACCGGGTCTAGATTGATATAAATGTAATTAGAACTAACATAAATTAAAATAGAATAATTTGATTACAAAACTTACCTTCCAATTCAACGAGGGATTCTTGGTGGTTTGCCTGGAAATTATCCATAGTTGCATAAATTCTAGGCAGACTTCGTGCCACATCCCCTACATTCTGAGCTTCTTAGGTGTTGTAAATTTTTGGACCTGCATTTTTTTGGTGTGGGCAGTCCCTCTTTCAATGATTTTCCCCACAAGTCCAACATTTCAACTACTCTTTACTTTCAAATCTGTGTTGTTCTCCTTCTTACTGATGTGCACTACCTTTGGTAGTTGGACTATATTTCTATTGAAATTGATTTGCACTGGTTGAATGCATTCCTTCCTTCTTGTCCATAGTTTTCTTGGGCCATTTCTTCTTATCCTTATTATTGTTCCTTGCTTTCCAATCACTTTTAAATTCAGGTCTGTGCTTTGCTTGTTCATAACAATGCTTTAATTTCTTTATGGCATCATCCAAAGTTTTTGGTTCATAAAACTCTATGTGTTCTTTAAATGATAAAGGCAACCCACTGATAAATCACTAAACTTTTCCTTCTCTTCCTTGAGATATGGCACATATCTCAACAATTCTATAAATCTGGTAATATATTCTTTATCTGTCAACTGTCCCATTTTTAGCTCATAAAACTCCTTTTCCTTATTGTGACAACATCTTTCTGATAAGTATTTGTCTCTCAATAATTTCTCAAACTTTTTCCATGTCAACCTTTCTTTAGTTATTCCTTTCACATTCTTCAAATCCTCTCACCATATGTTTTATTTTCCTTTCAAACTATAGGTGGCCACTTTTTCTTTCATGTTTCAGAATAAATATAGATTCTGAAAATTTTCTTCATTTGAAGCAACCATGGTTCTGGATCTTCAGATTTCTTCATCTCCCCATCAAATATAGGTGGTTTGGCAATCTTAAATTCTTTAGGAATATAGTCTCTTTTTATTCTTCTCTAATGATGATGAATCTCCAACGACATATTTCTGTCAACGCAAATTGCTAGCTCATCAATAATAGTAAAAACATATCAATCATGTATGCATGCATTCAATCATTCACACAAGCAACTAAACATGCTTATTTTTTCTCATGGAAGAGCCCATCCAGTCCAAGTGTTGAACCTGGATGCTCTAATACCACCTATAAACACCCCCCTCCTAACCCCAAACCCAACTAGAGTTAGAAGGAGGTGGTTACTCTATTTACCCAACTCCCAAAGTACAATTATGAGAACAAGAGCTAAAATTTTTGACCTTTTTTGACTTCTCTATAACTTCCAATAAACAACATTGTTGTGTTAATCTCATCGATCCTATTCCAATGAAATAAATTTCACCTCAATCTGACTTACGGATCAAAAGCTATGGCATTTTAAAGATTGGTCAATTATGCCTTGCCACATCATTAAAACACTCAAGTGGAACTTGGCATTCCCACATGGTAGCTGACACATCCACATGGAAACTTATGCACCAATGTGGTGACCCACGTGGCAGGAATGATCTCTGAGAAAGGTCAGTGTTGGCCTCCTTCCATGATTCACATGCTTATCAACAAGCGTTATGATCCCCCTGAACTCCAACCTAGGTCAGGGTCAACCCCCACTTCTCGGTGATGTGCTATTTAATAAAGGGTTGAGCCCAAACCTGAACCTTCGACCTAGGTTGGGGTCAACCTAGATCCACCAAAAATTTCACTACAAGGGGTTGGGTTGGTCTGATCCCCAACCGCCCTGACTCCTCCACTTTCCCACCATCCCGACATGTAGCAGAGAGCTAGGTCAGCTCGCTAAAGATTGGGTGGAAAAGACCACTTGATGTTGAGCCTTCCAAGATGACCTCCCAATCTCTGACCTGGCCAACCTGCAAAATAAAATTTTAAATTTTAACTTGGATTTTCCAGTTTTTCTAGCACTTTGATAGTGCTCATATTTTCTACTTTCTTTAGCCTTTCCAATAGTACTTCCAGCACCAGATGTGTTACAGGGAAAAGTGTCTATGCAGAACTGCTAATCCCACTAAGGCTGGTAGCTACCTTAGAAACAAACAAAGTAAAACTACTTTCATTTTCCTTTATGAGAGATAGATGAGAGAAGAATAAAGGAGACCAACCTCTGTCTTGCGCTTGGCTCCTTGTTCGATTCCTCTCTCTTCCGATAGTCCTTTGCTACTTGCTTTCTGGTACACCCAGCTTCACAGAGTACCTGTAGAATCAAAGCAGCATAAAACTATACGAGAACATAGATCTATTATCATAAACAATCTAGGATCAGATGTAAATTGACCATAGAAATACATAAAACATAAATCACACAAGAGTATGGAGGAAAACTTGAATAGCTTTATTGATAATCAAGAAAGAGCCAAGAGAGTTACAACCAATCATTCTGACCCAGCATCATCCTCTCAGCAAGAAGCCCTTATTCACCTCATGAAAAGCTTAGATCACCCAACACTATGATATTGCACCAATAAACCAGCAGCACTTCCTTACAAGATACAAAATTCCAGCCTCCGGATCTCTGGGATGAGGGATCCATATAAAGATGTTTGTAAGGGAGGTGAGTTAGCTTTTGAGATTTGATTAGTGTCTTCCCTCTAATACTTCTTGCTTCCACTTGGAGATTGATGATCTCTTACTCATCCCTGGTTGAATTCAGGGAGGCAAGTGTCATAGGAGAAGTTTCTGGAAGATTCCATGCTTCTCCACCTCGCGGATTGACACTGCCATTTGTCCTTTCTCGCCCATCACACCCCATAGAATGGCTTTTTGAAATTCAACACACCTACTGTGTGTATTTAGGTGAGATGCAACGCACTTTGCCTATGGAGCAAGTGAAATGGTCCAGTTTTGACCAGTTCTGAGTAGTTTTTCATGGAGAACTTAATCTGGGAGAAGCTGTAATCAGTTGACCTTGTTCTTTTAGGGGTTGGAACAACACCTTTAGGGACTTAGGAGCCCTTGGTTTATGGACATTTATGCTTGGGGTTGTAGTGCCCAAAAGTGTCTATAACAGTTGCCCCCTAAAGCATGAGGTCGTTAATCTTTTTTAATGTCGGGTGAAATGCTTTATCATGAGGATCCAAAGTTCTTTCAAGTTGGAAGGAGACCTGCAATAAGATACAATACAATACATTATCTTCATAATATTTTCATGATCTAGCTGAGGCGGGCATTCCCATGCTCAGCTTTATAAATTCATTTTCATGTACATGAGACAGACAATCGTCTGAGTGTAGACTGATGATTCTGGTAGAGCCATCATCCCATAGATTGGATGATTATCTGTGCAACAATGATGTACATTTGATGTCTTTATTTTCTTGAATATATATCGCAACCTGGATGGATGAAACTAGATCCGGGGTCTTCAATCTCATTCGATCTTCACTCAAAGTACAAGTCGATCCATGTGAGAGATGTTCTGGAGTCGAACATGGAAAGACATCGCCTCATTACCAGCCAATGATGTAAGTTGTTAACAGGCGCGAGAGGAATCACCGATAATGATGATGACCCTCAAGGTACTACAGTACAATTCACGTGGTGTGAATAGAGGACTTGGCTTCGAACACCATGCAAAATATTTCGGTCGAAGGCCATTGATGTAAACTTGTCGCCAGAAGTGAGAAACTTGCCATTGAGGCATGCAAGCTTCAAAGTACCGAAAGGGTTATTCCTAGATCGAATTCTTGGATAATGAGCTGATGTCGACAAGAAGTGATCCGTCATAGGAGGGCCTTAATGAATCCCACATCAATGACACGGAACGGAGCAAATGATTTTAATGGAGGTGAAAACGATCTGGTGATATAAGGTTCAGGGTGGCGGTCATGAAAGAATGGAGCGTAAATGTATTGCAGTGGGTGAGACATAGGTGAATTCTCTGAGTGACTTCTCTTGAACATATCGGCGACACTGACATGATGGATTGGTAGCATTAACCCCAAATGCGGATGGTGTGATGGGACCATGGTGATGTGACCGGTGAATTGAACAACCCAACACGACTTGGATGCGGAGTGAAAGTGTCATGTTCAAGAGCGACTTGCTACCAACAAAGTTTCTTCAAGTTTTCTTCCCAATTTTTCCCCATTCATTGCTGACTAGTACCTATTTATTTTTTTCAAGCTTGAGGAGGATAACATATGCTTGTTCTATAATTTTCCCTTTGGGAAAACCTATCGCTATGTTTTAATGAGCCTAGCGATAGTGAAACTCATTCTTGTATGTTATGGACAAGTTGTTCGCTATTAGGTTTTAACGAGTTTAACGACAAAGATAACTTTTTCCTTTTCAATTTTATAGAGTCTGAAAAGGGACGTAAAGGAAACTACAAAAAAGCCTTTTTCGTCATCTAATCCCTTAGGTCCGAAAAAGTATAAAACAATACAGAAGGGATGAATTTTTGGTACTTTTAACGAGCCAAAAAAAAAAAGCTCTCGATATTTTTGTGTAATAATCCCTCAGGTCCAAAAAATTAAAATCTAAAGGAGGGATAACACTTCCGGTCACTTTAACGATCTAGAGAGGCCAATGGCTTGGCAATCTTTTCATATTTTACGAGTCAATTGAAAATAGCTTAAAGGAGACTCGTCTTTGAGGAACGAGTGATAAATTTGGGTAGCAGCTGATTCCAGGTAAGGTTTGGAATTTTCCAATCACGGCAATGTTACAAGGATGGCTAATAGGATCACTCTTCGCAGCTGTTCCTCAAAAGGGGTAAACAATCAAGTGGAGGTGAATGATTGGCCAATACAGAGTGGAGGTGATGATGAGAACACGACCAAGGCTTCAAAGGCTGAAGTACTACATTCACGATGGTTATTTACCGGAAATTGGTTCATTTTTTAATGAGCTTAAACACTGGGGGAAACATTTGCTCATTGCTTATGTTTATTTTTTAACAAGCATGAAGTTCGCGTTAAAACTGCTCGATATAATGGTCATTTCTTGATTTTACCATTAATAGCTTTGTTCCTTCAAAGATTGCACTGCATGCTCAATTGCTTCATCAAACTAGTTAGAAATGAACAACATATGTTTGAAAAATGAGTTAAGACACTAATATTTTACTTGAATTACGTAAAAAGTAATTTAAAAGTTCTTTTACCTCTCATTTTACCATTTCATTTGAACTTTGGCTTGTTGGAGCTTTGGAGGTGCTTTCCCCCCTTGATTTTCACCAGCTGATTCCAGGAGATTCTGTGGACAATTTTTGGCGCTGTCTGGACCAGATAGGAGCTAAACTTGAGCTCTTTCATTTCATCCTTTCCATTTTGTATTCTGAGCCTGATTTCTGGTTTTTCTGAGCCTCTGGGGTTTGAAAAACTCGCCCTGGCTCCATCGCACCCTTTCTATATCGAAAAGTGCATTGCATGTTGGCCTGTCCACTGGCCAATTGACATGCAACGCACCCAGAACACTACTGTAGGTGCGATGAGCGCAAGGAAGGAAATTTATGCACAGTTTTCAATGGAAATTTTTGCTTGTTTCTCACCAAATCAAGATCTAACTCTTCTCTTGTTTGTTTTCAGAAATTTATTGGAGCAAAATGACCATTACATGGCGAGAAAGTGAGCATGAAGAAGAGGACATGCTTGCTTTACATGATCCGGTTATAGTAAATGCATTGTGGAGCTGTGGCCTGCTGAAGTTTTTCCGCATCTCTAGCATGAGGCAACAAATCAACTTGCTACAGTATTTGCTCGATGCTTGGGACCCCATCAGCCAGGTGTTCTAGATTAGGGGAAAATCCATCCCCTTGACAGTCGTGGACATCTATTTTTTGATCGGCTTATCGAGGTGGGGTGCCCCCATCTCCTTATCAGGTTCGGCCTGTGGGGGTGAATCTATGAGAGATTACATTCGTAGGTATTGCAGAGAGGGATCTCAGCCGAGTAAGGACGGCAATATCATCATCCGAGATGTCACTGACAGGTTGCTGAGGACTATACTGTTCACCTTTGGTAGGATGGCTGGTGGTGCGGCTCTTCATGTGGCCAACCGGTCTTATATGCAGTACGCCTTGGAATGTCTCGAACCGAAGGTGTTCAATTGGTGTGATGTAGTACTCCTTGTGATGAAAGAACAGTTGACCAAGGTGAAAAATGAAATATTGAAGAACTTTGGATATGGTTATGTTTTGACCACCTTTGCCTTGGAAAAGATACCACTGATGCAGCCACAGTATATTTCACTTGGTTTACCTCCACCGACTGAACCACGGATGCAGAGATGGGTCGACCATATGTCTAGGCATGCTGGTCAGTCTCATATTTCCATTTCTAATACCTCCTTTGGGTGGTTCGATCGTCAGGAGATGGTTTATTCCGAGTATCCATATGCCGGTATGGACTTCCGGGGTGACCCGGATTTGGTACTGTCGGCTGGCAAACAATGGGGTGCCATTGGTAAATTCTTGACCATATTTCTGTTTATCGTTTTTCTTTTATAATGTCCTTATGCTTTACTCTGTCAAGACTAATCAGAACTCATGTGCTCATGTAGATGTTGGTCCCGTTCGGCCAGTAGTACGCCTGAGAGTGCTAGCTGCCGCTCCAGCAGGAGAGGCTGTGGGAAGGGCTATCCTTCGCGACCTTGATGTGGCCGAGACTCTTTCAACATTACAGGATCAGGTCGAGGGCCTCACTCTCGGTATTCCAGATGTGAGGACTGACGAGCTGCCTTTGAGGTTGCAGCGACACACTACTGGCGTGCCAAGCCGATGGACTAGGCTTTTACGCATGATTGCACAGGTGGTGACTTGTTATCATCAGCATCATTAGACTAGGGTGCCCCCTAGCATTTTGAGTTGTGGGTCATTTGACCAATTTTGTCTTGGTTAGAGAACATTATGTGTAAACCATAAACAGTTATATATATATTTTTGATTTTCAGAGTTTCATTTTGGTTAAGTTACATGATCCTGATGCAAATATTGATGAGATGCTTCTTTTTATAAATGTTACAAATGTCTATCTAACACATAATTTGCCAATGAGTCAGTTAATGTGTTTAAGCTTCTGGAAATATGCTGATATTGAATAAAATCAAATTGCCTTTCCAAAATTTTGACCCTTAGGAACATGCGATAGATAGCTGGATTTCGGATGGAGTAGATACTAGTGAGCTGTAGTATGATGAGCTGTGATTCTAGCCTGACGACCAGTCGGCATATGCCATGTGTGATGGCATCAGAGAGAAGTTCTATCAACGTGTTATATTCAGAGATATTATTCGTTGATTGACCAATACATACCCCTCTTAAACTTACTAACTCGCTGCTTGGATCAAAAATGGCCCAGGCCGCAGAAGATAGGTTCTGCGAACTATGACTTGCTCTGTCGGCATATCAAACAAAAGATTCCAATAGGTTCAACATCTGCGACAAATGTAAAAAGCGGATTTACTTGACCAAGACAAATACTTTAGCGAAAAAAAAATGTAACAAAAGCATATGGGTTACTACACTGAATCATGTATAGTAACACTTAAGGTACAACCTGTTACAGGGTTGCGACAGTGGAATCCCGTCGTAATCCATCAACTCGTAGGCTCCTTTTGCTAACACTCTCTTAACAATATAGGGGCCCATCCATAGAGACTTGAATTTACTTGCTCCCAATTTATCGGATTCTTGGTCATAAAGCAAGACCAAGTCACCTTCCGAGAAGACACGGGGTTTGACATTCTTGTCGAACTGTGCCTTGACTCGTTTCTTATGGGATTCATTAGCCAAAGCGGCATCACGATGGGTTTCATCCAATTGGATTAGTTCCAAGAAACGAGCCTCCTCTTCTGAAGTTCCGGGGAGAAGGTTGATTGTGAGTTTGAGGGATGAGATTTCACATTGAACTGGTAAGATTGCTTCTAGGCCATACACCAGTTGGAGAGGTGTAAACCCAGTCGCATTCCTTACTGATGTTTGGTATGCCCACAAGGCCGAGTACAGGATCAGGTGCCAACTCCTTTTGTGGACTCCAATCATCCTTTGCAGCATGCGCTTCAGGACCTTGTTGATTTCTTCAACTTGTCCATTGCCTTGCGGGTAATATGGAGTAGAACTGTCGTCGGACAACCCTAATTTGGCAGCCAATTCAACCATCATGTGATTGCGAAAATGTGATCCATGATCTGTGACTATAGCTTGTGGAACGCCAAATCTGGCGACTACATGATTGAAAAAGAAAAGGGCAACTGTTTCGCCAGTATTGTTTAATGTAGGCATCACCTCGGCCCATTTGGTAAAATAGTCCACTGCGACTATGATATACCCATGCCCCCCGGTCGAGGTGGGGTTACATGTCATGAAATCAATGCCCCATTTGGTGAATGGCCCAATAGCAACTATTGGCTGCAGAGGTGCGGGTGGTCTTCTGGTTTTGCTATCAAAAATTTGACAGGCATGGCAACTTTTGACTGCGGTTATGCAATCTTTGAACATTGTTGGCCAGAAGTATCCTGCTCGTAAAAATTTTTGTGCCGTAGCGTAACCAAATTGATGCCCCCCACACGCGCCTGAATGGAAATCATTCAGGACTTTTTCAGCCTCCTCATGGGTGAGGCACCTCCTCAGAATTGTATCGACACCGCGATGGTGAAGTGTATCACCGACGATCATGTAGTCTTTTGATTGGTATCAAATACGTTTTTGTTCGAAGAAGGAGGTATTAGGCCTATATTTTTGGGTTTGGAGATAGATGATTATATCTCCATACCACGGATTGCTTGAAGATATCAGAAACAAAGATTCATCCACGATTGTTTCTTCAGATGTTTCATCGTTGGACGACGATGGGAGATCGCATAATAATTCTGCGAAAACCAGGGCTTTCTTTGATTTGGATTTTACAAATTCCAGATCAAACTCTTGTAGAATTGCTATCCATTTTGAATATTTTCCCCCCAGCAACTGTCGCGACAATATATAAGTCATGGGGTTGCAATCTGACAGAATGGTAGTTTTTCGAAAGAGGACATAGTGTCGAAATCTCTGTATCACTTGAATAGCTGCGAGCGCTAGCTTTTCAACATAACAATATTTGCTTTCTGTATCATTTAAGTTCTTACTCAAATAATATATAGGATGTTCAATTCCGTTGTCTTCTTTAACTAAAACCATTGCGATGGTTGTATCCACTGTGGCCGGATACAGGTTAAAGTCTTTTTGGTAATCAGGAGCGTACATTAATGATGCTTTCATTAAGGATTCTTTTAAAGCATCAAAGGAAGCTTGCGCAACCTGATCCCATACGAAGGGTACTTCCTTTTTCAATAGACGTGTATAACCTTTAGCAAGTTCGGCGTAATTTGGAATGAACTTCCTCAGAAAGTTTGCTGCCCTTGGAGTTTCTGAATCTGAAGCAAATTCGAAGGTGGAGGCAAATTAATGATTGCCTGAACCTTATTTGGGTTGAGACGAATCCCGTCTTTTGAGACTACAAAGCCAAGTAAACGGCCAGAACTGACACAGAACACACATTTGTGTGGATTGAGTCGTATCTTGTAGTCTCGACAACGTAGAAATATAGCTCTTAAATGCTGCGGATGATCAGTCCGTTTTTGCGAATGAGCCGAAAGGTCGTCAAGATATGGTTGAACAATGTTTTTGATGTCATGGAAGACATAATTCATCGCACTTTGAAATTTTTCCCCTGCGTTCTTTAAACCAAAGGGTAATTTACGATATGCGAATGTGCCCCACAAACAAATAAATGCAGTCTTTGACTGGTCCTGTGGGCGGATATTTATTTGATTATACCTAGAGAGTCCATCCATAAATGAAAAGATTTCACATTCGACGCATTCATCAATTATCTGGTCAATAAAGGGTGTAGGGTAGTTGTCTTTTGGACAAGCTTGATTTACATCCCTATAATCGACGCACACTCTAATCATTCCTTGTTTTTTCATAACAGGAACAATGTTCGATACCCAATCGGTTAGAGGAACCGGGTAAATGAAACCAGCATGGAGGAGCTTTTCAACTTCCGCCTTGATGGCAGCGGCTTTCTTGGGGTGCACCTGCCGTAGCCGTTGTCGTACTGGTTTGACATCTGGATACATCTTGATTTCGTGTTCAACGATACTTGAGTCAATGCCTGGCATTTCATTATATGACCAAGCAAAGACATCTCTGAATTCGTGAAAAAGAGCGTTATATATTTCCAGTTCTGAAGGAGAACAACATTTGCCAACATAAATATTCTCTACAACATTTGTTTTGGTTGGGATATTCATGGCGATAGTCTCTTCAATGTTGGACAAGTTTCGCTCGGAATCCACCGTGTTTACTGTATTTGATAGGAAATAAAAAACTGAAGGATGATGAAGGTCATCAGGAGTATCTTCTTCACAATCTGGAAGAAGGGAACGATGGTGGTAATCTTCCCATGGTGCCCCTTCAATTACCATTGATTGAACAATTCCTTCGTCGGTGTAATGCACTTGCGACCAAGGATCTGAAGGGGTGCCATATTCCTTAGACCTATCTATCCAAACGCTTGATGAGCGTTGATTTGGGTTTGCCTCCCATGCTAGAAACATTGATTGCTACAATATTTCTATTGGGCTTGGAGGCAATACCTGCGTATGATCCATGTTTATATCGTTTTCTAAGATCTTTTCAATCGAAGATATCATATTGCAGGTTCCTACTGATGCTACTTCCGCCAGATTGATTGGAGGCGGAAGGGCAAAAGTTCCCATTAATATAGGGTCTTTTAGTAGGCCTACTCCGATATTTTGAAGCGGATGGGGACTTCCATGGATCATCGGAATGCTTCCCGTAACTTGGGAACCATTGGGGAGGAAAGTTTGTTGATCGAAAATTGTAATCCCTCCTTGAAAGGGAAATGCAATCTTCCTAAAATAGGTCGACACAACAGCAGCCATAGCATATATCCATGGTCTTCCTAATAGGATGTTGTAATCAAGGTTTCTGTCGATTACTTCAACATCTATTTCTACTGTTTTCCCCTCTAATTCAACTTGCAAGTTACTTAGAATACCATATGGGGTATATGTTCGTCCGTCGAATGATTTTAATGTCGTCGAAGATTGCGACAAGGTTGGAGATCCTAAAGTTTTCCATCAACTCATCGACATAATACATGTAGATGCCCCCTCATCAATAATTGTTCGATGAACAGTTTTGTTGAGGACTTTCACTTGAATGAGGACAGCTAGTTGAGCTGGTAACTGAGGATCATATCCTTTATGATTAAAGGACACAAGATTGGAATCCTTTGGGTCTACCCCACCGATAGCTGATAATAAAGCCTGCTTTTGGGATGGGCAATTTTGTAGTACCTCAAGTGTCGACATAGCAGATGGCGATTGGGCTAGATCTTCCACTATATTATAATGTTGTGCTGCTCTGACAGGAGGATTAAATGTCGATTTGTGTACTACTCCCTTTGGCGGTTTTATTGTCAGTTCAGGAATGATGGGTGGCGCAACCTCTGTCGAAGTTGTTGTCGAACTACTAGGTTGATATTTATCCTTGTTGTTCGACAACTGTGGATTCCCATAATCTTTATTCCTTGTCGATATCAAAGCATCATTTTGTTGTTTCAAATCCGACAACATCAGCACTTGAGACGGGGAAGCATTTCCACTGTCAACCAGATTTTTTCCTGGATTTGGAAATGGATCAGTTAATGCTACCGAGGTTTTTGAATTCTTAAAGAATTTTCTAAGCTGAGCTCTGTGTGGACATTCTGATGTCCAATGATCCTCATCGCATATAAAACATGGATTTTTTGGTTTCCTATTTCCAGAAGGGTTTGCAGAAGATTTTTCAGGTGATGATTCCTCCTGTTTCTTATTCTTCCCTTTGCTTTTCTTCTTGCCTCCTGGTTGCTTGGTTTCTTTGCCTTTATCTGTCTAGACGGCATTTACTTTCGAGGAAAGAAGTTCTTCTTTTGAATTTTGACTAGAAATCTTACAGGCCTTTTTAGATGTAGCCTTTGTCGATTTCGTGTCTGTCGTGCCAATCACGCCATCGCCGACATGAGAGTCATTATTTGATTTAGGAGGAGGGGGGGACCGAAAATTCTGGTTTGGGAGTGTCAGGTATTTTATCGTAAAGCGTGCCAGACTGAGTGTAAATCAAGTCTAAATATTGCACACGAGCGATAACTTGCTCTTCAGTGACGACTCCCCCTTTTGCCACATCTTCCATGATGGAAGGCAATAATGACTTAATAAACCATTCAGCTAAAAGCTGATCAAGAACATACGTTTTTACCATTCTACGATGACGTCGCCACTCATGTATGTGATCGGATATGTGAGTGGCCGTTGTTTGCTTGAAATTGGTAAGAAGTTCTGTTCCCGTTTCGTACCTTATCGGTAACTGAAAATGGGTTAAAAAGGTTGTGGCTAGGGTACTGAAGTTGTCAAACAAAGCTCTAGGTAATTCGATATACCATTTTTCTGCCGGACCAGTTAACGTCCTCTAAAAAAGGTGAAGCCTAATCGAATCATCGTTTAAGGTGTTTGATGAACACCACAGATGAAAGGTCATCACATGATTTGACAGATCTTCACCCGGATTTCCATTAAATTTAGGAATATCTGACGGAAGTTTGTGCATAATCGCTGGCCACCAAGGGGCGTAAGTGATTGGATCGTTTGTTAACCGATTTAGATCCGGTAACTCTAAAGTCGCCACGAAGGGTAACTGTTGATTCAAGTTAGGCGAAGCATACCTAGGATAAGATGGAATCGCCTGAGTAGTTGGTCTTTGCATACCAGCATAATGCATTTGATGCTGGTAATTTTGGTAAGGTTGATGGGCATAACCATTATAGAATGGTTGATTTTGACCGTTTTGAATATACGGCTGCACACTATTTCCAAATATTTGTTGCTCAGATCCTTGGTATACTTGTTGGAATTGCGGTTGTTGGTATTGCACCAGCCATGGTTGCGAAGCCATGTGATGTTGCCCGATAATAACTGTTTGACCAAGATGAGGGGTAATTGTACCCGTTTGGGCCTGTGTCATTCCACTAGTTGGCGATTGTGGTTGAGTCGCAGGGACAAGGGGTTGTTGCATTACAACCAGAGAAACTTGAGGTTGACATACAACAGGCAATGCTTGTACTTGTGACACCGTCACAATAGCTGGCGTAGTTGGTATATTTGACATAGGTAAACATTGTTGCATTGAATATACAACTATTGGTTGTTGAGGTAGTATCGACACCCAACCGCTAGATGTAATTCCAGCATAATCTGAATTTTTTTGCGAACTCCTGTATGTTTGTCCTCCCGGAGGAGACAATGAAAGGGTATACTGCCCCCCCATATGGTGGTAATCCGAAACTTAAAGGAATTGTTTGCCCTTGAGGACCGGACTGCCCAAATTGACACCCTGAAGGATCAATTTGCTGAGACTCAACATAAGAGTTTCCGGATATCATTCCGGATGAGAAAACAGGAACAAACCATACTATTGAAATAGCCCCTGAGTGGGCCCCTTCTAGAGATTGAGAGCTAGTTGGGACAGATGGTATACCGGCGAACATTGTTGGAGTGATGGCAGGAAGTTATGTTGTCGCTGTGTCGGACGACACAGTCCTAGATGTCGAAGGTTGTTCAGACATCTCTAGTCTATCAAAAAGATTGCCTAGCGATTCTACAGGAGCTTCCGATGACGATAGACTAATTTCTGATGAAGAAGGATATAGAGTGATCCCGACTCCAAATTGCGATGGAGTACTAGATGGAGGATCCTCCACAATCTCTTCTATAGCAATCAGACTAGGTGGAAGAGGTAGACCGGCCGGTCTGTAAAATATTTCTGGTGCCGAAGAAGGTATGGAATCTGCAGCGACAGATGTTTGGGGAATAACACCTTCTGAACCAGTTGTAGATGAAACTGGTTCAGTAACACAAGTGTTTACCCTCAAACTAGGATCAGTGCTACTGTCCTTTGGTGGTTGCTGAACTTCTTCTGTAAGGGCAGGGATACCAGAAATGTTTGGAGTAACCAGAACCTCCGAAGGTGTTAGAACACTTTTTCTAACTTTACCAGAAGATTTGGAACCGGTTAAACGAGTTCGCTTTGTCCATAACAATTTTGATTCTGGAGACAAAGACAGTTGACTTGTAAACCTCCGCGAATGATGGGGTTTCAATTGACTTTCTTCCACGATTGTGGTTTACTCGATCAACTAAAAATCAAGGGGAAATATGTTTCCGAATTAGATGAATTTTAGATGCTTTGACACAACTTGATTTTTCAATTTTAAAGAGTCGAGAAAAAACAAAAGATGACTCTAGTCACCTTCGATTTTTAATGAGCCTAAAGTGACAAGTGCTCAGATGGACCTTTTCCGTTAAGGAGTCTGAAAAGGAATGAAAGGGACTGCGATGGAAATCTAGACAGAGGGATTACCAAACCAATCACAAAACTGCAGAATACTTTTTACGGTACGACAGTCAATCTTCCCGAATGCTGTGTTCAGTGCATTGCGATCGATAGGGCGGCAGACATGGCTTCCTATGGATAAAGGATTAAGCCTATTGTGGTCTCCCAAAATATACTCGACGGTACGTGGGAGCACAAGTCCGTACTGGCACTTATCGTCTCAAAGTGGAGGAATCACCCAACCAACAGTGAAAACAGTAGTTACCAGGCTTTACGACACCGGAAAACATCTCTAGCCTAGACTTCTAGATGTTGTGCGTTAGGTTCCAAAGCATTGTTAGATTCATTAAATTTATTTTATAGTTGATCTTGCTTAAGAAATTTGCATTTCAGGTTCACCACGTGATGTATATATACAATTCCTAAAATTCAATCTAAGATGACAAACAATCGTTTTATCTTCTTTATGCCATGAAAATCCTAGCTACTAAGGAAAGAGAGACAGTATTCTCTCAA